>LR738548.1:567500-1767500 GCA_902685375.1 Neostethus bicornis
CACCCTGCAGACACAAACACAACCAAGACGGGACGATTAAAATCACATCAAAAACAGTTTTATTACAAGGTTTTACTGAAAATAAAATCTGATATTTTATGTTGGATTTTTAAAGTTCGTTAAAAAGTCCTTCATCTTTAATGATTTCTCTTCTTTTTTAAGAACCGATAACTGTTCAGTGTTTAAGCGTCAAACACACACAACCTAACGTTCCTACTCTTTCTGGTCACTGTGTCGGCGATGCTGCTTAACCCAAACAAAGCAATCGCCAAACGTTTGAAAGATCGTATTCTGTGCATTTTTTTCAATTATTAATCGTACATCGAACAGAGGGCAAAGTTATCGTACAAATACGATATTTATGCCATCTATGGTAAACCCTGCTCCTGCCCGTTCCGCTTGTCAGCTCAATCAGCTCCACACCAACAGAGGGAGACAGAGAGAGAGATCACAAAAAAAAAAAAACATGTCTGTTTTCTTTTACAGATGAATGAGATTTCAGACTTTGGGTCGTTTAAAGGGCCGGCGCAGAAAAACAATGTCCTAAATAAAAATAAAAACAATCTAAGTTTAATTTTTAGAGAATAAAATTTCCAAGTTTTTGATGCAAAATTTTTGTCTGTAGGATAAAAATTTGAAGGAACTACAGACATTTTTTTAAAACGTCTGAATCACTAAAAAAATGTGTCTCCGCCTCTTTTTAGGCGGATTTTTCTTTTTTACTGTTTTTTAAACCTTCATATTTAAAAAAATATAAAACTATTATGATTCTGTTCAAACAGCTTAAAAATAAAATCTATTTTAAAACTAAAACACTGTTTGTAGATAAAATATTTCTTGAAGTTTGAAGAGATTAAACTTTTTAAAATTTCCAAACTTCATTCATTCGTATGAAAAAAAAAACACTACATTTAAAATATTTTTAAAAAAATCACCAAATAAAAAAAAATCTTTTTAGAAGCAAACGACTCCCAAAAAAATGGTTGTTTTGAGACCAAAAAATAAAAAAAGTCAATCTTCGTTTGACTCATAACGAGTTAAATAACGAACGGAAAATAAAGAAATAGAAAAACATTACGTAAAAAAATGAATGAAGAAAATAAATAAACTTTATAGTTTTATTTGTTTGGTTTTGTTAAAAAAACGAGTTGGAATTAAAACTGTTTTCATAAAGTTTGAACTCTGACTTTTTGAGTTTTACAGTCTTTAAACGTCAGAATAAAAAACTTCGCAGGTTATTTTTAGAAAATAACTCTTAAAAAACGTGGACTTTGTGTCGGTCTGGATTCCAGAAACTCACCTTCTCTCCTTTGGGTCCCGGTTCCCCCTGGAAGGCAGAGAGACAGATTAGGGGCGGCCTGCCTCAGGATGACGTATGATTGAGGTAACTTACCGGGGGCCCTTTTGGACCACGTTGACCCTGTAAAACAGCAACAAGACGGTGAGTGTGGGGTGATTTAAGGAGCTTCTATAGAACCCCTCTAACGTGGCAGAGCATCCATCAGCATGATGAATGAGCTTCCAGAGGAATCACAACAGAATCAGGACCCTCACATTAGTTCGGAGGTGTTTCCACTATAAATACCCGTCAAACCGCATGATTAACGACCTCTGGACCGGGATCCAGAAACACCAACGGCGTGCTCAGCGGCGTGCTCGCCAAACAGCCTCCTGCAGACTCCTGACATCTGAGCCAGAACTCAGTCTGACGGCCAGTCAGCAGATAAACTCAACCAATCCGTTTAAATCAACTCAGCGTCTAAACGCTGACGGGTCGTTTCACTGACCTGAAAACCCCCAGAAAAGCAGACAAAACTTCTTTCCCTCATTCAGAACCATCGGAAGCTGAGTCAGGGTTTTTACAGATCACAACGGAACGCTCTGAACCTTAAAAACCACACCTGAGACAAATAAGAAATCCTCTGATGTGTCGTCTCTCACAAGAGAAACACAACGGAGCAGGAAGCGGTCACCATGGTAACTCTGTGAGTGGCACACACTGATCTTTCAGTGAAATAAAGGAGAGACAAAGAGAACCCATCCGGGCACCAGAACCTTCCTACTTCTATATTTTAATGTTATTTTTCAGGATCCTCTTCGATCCCGGCTGCCCATCGACTGCCCACCTGGTCCTGGTACCTGGACAGATTGGTCACACACCTGACACGTTTGTTCTCTATTGAACCCCTGTTCTTTTTTTCCCCATGGTCACTCCATCTGTGCCCTGGTTTTCTACCTGGTCCAGAAACCGCAGCCTTGCCCTGCCTTTGCTACCCATGTGTCCTGCTCTGCTCCACTGCCCCGTGACCAAGTCTGGTGTCCCCCTCCAGAGGGAGTCTAGTGTCCCCCTGCAGCGGGAGTCTAGTGTCCCCCTGCAGAGGGAGTCTAGTGTCCCCCTGCAGAGGGAGTCTAGTGTCCCCCTGCAGCGGGAGTCTGGTGTCCCCCTGCAGCAGGAGTCTGGTGTCCCCCTGCAGCAGGAGTCTAGTGTCCCCCTGCAGCAGGAGTCTAGTGTCCCCCTGCAGCAAGAGTCTAGTGTCCCCCTGCAGCAGGAGTCTAGTGTCCCCCTGCAGCAGGAGTCTAGTGTCCCCCTGCAGCAGGAGTCTAGTGTCCCCCTGCAGCGGGAGTCTAGTGTCCCCCTGCAGCAGGAGTCTAGTGTCCCCCTGCAGCAGGAGTCTAGTGTCCCCCTGCAGCAGGAGTCTAGTGTCCCCCTACAGCAGGAGTCTAGTGTCCCTCTGCAGCAGGAGTCTAGTGTCCCCCTGCAGAGGGAGTCTAGTGTCCCCCTGCAGCAGGAGTCTAGTGTCCCCCTGCAGCAGGAGTCTAGTGTCCCCCTGCAGCAAGAGTCTAGTGTCCCCCTGCAGCAAGAGTCTAGTGTCCCCCTGCAGCAGGAGTCTAGTGTCCCCCTGCAGCAGGAGTCTAGTGTCCCCCTGCAGCAGGAGTCTAGTGTCCCTCTGCAGCAGGAGTCTAGTGTCCCCCTGCAGCAGGAGTCTAGTGTCCCCCAGCAGCAGGAGTCTAGTGTCCCCCTGCAGCAGGAGTCTAGTGTCCCCCTGCAGCAGGAGTCTAGTGTCCCGCTGCAGCAGGAGTCTAGTGTCCCCCTGCAGCAGGAGTCTAGTGTCCCTCTGCAGCAGGGATGGCCAACCTCTTTTGTCCCATGAGCTACTTTTCAAGTATCAAACCTCTCCTGATCTACCACACACACACACACACACACACACACACACACACACACACACACACACACACACACACACACACACACACACACACACACACACACACACAAACACACACACACACACCCTCTCTCATACACACACAGAAATTCTGCGCGCTCGCAGTGCTTTGGTAAGGGGAGGAGCCACAACAACAGCAGGCGCTGATCATTGAGAACAGGCTTAACAATGTGCTTTCACGTCACAAACTCCATAAAATCTACAGTAAAACTAGAAAAAGTCTCTGGATCGATGCTTTTTTTTTTTTTTTTTTTTTAAACGTTTCTCAAAAGTCCGAATATTTGCTAAAAATTGCGTCAAAGTTTCTGAGTTGGAAACACTGACTTCCTCTCATTTCATTTTATTATCGTACACACCTGGCAGTGTCCCACAATCAACTGGTTGAGCCCCCGTGCCCCACGGCCTCCAGCCTGCTATCCTGCCCACTACCCTTCTTTAATAAACACCTTGAATTTGGGATGTGTACAATCGGGTCCTCCTTCAGATTTTTTCCTTTTTTTTCAGCCTTAACTTCATCCAAACAACCACAAGTCTCCTCTTTTCACCGCGTCATACCGTTACGAACACCACCAGCTGCTCTTTAACGGAGACGACGCTCCACACCTGTTGGTCATCAAGTGCCAGTATTTATTCCTGGGTTCGACCTCCAGTCAGATTATTGTTCACCGTTTGGTAACAGTTTTCTAAATTTATCTGCATTTATTTTCAGCTGTGATCTAAGATTTACACGCTCCGTTCAGGAGATCCTGTCCGTCTAACAGCCTGCAGTCTGTCTGTCTGTCTGTTCTCCGACCAGCAGATATGAACCTGCCAGACCATAATAAACACTCATTAATCCTACCATCCTGAGTCCACGCCTGGATTTCGTCCACTTCCGTATAACGCTTGTTATTTGGCAGCTTCGGACTTTGTTTGGAGTGTAAGTCCCTGCGTTCCCACGTCTTTGGAGATCACTCAGTTTGTGTGAAAATTGGATAATTCTTAACGAGCCCCCGGGTCCACGTTTAGACCTGCTGGTGTTTCCACAGCGTTCTGTCCTCAGTCCACTTCTTCTCCCGCTTGGTGCAGGTGGTGGCTCAGTGGTAGAGGGGCCTTCTCCTGCTTGGTGCAGGTGGTGGCTCAGTGGTAGAGGGGCCTTCTCCTGCTTGGTGCAGGTGGTGGCTCAGTGGTAGAGGGGCCTTCTCCTGCTTGGTGCAGGTGGTGGCTCAGTGGTAGAGGGGCCTTCTCCTGCTTGGTGCAGGTGGTGGCTCAGTGGTAGAGGGGCCTTCTCCTGCTTGGTGTAGGTGGTGGCTCAGTGGTAGAGGGGCCTTCTCCTGCTTGGTGCAGGTGGTGGCTCAGTGGTAGAGGGGCCTTCTCCTGCTTGGTGCAGGTGGTGGCTCAGTGGTAGAGGGGCCTTCTCCTGCTTGGTGCAGGTGGTGGCTCAGTGGTAGAGGGGCCTTCTCCTGCTTGGTGTAGGTGGTGGCTCAGTGGTAGAGGGGCCTTCTCCTGCTTGGTGTAGGTGGTGGCTCAGTGGTAGAGGGGCCTTCTCCTGCTTGGTGTAGGTGGTGGCTCAGTGGTAGAGGGGCCTTCTCCTGCTTGGTGCAGGTGGTGGCTCAGTGGTAGAGGGGCCTTCTCCTGCTTGGTGCAGGTGGTGGCTCAGTGGTAGAGGGGCCTTCTCCTGCTTGGTGCAGGTGGTGGCTCAGTGGTTGAGGGGCCTTCTCCTGCTTGGTGTAGGTGGTGGCTCAGTGGTAGAGGGGCCTTCTCCTGCTTGGTGCAGGTGGTGGCTCAGTGGTAGAGGGGCCTTCTCCTGCTTGGTGCAGGTGGTGGCTCAGTGGTAGAGGGGCCTTCTCCTGCATGGTGCAGGTGGTGGCTCAGTGGTAGAGGGGCCTTCTCCTGCTTGGTGCAGGTGGTGGCTCAGTGGTAGAGGGGCCTTCTCCTGCTTGGTGCAGGTGGTGGCTCAGTGGTAGAGGGGCCTTCTCCTGCTTGGTGCAGGTGGTGGCTCAGTGGTAGAGGGGCCTTCTCCTGCTTGGTGCAGGTGGTGGCTCAGTGGTAGAGGGGCCTTCTCCTGCTTGGTGCAGGTGGTAGCTCAGTGGTAGAGTGGCCGTCTCTGGACCTCAGAGTTGACTGTTTGATTCCAGCCATGAGCCGTGCCCCTGAGCCATGTGCGCCCACCACTGGTACCGTCATGGCTGCCTGCTGTGATGCTGTTACATACATGTAAGTTCCTCAAGAGGGATAAACAAAGTATTATCATTTACCAGAAACAACACTTCCACAGCGAGGCACACCCAGATGTAACCTGGCTGAAAACCCACTTCCACCGCCCCCCTCGCCCGCCCCCCATCAGCCCTGATCAACTGAAGTCAAATCCAGGCTCAGCTCGAACTTTTTCAAACTTATCAGCCATAAAACAAACTTTTTCTGACAGGCTCCAAATCTACTATAGCCAAGATCAGGGGTTCCCAATCAGTCGATGGTGGTCTCCGGGAAGCCCCCGGACTGATATCAAGTCAACTGCAGGTGTGTAAGAAAAAAAAAAATGAAATGACAGGAAGTCAGTGTTTAAAACTCAGTGAATTTGAGGCTAATTTTAGCAACTATTCAGACCCTCAAGCTGCTAAAGTCGAGAAAATTAGTGACTCTTTTTTTTCTAAAGAGAGCGTAAATCTAACGACTTTTTTTAGTGTTATTAAAGATTTTGAAGTCTCTCATGTGAAAGCATGTTGTTAAGCCTGTTCTTAATGAGCAGCGCCTCCCAAAGCACTGTGTGTGTGTGTGGGAAATGCATGGAATATGTCAGTGTCTGTGTATGTGTGTGTGTGTGTGTGTGTGTGCGTGTGTGTGCTGTCTAATGGTTGTGTAACAACAAAACGTGTTGTGAGTGTAGTTTTACTGCAGACTGGAAACCATCTGTGTGGTTGTGATGTTGACACTGGACGGGTAGATCTCAGTGTTCGTATGTATGTGTGTGTGTGTGTGTGTGTGTGTGTGTGTACTGGTAAATCCCAGGAGGATTGATACTTTAAAAGTACATCTTGGGACAAAAATGGTTGGACCCCCCTGACCTCCATCAATCAGTGCTTCCTAGATGGAGATAGAAAAGCTCCACCCTGACAGTCTGCTGATGGTCATGTTACCGTCTCCATGGAGATCCGTTTAGAATGACGTACCGTGTCTCCCTTTAATCCATTCTGACCCTGTTTGGACAGAAAACAGTATGTTAAACACAGCTTTTAACAATCTGATCTAATCTGGAATCCAGGAAACTCACAGGCTTGCCATCCAGACCGATGGGACCCTGTGAAAGAGAAGACGGAGATGATTGAGATCAGATCAGGGAATGTCTCCATAAGATCCTGGGAACTTACTGGGAATCCTGGGAATCCTCTGGTTCCAGGTTGTCCCTGAGGAGAAGAAGCAGAATGTAAAAGATGTGATGAAGTTCTTCTGGATCAGCTTCAGTCTGAGCCGGACCAGACACACACTATGAACAGTACTGGTGGCCCAAATACTGTAGGTGGCAATTACTACCTAATAAACCAGTCTGTTTATGTCTGTAAACAGACTGGTTTAGATCAATGGAATCAAATCAGAAGTCAGTACATTGTGGTGTACCTCAAGGTCCGATACGAGGACTTTTTTTTATTATTGTATAAATGAAATATTTGTTCCATTGTCATCCGCTTATCTGCTTAGCAGATCCTGGTTACCATGGTGAGGGTAGGAACGTAGATCCTGGTTACCATGGTGAGGGTAGGAACGTAGATCCTGGTTATCATGGTGAGGGTAGGAACGTAGATCCTGGTTACCATGGTGAGGGTAGGAACGTAGATCCTGGTTACCATGGTGAGGGTAGGAATGTAGATCCTGGTTACCATGGTGAGGGTAGGAACGTAGATCCTGGTTACCATGGTGAGGGTAGGAACGTAGATCCTGGTTACCATGGTGAGGGTAGGAACGTAGATCCTGGTTACCATGGTGAGGGTAGGAACATAGATCCTGGTTACCATGGTGAGGGTAGGAACGTAGATCCTGGTTGCCATGGTGAGGATAGGAATGTAGATCCTGGTTACCATGGTGAGGGTAGGAACGTAGATCCTGTTACCATGGTGAGGGTAGGAACATAGATCCTGGTTACCACGGTGAGGGTAGGAACGTAGATCCTGGTTGCCATGGTGAGGATAGGAACGTAGATCCTGGTTACCATGGTGAGGTTAGGAACGTAGATCCTGGTTACCACAGTGAGGGTAGGAACGTAGATCCTGGTTACCACGGTGAGGGTAGGAACGTAGATTCGAGTTACCATGGTGAGGGTAGGAACATAGATCCTGGTTACTATGGTGAGGGTAGGAACCTAGATCCTGGTTACCATGGTGAGGGTAAAAACATATATCCTGGTTACCATGGTGAGGGTAGGAACGTAGATCCTGGTTACCATGGTGAGGGTAGGAACCTAGATCCTGGTTACCATGGTGAGGGTAAAAACATATATCCTGGTTACCATGGTGAGGGTAGGAACCTAGATCCTGGTTACCATGGTGAGGGTAAAAAAATAGATCCTGGTTACCATGGTGAGGGTAGGAACGTAGATCCTGGTTACCATGGTGAAGGTAGGAACATAGATCCTGGTTACCATGGTGAGGGTAGGGACATAGATCCTGGTTACCATGGTGAGGGTAGGAACGTAGATCCTGGTTACCATGGTGAAGGTAGGAACGTAGATCCTGGTTACCATGGTGATGGTAGGAACATAGATGGACTTGTAAATCCAGAGCACTGCTTTTCGGTTCAGCTCTTTCTTCACCATGACAGAACGATGCAGCGTCCTAGTTATTGCAGACGCCACAAAGACACAGATACAGAAATAAAAAGAAAACTAGTTCTGTTTCACTAAATTAATAAAAAATAATAATAATTACAATTATTAGCAAACTAAAGTTCATTCATCAGTGTGAACAGGTGTGTAAACTCATTGGTGTGTGTCCAGGTTAGAACATTGTTTAGGAGTGTGTTCCAGAGACTTGGTTCTGAATTTAGGAATCAGCCCCTCTCCTCTGATCGTGCGGGAGCGGGGGGTTGAGTGGAGGAGCCGCCATGACGTGGATTATTTTAATGATGTTTTTGTTCTTAAAATAAACATATTGAAAGAAAACCTCATGTTTTTTTTTAATTGTCGTATGAACGTCTAAAGGCAGCTCTGCAAAAAAACAAGAATCCGGACGCTTTATAAAGAAAACATTCACTGAAGACATGCTTTTTTCTAAAAGCTACTTTTTAAAGTTACATTTTCTCGTTTGAAACAAGAAAACAATGTGGAAGGTTTTAAAAACCATCTGGAAACAATGTTCAGACACTGGTTTTAATCTGAGAACGGATCAGTACTTAGAACCAGAGATAAAAACGAGAAGCAGGAACAAAGGAAGCTCGTTATTATGAATCTAATTAAACTGGAGGAGGGTAGGCTCGTTATTATAAGTGTGTGAGATGCTCATGTGTTTATGTTGTTGTTTTTTTAGTGTGTGTTATTGTGTGTGAGAAACTGTTTGTTTTCTTCGATGGAGGTTTGAAATAAAAGCTGCCAGAATAATTAAATTCTGCAGGAAACGCTTCAGAGTTTAATCTGAACTAAACTTTAACAGAAAGTTTAGAAAACATTTAAAAAACACTTAAAAAAGCTTTTAAAATCTCTTCTTTGTAAAATTTCTTGTACAAAGATAAAAGTAGATTTAATCAGTCGCTCATCTTCTGAACCTCTTTTCTCAGTCACAGTCACGGGGTGCAGCAGCCTATCCTCCCTGGTTACAGTCAAGAGGCAGGGTACACCCAGAACAAGTGGCCCTGTCTGTTGCAAGGAACCAGTGAGGGTGGTGACCGAAAGAACGAGAACACGGATACAAGCAGCTGAAATGATCTTCCTCTGCGGGTGACTGGGCTCTGCCATCCAAGAGGAGCTCAGATGAGAACTGTTGCCCCTCCAGGTCGAGAGAAGCCAGACGGGGTGGTTCGGGCATCTGGTTAGGATGCCTCCCTCGCAGGTGGCATCCTAACCTGGTGTTCCATTCCACCAGGAGGAGAACCAGAGGCAGACCCCAGACCCACACAGCTTGGGGATGTGGACCAGGTGTGATGTGGACCAGGTCTGTGAGGACCAGGTGTGATGTGGATTAGGTCTGTGTGGACCAGGTTTTTGTGGACCAGGTCTGTGTGGACCAGGTCTGTGTGGACCAGGTTTTTGTGGACCAGGTCTGTGTGGACCAGGTCTGTGTGGACCAGGTGTGATGTGGACCAGGTCTGTGTGGACCAGGTCTGTGTGGATCAGGTGTGATGTGGACCAGGTCTGTGTGGACCAGGTGTGATGTGGACCAGGTCTGTGTGGACCAGGTGTGATGTGGACCAGGTCTGTGTGGATCAGGTCTGTGTGGACCAGGTCTGTGTGGATCAGGTGTGATGTGGACCAGGTCTGTGTGGACCAGGTCTGTGTGGATCAGGTCTGTGTGGATCAGGTGTGATGTGGACCAGGTCTGTGTGGACCAGGTGTGATGTGGACCAGGTCTGTGTGGATCAGGTCTGTGTGGACCAGGTCTGTGTGGACCAGGTCTGTGTGGACCAGGTGTGATGTGGACCAGGTCTGTGTGGACCAGGTGTGATGTGGACCAGGTCTGTGTGGACCAGGTCTGTGTGGACCAGGTGTGATGTGGACCAGGTCTGTGTGGACCAGGTCTGTGTGGATCAGGTGTGATGTGGACCAGGTCTGTGTGGACCAGGTGTGATGTGGACCAGGTCTGTGTGGACCAGGTCTGTGTGGATCAGGTGTGATGTGGACCAGGTCTGTGTGGACCAGGTCTGTGTGGACCAGGTCTGTGTGGATCAGGTGTGATGTGGACCAGGTCTGTGTGGATCAGGTGTGATGTGGACCAGGTCTGTGTGGATCAGGTCTGTGTGGATCAGGTCTGTGTGGACCAGGTCTGTGTGGACCAGGTCTGTGTGGACCAGGTGTGATGTGGACCAGGTCTGTGTGGACCAGGTCTGTGTGGATCAGGTCTGTGTGGACCAGGTCTGTGTGGATCAGGTCTGTGTGGACCAGGTCTGTGTGGACCAGGTGTGATGTGGACCAGGTCTGTGTGGACCAGGTCTGTGTGGACCAGGTCTGTGTGGACCAGGTGTGATGTGGACCAGGTCTGTGTGGATCAGGTCTGTGTGGATCAGGTCTGTGTGGACCAGGTCTGTGTGGACCAGGTCTGTGTGGATCAGGTGTGATGTGGACCAGGTCTGTGTGGACCAGGTGTGATGTGGATCAGGTCTGTGTGGATCAGGTCTGTGTGGACCAGGTCTGTGTGGACCAGGTCTAACTTACAGGAGGTCCTCTGGGTCCGATGATAGACAGGCCCGGTTCTCCCGGCGCTCCCTGTGAGAAGAAGAAAAATCAGAACAACAGCAGCTAAACTAGCGGCTAACATGCTGGTATCTGATGGGGAGGGGGTTCGAGTGGGTGAAGGGGATCAAATATGAGGAGAGGATCGTTGATGGTGCCGTGCTGCAGGGGCGCCATGCTGCTAACAATGCTGACCACACAGTAAAGAACCGTCTGCACGACAAAGACCCGTCTCCATGGTAACAAACCATCTCTACAAAAAGACCTGTCACCATGGTAACAAACCATCTCTACAATAAAGACCCGTCTCCATGGTAACAAACCATCTTTACAATAAAGACCCGTCTCCATGGTAACAAACCATCTCTACAACAAAGCACCGTCTCCATGGTAACAAACCATCTCTAAAAAAAGACCTGTCTCCATGGTAACAAATCATCTCTACAACAAAGCACCGTCTCCACGGTGAAGAACCGTCTCTACAACAAAGACCTGTCTCCATAAGTCTTCCATCTCTCCAGTATCTGTACGTCTCCAGGACTCTGGGACGAGCAGGTCGGACAGCAGCTGGTCCTTCTCACCCTTCCTCAGTCTTTTTGAGGCGCTCCCTCTGGTAGAAGGCTCCGGTCCATTCAGACCCCTGACCACACGGACAGTTTTTCCAACAGACCGATGAACCCTACCTGACCCTGTCTCTAGACTTTTGGTTACGTTCCCTCCGTCTACCCGTCGGTGGTACTCTCTTGGCGCTATATTTTTGATGCCACATGCAGAGGGATTTCTATTTTATAATGTTTTTTTTAGAATGTGTTTTACCAGGAAACTGCCCTCACCACTCACCCCCCACGTCCTTGTTCTCACATTCCTGACGGACCACCAGGTCCAGGTTAAACCCCTCACTCTGTAAAATACCAGGTCTGAGACACAACCAACCAGCAGGCCTGGTTTCCTGAGACTGACTTACAGATTTAAACCCTTTAGACAGGTTTACTGGAAGCTGGAGGTCCAGGTGATGATGGATACAGAACATTTATGTTCTGGTCTGTTTTGTAAAGCCGCAGGTGAAGATCTGCAGATCCAGGCAGGATTAGTTTGGTCCCTCTGAATGTGTGGACTCGCTGAGAGCTCTAAAACCCAAACTAGATCTCATTTCCTTTTCTCATTCTCACACAGAAAAATATCCTGCTTTTTTTTATCCATCAGGAACTTGTGGGTTTTCTCCCAGTCTGCCCAGAACGTTCCCACCAAGTCTGTATGTCTGACTGGTGCCAGGCACGCCGACCAAAGATCCAATTCACTGTCTGTTATGATAAGAGCAGATCAGGCTGAAGGCCAAACGGACGGTTCTTAGAGCTGATTGGTCCCGATGGACGTGTTAATGATGACTAGCGTGTTCGCTGTGGTTTAGAGCCCATGATTACTTCAACACATGTTGAGGCGGCGTGAGATCCAGCAGACTGTTTACACTCACGTTAAAGTGGAACGAGGGACGTCTTATCAAAACTTCTCCCGTCAGCAAAAAGACACAAAACCAAGGAAGTTCAGACGTGATGAAGTCTGAGAGATTCATCTCTGTTTACTTCAGCTTCTGATCAAACCTGAAGAAACACGGACTGAAACCTGCGGTCTAACTTCAATCAATAGATCTGAAACCACGATGCTGACTCAGCAGATATCTGAGGTTATGGAAGGAGTCTGGATTACATCGGAATTAAAAAGGAATGTTTTAGATTTATGGAAAAAGAAATAATTCCACATGTTTGATTTATTTGTCTCATTTCTTTTAAAAAGAACAATGGATTGGATTGAAGCCAGGATTAAATCTGTTTGAGTTGATGACTGTATGAGGGTTCGACTGAGTGAGTGTGACATCACTCATAACTACTTCACAGTGTTTTCTGGACAGTGTGTTTGATGATCGAGACGTTTCAAATTCCATCCAAGAATAATTTAAAATCTGATAGAAGAAACCTGAGAACTGGTTCTAGATCAGGCATGAGCAAACTACGGCCCGCGGGCCACATGTGGCTCATCAAATGATTTATCTGGCCCAACGAACTTGAAAAAGTTAAATAAATAAACCTTGTTAGTTTTATTTTTCCTGCAATTCTGACGTTTCTTCGCTAGATGGCACACTCTATATTTATTGGCTT
The DNA here is from genome assembly GCA_902685375.1 of Neostethus bicornis. NCBI lineage: Eukaryota > Metazoa > Chordata > Actinopteri > Atheriniformes > Phallostethidae > Neostethus > Neostethus bicornis. The sequence continues at coordinate 580,235 of LR738548.1, forward strand.
TGTTGAGAAAACAACAACACTGTTCCCATTAAAATGTGTGTGTCTCCGTGATGTGCACGCTGTCAAAATAAAGAGTGTGCACGGATATGGAAAGCCATCGAGGCCAATACACACATGTAAACAAGCATGTTAGATGTTAAAACAAACAAAATGTTACATCAAGAGCTTAGATTTCAGACCTAGCGCTGCTTTCTTGTGAAGCCCATTGAGACAGAAATTCTGTGATTTTGGGCAATAAAAATAAAATTGAATTGAATTAAATGCACGTTTTTAAGCGCTATCGCACTAGATTTCAAACCTAACGCCGCTAGATTTAAAATTTAACTCTCTTGATGCAACATTTAGCGCTTGTTTAAAATCAAGCGTCATTCTATCGGTTTAATCTAGGGGTTACCAAAGCATGCCATCCATCTGACCCTGTTCCCCTTGGTCAAATGTTAGACCTCAATGTGGCCCACAAGTCAAAAAGTTTGCCCACCCCTGGTTTAGATAAACTAACCTGAGTTCGTCCGCCCCCTTAAGGAGGAGGAGCTAAGACCAACAACCTGTTTAGTAACTGGTTAAACCGTGGTAGAGCGGGTCCTGGCATAACTTCTGCTTTCTGTTCAAATTAGTTCAATCCTTCCTTTTTAAACACATGCTGATGATCCTGTGAAACCGAACTGGTCCCAAAGAGAGCATTCCTGACGGACCACCAATGAGAGCATTGGTTCTGTGCTTTGAATCCCTGTCTTTAGACCATGCTCTTATAAACTCCAGGTAAGTGGTTTCTTAAGCCTTCATCCCGTTCAGAGAAGGATTTTATTTCTTCTTTTATACCTCTTTAAAAACATTCTTTCTCTCCACTTAGAATCTTAACCTCACTGTCCGGGTGGATGCGGGTGTACGGCAGACTGGGACCCCTGAATCTTCTCTTCTGTGTTGGTTTAATCTTTGACCATCACTCCTAACATGTGTGACATCACTCCTAACATGTGTGACATCACTCCTAACATGTGTGACATCACTCCTAACATGTGTGACATCACTCCTAACGTGTGTGACATCACTCCTAACATGTGTGACATCACTCCTAACATGTGTGACATCACTCCTAACGTGTGTGACATCACTCCTAACGTGTGTGACATCACTCCTAACATGTGTGACATCACTCCTAACGTGTGTGACATCACTCCTAACATGTGTGACATCACTCCTAACGTGTGTGACATCACTCCTAACATGTGTGACATCACTCCTAACATGTGTGACATCACTCCTAAGATTTTTTTTTTTCGTATTTAAGCTGCACCAGTGTTTGTGTTTTGGTCCCGCCTCCTTTGACGTTTTAATAGGAGGACACCGCGCCCTGCGTTAGGTGGACAAGATGTAGGAGACGGAAAATCAAACTTTCTAGACTTAAACATAAAAACCAATCACAGAGCAAAAACAAACAGACTGCTGTTTTTTTAATCTGAGCATTTTTAAGGGTCTGCGTTCATCTCGTAAACCAATGGAATCACACGTGTTGAGCGCTACATCGATTCTGATGTTTTGATGTTTATGGACGATCTTCTGTTTAATTTTTGGTACTGGAACCGGAGCAGGTCCACTAGCTGATAAGGAGGGAGCTTTTGAAGACACCCCTCCACCACCGCCCCCCCGCTCCCATTTGAGATCATAAGTGTAACAAACATATGCATCCCTCCTGCCTCCCCTTTTAGAGAGGCTTTCACACCGTACTGAGAACTATGGACTGTATATTTTTATGAATTCAATATTTAACCTCATCTTTCCGATCAGTCCGTCTTTATCCACATATGACCCTCTTTAGGTTTGGAACTGGAGGAGGAACGACTGACAGAAGCTTGGTGGTCTCACTGATGCCATCTGGACGTCTGACCTTCACCTTCATCTGAACCCCTAACTCTGCAGTGCCAGCCCTTCTACAAACCCAGATATGTGGAGATGATCATCTCCTGCAGGATCCATGTCGTCTGTTTGAGACTCCAGCAGACGTTACGGACGTTAAGTCCACCCAGCTCCTTCTACTGGTCCTGACACATTAAGTCTGCTCCTCTCACACACATCTTAACACTGCCGTGTTCATCTAACACACACACATCTTAACACTGCCGTGTTCATCTAACACACACATCCTAAACACTGCCGTGTTCATCTGACACACACACATCTTAAACACTGCCGTGTTCATCTAACACACACATCTTAAACACTGCCGTGTTCATCTAACACACACACATCTTAACACTGCCGTGTTCATCTAACACACACATCCTAAACACTGCCGTGTTCCTCTAACACACACATCCTAAACACTGCCGTGTTCATCTAACACACACATCCTAAACACTGCCGTGTTCATCTAACACACACACATCCTAAACACTGCCGTGTTCATCTAACACACACACATCCTAAACACTGCCGTGTTCCTCTAACACACACACATCTTAACACTGCCGTGCTCCTCTGACACACACATCCTAAACACTGCCGTGTTCATCTAACACACACACATCCTAAACACTGCCGTGCTCCTCTGACACACACATCCTAAACACTGCCGTGTTCATCTAACACACACACATCCTAAACACTGCCGTGTTCCTCTAACACACACATCCTAAACACTGCCGTGTTCATCTAACACACACACATCCTAAACACTGCCGTGTTCATCTAACACACACACATCCTAAACACTGCCGTGTTCCTCTAACACACACATCTTAACACTGCCGTGTTCATCTAACACACACACATCTTAAACACTGCCGTGTTCATCTAACACACACATCTTAACACTGCCGTGTTCATCTGACACACACATCCTAAACACTGCCGTGTTCATCTAACACACACACATCTTAACACTGCCGTGTTCATCTAACACACACACATCTTAACACTGCCGTGTTCATCTAACACACACATCCTAAACACTGCCGTGTTCCTCTAACACACACACATCTTAACACTGCCGTGTTCATCTAACACACACACATCTTAACACTGCCGTGTTCATCTAACACACACATCCTAAACACTGCCGTGTTCATCTAACACACACATCCTAAACACTGCCGTGTTCATCTAACACACACACATCTTAACACTGCCGTGTTCATCTAACACACACATCTTAACACTGCCGTGTTCATCTAACACACACATCTTAACACTGCCGTGTTCATCTAACACACACACATCTTAACACTGCCGTGTTCATCTAACACACACACATCTTAACACTGCCGTGTTCATCTAACACACACACATCTTAACACTGCCGTGTTCATCTAACACACACATCTTAACACTGCCGTGCTCCTCTGACACACACATCCTAAACACTGCCGTGTTCATCTAACACACACACATCTTAACACTCCCGTGCTCCTCTGACACACACAGCTCAGCAATGCTGCCTCGTTCCTCTGACACACACCTCGTGCACGCCGCCGTGGCCTCCATAAATGCCTCTGTAGCTTCTTCAGGGAGTCTTAAATGAGAACTTCTAGACAAATTGTTGCTATTGTGTTTCACATTACGGGGGCTTCATGTAACCTAAGCAGGGTGGGAAAGCCTTCCCAGAGTGTGACGCGTATAAATCACACACTACCTGCACACTGCCGAGCTTCAGCACCACCCACCGAGTCCGATCTGAGCAGAAGTCTACAAGCAAGCTCCCCTGTTTGGCTCCTAACTTACCTGTTCCCCAGCCGGTCCTTTCACGCCCTGGATCAGTCACGGCAGACGCATGCAAGCAGGTGTGAAGGGACGAGAGAGAGGGAGAGAGAGAGGATCTGGTGTTAGAGGCATGGAGAGGGTTCAGCATGCAGCATCCTCAGGAACCAGGGAGAAACAGTGTGCCTCAGACTGGTTCTTAACGTCCGACCTTCAGAACGTTCTCTCTGAGTTTGTTTGGTGTTGTTTAATCCGACTTAAAGTGAATCAAAATAACTAGAAAATATTGTATTTTCTAGTTATTTCTAATTTTCTAATTAGAAAACTAATTTTTCTAATTTTCTAGTTTTCTAATTTTCCTCTGTGTGTGTGGATGTAGTAGGGAACACCATGAGAACCTTAAAGGGTGAAGTGTGGGCATGGATTATTTATAAAACAACAGGTATGTTCGTTACTCAGATCATTAATTGACATCGTCGTGAAAAAAACGACAATTTTTCCGAACACGTGGTGAAATTTTGATCGTTGTTCAGCAACAAAATAAAACAATCTTATTAAAAAGAATTCAGAGAACAAATCCGTGTAGTCCCTCATCCATCCAGGAGTGATCCATAGTAGAAAAAGTTTTAAAAAAGTCTTCTGGACAGTTTAATTCTTGATCGAGACGTTTCAACTTCAATCCGGAAATCATTTTCAATCTGAAAGAAATGGACTGAAAACTGGATCCATTTATACTAACCTGAGTAAAAGATAAAAAATAGTAAGAAGGGCTCGACCAATGAGCCTGTGTTACCTATGATGGCTGTGAATGGCTCCTATTGTAACCACAGACCAGTAAACGACCCTATTATAAAAATGCTAAACGCCTAGTGAATAGAAATTCCTGCTAACGAGAGGCGTGAAACTGGGTCACGAGGTGTCATCTTTAGTCCATGGGTTCAAAAGGCTCCTGTAAAGAGGGGTGAAGGAAGCCATCTTTGTGATGAAAGAAAATCCCTCACTGAATCGGAGTGGAGGCATTAGATACGTTTTGCCCGGTATTTACAGCAGCATTTTGAAGCCATGGATTTCCAGATGGAAGTCGAAACGTCTCGTTCAATAATTAAACTGTCCAGAAGACTTTTTTTAAACTTTTTCTACCAAGAATTCAGAGACTTAAAGTGTTTAAATGACTTAAAACACATTTTATTTTAAAAATATATGACGTCTTTCATAAAATCATGTTTATAAATATCTGGTGTTCACGGCTCTCTGAGCTGAACTGGTTCCCACCCCTCCGCCCCCGGTCTGAATAAAACCGGTGTGTTCTAACCACTCACCATTCTCCCAGGAATTCCAATACTTCCTTTGTCTCCCTACAGGACCAATCCAGAGGAATCATGGTTAGGAGGAGGATACTGGGATGGTTGGGATGCTAGTTAATGCTCAGGCCGGCCCAGTTAGTCTGGTTCCAGGACCAGTGGTGTTAGTGTGAGGTGGTTCCACGGCCTCGGCTTAGACCAACTCAAAACGCTTTACAACTCGTGTTCACACACACGTTCACACCTGGTGTGGAAGCTGCCATGCAAAGCACAAACTATTAATCCTCACCCCATCGCCCCTGAAACAAGGAACCAAGCTTTACAGGACTGACTGAGTGGGTTAAACTGAACCAGAGTGGGTTGTTTTGGATGAACCAGAGTGGGTTGTTTTGGATGAACCAGAGTGGGTTGTTTTGGATGAACCAGAGTGGGTTGTTTTGGATGAACCAGAGTGGGTTGTTTTGGATGAACCAGAGCGGGTTGTTTTGGATGAACCAGAGCGGGTTGTTTTGGATGAACCAGAGTGGGTTGTTTTGGATGAACCAGAGTGGGTTGTTTTGGATGAACCAGAGTGGGTTGTTTTGGATGAACCAGAGCGGGTTGTTTTGGATGAACCAGAGCGGGTTGTTTTGGATGAACCAGAGCGGGTTGTTTTGGATGCACCAGACCGGGTTGTTTTGGATGCACCAGACCGGGTTGTTCGGGCAGAACAGAGCTCATGCAAGCAAAATGTTTACATTCCAAAAATGACAAACAGTTGCTGTTTCTACGAAACTCCCCCAAAAAAATCAGACGAGAAGTTTTTTCAGACCCGTTCAGACCCGCTCAGACCCGCTCAGACCCGCTCAGACCCACTCAGACCCGCTCAGAACCACTCAGACCCGCTCAGACCCACTCAGACCCGCTCAGACCCGCTCAGACCCGTTCAGACCCGCTCAGACCCGCTCAGACCCGCTCAGACCCACTCAGACCCGCTCAGAACCACTCAGACCCGCTCAGACCCGTTCAGACCCGCTCAGACCCACTCAGACCCGCTCAGAACCACTCAGACCCGCTCAGACCCACTCAGACCCACTCAGACCCACTCAGACCCACTCAGACCCGCTCAGACCCACTCAGACCCGCTCAGACCCGTTCAGACCCACTCAGACCCACTCAGACCCGCTCAGACCCACTCAGACCCACTCAGACCCACTCAGACCCACTCAGACCCGCTCAGACCCGTTCAGACCCACTCAGACCCACTCAGACCCGCTCAGACCCGCTCAGACCCACACAGACCCGCTCAGACCCGTTCAGACCCACTCAGACCCACTCAGACCCACTCAGACCTGCTCAGACCCACTCAGACCCACTCAGACCCACTCAGACCCGTTCAGACCCCTTCAGACCCGCTCAGACCCACTCAGACCCACTCAGACCCCTTCAGACCCGCTCAGACCCACTCAGACCCACTCAGACCCGTTCAGACCCCGTTCAGACCCACTCAGACCCACTCAGACCCGCTCAGACCCGCTCAGCCCGGACCTGCGCTTCATTTAAAAAGTGTGTTTACACTGAAGTCTGAGCGGACGTCCACGTCTATTCAAACTGAGTAATCTCTGAGGGTGTGTGTGTGTGTGTGTGTGTGTGTGTGTGTGTGTGAGAACTTTAACTCTAAACAAAGTCAGAAGCTGTCAGATGGTGAGACGTGGGTAAAAGACGGGACGTGTGGACAGAATCTGAAGGACAGTGAAATCAAGCATTTGAAGCAGAGTTCTTCATTCGTTTCTAAAAGTGTTTTTTGTTGAAAAACCGTGAATCCAACTGGAAGCAAGATGCAGAGAAAATGTTGTGTTAGGTGAGGAAGAGTTTACATCTTCCTAATTATTAATTATTAAAGATAAACAACAATAACATCCTTCAAACATCAAACATGGAGCCCGTCCAGGGTTTGATTCCTGCTGCAGCTTCTTTCTTTTTGTCACTACGTTAAAGTCAGACTTTTTCTTTTTTAATCCCAGACCGGTCCGTGTCTATCGGTCATAGAGTTACCATGGTAACCGTCTCCCACCCTGCTGTCCTGATTGTGGGGTCTCACCCCAGATCAGAAATAGTGACACATCTCCATTCTGCTTGAGTACCAGCAGACGGCCCCGGCCTGTTTGTTATTAAATATGCATGATGTCATTTGTTTGATAAATATTACGAGTTCATGATGGAGATCAAATTGTCTCACGCCTGAAATTTGTATCAGATCTATAAAATTTAGGGAGTCGTTCGTGTTTTAATCCCAAGTTGTTCGTAAACTGAACGAAAAAAACAAGCTCATCTTGAAATGTCTTCTAAACGAGGTCATGGAACTGGCAGCTACTGGTCCATCTCGTTATGGACCAGGACTTATCGTTTCAGAAGTTATGTGTGTAAGGAGAGGAGGGACTGGGTGTTACCCTCCATCCATCATAAACCACATCCTCTCCCCCTCGTTAGACCGGGTCTGCCCTCAGTCTGCTCGCCGCAATCCATCACAGAACCAGGAAACAGGAAGTACTACATCACAGCAGCACGACTGGTTCCAGACTCAGAGGGTCAGGTAGTGGGTGGGTCGGACGCTTTTTGGGTCAGGTATCGGATCAAAATCTCAAAATATTGTACTATCTCCTCCAAAACCCTGAAAAACTGTGGCCTCTTGTACAGGTTGTGTTTTATTCTCTATTTTCATAAATGACATCAGTCGTACCAGAAAAGGAACATGTCTTTAAAATATGCAGACGAGTCGGCTCTGGTGGTCCACATGAGACTCTCACCCAATACCAACGTGTGCTGAAGAACCAGGTCATCACTCTCAGTGAGAAATCCTGATCCGGAGAGGATCCATCACATCCCGTTCATGACTCGTTTATCCGTCTCCCTTCAGGACGGCGAGACAAAATTCTATGAGCAAATAAATAAAACCCAAAGAAAATCATTTGTCCTGATGCCAATCAAATCCCTGAAGAACAACCTTCCATGTGCCCATGCCAGCCTGTCAGTGTCAGATCCTGTCAGATCTCAGAAGCTAAGCAGGTTGGGTCTGGGCTGTACATGGATGGGAGACCGCTGGAAGACCAGGTGCCTCAGTGGGACGGACCATCACCAACCAATCACACACACACCAGATCCAGACTGACCATCACCAACCAATCACACACACACCAGATCCAGACTGAACATCACCAACCAATCACACACACACCAGATCCAGACTGACCATCACCAACCAATCACACACACACCAGATCCAGACTGACCATCACCAACCAATCACACACACACACACCAGATCCAGACTGATCATCACCAACCAATCACACACACACACACCAGATCCAGACTGATCATCACCAACCAATCACACACACACCAGATCCAGACTGACCATCACCAACCAATCACACACACACCAGATCCAGACTGACCATCACCAACCAATCACACACACACCAGATCCAGACTGACCATCACCAACCAATCACACACACACCAGATCCAGACTGATCATCACCAACCAATCACACACACACCAGATCCAGACTGACCATCACCAACCAATCACACACACACCAGATCCAGACTGACCATCACCAACCAATCACACACACACCAGATCCAGACTGATCATCACCAACCAATCACACACACACCAGATCCAGACTGACCATCACCAACCAATCACACACACACCAGATCCAGACTGATCATCACCAACCAATCACACACACACCAGATCCAGACTGACCATCACCAACCAATCACACGCACACCATCCAGACTGGGCAATGTGGGTGAAGCCCAGGAACATGGACACAGTGGCCGTCCCACTGTGGCACCTCTGGTACCAGAGCTCTCCCATCCATGTTTATCAGTAATCTTATACTTTTTGAAAAACGAGCCTCCCACGATGGCAGCAGGTCTCCACATTTTGTTGGGTTTTTCAAGCGATGAGAAACTTCAGATGCAAGGAGGGCAGAGTGGGAGCTTTTCACGGGTGTACTAGGCTGGAGTGACGTGAAAGGTGAGGAAATGAAGACACGGTCTTCTTGGAGAGCGGGTTCAATCTGTTTGACAAATACGACGTGAAAGGTGGTGGACGGGTGGTGGACTGGTGGTGGACGGGTGGTGAACAGATGGTGGACGGGTGGTGGACGGACGGGTGGTGAACGGGTGGTGGACGGGTGGTGGACAGATGGTGGACGGGTGGTGAACGGGTGGTGGACGGGTGGTGGACTGGTGGTGGACGGGTGGTGAACAGATGGTGGACGGGTGGTGAACGGATGGTGGACGGGTGGTGGACGGACGGGTGGTGAACGGGTGGTGGACGGGTGGTGGACTGGTGGTGGACGGGTGGTGGACTGGTGGTGGACGAGTGGTGGACGGACAAGTGGTGAACAGATAGTGGACGGGTGGTGAACGGGTGGTGGACGGACGGGTGGTGAATGGGTGGTGGACGGGTGGTGGACTGGTGGTGGACGAGTGGTGGACGGACAGGTGGTGAACAGATAGTGGATGGGTGGTGGACTGGTGGTGGACGGGTGGTGGACGGGTGGTGGACGGGTGGGGTTGTTCCAACCACAGTGAAGGATGTGAGTTGCTGTTGATGTGGAGTTTCAAGTGGTCTGTTTAAGACCTCATCATGACTCGGGGGGAGTTTTCCCCACATCGTTTCTAAGGTAAGCTACATTCCGTCCCATGTAGAGCCTGTCATGGATTGGACATCATTACTCCTCCCCTTCCTGCTCATTAACCGCCACACCTGTGTCCAATCACCTCTCTCTCTCTCTCCCTCTCTCTCTCTTTCTCTCTCTCTCTATTAACCCTCTGCACTCATCCAGCCCGTCAGATCGTCATGGTGACTCAGCTCTGGAGCTCTGAACTCCTATCTGTTACCGACCCGGACTGTCCAGGCTCTCCTTGATCCACATGGTAACCTGACCAGCTGCCTGTCTCTGACCCTGTGTCCCTGAACTTACCCAGTTTGTACCTCAGATTCCGTCCATAAAGACCAGTATCCGACAAAACCCACCTTTCTGTGACCCACCATCAGGAGACTCATCGCTCCGTCGGACCTCCAGCTGGATCATAACCATCAATCTACGATTCAGCCAGGTTCCTAACCAGTTCACCGTATCCAGTAAACTCAGCTTTAAATCTTACAAAGTGTCACATTTCACTCCTTACCCATCCTTACCCATCCTTACCCATCACCACCATCACAGAGCCAATACGTCCAGCTAGTGACTGTTCTACCTCTGCTCCACCAAGGAAACTATTCCAGCTCAGTTCCACCAAGTGTCTGGTTGGAAGTCACTGCTCTCCTCCTCCTCCGGTGCTTAGAGCTACCGGACACATGAATTTCCCCAGTATTTGTTTAATAAATAAATAGAGTTTTAAGGCCGTACCAACCAATCAGAACAGTGATCGGTTCCTAGGATTCCTAAAAGCTCAGCTGGAGGTAGAACACCAGGATTCTGTAGTGTTGTTTTTTTCTCCAGGATGCTGTAAGAACAGGGCTGTCTTGGTCCGGGTTAGTTTAAATCTTACTGTGTGTTTTTCTCAGGTTGACTGTGTGTGAAACTCTAAGGTGCTAAGCGGGTGGGTGGGTGGGTGGGTGGGTCAGACGTGTGCAGGGTGTGGGCGTCATGCATCACAGCTAGCAGGTGTTATTCAAAGCACAGCATCGTGCACACATGGCTAAGTTACCGGGAAGCCGGCCCGTCCAGGAGGACCCTGCAAGAGAATCATGTCAGAGTTCAGACAGATAGGCGGGCTGAACCGGGCCAGCACACACACACACACACACAGACATGCTGACACAGCACCTCATTCAGCATGCAGACCCTAGTGTGGGGACAAACCGTTTCACCAGGAATCACTTCACCGGTAACTATGGTAACTACAAACAACAGAAACAAGCCAAATGATTTCATCATTTCAGGGATAAGACGCAGCTCACAGTGTCACCTCATAACGGACTGCCAACATGTTTAGGGTGTACCCTGCCTCTCCACACCTCCACAACGACCCCGATTGAGTAACGTGCACATATGATTACTGAATGAAAACAAAATTTCTGCTTCAGAATCTGGAAATCCACATAATAAACAGTCTTCTTCCAAATCTATCAATTTACATGTTTATTTTTTCTAATCTCCTGCCTGGATGAAGTCCAACTGCTAAATCCCACAAACATCATCTTCTTCTCTTTTCATCATTTCCCTTCAGGGGGTGCAACAGCAAGTCAGTTTCTTCCATCTAACCCTATCTCCTGCATCCTCTTCAGTCACACCAACTATCTTCATGTCTTCCTTCACTGTATCCATGAACCTCCTCTTTGGTCTTCCTCTAGTCCTCTTTCCTGGTGGTTCCAAACCCAGCATCCTTCTTCTGATGTACTCTCTCTCTCTCCTCTGTACATGTCCAAACCATCTCAGTCTGACCTCTCTGACTTTAAAACCTCTAACATGTGCTGTTCCTCTGATCCTGTCCATCCTGGTCACTCCCAGAGAGATCCTCAGCATCTTCATCTCTGATACAAACATCTCTGTTTCCTGTCTTTTCCTCAGTGACACTGTCTCTAGACCAATCAGCATGGCCGCTCTCACCACACTGTCTCTAGACCAATCAGCATGGCTGCTCTCACCACACTGTCTCTAGACCAATCAGCATGGCTGCTCTCACCACACTGTCTCTAGACCAATCAGCATGGCCGCTCTCACCACGCTGTCTCTAGACCAATCAGCATAGCTGCTCTCACCACACTGTCTCTAGACCAATCAGCATGGCCGCTCTCACCACACTGTCTCTAGACCAATCAGCATGGCTGCTCTCACCACACTGTCTCTAGACCAATCAGCATGGTCGCTCTCACCACACTGTCTCTAGACCAATCAGCATGGCCGCTCTCACAACACTGTCTCTAGACCAATCAGCATGGCCGCTCTCACAACACTGTCTCTAGACCAATCAGCATGGCCGCTCTCACTACACTGTCTCTAGACCAATCAGCATGGCCGCTCTCACCACACTGTCTCTAGACCAATCAGCCTGGCCGCTCTCACCACACTGTCTCTAGACCAATCAGCATGGCCGCTCTCACCACACTGTCTCTAGACCAATCAGCATGGCCGCTCTCACCACACTGTCTCTAGACCAATCAGCATGGCCGCTCTCACCACACTGTCTCTAGACCAATCAGCATGGCCGCTCTCACTACACTGTCTCTAGACCAATCAGCATGGCCGCTCTCACCACACTGTCTCTAGACCAATCAGCCTGGCCGCTCTCACCACACTGTCTCTAGACCAATCAGCATGGCCGCTCTCACCACACTGTCTCTAGACCAATCAGCATGGCCGCTCTCACCACACTGTCTCTAGACCAATCAGCATGGCCGCTCTCACCACACTGTCTCTAGACCAATCAGCATGGCCGCTCTCACCACGGTTTTCTACACTTTCTCTTTCATTTTATCTGAAACTCTTCTATCACACATCACACCTGATACTTTCCTCCACCCGTTCCAGCCTGCCTGAACACGCTTCTTCATCTCTTTTCCACACTCTCCATTGCTCTGGACTGTTGATCCTAGATACTTAAAATCTTCCACCTTCTTTAGCTCTTCTCCCTGTAACCTCACTTTTCCATTTGGATCCCTCTCATTCACACACATGTACTCTGTCTTACTCTGACTAATCTTCATTCCTCTTCTTTCTAGAGCAAACCTCCACCTCTCCAGCTTTTCCTCCACCTCTTCCCTCCTCTCTCTACAGATCACAATGTCATCTGCAAACATCATTGTCCATGGGGGTTTCTGTCTTACCTCGTCTGTCAGCCTGTCCATCACCACAGCAACAGTCCCACCCCCACACTGAACTCCTCTGTCTCACCTACAGCACACCTCACCACTGTCTTACAGCCCTCATACATGTCCTGAACCACTCTAACATACTTCTCTGTCACACCAGACTTCCTCATACAATACCATAGTTCTTCTCTAGGTACCCTGTCATACGCTTTCTCTAGATCTACGAAGACACAGTGCAGCTCCCTCTGGCCTTCTCTGTACTTCTCTATCAGCATCCTCAAGGCAAATACTGCATCTGTAGTGCTCTTTTTAGACATAAATCCCCATCCTATGTCCTCGTATTAAACTACAGCTACTCTGTGTGACTCTACAGGTCTGAGGTTCCTCCTCCATAAGGAGACTCTCAGTACAGAGAGGTCCAGGCTCTGCTCTGATTAACTGTGAGGGGAGCTCTCTGAGACGTTGGTAAAACCCTAGAGTTGGTGGTTTTGGTCCTCAGATAAGACGTCTATCATTCATCCCACAGATGAGAAACACAGAGGTGTGTAAGAAATAAAACAAACAGAAAGACAGACTGGTGGGTTTGGAACTGGGACGTGTGAAATCCTTCCAGTGAACTTCCAGTGAGGGGGAACGGTAGCTGATGGGGGTTTAATGGCCAGCCGGAGCTCATTTCTCTGGAACGCTCACCAAACAAGCAAACAGCTAGCACCTGGGATCATTCTGGTCCTACGCCAGGGCGCGGGGGCAGGACCAGACCAGGCTGCCAAACTACTGAGGAATTATTTTAAATCGTCCTCAGCTTGAGGAGGGTCTCTTCTGCTTCTGTGGGTAAACGTTTGTATAAGATGGATCGTATTTACACGAACAGAAGGCGCACCGAAAAGTCTTAGACCTTCTTTAAAATGTGCGACGCGCCCTCTTGTGTAGTGCGTCCTGTGTGTGTGTGTGTGTGTGTTGTAAGACAGACGTAGTAGAGAACACCATGAGAACGTTAAAGGGTGGGTGTGTATTGTTTATAAAACCCCCACCCTTTGATCAGGTGCGCCCGCTTTATGTGTTAAACACGGTAACACACACACACACACACACACCGTGTCACACGGTGGTCCTTTCATTGTCATGAACAAACGGAAGGTAAACATTGTGATTTTATGTCATGTAAATGTAAAAATCACTTTAAAAAAAGCTTAAAAACACATTGATTTAGTTTCACTTCCATTATAGACACTATGAATTCCTCCCTCCTCTTGCTCCTCACTTAATCCCGCCTCCTGGTTACATGCATGACACAGCGTAAATGTGTGGATATGAACACACTATAAAATGCAGCATGTGCTTTTATATTCTTATTCTCCTGTGTGACTGAGCGTGAGCAGAGCATGTTCACTAAAACACTTCCTGGTTACGTTAGAATTTGAACGTGGGTGGGATTCAGGAGGCGCTGGCTCAGTGGCAGGGTTTCTGTCTTTCGACAGGGAGAACTTGGTTCAGCGCTGCTAACTTCCTGTTAGCTTGGTTGCGCTAAGGACTGCTTTAAATGCATCCAATGTTTACTTTGTTTACAGGGTTATTAAGAGGTGTCATTTCTAAGTATGAATAAGTTACAACATTCCTCACTCACTGAAAAAATTATATTTATTTTATATTGTTTTTTATGTTTGCTGTTTTGCGCAAGTTAAAGTTTTTTTTTTAAAAAAAAACCAAATAATCTGCATCGTTCTCAGTAAAAAAAACACGATTGTTAAAGTTTTTTTTTTTTTTTTTTTTTTTTTTTTAACCAAAAACTAGATTAAAACTCTCTTCAGTTTTCTTTGACGATAACGTGACTAAAACTAAAATTAATTTTCGTTCCAAAAACAAAGACTAAAACGAAAACTTAGATGGCGCCAAAAACCACACTGGTTTCTCTGGGTACCCTGGTTTCTCTGGGTACCCTGGTTTCTCTGGGTACCCTGGGTAGCCCTTTAATTAGAACGTCAGTCAGACTCATTTAAAGGTACCACGTCACGATGCTGGCACCGTTAACACCCAAACTTATCAGCTCGGTCAAACTGGTGACGTAGTACGTTTCCTAGAGGGAACCACCAGATGATGAGTGTGAACATGCTACACCTACACGCCCGCCCATCCCGGCTCTCTGGGGAGAGATCACCGTGTCCCGGAAGGAACCCTTCACTAGGATTACACGGTACCAGCTCCGACATGTGGCTTCCATTTGGTAGAGTGCTGCTGAATGGATGAGGGGGGGCGGGGCTGAGGGCGGAAGGGGGGGGTGCTCTGCCCAAGAAGAAGCAACACCATGTAGAAGAGCCGTCCTACAGACCTCCACCCTACAGACCTCCACCCTACAGACCTCCACCCTACAGACCTCCTACAGACCTCCACCCTACAGACCTCCATCCTACTGACCTCCTACAGACCTCCTACAGACCTCCACCCTACAGACCTCCACCCTACAGACCTCCATCCTACAGACCTCCTACAGACCTCCACCCTACAGACCTCCATCCTACTGACCTCCTACAGACCTCCTACAGACCTCCATCCTACAGACCTCCACCCTACAGACCTCCACCCTACAGACCTCCATCCTACAGACCTCCTACAGACCTCCACCCTACAGACCTCCTACAGACCTCCTACAGACCTCCTACAGACCTCCTACAGACCTCCACCCTACAGACCTCCATCCTACAGACCTCCTACAGACCTCCATCCTACAGACCTCCATCCTACAGACCTCCATCCTACAGACCTCCTACAGACCTCCACCCTACAGACCTCCATCCTACAGACCTCCTACAGACCTCCTACAGACCTCCACCCTACAGACCTCCACCCTACAGACCTCCTACAGACCTCCACCCTACAGACCTCCATCCTACTGACCTCCTACAGACCTCCTACAGACCTCCACCCTACAGACCTCCTACAGACCTCCACCCTACAGACCTCCACCCTACAGACCTCCTACAGACCTCCATCCTACAGACCTCCTACAGACCTCCATCCTACAGACCTCCATCCTACAGACCTCCATCCTACAGACCTCCTACAGACCTCCACCCTACAGACCTCCATCCTACAGACCTCCTACAGACCTCCATCCTACAGACCTCCACCCTACAGACCTCCATCCTACAGACCTCCATCCTACAGACCTCCTACAGACCTCCTACAGACCTCCTACAGACCTCCATCCTACAGACCTCCATCCTACAGACCTCCTACAGACCTCCTACAGACCTCCACCCTACAGACCTCCATCCTACAGACCTCCTACAGACCTCCTACAGACCTCCATCCTGACTCAGACCTCCAGACTAATCCACCCAAACAGCCCGTCTGATCTGGTCGTATCTCAGTGGGAATCGAACCAGCCACCCCTCAGGTGAGCGTGTGTTAGCAGTGAGGATGGTTCTGGTTCTCCTCTGACGTCTCAGCGGTATGCAGAGGGTCCCGGTCGGGTTACCGCATGCAGAGGGTTCCTGTCGGGTTACCGCATGCAGAGGGTCCCGGTCGGGTTATCGCATGCAGAGGGTTCTGGTCAGGTTACCGCATGCGGATCACAAGTCGCCGGCTTTACTTACTGGAGGTCCTGAAAAAAAAAAAACACAGAGAAAGAAACAGGTCAGTGGAGACGATCGACAGAACCTTCGGGTACAGAGGTGGGCAAACACTTTGACTCGCGGGCAACATTGAGTTCTAACATTGGACAAGGCGGCCGGATCCAGGGAGGAGGGGGGAGGGACGTGCCCACCCTCTCTAGGTCGACCAAAAAAAATTGTTCTAACTACCGTATTTTCCGCACTATAAGGCGCAGCGCATTATAAGACGCTACAGTAAAGGCTGGGGTTACGTTATGCGTGCGCTAAAGGGAATGTAAAAAAAAACAAACAGTCAGATAGGTCAGTCAAACTTTATTAACAATTACAAAACAAAATGAATAAACAGCTGTTTTATTATTTTCTTAGTATTTTTGTGACACAGTTTATCTTCCATTGGAGATAAACTCTGTTTAGTCTTCTTTACTTGGCGCAGCACATCCTCTTGCTTCCTCCACTTCCTCACCATTGATTCATTGATGTTAAACTTTCTCGCTGCGGCTCTACGTGTTCTACTGCGTGACCGATCGCCTTGAGTTTAAACTCTGCGGTGTAACAGTGTCTCTTGGTAGGAGCCATTTCCGGGTCTGTACACAAACACACAAATGGAAATAGGTGCGTTCGAGATGACACAGGCGGACGCAGTTCTGATCGGCGAAGATCGTGTGCAATGCATGCCGGTCAGAACCGCATCCGCCTGTGTCATCTCAAACATACCTAATGAGACGCCCTTTCATACCAGCATGCACCGCGCACTACTTCTTCTACGGGGGAAATGGAGTCGGCGGCTGCTTACCACAGTTGCGACACCTGTTGTTGCTCAATATTAATCCATATTTAAGGCGCTCCGGGTTAAAAGGCGCATCGTGGACTTTAAAGAAAATTTAAGGTTTTTAGGTGTGCCTTATAGTGCGGAAAATACGGTACTTTAATTATTGTAAACTTCGGTTAAAATATCAACCAAAATGCAGAAAAATGACTTATTTTCTAAAAAGGTTCTGGGCTGGGGGATCCCCCCAGATCCCTGTATACTCACGAGCACCATGGGTGCTCGTTTTATTCCCTACTCCCTTAGAAAGTCCTGGATTTGCCCCTGGGATCAGGATCAGATGGATGGCATGTTTTGGTAACCTCTAGATTAAACCGATAGAATGATGCTAGATTTTAAACAAGCACTAAATGTTACATCAAGAGCGTTAAATTTCAAATCTAGCGGTGCTAGGTTTGAAATCTAAGCGCTTGATGTAACATTTTGCTTGTTTTAACATCTAACACACTTGTTTACATGCGTGTATCGGGCCTGATGGCTTTCCATATCATACAGTGTGCCATCTAGTGAGGAAACATCAAAATCACAGGAGAAATAAAACATTAACATGGTTTATTTATTTAATTTTTTCAAGCTCGATGGGCCGGATTGAACGGTTTAACGGGCTGCATGTGGCCCACGGGCCGTAGTTTGCTCATGTCTGTTCTAGTAGGACGGGTTAAAACGCTGCTCCGAATGTATCTACGTATAAACCTCCACTGATACTCCGACCACAGCGTGTGTGTATGTGTGTGCGTGCGTGCACTGGTGTGTTTGTGTGTGTGTGTGTGTGTGTGTGTGTGTGTGTGTGTGTGTAAGGGTAAAGGCAAGGCAGCAGGGTTCAGATTCCTCCTGCATTCTGGACTTGCCAGCTTTTCCTGTTGGCCGGACCGGCTCACCTAAGGGACACGCTCCAGATCACCTTGATCCAAAAACACGGTGGTGTGTGAAGGGAGGGGGAGGATAGAGGGGGGTGTGGGGGGCAGCTGCAAATATAGCAAATGAAGTGGCGCCTGATGGGGGAGCCGTGGCGATGTGTACCGGGCACAACATGAAACACTGACTGGGGCCCGTGGGGGCAACATGAAAGAGACTCATAAACACAGCCAAAGGACGTTACTGCTGGGGTCTGGGCCAAGATGTCTGCAGGCTAACTGCTAGCCATGCTAACTGCTAGCCAGGCTAACTGGTGGTCAGGCTAACTAGTAGCCCGGCTAACTGGTGGCCAGGCTAACTGGTAGTCAGGCTAACTGGTGGTCAGGCTAACTGGTAGCCCGGCTAGTTGGTGCCCAGCTCCTGTCTATCTGTGCCTGTCCACTGCAGCTCTCCTCCCGGTGCCCTCCAACAGTCTTTCCTGTAGAGCAGAGAGATGAGAGAGGGGTGCCCGCCTCTGAGACCATCCTGTCCCAGCAGATGGATCCAGGAATAACGTGTGGAATGTCTCCTCCATAAATACATAGACATGAGAACCCGGCTAAAGCTCGCCGCCGGTTAGATTCCAGCATCTCCGGTTGCTCTGTCACAGAGAAGCTTCCGCTTGGTGGACCCTCATGAAGAAGGACCAGAAAGCCCCCATCCAGTGTGGCTGTAGCCGACCAGTGTGTTGGTCTGTTCCATAAGACCGTTTCTGTGTCTCCATGGAAACAGTCTAACCTCTCAGTATTGGGGTTCACTCATTCCCCGGTGGGGGGATCGTTTCTTTCTGGTGGGGACCAGACGTGACGTATGTAATGCACCCGTACAGTCGGCGGCGTCCGAAAGTAAAAACAAACTTTTTCTGAATAAACTTTCTAAAGAAGGCGTGGCTCAGTGGTAGAAAGGGCATCTTAGGATCAAAGAGTTGCCGGTTCGAGTCCCGCCATGAGCTCATGCCTAAATGTCTCTGGACAAGACACCTAACCCCCTGTTATTCCCAAAATTGGTTCCGTCATGGCTGCCTGCTGCGGTGCAATGCAGCACAGTACTTTCCTCATGAGAGATTATTAGAATATGATTATAATTCCAGACTATGCCCCCAAGCACCTCGCTAGTGAGGGGTTTAAATCGTCCCACCGGGAGAAGACCCAGAGGCAGACCCCAGACCTGCTGGAGAGACTATGTCTCACAGCTGGCCAGGGAACGGCTCGGGATCCTCCTGGTGAGCTGGAGGATGCAGCTGGGGCTACAGAAGCCTGGGCATCCCGTGTGCGGATGTTGCCCCCGTGACCCAGCCCCGGATAAGCGGAAGACAACAGAACGGAATGGATTATAAATCTCAATCTGAGGAATCGATACCAACATGGACCGTGTAACATGTTCATCTATAGAACTACAAACATGGAGGACAGTGTGTTCATTGTCATGCGTCATCTCTGTTCTCTGATTGGGTAGGATGTTTTCCCATCGCTGCAATCATTACGACAATGGCTGCAGTCCCTGACCTAGTTGCTGGAGGAAAATGGAACTAAGCGAAGGCACTAGGTGGCACCAGCTTTTCTACCAGTGTGTATTCTGGGGTGCAGTCGTCAGGTTTGTAACGTGGTGTGTGACGCGGGCTCTGGTCAGACCCTGTATATTTGATGGTGAATGCTCGTGTGTATTTTGGAATGTGATAGGTCAGTGTGTACTATGGTAGGAGGTGGAGCGGTGTGCATTATGGGGTGTGATAGGCCCCCACAGACCCCGGTAAAGCAGCTAATGAAAAGGTCAGTGGTTCTGTGATGAAGAGAATCATGTGAGCAACACGAGGAATTCCACAAAGAGGAAAAAGGGAAAAGCAGAAATGATGGCTGACCCCACCCACAGCCGGAGAGGAGGATGCACGGGAGGGGAAAGGTGAGAGTGGAGAGGCTGGGAGAGAGGATGGATGGAGGAAAGATGGAGGAAAGATGGAGGAAAGACGGCGTTTCCTTTTTGTCAAACATGCTAATGAGCTATGGTCAGCTCTATGGTAGCGTGTCTGGGCTCTCAGGGTTTCAAGAGGTGATTCATGCCAAATGGAGGCGGAGGAGCTATTAAAACAGAAGCTCAGACGCCGGGTGGATGCTTTCTCCAGATGTTCTGCGGCCCCCCCCCTTCCTCTAATAGCTTTCATCTGTTTGTCTAATAAGAAAAGCAGAACCAGCATAAACATCAGCTGGAGCAATGCATCCTGGGAAACGCACCCGCCACATCCAACGCTCCGTCCTCGTTGTCCTGACAACGGCCTGACATTCACCCATCGTCTCCGTCCGCACAGAGCAGAGCCCCCTGGTGGAGCCTGGACCCGAGGGGGAGGTCGGGTTTCAGGCTTCCACACCCAGCCGGGCCTCCTCGGCTCGGAGCTTCTGAAGGCCGATTGAGTTGCAGGTATGTCTGGAGCAGAGCCAGTTTACGTGGTCTGAGCCAGGAGAATTTATCCCCGGCAGGTCCGGGAGGACAGCAGACGGAGGGTAAAGTATTTACAGTGAGCACAGGAACCCCCCCTCTTCCTGTCCTCCTGATCCAACCAAGAAAAACTAGAACCGCAAAAACAGATCAGAGTATGTTTGTAGGATGAAGCAGACAGGCTTCATCAAGACAAGAGAGAGGGAGGAGAAGGGGTCTAGTGGTCCTACAGGTTTGTAACTTATTAGAAAATCATGATGGCACTGAAGTCCGTACGTAAGCCGACTTCTACACGATCTGAGCGACCTGTAAAGATGGAAGTGGGTGGAGTCTGAGGAGCGCCGGGACGAGACGTGTGGACAGAAACTGAAGGTCCGACCGTTTCTGTTTGGATCAATGTGTGGGGCGGCACGGTGGAACAGTGGTAAGCACAGTGGCCTCGCAGCAAGAAGGTCAGGTTTTTTAGGTGTCGGAGTGGGGGTGTGGCTTGAAACACTGGTGTTTCTGTGTGGAGCCCCCTGGTGGTGTGGAGGAGTAACGGAGAGGGACAGGCTGGTCAGGAGGACTGGCTCTTTCCTGGACGGTTCTTTGGACTCAGTGGATTCTCTGGTCAGAGGAGGATCTGTAAGAGCTCCTCCCACCCTCAGCTCCTTCAGGCAGAGACTCCTGCACCCGCAGCGGGAAAATGAGGTGCAAGATGTACCATCAGTAGTGAGAGACCTTCATTTAGTTCTCTAAAAAAGACTGCACGGTGGTCTCACAGCAAGAAGGTCAGGGTTCGAGTCCTGGAATGGAGGCAAGGCTTGAAACACTGGTCTTTCTGTGTGTAGTGTGCATGTTCTCCCTGTGTTCTCCAAAAACATACATGTTAGATTGATTGGATGCTATGATATTACCCCCAGGAATGAGTGTGTGGGGCCCCTCAACAGACTGGTGACCTGGTTGGGGTGTATCCTGCCTCTTGCCTGTAATCAGCCAGGATAGACTCTGACACTCCCGCGACTCACGTCTGGGATAAATGGTTCAGAAGACAAAACAAAACTTTACACGTTGATGTGTTTGTTTTTACAAATGGTTCATTTTACGGTGTAAAAAATTACAACCAGATGTAAACAACTTATTTTACTTCCTGTTTTTTATCTCTCTAAGTGTCCGCTTTCCCTCCTCCTCCGACCGCCCGTTCTCGTTCGAAGCACAACTCCTCCTGAACGAGCTCACTGCATCATGATGGATGAACGGTTCATCCATAAACATTCAAAGCACAGGATTAAAGTTTGATTTTGTTTTCTTTGTGCAGAATGAACTTTAAAGGAGTCTTTAGTCTACCTGGCAACACACGCTGGCTGAAATGGGATTTTTAAAAATATTTTAATGTGAAAACACCTGTTTGGAAGCAGCGAAGGAACCATGAAAGAAACGGAACGTATTTTAAAAATATTAATGAATGAAATCTAATTAAAGCCGTTTGTGATTCAGAGACGATTGAAAGCAGATTGTTTTGGTTTGTTTTTAGGAGCTGAATGAACGCCGGGGCGGGGCGGGGCGGGGCCGTGATGATGACTAAATATTCCACAGTCAGCTGGATTATTGGAAAGGGTTGTGCATGCGAGAACCGCCAGCTGTCGAGACGAGAGCCAGAACTTTTACTCCGACTCTAAATTCACCTGACAGATGTTTTTCTGGAAAATAGTGACACATCCCCAAAAATCCCTTTTAAAATTTCACAAACAACCTTCTAGAAACAGTCAGAAAACTACAGCAGCGATCAGGGACGTTTGATTTGTTTTGCTGCACTGAACTGAGGAGTTCGACGCAGTAGATCATCCAGCTGCTGCAGGGTTTAATACATACTTTCCCCTGAACACATGCTGCCTTTTTATTGCACTATTTGTACAAATTTTAAGTGTTGGTTTTTCCCGTCTTAAGTTTTTATTCTCCTTAAATATGCAGAAAAAAATGTGGCCACATCATAAACTTGTTGAAAATATTTGTTTGTTGTTCACATGACCTCAAATGTTTCCATGGTCTCAGAGTGGCGCCGACGCAGAAGTAGCAGGTAGCCAATGATGGCACCAATGGTGGGAGCAACAAGGGGGTTAGGGACATCTAGGTACAAGCTCATTAGGATTTGAACCAGCAATGGGATGAGCTATGCTTCCCCCCTTTTACCCCACTTCGGTAAGTAAAGAACTGAATAACGTTCATCCCGTGTATTCGTTGGTTTTCCCTGGGTTCCTCCCACCTTCGGCCGCTACGAGATTGTCTTTAAGAATGAGTGTGTGTGGGTGGGTGTCTGAGTGTGTGGCCCTGCAACTGGCAGGTGACCTGTTCAGAGTGTATCCTGCCTCTCACCTTAAATCAGCCAGGATAGGTTCTGACACCTCCCGTGACCTCACTACGAATAAATGGATCAGAAGACGAAAAGAAGAACCGAATATTTCCTGGTTGATTTTGATCCGTCTGAATGTTGATGCAGAAAGAAGCGAACACGCGTGTACATGAGACCTTCAGGTGTCGAGTCACACCTTCCATCCAGTCAGGTTTTCCAGGCTGCCTGACCGTGACATACATTTAGAACAATAACTAGAAGACCTTCCACTGATCCACATGTTTATTCTTTACAGCATTACTGAACTCCTTCATTAAATAAATCATGTTTCTTGTCTTTTGATTGGGTCCTCCTCCTTCCACCCGCGTCAAGACAGAAACAATTAGAAATCAAACATAAAAACCTGTCAGTGTAGGACCGTACATAAAAATAGATTATTAATTACAAACTATGACCATCGTTAATCACCATGTTTGAATTCATTTTAAAACCATGTTCTATTGTGCAGCCGCTGCTATGCAATATTTCTTATCCTGCATACAAGGATTCCGATCCGTCGTCTTCTGCTTATCTGGGATGTGGTTGCAGGGGCAAAAGCCTAAGGCGGGAAGACCAGGCTTCTCTCACCCCGGCTGCATCCTCCAGCTCACCCAGTAGGATCCTGAGGTGTTCCCTGTCCAGTAGTGAGACATACTCTCTCCAGCTGGTCTGGGGTCTACCTCTGGGTTTCCTGGTGGGATGTGCCCAAAATACCTCACCAGTAAGGCATTCTAACCTGAACCACCCCATCTAGCTTATCTCGACCCGGAGGAGCAACAGCTCTACTCCAAGCTCCTCCCAGATGGCAGAGCTCCTCCCTCTAAGTGAGAGACAATCCACTCTGCAGAGGAAGCTTTGGTGGTCCCTGAGGCAAATGCCCGCGCACTGAGACCATAGAGAACGACTTTCAGATATTCTGGTCCATCATCTCAGGAAAGGGAAGCAGCGCGCCATCAAGACTGTTTACGGTGGGGATGGGGGCTGCTGGCCTTGATTCGGGACGTTTTGGATTGGTGGAGAGAACCACCAACATGTCGTCTGATAAAAAGTAGGGTTTTGGAATCGAGGGATGGGTCCTATCTCTGGTGCTGAGGTTGCCGAGGTGGTTGAAAAGCTCCACAAGGCTCTGAGATCTGCCCGGAGCTCCAAAAGGCTCTCAAAAACTCTCAGAAATCCCAAATGTTTAACCACGGACTCCACCGTCTGTTCTGTATGAACGTACTGTGATCAGGACAGACCCCCAGATCCCAGATGGTCCACCACACACCCTTCATCTCTCCTTTACCTTCCTCACTGCAGGACGACGACACACAAAACTCCATTAAAATAAATCTATAGAAAATCATTTCCAACGTCAACCAAAACCCTCCGTTAGTCGAAGCGCGGGATCGGTTTGTTTTCTTTACTGTCATTCTGTTGAAGGAATGTTTCTCTTTTATTGTGCCAGACATAAAGTTTTCTAATTCAAGTAAACAAAGGATTCTTACACACACACACACACACACACACACAGCGGTTCGTGGCCGTTTGGTCCACATGGTACGGTGGGAACCAGCTCTGAGCTTCTAAAGTGGATAAAAAGCTGCGGAGCATCCAGATGGAAAACAAGACGAGTAAACATAAACATGCTGTAAATAACCCGGCTACGTCGGGCCAGATGAGCAAAGCAACTGTGCTCCACCTCTGTGAGCACAAAGAGCTCTCTCATCTGACAGCTGGGGAAGTCATTGTGCCGGCCGGCGGCACGGTGTCATCATCTACACAAACACGGCGGGGGCGGGGCTATGAACTCTGACCTCCACACACAACAGCTTTCCTAAGTACAGATCCCCGGGGACATCCCATCACTTAGCCTCCAATTAGGCTCAGGTCGCCATGGCAACCTCAGGTTGTTTCTACAGAGATGTTTAGTTAGAAAACTTTTTAGTCCTGCTTCATGGAGAGAGGACACGTCAGTAACATCACACTGTGACCAATCTGGAATAACATCATGTCCTCCAAAAATATCTCTCTTTTAAACCCCAAAAAAACTCTTTAAAAGCCCCGAAGGTGGGAGGACAGCCGGAGGGGTGGAGGGATTCGGGGGTGGGGCTCACTTTTTCAGTCTGTTTTCACAATGATCAACATAAAGTGAGATCCAACAATCTTCTTCTCCTTTCATCATCTCCCTCCAGGGGTCGCCACAGCAAGTCAGTTTCTTCCATCTAACCCTATCTGCTGCATCTTCTTCAGTCACACCAACTATCTTCATGTCTTCCTTCACTGTATCCATGAACCTCCTCTTTGGTCTTCCTCTAGTCCTCTTTCCTGGTGGTTCCAAACCCAGCATCCTTCTTCTGATGTACTCTCTCTCTCCT
This sequence comes from Neostethus bicornis, assembly GCA_902685375.1. NCBI lineage: Eukaryota > Metazoa > Chordata > Actinopteri > Atheriniformes > Phallostethidae > Neostethus > Neostethus bicornis. The sequence goes on from LR738548.1 coordinate 605,537, forward strand.
CTGTACATGTCCAAACCATCTCAGTCTGTCCTCTCTGACTTTAAAACCTCTAACATGTGCTGTTCCTCTGATCCTGTCCATCCTGGTCACTCCCACAGAGATCCTCAGCATCTTCATCTCTGATACAAACATCTCTGTTTCCTGTCTTTTCCTCAGTGACACTGTCTCTAGACCAATCAGCATGGCCGCTCTCACCACACTGTCTCTAGACCAATCAGCATGGCCGCTCTCACCACACTGTCTCTAGACCAATCAGCATGGCCGCTCTCACCACACTGTCTCTAGACCAATCAGCATGGCCGCTCTCACCACACTGTCTCTAGACCAATCAGCATGGCCGCTCTCACCACACTGTCTCTAGACCAATCAGCATGGCCGCTCTCATCACACTGTCTCTAGACCAATCAGCATGGCCGCTCTCACCACACTGTCTCTAGACCAATCAGCATGGCTGCTCTCACCACACTGTCTCTAGACCAATCAGCATGGCCGCTCTCACCACACTGTCTCTAGACCAATCAGCATGGCCGCTCTCACCACGCTGTCTCTAGACCAATCAGCATGGCCGCTCTCACCACGCTGTCTCTAGACCAATCAGCATGGCCGCTCTCACCACGCTGTCTCTAGACCAATCAGCATGGCCGCTCTCACCACGCTGTCTCTAGACCAATCAGCATGGCCGCTCTCACCACACTGTCTCTAGACCAATCAGCATGGCCGCTCTCACCACACTGTCTCTAGACCAATCAGCATGGCCGCTCTCACCACACTGTCTCTAGACCAATCAGCATGGCCGCTCTCACCACGGTTTTGGACACCTCCTTTTCATTTCTCTTTTAGGTAATAGTTTACACACAAAAAAGCCTTCAAAGTGTCTTCTGGAGAGTGGGTTTGAAGATTGAGACGTCATTGAAGACGAAATGTCTCGATCTTCAAACACATTGTCGTGAAGACACTTTGAAGCCTTTTCAACGATGGATCCCTGCTGGACGAAGGAGGGATTACACTTAATATTTTTCACTGTAAAGTTTTGGTAAAAGAATTTGTGCCTGTACCTTTAAGAAGATTTTTCAAGAGAACAAAACAAAATGATCAATTTTTAATGATCACCCACAGGGTTCGGTTTTACGGAGTCCCACAGGGTCCAGTTCTACGGAGTCCCACAGGGTTCGGTTCTACAGAGTCCCACAGGGTCCAGTTCTACGGAGTCCCACAGGGTTCGGTTCTACAGAGTCCCACAGGGTCCAGTTCTACGGAGTCCCACAGGGTTCGGTTCTACAGAGTCCCACAGGGTCCGGTTCTACGGAGTCCCACAGGGTCCGGTTCTACGGAGTCCCACAGGGTCCGGTTCTACGGAGTCCCACAGGGTTCGGTTCTACGGAGTCCCACAGGGTTCGGTTCAACGGAGTCCCACAGGGTTCAGTTCTACGGAGTCCCACAGGGTTCGGTTCTACGGAGTCCCACAGGGTTCGGTTCTACGGAGTCCCACAGGGTTCGGTTCTACGGAGTCCCACAGGGTTCAGTTCTACAGAGTCCCACAGGGTCCGGTTCTACGGAGTCCCACAGGGTTCAGTTCTACAGAGTCCCACAGGGTCCGGTTCTACGGAGTCCCACAGGGTCCGGTTCTACGGAGTCCCACAGGGTCCAGTTCTACGGAGTCCCACAGGGTCCAGTTCTACGGAGTCCCACAGGGTCCGGTTCTACGGAGTCCCACAGGGTTCGGTTCTACGGAGTCCCACAGGGTTCGGTTCAACGGAGTCCCACAGGGTTCGGTTTTACGGAGTCCCACAGGGTCCAGTTCTACGGAGTCCCACAGGGTTCGGTTCTACAGAGTCCCACAGGGTCCGGTTCTACGGAGTCCCACAGGGTTCGGTTCTACGGAGTCCCACAGGGTTCGGTTCAACGGAGTCCCACAGGGTTCAGTTCTACGGAGTCCCACAAGGTTCAGTTCTACGGAGTCCCACAGGGTTCAGTTCTACGGAGTCCCACAGGGTTCGGTTCTACGGAGTCCCACAGGGTTCAGTTCTACGGAGTCCCACAGGGTTCGGTTCTACGGAGTCCCACAGGGTTCAGTTCTACAGAGTCCCACAGGGTTCAGTTCTACAGAGTCCCACAGGGTTCGGTTCTACGGAGTCTCACAGGGTTCAGTTCTACGGAGTCCCACAGGGTTCAGTTCTACGGAGTCCCACAGGGTTCAGTTCTACGGAGTCCCACAGGGTTCAGTTCTACAGAGTCCCACAGGGTTCAGTTCTACGGAGTCCCACAGGGTTCAGTTCTACAGAGTCCCACAGGGTTCAGTTCTACGGAGTCCCACAGGGTTCAGTTCTACAGAGTCCCACAGGGTTCAGTTCTACAGAGTCCCACAGGGTTCGGTTCTACGGAGTCCCACAAGGTTCAGTTCTACGGAGTCCCACAGGGTTCAGTTCTACGGAGTCCCACAGGGTTCAGTTCTACGGAGTCCCACAGGGTCCAGTTCTCTGGTGTCCCACAGGGTTCAGTTCTACGGAGTCCCACAAGGTTCAGTTCTACGGAGTCCCACAGGGTTCAGTTCTACGGAGTCCCACAGGGTTCGGTTCTACGGAGTCCCACAGGGTTCAGTTCTACGGAGTCCCACAGGGTTCAGTTCTACGGAGTCCCACAGGGTTCAGTTCTACGGAGTCCCACAGGGTTCAGTTCTACGGAGTCCCACAGGATTCAGTTCTCTGGTGTCCCACAGGGTTCGGTTCTACGGAGTCCCACAGGGTTCAGTTCTACAGAGTCCCACAGGGTTCAGTTCTACGGAGTCCCACAGGGTTCAGTTCTACGGAGTCCCACAGGATTCAGTTCTCTGGTGTCCCACAGGGTTCGGTTCTACGGAGTCCCACAGGGTTCAGTTCTACAGAGTCCCACAGGGTTCAGTTCTACGGAGTCCCACAGGGTTCAGTTCTTGGTCTCATTCTGTTTCACCGATGATAAACAGTTATATTTATTAGACCTGACAGAGAACCCTAACGAGTAAATGAGGAATGAGGTTGATTAATTATATCTGTATAAACCTCCCAAAACATAGGATCCAGATCCTGCCGTCTGATTGGCTGTCTAGACTAAAGTTCTACATAAACTAAAGAAAAGTTCAATCAAAGTCATTTTAATGTGTTTTAAATACTTAACGTTAAACGTCTGATTGAAGTAGAATGTGTTGAGTTTGAAGCAGAGAAAACTCGTTTTTTTCTTGGGGGCTGGTCGGGGTCTGCAGAACAGCTTAACCTGCCCGTGGCCTCGGTCTCCAGTGATACGACCTGTTTTTCAGATGCAGGCTTGATTAGCATTCATGACTGGAAAACATGCTGCAGATGGATAGAGTGGCACGCTGAACGGACTGGCCGGGGCTTCTGGATGAACCTGGACCAGACCACCACCAATCTGAGGCCACATTCCTCTACTCGCCTGATCGTCTTTACAAGAGGACGAGGAGTAGAAGAGTAGCTCGTATGTAGGCGGACGGCACATTCTCTGGCTACCGGCGGGAATCTTTCATTCCTCAACCAGGATCGAGGGAATTTGTTTTCCTGAAGTCGAGCGAAATGAGACAGGTGGAGGAAAAGAGGACGGGTGGTGTTAGAACTTTCTTTCCAAGAAGAACTCACAGGAGTCTCTTAAATTTAATCCGGACTAATAATCACTGCCTCAGAAAAACAGGAAATGAGTCCGAGCAGGCTTCTCCACGTTTAAAGAGTCAGAATCAGAAAAAAAAAAGAACTTTTTGAAGTTTAAACATTTTTTTTTCTGAAGTGGTTTTATTTTTCATTCACGAACGTTTAGGAAACATTTAGTGTTCAAATAATCTCACAGTTATTTTTATGAAAATACGTCAAAACAAAACCATAAAAGAATTTGCACTACTTGATGCTTTACACTGTGTCATGCACACGCGCAGGGTGTGGGACTAAATAGGGAGCGAGAGGAGGAGGGAATTCACAGCGTCAAATACAAAAGTTTAACTGAACAAATTAATTTATACAATTATTTATGAGGTTTTTACATCCATGCACGGCTGCGCGGTGGCGCAGGGGTTGGCACAGTAGTCACACAGAAAGCAGGTCAGGGTCTGAGTCCAAGAGTCGGGGTGAGGCTTGAAACACCGGTCTTTCTGTGTGTAGTTTGCATGTTCTCCACGTGTATGTGAGTTTTCTCTGGTTTCTTCCATGTTAGGTTGATTCCTGGGAATCACATGCATTGCTGAAGCAAACGGTTCTATAGACGAGTTGCTGTGGATCGATTCAAACATCAGGATCAGGATGTGGGTCGTACCGGGTCTACCAGCTTCATTTATACACCATAAACAGTAACATAAAACTCAGATTGGGTAAACTGCAGCACCCTCATGGAACTATGTGGAGAAACTTTAGCTCAGGAAGCAGTGCCATGCGGCGGCTCTGCAGGAGGGTCTGCAGGAGGCTGAATAAACAGCAGCTTTCTGAGGAGAGCCGTTAGTGGAGATGTACCGTGGCTCATATAACAGCATCACACAGCCTGTGGTTTTCTGCTTCTCTGAACTTTCCATTGGGCATGAGGGGAAATAGAATCAGCTCGGCCTCACGGCAGATTGGACAAATCACAGCCGCATGTCCGACGCTGAAGCTTACTAGTCCAAAGGTTGGAGTCTGGAACATCTGGAAAAGTATGTGTTGCTTTTAGATGCAGCATTTATTAACTGTTCAGAAGTTTCAGAGGCGTCACAAACACGCCCCGCTCGATATGAGAACCACTTCTGCATACGGTTATCTGCTGCTTCAGTGCTTCCAATAAAACATGTCACCTTGTTTTAATGAAAAGGTGTGAAAGTAAAACCATCTTCTTTTAAACCTTTAACAATGCTTGCTGCGCTCTCATACCGGTCAGAGCATTCCTCCTGCCTCCCGTTTAAACCGTATCCATCGGCCATTTTTAAAATCACAAAAGGTGGCCCAGTTAGTTTAAAATGATCCAGAGTGACGCAAGACGAGGTAACCAGTCTAGCTCTGACTGCGCTGTAACAATGGCCGCCTGGAATGAAGTGGAATCAGCTTGAAATCAGGTCGTTTTGTAGGAGTTTTGATGTAAGAAGAAACACTCTTAGGAATGAGTGTGTTTGTATGTGTGTGTGGCCCCACAACAGACTGGTGACCTGTTCGGGGTGTATCCTGCCTCCTGCTTGAAATCTACATGGATAGGCTTCGGGACCCCCTGAGTCTCCGATAAGGAAAATAGGTTCAGAAGATGAAACGAAATGTTTCAAGTTCAAACAATGGAAAAGTCACTGGTGGCCAAAAACAAACAGACTGTAAACGTGTTGATTTGTTTCAATTTAAACCCTCAAATCTGCAAAAAAACAATGAGCTGTGATCAGAAAACAACAAGATGATTGAGTGTCTAAAACAGGGCTGGGCAAACTTTTTGAGTGGCGGGCCACATTGAGTTCTAACATTTGACAAGCGGGCCAGAACCGTGGGAGGCGGGGGTCCGCAAAAAAAAAAGTGTTCTTACTACTTCAATTATTATAAACTTTGGGCAAAATATGCACCAAAATGCAGAAAAATTACTTTTTTGTCAAAAAGGTTTGGGGGGAAGCGGGGAGCGGGATGCCCCCAGACCCCCGGGGGTCACAAATTTCACAATTTTTTTTTTTGTGATATTGTACAAATAAATTTGAACCCCGTAAGAGATAGACAGATAAGAAGATGACTGACTTCTTAAATCTTGTAGACTTTATTGAAACCCTTAAGGTAGATTTAAATGCTGCAGTGTAAACACCTCGATGCCCCCTCCCCCCTATCACCGGCGTCCCAGTCCGGTCACACTGTGGCCAACCTGGAAACCCAAAAGCTGGAGTCTGGAATGGATCCACAAAGCCAGGCTGCAGTGAAGAACACCAAACTGGTCTCTCTGTATTTCACTGGGTCCGAGTGAGCGCCTCCAGTTCCTCAAGCGAGGAACCGGACGTTTCCATGGAAACCATAAAAACACAGGAAGCACCTCCTCTCTGTCTCCTTCTCCGCACTTCCTCCAGATCGTCTCCTTCTCCTCAGCTCCCCCGGGACTGAACCGACTCCTCCAGCCACATATGGATGTGCCTCCAAGAGCCAGCAGCTGGTCGGGCATGTATACAGCAGAATGACTCCATAAGCAGCTAGCCGCTGGGAGCTAGCCGCTGGGAGCTAGCTGCTGGGAGCTAGCTGCTGGGAGCTAGCCGCTGGGAGCTAGCCGCTGGGAGCTAACCCTTGGGAGTTAGCTAGACAATTTCTGAAAAACCAGCTGTCCGACACAAACAACAAAGTCCAAAATGACGTCCAAAGTACGCTCCAAATGAAATGTTTACAACGAGACCAAACACAGCGGAAGAAGAAACAGAAACTCAGAAAAAACTGACGATTAAAGAGCCCATCTGATGCAAAATGGACTTTCCAGAGTTTTCTACCTTGTAAGAGTGATGTCCAGGCCTTGTGTGTGTGTGTGTGTGTGTGTGTGTGTGTGTGTGTGTGTGTGTGTGTGTGTGTGTGTGTGTGTGTGTGTGTGTGTGTGTGTGATGTCCGGGCCTTGCATATGTCTGTGTGTGTGTGTGTGTGTGTCTTTCTAGATTGATTTAGTCCGTTTTTCTGTGGATTTCTGGAACGCTCAGACAAAACAACCAATGAGCAGATGTCTAAAGTATGACGCATTTGACGTAGCCACGCCCCCCTCCCTCCTCACCACCCACCCTCCTCACCACCCGCCCCCCCTCCTCACCCGCCTCCGCTCCGGCCTTACGCCCTCACAAACTGGCTTTCAACGTCCAATATCCAGGCTGGTTCGCTGCTCTGCGTCTTTTTTATTTTCGTCTTTTTTGATGAATCGACATGATAAAATCTTATTTCAGACACTACCAAACCGCTACGCACGGATTTACGCCTGCCTTCCCCCTCCCGCTCAGAGATGGGCGGAGTGAGAGCAGAGGGCGGAGCTTGTACTTTCTCAGGACGGGCGGGGGGATGAGCGATACCCGGCCTTTCATAGTTCAGGGTCTGTGACTACGCTCCACCAAATCAATATATTTTAATAACTATGGTGTAATGCATGTTGTAAACGTGTGTGTGTGTGTGTGTGTGTGTGTGTGTGTGTGCAGAGGATACAATGCATGAGATGGACCCTTTAAAAGCTAAAGTAACAGGTAGCACTGCAGCAGCAGCCACTCAGGGCAGCGCCTTAACCGTTATGTCTGTGTAAATAATCATTGATATTTTTCTGACTTTAAGGTGTTAATTTTATATCGATGTTTTCAAACAGCATCACACGATGTCTTAACTTGGCACACATATTTGTGCGGATGGCACGCTCACATTGTTTTTGTAAATCCATATGAGTGCCATGTTTGATCCGATGCCATCTCCAGTTGGCTCTGCTCTTATTGTCTTTGATTGTTTGAGCTGGAGTAGTAAATGATGTCAGTGTTTTATCTCCACAGATCCACCGACATCGTCACACATGGTGTTTCTCTTCCTGCCCGCTAGTGCGTCTCGCTCTGAGCGCCGATCAGACTCCTCCTGCCATGTTAGTCAGACCACAGCAGCTTATAAATAGATGTACAGTGTTTACTAGTCACTGTGTCCTTGTGCTGAAACCACAGCACGACACCCCCCGACCAGCCAATCCCAGAACCAGCTGCCGTTCTCCTCCTTCGCTTCCTGGAGAGCTTCAGATTTCTGCTTCTCTGAAATATGTCCAGCAGAAATTCAATAACACAGCGCGACCGCAGCGGAGTAGGCTCGAAAGCTGGCCGAGGATCCCACCGCAGCGTCAGCGTTCACATCATTACTCAGCTCCGACGTCCATCACAGTCGCCACAGAAAATTACCTGGGGGAGGAGACTGGATTCCAGCCAATCAGGACATGCTTTCATTCAACCCAGAGAAACTTCACGTCCATCTGTTTCTGACATGATGTGCCATACGAGAGGGTCAACACACACACACACACACACACACACACACACACACACACACACACACACACACACACACAACCACACACACACACACACACACACACACACACACACACACACACACTACATGATTTAACATTGTCACAACATCGTCCTCTCTCATTGAATCACTTGGTCAGCCAGAAAATCTCAGCAAGAAGTCCATCTTTCCCTCTGCCTGACTAAAAACCAGAACATAAGAAGGGAGTGTGTGTAAATGGTTCAATAAGAAGGGAATGTGTGTAAATGGTTCAATATGAAGGGAGTGTGTGTAAATGGTTCAATAAGAAGGGAATGTGTGTAAATGGTTTAATAAGAAGGGAGTGTGTGTAAATGGTTCAATAAGAAGGCAGTGTGTGTAAATGGTTCAATAAGAAGGTAGTGTGTGAGTTTTTGATGAATGTCTGTGAATCTTTGAGGGTGAACCCTCCTGCGCTGAGCAGCTCTAGCATGAAGACATCTTGAAACCTTCCTGGTTGAACTAGTGACACCAGAATGTTTATATTTCTTTTAACTGGTTAGGATGCCTCTCAAACAACTCGCTGGTGAGGTGTTCCGTCACACCGGGAGGAGATCCAGAGGCAGACCCCAGACCTGCTGGAGAGACAATTCTCACAGCTGGACAGGGAACACGACTGGATCCTCACCCGGCGCCGGTCACCCAGCGACATGGCCCCAGATAAGCGAAAGACAACGGAACAGAACAATGTGGGCTCCTGCTGCTTAAAAACAGGTCCGGCTTATGTTTGTAGACTTTTATTAGATGTTAAGCCCTAAATTTAAAAAACATAGACTTGAAAGCTGTTATTTTTAATCTGCTTTGTTTTGGTTTTTTTACTAAAACAGAAAAATTAGTTTTTGTATAAACAGTTTAAACCCTGATAAACTATTTTCCACCATCCACGCCACTTCGTCGTGCACCACCCTGCTGTCTTCCAACCACTTCACTGTGCACACCTTGTACCATGCACGCCCCACACCGTGCACACCTATCTTTGTGCAGCTTGTTGGTCTCCATCCTGGTAATCCCGGCTATAAATGTGGGAACATTCCTCCCCCGTTATGTGGCGGCTCCCCCGCCCTCTCCACGCCTCTACATTTGGCCCGGCCTGGCAGCTGGTCTGTGGCGGGGAAAGCAGATCTGCTGTGTTCGTGTCAAGGTGAACATGGAGGTTCTGAAATACTCTGACACCCCCCCTCCTCTCCTCTCAACTCCTCTGCTGCAGTCTGCAGAGTTTAGAGGAAGACACTTGTTTACAAAAACACCTCCTGACATCATCACCTGTCCTGACATCATCACCTATCATGACATCATCACCTGTCCTGACATCATCACCTATCTTGACATCATCACCTGTCCTGACATCATCACCCGTCCTGACATCATCACCCGTCCTGACATCATCACCTGTCATGACATCATCACCTGTCCTGACATCATCACCCGTCCTGACATCATCACCTATCTTGACATCATCACCTGTCCTGACATCATCACCCGTCCTGACATCATCACCTATCTTGACATCATCACCTGTCATGACATCATCACCTGTCCTGACATCATCACCCGTCCTGACATCATCACCTATCTTGACATCATCACCTGTCCTGACATCATCACCTGTCCTGACATCATCACCTGTCATGACATCATCACCTGTCATGACATCATCACCTATCTTGACATCATCACCTATCATGACATCATCACCTGTCCTGACATCATCACCTGTCCTGACATCATCACCTATCTTGACATCATCACCTGTCATGACATCATCACCTGTCATGACATCATCACCTATCTTGACATCATCACCTATCATGACATCATCACCTGTCCTGACATCATCACCTGTCCTGACATCATCACCTATCTTGACATCATCACCTGTCCTGACATCATCACCTATCTTGACATCATCACCTATCATGACATCATCACCTGTCCTGACATCATCACCTGTCCTGACATCATCACCTATCATGACATCATCACCTGTCCTGACATCATCACCTGTCCTGACATCATCACCTATCTTGACATCATCACCTATCATGACATCATCACCTGTCCTGACATCATCACCTATCTTGACATCATCACCTATCAAGACATCATCACCTGTCCTGACATCATCACCTGTCCTGACATCATCACCTGTCCTGACATCATCACCTGTCATGACATCATCACCTGTCCTGACATCATCACCTATCTTGACATCATCACCTGTCATGACATCATCACCCGTCCTGACATTATCACCTATCTTGACATCATCACCTGTCCTGACATCATCACCTGTCCTGACATCATCACCTGTCCTGACATCATCACCTATCTTGACATCATCACCTGTCCTGACATCATCACCTGTCCTGACATCATCACCTGTCCTGACATCATCACCTGTCCTGACATCATCACCTATCTTGACATCATCACCTGTCATGACATCATCACCTGTCCTGACATCATCACCTGTCCTGACATCATCACCTGTCCTGACATCATCACCCGTCCTGACATCATCACCTATCTTGACATCATCACCTGTCCTGACATCATCACCTGTCCTGACATCATCACCTGTCATGACATCATCACCTATCCTGACATCATCACCTGTCCTGACATCATCACCTGTCCTGACATCATCACCTATCTTGACATCATCACCTGTCATGACATCATCACCTGTCATGACATCATCACCTGTCATGACATCATCACCTATCCTGACATCATCACCTGTCCTGACATCATCACCTGTCCTGACATCATCACCTATCTTGACATCATCACCTGTCATGACATCATCACCTATCTTGACATCATCACCTGTCCTGACATCATCACCTGTCCTGACATCATCACCTGCGTAATGCTTAAAGCCACAACTGAGTCTGTCCTACTGGTCCATGATCCTACTGGTCCATGATCCTACTGGTCCATGATCCTACTGGTCCATAGTCTTAAAGAAAATTTAAGGCACCACAAACATCGCTTGACTTTTAAAACAAAGATAATTTTTCCCATTTTTTATCTGAAAGATTTGGATCCAAATAGAATCAAACTGGAAGAAAAAATGAAGCCGAAACAAACAAACAAAAACACTTAAACACTCTCTTGTTTTAGATCATAGTGTCCCAAACCACGGCCCGTGGGCCAGATGTGGCCCGCCTCCACATTTGGTCCGGCCCCCTGAACAATACCAGAGAGCGTTTAGATTTAACCTGAAGAGGACAGATGATTATATTTTATTTGTTCAATGTAAAGAACGATCGGTCCGTCAAGAGACGGAGGTGGGATTCAAAGAGGAAGACCAGTATGATCGCTGGTAAGGCAAGCAGACAAACTCTCAAAGCTAAAAAAGATAAACAAGCTGAGCTGAACCAGTCATCTGTAGAATGGTCGTGTGCCCGGGCACCACGTGGAGTGAATGTAAACTTTGAAGGAGAGGAGCTGGCAGCCCTCTAAAGTCTCATGATGGGGGACAAGGTGTACCAAACCATGAACAAGTTGGTGCTGGACTGGTCAAAACTGGCCTGCGTCACTACTGACGGGGCATCTGGTATGGTGGGCATGTCTCTGCCCCCATCGAAGGAGGGTGAAGTTACGTGGCCCTCACAGAAGAAAGTTTGAGGATCCATGTTTTAGGCAAAACTTTATCTTCGTCTTTTAGAAAAAAAAAGAATGAAATTAAAACGTTTATTTCTACACTTTTTTTGTTTTAAAGACTTTGTTGTTTTTGCTTAATAAATGTTTTTGTTCGCATCCCGGGTTTCAGGCTGCATGGTGGCCTCACAGCAAGAAGGTCAGGGTTCATGGTCTGTGTGTAGTTTGCATGTTCTCCTGTGTATGTGTGGGTTTTCTCTGGTTTCCTCCATAAACATACATGTTAGGTTGATTGGCTGCTGTGAAATGACCCCTGGGAATGAGTGTGTGTGGCCTTGTGACAGACTGGCTACCTGTTCGGGGTGTATCCTGCCTCTTGCCTGTAATCAGCGGGGGGGTAGACTCCAGCACGCCCCACCGCTCCATCAGGGCTAAGCGGTTCAGAAGACAAAACGAAGCGTAACCAACCAAACCCCGCCCACACGGTGGGCCAATCGTTCTAATCCTAAAACAAGTAAACAGTAACTTTATTTGATCCAAAAATTAACTTCCAAATAATTTATTCGGTTTCACTTCTGTTTTTGAACATGTGAATTCCCTCCTCCTCTCGCTCCCTGCTCAGTCCTGCCACCTCTGCGTGTGCACAGCGCACCATTGCGTTCCATCATCTGGAGCCGAGTCGCCGGGGGCAACAACCTTAGACCTGAAACCCAGGCTTCTCTCACCCTGACTGCATCCTCACCCTGGGTGATCCAGAGGTGGTGCCCGTCCAGCTGTGTGACATAGTCACTCCAGCAGGTCCGTGTCCCGCCTCTGGTGACACTGAGAACAATTTGGCGTACAAATAGTTTCCAAATCCTAACCGTGAGGCTCAACATGTGACTGTTATAACAAGAAAAAAAAAAAGAAGTTGAGGAATGTTTCTGATGTGGTGAAAATGTTCCATCATGGTGGAACCAATCAAACGCTTTGTTTACATGAAAACAAGGTTTGGTAATGAAAACTCAACGAGTCACAGGTTTTAATGAATCCTATTGGACGTTCCAGCGACGGCTGGTGGAACGGAGCTTCTGTGAGTGAGGACTGGTTCCTGGTGATGAGCAGCTGGAGTCCAGCTGGAGCTCCACCGTGCTCCCCTCACTGACCCCTCACCAGCAGACGGTGGCCTCAGTGTTTTCTTCAGACTTCTAGAACCCGTGTTTCCCAGGTTCTCTGTGTTTAGATCAGACGGAGAAGGTTCTGGAAGCAAACAATGATCTCAGCTCTGTTTACAGCAACACTTCCTCTGACGCTCGCTCAACATCTCCTGAACAGATGACATGTCCACGCCGTCGCCGTGGTAAACACGGCTTCATCACATCAAAGCACATCCACGTGAGGGATCTGTTTGGGCTTTGAGGACACGGACCATCTGGAGAAACATTTGTCTTTTAGAGAAAAGGAACCATCGGTTCTCGTCAGGACGGAATGGATCCACAGTGTAAGTGTGACTGAGATTTTCACTTTTCTTTGTGACACGTTCAGTTCTGATCAAAAATCAGCAACAATTTATCTCCTACTGGACCTCCAGCCAGCTGACCATCACCATGGATACCAGAACCTCACCGTACCGCTCCAACCACACCTCTAGAGCTCTGTATGAGGATCTATGCATGTGATAAAAGTGAAATGTTTTCTCCTTCATCAGCTCTTTTCTACCTGCGCTGGTTCTCAAAGTGTTTTACACTCACACACACATTCAGACCTGATGGTGGGAGCTGACATGCAAGCTGGAAACCACCATCAGGAGACATTGGGGGTTCAGTGTCTTGCTCAGAGACACCTCAGCATGAACTCTTTGTAGGGCACTGAACCGGCAACCCTTCGGTTACAGGACGGACACCCTACACACTGAGACATCCTTCTACTTGTGCAGTGGTACTTCACTGAGCTGGTGCTGCTGTTATCAGATATAAATACAGTATATGTGTGTGTATGCACTATGTATGTATCATGTATGTATGATGTATCTGTGTCTCTATCTATCTGAGATACTCATATTGGACTCTTCCATCTGAGGGTAGAAGGGATGAACGACCTCTTAAGGTGGTCAGTCCTGCAGCGCAGTGAGAGGAACCCTTCTGGTACTCTTCTGGGTTGTGACCACATGAGGGGATTCTTCAGGATACCCTGCATTAGAACCCTCATCCACCTCTCCAGAACAGCTCCCACTGAGTCCATGTTTCTCCCCACCATAGATTCACATCTCCTCATCAGTCTATCCAGCCTCGTGAACAACGGTAAGATGTTGGTATTGTACAACCGTGGAGGCGACCCGCCAAAGAGAAAGAAAGCAGAGTGGCTCATGATCACGATTCTGTGAGCCACACACTGATCTCGTTTGGTCTTCTGAGCCACTTGTTCCTAACGAGGTTTCAGGGGGGAGGAGGTGGCGTTTTCCCCACTTTGCTTAGAGTTAAACAGCATGTACACAGAGATCATTACATCCAGTTCAGACTGTTAACCTGGAAACCAGTGAGGTGGGCCGGGGCTTACCTGGAGGGCACAGGCAGGTGTGAGTGGCGTCCCTCGCCTCTCGGGATCTCGGCTGTCGTGCAGCAAGTTTCTGTCGGGGAGAGATGAGACGTCACATTTCTAAACAAACGTCACAAACCAAAAAAACTTTCACCACAAAAATAAACAAAAACATCACAATGTTTAGGAACATCGCCATGGAAACAAGCTGCTGTTAGAGACCGCTGCTCCCCAGAATGAAACCAAAAAAGATGGGGGACTACAAACATGGAGGCCGGAAAACACAGAGGACTGCAAAAATGGAGGCCTGGAAAACACAGAGGATTACAAACATGGAGGCTGGAAAACACAGAGGACTACAAACATGGAGGCCGGGAAAACATGAAGGACTACAAACGTGGAGGCCTGGAAAACATGGAGGACTCAAAAACATGGAGGATTACTAATATTAAAAACATGGAGGATTCTAAAAGTGTAACCACTGAGTTCTGTCCTGTTGACAGGATAGAACCAGCTCAGAATCCCTCTGATCCAGACCAGGACCACATCAAAGCAGTGGGGTGTCGCCACAGCAACGGTCCATTCGTTAAACTCTCATTCATTTAACAGCTGGATTACAGCCTGACCAGAAAACCCCAAAATGTGGTCGACAGGGTGAATAAAAACAGCAGCTGTGGAGCAGTTTGACTCTGACTCGGTGGAACTGTACTATATTTAAACTGTTCTGTTTAATCCGTTCTGTTCCGTCGTCTTCCACTTATCCGAGGCCGGGCCGTGGGGGCAACAGCCTCAGACAGGAAGCGCAGGCTTCTCTCACCCTGGCTGCATCCTCCATCTCACCCAGGAGGGTGTTCCCTGTCCAGCTGTGGAACATAGTCTCTCCAGCGAGTCTGGGGTCTGCCTCTGGTTCTCCTCCTGGTGGGACGTGCCCGAAACACCTCGCCAGCGAGAAGCTCGGAGGCATCCTGACCAGATGCTCGAACCATCCAATCGGCTTCTCTCGACCTGGATGAGGAGCAACAGCTCTTCTCCGAGCTCCTCCCAGATGGCAGAGCTCCTCACCCGATCCCTGAGAGAGAGCCCGGCCACCCTGCAGAGGAAGCTTAATTGTTTAACCTGCGTGAGAGGTGTGTGTGTGTGTAGTGGTGTGTGTGTAAGAGAGAGAGAGAGGTGTGTGTGAGAGAGAAAGACGTGTGTGTGTGTGTGTGTGTGTGTGTGTGTGTGTGTGTGTGTGTGTGTGTGTGAGTGTAACAGGATGTTCACGAGCTCAGCCCCCTCCCTAAAAAAAACTCATCACACCTTTAACAGCACCACAGAAAACAAGCTGACCTACGGCCTTTCACCCACCCCCCACGGAGCATTATACACACACACACTCACTCATACACACATACACTCATGCACACAAACATCAAAAACTTTCTTGTAATGTTTTCTCTTCTAAAATGTTCCAAGCCATGCATTTTGTTCTCTTCCTGGTTCTTCCTGGTTCAGATGCGCTCTGCTCATGCTCAGTCCCAACAGGAAGTGTAAATAGCCAATCATCTTTTTTTCAAATCAATGCTACTGGTGATGGCAGCAGGTCCGTGTGGCTTTAAGAGCTGAGCTCCTTCATGTGGAGTCTTCATGGACGTGTGGAGCTGAGCTCCTTCATGTGGAGTCTTCATGGACGTGTGGAGCTGAGCTCCTTCATGTGGAGTCTTCATGGACGTGTGGAGCTGAGCTCCTTCATGTGGAGTCTTCATGGACGTGTGGAGCTGAGCTCCTTCATGTGGAGTCTTTATGGACGTGTGGAGCTGAGCTCCTTCATGTGGAGTCTTCATGGACGTGTGGAGCTGAGCTCCTTCATGTGGAGTCTTCGTGGACGTGTGGAGCTGAGCTCCTTCACGTGGAGTCTTCATGGACGTGTGGAGCTGAGCTCCTTCACGTGGAGTCTTCGTGGACGTGTGGAGCTGAGCTCCTTCATGTGGAGTCTTCGTGGACGTGTGGAGCTGAGCTCCTTCATGTGGAGTCTTCATGGACGTGTGGAGCTGAGCTCCTTCATGTGGAGTCTTTATGGACGTGTGGAGCTGAGCTCCTTCATGTGGAGTCTTCATGGACTTGTGGAGCTGAGCTCCTTCATGTGGAGTCTTCATGGACGTGTGGAGCTGAGCTCCTTCATGTGGAGTCTTCATGGACGTGTGGAGCTGAGCTCCTTCATGTGGAGTCTTCATGGACGTGTGGAGCTGAGCTCCTTCATGTGGAGTCTTCATGGACGTGTGGAGCTGAGCTCCTTCATGTGGAGTCTTCATGGACGTGTGGAGCTGAGCTCCTTCATGTGGAGTCTTCATGGACGTGTGGAGCTGAGCTCCTTCATGTGGAGTCTTCATGGACGTGTGGAGCTGAGCTCCTTCATGTGGAGTCTTCATGAACGTGTGGAGCTGAGCTCCTTCATGTGGAGTCTTCATGGACGTGTGGAGCTGAGCTCCTTCATGTGGAGTCTTCATGGACGTATGGAGCTGAGCTCCTTCATGTGGAGTCTTCATGGACGTGTGGAGCTGAGCTCCTTCATGTGGAGTCTTCATGGACGTGTGGAGCTGAGCTCCTTCATGTGGAGTCTTCATGGACGTGTGGAGCTGAGCTCCTTCATGTGGAGTCTTCATGGACGTGTGGAGCTGAGCTCCTTCATGTGGAGTCTTCATGGACGTGTGGAGCTGAGCTCCTTCACGTGGAGTCTTCATGGACGTGTGAAGCTGAGCTCCTTCATGTGGAGTCTTCATGGACGTGTGGAGCTGAGCTCCTTCATGTGGAGTCTTCATGGACTTGTGGAGCTGAGCTCCTTCATGTGGAGTCTTCATGGACGTGTGGAGCTGAGCTCCTTCATGTGGATTCCTGTCTGAACTAAAGATGGTGGACTGCTGGTGTTGTTCCACCACAGTGAAGGATGTGGAGCTTTTAGAGACAGTTTAACATCTTATTAGGATTCACTTGCACTGAAAAACATCGTCGGCATGGTAACCCACGTTCTGTCGCTCTTCCAGCTCTATTTTACCAAGCTGCTGTTCCAGCTCCACCCAACCCAACTCAGTACCACCTAGCAGCTGTTGTGAAGCTGATTGGAGCTTTTTCTTGAACTGCTTGGAGCTACCGGACACATGAATTTTTCCAGCAGTATCTCAATCTGAAAACAGGGTCTGAATGAACATGCACTAGCTTTACTAAAGTCATGCTTTGTGATGATTGGACAGGTTGTTTTCCTGTCACTGCAATCATAAGATAATACCTTCAATCCCTGACCTAGTTGCTGAAGGAGATGATCTTAAGCGGAGGCACTAGGTGGAGTCAGCTTGGATAGAGTTTAGCAGTTAAAACTAGTGGTAAACATTTAAAAAACTTTTTTTAAAATTACTTTTCAGATTATTTAAAACAAGAATAAGTGGTTTTAAAGCTCAGCGGGTGGCACGGTGCCCTCACAGGGTGGCTCATTTTAGACATCTTGCCATTTTTTCAAGTATAGACATATTTACATTTTGCACAAACAATTTGCAAATTTTGCGGAGGACCTGAAATACGGGTCAAAATGTGCCAAAGATTCAACAAGAAAACGTGGTGAAGATTCAACGAGGGGTTAAAGTTTGGTGTCTCCCCAAAAAGTATCACAAATACTTAAAAAAAAGGAGCATTTTTATCAAACAGTTTAAACAAAATACAAACTGTACAGCAACATGGTCAGGGTTCAAGTCCCACGTAGGGATGAGGCTTGGAACACTGTTCTTTCTGTGTGTAGTTTACATGTTCTACCTGTGTATGTGTGGCTTTTCTATGGTTTTCTGTGTGTAGTTTACATGTTCTACATGTGTATGTGTGGGTTTTCTATGGTTTTCTGTGTGTAGTTTACATGTTCTACCTGTGTATGTGTGGCTTTTCTATGGTTTTCTGTGTGTAGTTTACATGTTCTACCTGTGTATGTGTGGGTTTTCTATGGTTTTCTGTGTGTAGTTTACATGTTCTACCTGTGTATGTGTGGGTTTTCTATGGTTTTCTGTGTGTAGTTTACATGTTCTACCTGTGTATGTGTGGCTTTTCTATGGTTTTCTGTGTGTAGTTTACATGTTCTACCTGTGTATGTGTGAGTTTTCTATGGTTTTCTGTGTGTAGTTTACAAGTTCTACCTGTGTATGTGTGGGTTTTCTATGGTTTTCTGTGTGTAGTTTACATGTTCTACCTGTGTATGTGTGGGTTTTCTATGGTTTTCTGTGTGTAGTTTACATGTTCTACCTGTGTATGTGTGGCTTTTCTATGGTTTTCTGTGTGTAGTTTACAAGTTCTACCTGTGTATGTGTGAGTTTTCTATGGTTTTCTGTGTGTAGTTTACATGTTCTACCTGTGTATGTGTGGGTTTTCTATGGTTTTCTGTGTGTAGTTTACAAGTTCTACCTGTGTATGTGTGGGTTTTCTATGGTTTTCTGTGTGTAGTTTACAAGTTCTACCTGTGTATGTGTGAGTTTTCTATGGTTTTCTGTGTGTAGTTTACATGTTCTACCTGTGTATGTGTGGGTTTTCTATGGTTTTCTGTGTGTAGTTTACATGTTCTACCTGTGTATTTGTGGCTTTTCTATGGTTTTCTGTGTGTAGTTTACATGTTCTACCTGTGTATGTGTGAGTTTTCTATGGTTTTCTGTGTGTAGTTTACATGTTCTACCTGTGTATGTGTGGGTTTTCTATGGTTACATGTTCTACCTGTGTATGTGTGGGTTTTCTATGGTTTTCTGTGTGTAGTTTACATGTTCTACCTGTGTATGTGTGGGTTTTCCATGGTTTCCTCCAAAAACATACGTGTTAGGTTGATGTGTCCCTAAGAATGAGTGTGTGTGTGTGTGTGTGTGTGTGTGTGTAACCCTGCAACAGACTGGACACCTGTTCTAGGTGTACCCTGCCTTTGCCTGTAATTGTCCCAGATAGGCTCCGGCTGACATCCCGTGACCCCTTAACGAATGAACCAACTTCACCTTTTAAAAAATTCATGTTTGAGGTCATTTCTTTAAAGTTTTAATGTCCTCAAAATTTATAGCCTTGAGCTTTGGTTGCTTGATCTGAAGAACCTAATCAGCACATCTATAGTTGGTACTGAGTAGCCTCAGTACCAGCCTCACAGAGGCACGAACAGCCTAAATATAAATATGTTTCAAATATCAAATCAATATCGAACTTTCAGACAGAAAAATTACAACAAATTCATGCAGTCATAACACACATAATCATATGTGCATACACCAGCACACACACACACACACACACACACACACACACACACAGTCCATATGTAGACGTGATCTAAACATACAGTTAAATTCCTGCAGTGTGTGTGTGTGAACATAAAGGTGCTAATCAGACAGACGCTATAAACAGCTCACTCTGGTGCTGGAGTCACCTCTGTACTTCATCAGAGCACAGTTCCTACACACACACACACACACACACACACACACACACACACACACACACATCTATTTTCTAACCCCATTTGTCCACTGCAGGGTGATGATGTGTGTGGGGGGGTCTGGAGTCTGTCCTAAGGAGGTGAGAGGTTACGAGTGTGAGTCCTGGTTTAGGCAGACGTACATGTTGTCAAGAAGGGGGCTACACCGAGGGCTTCACAGCCAAAAGATCAGGGCTTTGGGTTCAAGCCGCAGTGGGGATGAGGCTTGAAACACTGTCTTTTCTGTGTGTAGTTTACATGTTCTTCTGTGTATGTGTGGGTTTTCTGTGGTTTCCTTCAAAAACATACATGTTAGGTTGATTGGCTGATATGAAATTCTGAGAATGAGTGTGTGTGTGTGTGTGTGTGTGTGTGTGTGTGTGTGTGTGTGTGTGTGTGTGTGTGTGTGTGTGGCTCTGCAACACACTGGTTACCTGTTCGGGTGCATCCCGCCTCTCACCTGAAATCAGCCAGGGTGTGCTCCGACCCCTCTACGACCCGGTTAGGACTAAGTGGTCAAAAGACAAAACGAAACGCCACACACACACACACACACACACACACACACACACACACACACACACACACACACACACACACACACACACACAACCATACACACACACACACACACAACCATCCACACACACAACCATCCACACACAGCCATCCACACACACAACCATCCACACACACAACCATCCACACACACACACACAACCATCCACACACACAACCATCCACACACAGCCATCCACACACAAAACCATCCACACACACAACCATCCACACACACACACACAACCATCCACACACACACACACAACCATCCACACACACACACACAACCATCCACACACACAACCATCCACACACAACCATACACACACACACACAACCATCCACACACAGCCATCCACACACACAACCATACACACACACACACACACACACACACACACACACACACACAACCATACACACACACACACACACAACCATCCACACACACAACCATACACACACACACACACACACACACAACCATACACACACACACACACACACAACCATCCACACACACAACCATACACACACAGCCATCCACACACACAACCATCCACACACACAACCATCCACACACACAACCATCCACACACAGCCATCCACACACACAACCATCCACACACACAACCATCCACACACACAGCCATCCACACACACAACCATCCACACACACACACACACACACACACACACACACAATACACACACACAACCATCCACACACACACACACACACACACACACACACACACACACACACACACACACACACACACAGCCATCCACAAACACAACCATCCACACACACACACACACACACACACACACACACACACAACCATGCACACACACAACCATCCACACACACAACCATCCACACACAACCATCCACACACACAACCATCCACACACAACCATCCACACACACAACCATCCACACACACAACCATCCACACACACACACACACACACACACACACACACACACACACACACACACACACACACACAACCATGCACACACACAACCATCCACACACACAACCATCCACACACAACCATGCACACACACAACCATCCACACACAACCATCCACACACACACACACACACACACACACACACACACACACACACACACACACACACACACAACCATGCACACACACAACCATCCACACACACAACCATCCACACACAACCATCCACACACACACACACACACACTCACAACCATGCACACACACAACCATCCACACACACAACCATCCACACACAACCATGCACACACACAACCATCCACAAACAAACCATCCACACACACAACCATACACACACACAACCATCCACACACAGCCATCCACACACACAACCATCCACACACACAGCCATCCACAAACACAACCATCCACACACACACACACACACACACACACACACAACCATGCACACACACAACCATCCACACACACAACCATCCTCACACAACCATCCACACAAAGCCATCCACACACACAACCATCCACACACACACAACCATCCACACACAGCCATCCACACACACAACCATCCACACACACACAACCATCCACACACACAACCATCCACACACACAACCATACACACACACACACACACACACACACACACACACAACCATACACACACACAACCATCCACACACAGCCATCCACACACACAACCATCCACACACACAGCCATCCACAAACACAACCATCCACACACACACACACACACACAACCATGCACACACACAACCATCCACACACACAACCATCCACACACACAACCATCCACACACACACACACACACACACACACACACACACACACACACAACCATGCACACACACAGCCATCCACACACACAACCATCCACACACACAGCCATCCACACACACAACCATCCACACACACAACCATCCACACACACAACCATCCACACACACAGCCATCCACACACACAACCATCCACACACACAACCATCCACAAACACAACCATCCACACACACAGCCATCCACACACACAGCCATACACACACACAACCATACACACACAACCATCCACACACACAGCCATCCACACACACAACCATCCACACACACAACCATCCACACATACAGTCATCCACACACACAGTCATCCACACACACAGTCATCCACACACACAACCATCCACACACACAACCATACACACACACAGCCATCCACACACACAACCATCCACACACACAACCATACACACACACAGTCATCCACACACACAACCATCCACACACAGCCATCCACACACACAACCATCCACACACACAACCATCCTCACACAACCATCCACACACACAACCATCCACACACACAGCCATCCACACACACAGCCATCCACACACACAACCATCCACACACACAACCATCCACACACACAGCCATCCACACACACAACCATACACACACACAGCCATCCACACACACAACCATCCACACACACAACCATCCACACACACAGCCATCCACACACAACCATCCACACACACAACCATCCACACACACATCCATCCACACACACACACACACACACACACACACACACACACAACCATCCACACACACAGCCATCCACACACACAACCATCCACACACACAGCCATCCACACACACAACCATCCACACACACAGCCATCCACACACAACCATCCACACACACAACCATCCCACACACAGCCATCCACACACACAACCATCCACACACACAGCCATCCACACACACAACCATCCACACACACAGCCATCCACACACACAACCATCCACACACACAGCCATCCACACACACAACCATCCACACACACAGCCATCCACACACACAACCATCCACACACACAGCCATCCACACACAACCATCCACACACACAACCATCCACACACACAGCCATCCACACACACAACCATCCACACACACAACCATCCACACACACAGCCATCCACACACACAACCATCCACACACACAGCCATCCACACACAACCATCCACACACACAACCATCCACACACACAACCATACACACACACAGCCATCCACACACAACCATCCACACACACAACCATCCACACACACAGCCATCCACACACACAACCATCCACACACACAGCCATCCACACACAACCATCCACACACACAACCATCCACACACACAACCATACACACACACAGCCATCCACACACACAGCCATCCACACACACAGCCATCCACACACACAACCATCCACACACACAGCCATCCACACACACAACCATCCACACACACAGCCATCCACACACAACCATCCACACACACAACCATCCACACACACAGCCATCCACACACACAACCATCCACACACACAGCTATCCACACACACAGCCATCCACACACACAACCATCCACACACACAGCCATCCACACACACAACCATCCACACACACAGCCATCCACACACACAACCATCCACACACACAGCCATCCACACACAACCATCCACACACACAACCATACACACACACAGTCATCCACACACACAGCCATCCACACACACAACCATCCACACACAACCATCCACACACACAGCCATCCACACACAACCATCCACACACACAACCATCCACACACACAGCCATCCACACACACAACCATCCACACACAACCATCCACACACACAACCATCCACACACAGCCATCCACACACACAACCATCCACACACACAACCATCCACACACACAGCCATCCACACACACAACCATCCACACACACAGCCATCCACACACACAGCCATCCACACACACACACACACACACACACACACAGCCATCCACACACACACACACACACACACACACACACACACACACACACACACACACACACACACACAGCCATCCACTCCCAGAAGTAATTTCCTAGCAGACAGTCAACCTAACATGTATTTTTTTAGAGGAAACCAGAGAAAACCCACACATACATGTGGAGAACATGCAAACTACACACAGAAAGACCAGGGTTTTAAGACTCGCCCCAACTCTGAGCTTCGAACCCTGACCTTCTAGCTGTGAGGCCTGCTTGCTCACCACTGCACCACCGTACGGCCCACATAAAGAAGTTTTATTCATAATTATCTACAGGCTCGTGTAAACGATCAAGTTAATTAAAAGACTAATAATCAGCCGGGATAGGCTCCGCCCCCGGCACTCAGAAGATGAAACCAAAAGACTAATAATCAGAAAAATTAGATTCAGAAAATGAGCTGTAATTAAATAACAACACAGGGATGAAACACACACATTAGATTATCTTAATTAAAACAAACAAAAACACAAATAACAATAAATAATAAACTTCCACTGGGTTCTTCAGGACGGGGCTCGTCATGACAGAGGACCATCATCATCGTCAGTTGGATAGGATCAGAGGACGAACCGCCCGGAGAAACCCGGTCTAAATGTGTGAACGCATGTCTCACGTTACTCAATATGCAAATGAGAACGTCATTTTTATTCTTTGTAAATTAAACATGATTTTCTTTTTTTCTCTGACACATAATTAATTTATACGTAACTCTGGGATTGAAAAGGCTTAAGGGTTGATAACGGTTAAGGCGCTGCTCTCCCTGCTGCAGTGCTTTCTGTTACTTTCTCTGAGTTTCTGTCTCTTCTTCTGTTATGTTTTGTCTCGTTCTGGAGATTTTATTTTGAGCACCCTCTGGGCGTCATTTTAAACTATTGATTTGTGTTGGACAGCTGTTTTTTTTAGAAACGGTCCGGCTAGCTCCTAACGGCTAGCTCCCAACGGCTAGCTCCCAACGGCTAGCTCCTAACGGCTAGCTCCCAACGGTTAGCTCCCAACGGCTAGCTAGCTCCCAACGGTTAGCTCCCAACGGCTAGCTCCCAACGGCTAGCTCCCAACGGCTAGCTCCTAACGGCTAGCTCCCAACGGCTAGCTCCCAACGGCTAGCTCCCAACGGCTAGCTCCCAACGGCTAGCTCCCAACGGCTAGCTCCCAACGGCTAGCTCCTAACGGCTAGCTCCCAACGGCTAGCTCCAAGCGGCTAGTTGGTTCTGGAGTCATTCTGTTGACATGCTCCACCAGCTGCTGGCTCTCGGAGCCTCATCCATCGTGTCTGGAGGAGTTGGTTCAGTCCTGAGGGAGCTGAGGAGAAGGAGACGGTCTAGAGGAGGTGCTTCCTGTGTTTTTAAGGTTTCCATGGAAACGTCCGGTTGCTCGCTTGAGGAAGTGGAGGCGCTCACTCGGACCCAGTGAAACACAGAGAGACCAGTTAGGTGTTCTTCACTGCGGTCTGGTTTTGTGGGTCAATTCCTGACTCCAGCTTTTGGGTTGCCAGGTTGGACACAGTGCGACCGGACAGGGTCGCCAGTGGATAGGAGGGAGGGGGCATCGAGGTGTTTACACTGCAGCTCTCAGATTTACCTTCAGGGATCAATAAAGTATATCCCATTCATTTCACTTTTTACCTTTTACCTTGAACACTTATTTATGCTCTGATCCCTCTGACCTCCATCCTAAACCTAACCACACCTCTAAACCCGACCAAACACCCACTTTAACATCAGTATGAGTCTTAAAGGTCTTCATATTGGATGTAAATCAGGTCCTTTATTAGACTCGGATAGATTATGTATAAAATACATCTCTGATTCGCCAGAAATGATTCAACAACATGCCCAGAATCACACTGGATACCAGTCAGACAGTCAGTCTCCTCCTTCACCATCTATCCCTAACGGGGCGGCGGGGGTCCAGATACCAGTCAGACAGTCAGTCTCCTCCTTCACCATCTATCCCTAACGGGGCGGCGGGGGTCCAGATACCAGTCACACAGTCAGTCTCCTCCTTCACCATCTATCCCTAACGGGGCGGCGGGGGTCCAGATACCAGTCAGACAGTCAGTCTCCTCCTTCACCATCTATCCCTAACGGGGCGGCGGGGGTCCAGATACCAGTCAGTCAGTCAGTCGGACAGTTGGACGGTCAGACGGTCGGTCGGGCGGTCGGACGGTCGGTCGGTCGGGCGGTCGGACGGACGGTCGGTCGGTCGGTCGGTCGGTCGGGCGGTCGGACGGTCGGTCGGGCGGTCGGACGGTCGGTCGGTCGGTCGGGCGGTCGGACGGTCGGTCGGGCGGTCGGACGGTCGGTCGGGCGGTCGGACGGTCGGTCGGGCGGTCGGACGGTCGGTCGGGCGGTCGGACGGTCGGTCGGGCGGTCGGACGGTCGGTCGGGCGGTCGGACGGTCGGTCGGGCAGTCGGACGGTCAGACGGTCGGGCGGTCGGGCGGTCGGACGGTCAGTCAGTCACCACCTTTACAATCTATCCCTTACGGGGTGGTGGGGGTCCAGATACCATTTGGATATAATTTACAAATGATGTACAACTATTTTGTTTACAACATAAAGTATGTAATAATGTTAAACCTTAAGGCTGAGTATCCAATCAGGAGGGGTTCAGGAACGGCGGGGTACACCCGTTTACTGGTTGTTTATCAGAGTTTTAATCTAGTTCATTTAAAAAGTCACGTTGATGACCTCAACGTTAGTTTCACATTAAACAGAAATGGACCTGGATCAGTTCGTTATGAGGAGGGGTCTTTCCTCCTGTACTTTTAGACCACTTTTTAATGACCTTCTAGTTCATGTTAGAAAGTGTAAAACATAATAATATCTGATCATCTGTGTCTACGTTTAAATTTGACCAAGCAGACACCAGCTCCCAGAGCTCCAGTCCCAGAAGAATCAAACTTATTATCAATCTGAAACCAGCTCTTCATGTGTCGCTCCTGTTTTAAAGTTAACACACATTCTGGGTTCAACAATCAACCCGTACCTTAGAAAGACAGTGGGATTCTTCTGTGTGTGTGTGTGTGTGTGTGATCCATTGTAGGCTGTAAAGTTGGCATGTTCTGCTTTTCTTTACCAAAGAGGAGTCAGTTCTAGAATTCTGTCCATGACAGTGAAGAACAGAATGGATGAACAAAGAGAGGACCTGGTCTGAAACGACTGGAGAAGAATCTGATCTCCAACGAGGACCACGCTCTGCTACTGGTCGTACAGACACAGGACAGCCTGTAACGAGGGGTCTGAGGCTCCGTACCCCCAGAGCACCCCTCTCAAGGCTTCCTGAGGGACACGGTGGAATGCCTTCTCCAGATCCACAAAACAAATCCAGACTGGTTGGTTCATGATGTTTTCAGGATCCAGACGAGAGCTTTATCTTTACTTTATGCACCTTGTTTATAAAATTTGGGTTTTATAAAACCTTCACTTCAGGATAATCTAAGCTTTAAGAATCACATCTCATGTGTGAGACAGTTTGATCTCCGTCCCGCCCTCACCACCTCCTTATTTCTATCAGTCATTAAAAAACAGTTTTTTAGCAGAAATTTAATTTCTAAGTAAAGAAAAAACCATGTTTATTTTTAGGAGCTCATCATTCAGTCATCTTCTGAATTGTTAATCCCTCATGGGGTCGCAGGGGACGATGGAGCCTATCCCTACTAGTTTAGGAGGCAGGATACACCCAGAGCAGGTTGTCAGTCTGTTGTGGGGTCACACACACTCATTCCTGGGGTGATTTCAAAGTGACCGATCAACCTAACATGCTTGTTTTTAGAGGGAGGGAAGAACATGCAAACTCCACACAGAAAACCCAGTGTTTTAAGTCTCGGCCCCACTCCAGGGCTCACACCATGACCTTGCTGTGGGACCACCGTGCAGTGGTCCTCATTATTTTAATTATCAGTACTATCGTTACTCATCGTTATCCGGCTGTGATGACGTCTGCCATGAGGACCGAGAGGTGCTCTGACGTCGTAATAACTCGCTCAATTTGTGAGGAAGTTGGTCTGTGAAAGGATTTGAGCCTGATTTCTAAATGAGACCCCCGGCTGTGACACGTCTCCAGATGGACGTCTCTTCCTCAGGTTCAGACCAAAGAAGACGATTAGTGCCAATCTCAGGCTGGGAGTGTTTCCCAGGGATATACTGGGATGTATTAAAGGAACCTGATGGAAGAAGCAGTCCTCGTTCTCTCCTTATCTGTCCTCCATATGTTACACTCTTTATTTATACTGAACACTGAGGTGGTCCGGTCCACATCGGACCCCCTCACATCTAACCGGAAGCTTTTCTGTGAACACGTTTTGGAGGAAAACATGGAAACATGCCATCATGTCCTCTGATCGTCACCCCGTCTCACATCACCCCCTCCCCAAATACACACTAAACTCTCCAGCTTTCAGAGGAGCGCGAGAAAGAGGAGGGTCAAAGAGGGGAACGGTGTGTGGGGCGAATAAAAACAGCTGCTGGACGTAGGAGGAGAAGATGACCACATGTTCCACCTGCTTAGATAACACCCCTCTGTCTTTATTACCAATCACACACACACACACACACTCACACAAACACACACACAGTCACACAAACACATACACACACGCAAATGGTGAACGGTAGAGGAGCATCACGGTTTGGAGTTTTTGCTACAAGTTGGATTACTTACGTCTTTATTTTTCAGAATTAGAAGTACTTTATTAATCCTACCATCACCATGGTAACCAGGATCTACGTTCCTACCCTCACCATGGTAACCAGGATCTACGTTCCTACCCTCACCATGGTAACCAGGATCTACGTTCCTACCCTCACCGTGGTAACCAGGACTTACGTTCCTACCTTCACCATGGTAACCAGGATCTACGTTCCTACCCTCACCGTGGTAACCAGGATCTACGTTCCTACCCTCACCATGGTAACCAGGATCTACGTTCCTACCCTCACCATGGTAACCAGGATCTACGTTCCTACCCTCACCATGGTAACCAGGATCTACGTTCCTACTCTCACCATGGTAACCAGGATCTATGTTCCTACCCTCACCATGGTAACCAGGATCTACGTTCCTACCCTCACCATGGTAACCAGGATCTACGTTCCTACTCTCACCATGGTAACCAGGATCTATGTTCCTACCCTCACCATGGTAACCAGGATCTATGTTCCTACCCTCACCATGGTAACCAGGATCTATGTTCCTACCCTCACCGTGGTAATCAGGACTTACGTTCCTACCTTCACCATGGTAACCAGGATCTACGTTCCTACCCTCACCGTGGTAACCAGGATCTACGTTCCTACCCTCACCATGGTAACCAGGATCTACGTTCCTACCCTCACCATGGTAACCAGGATCTACGTTCCTACTCTCACCATGGTAACCAGGATCTACGTTCCTACCCTCACCATGGTAACCAGGATCTACGTTCCTACCCTCACCATGGTAACCAGGATCTACGTTCCTACCCTCACCATGGTAACCAGGATCTATGTTCCTACCCTCACCATGGTAACCAGGATCTACGTTCCTACCCTCACCATGGTAACCAGGATCTACGTTCCTACCCTCACCATGGTAACCAGGATCTACGTTCCTACCCTCACCGTGGTAACCAGGACTTACGTTCCTACCTTCACCATGGTAACCAGGATCTATGTTCCTACCCTCACCGTGGTAACCAGGATCTACGTTCCTACCCTCACCGTGGTAACCAGGACTTACGTTCCTACCTTCACCATGGTAACCAGGATCTATGTTCCTACCTTCACCATGGTAACCAGGATCTATGTTCCTACCCTCACCATGGTAACCAGGATCTATGTTCCTACCTTCACCATGGTAACCAGGATCTACGTTCCTACCTTCACCATGGTAACCAGGATCTATGTTCCTACCCTCACCATGGTAACCAGGATCTATGTTCCTACCCTCACCATGGTAACCAGGATCTACGTTCCTACCTTCACCATGGTAACCAGGATCTATGTTCCTACCCTCACCATGGTAACCAGGATCTACATTCCTACCCTCACCATGGTAACCAGGATCTACATTCCTACCCTCACCATGGTAACCAAGATTTATGGTCCTACCCTCACCATTGTAACCAGGATCTACGTTCTTACCCTCACCATGGTAACCAGTGTGGGTGGTCATCGAAAGAACGAGATCACGGATACAAGCGGCTTTAATGAGCTTCCTCTGCAGAGTAGCTGGGCTCTCACTCAGAGAAGAGGAGGAGCTCCGCCATCTGGGAGGAGCTCAGAGTAAAGCCGCTGCTTTTTCGAGTTGAGAGAAGCCAGATGGGGTGGTTCTGGCATCTGGTTAGAATGCCTTGCTGGTGATTTGTTTCGGACGCAGACCTCAGACCTGCTGGAGAGACTATGTCTCGCAGCTGGTCGGGGAACGACTCGGGATCCTTCTTGGGTTAGCTTGAGGATGCTTCTGGGGTGAGAGAAGCCTGGGCTTCCCGTCTTAAGCTGTTGCCCCTGAGACCCGGCCTCAGATAAGTGGAAGACAAGGGAACAGAACGGAACGCTGATTAAAACTTCCAGCAACCCAAACATTTGGATTTTATCTGGTCTTAGATTTTCTAAACACTCCAACAGACGGTGGTCTAACCGGTCGGGTGTGTGAATGCTCAGTGTGTGTGTCTAACACATCACTGATCATTTTAAAGTCTCTAAACACACAAATGTCACAGAATCAACCTGAACCATTCTGTTCCTAAAGACTTAGTACCGTTACACTCCTAACACACACACACACACACACTCACTCATATGTGTATGTACTGTAACGCACATTCACACTTACATTCTCACACACTCTAATGAGCCTTCCAGCGTTTGATCTACCATGTTAACGGCAAGCAGCTGAAACACACGCACACACACACACACACACACACACACACACACACACACACACACACACACACACACACACACACACACACACACACACACACACACACACACACACACACACACACATTCAAATGAGGGCTCCTTGTTGGGAAACCTTCCCAAACCAGACCCCATGGGGCCCCACATGTCCACCATCACCTCCACCACCAGCTCCACCATCAGCTCCACCATCAACTCCTCCACCAGCTCCACCATCAGCTCCACCACCAGCTCCACCACCAGATCCACCACCAGCTCCACCATCACCTCCACCAGCAGCTCTACTACCATCACCTCCACCACCAGCTCTACTACCATCACCTCCACCACCAGTTCCACCATCAGCTCCACCACCAGCTCCACCATCAGCTCCACCACCAGCTCCACCACCAGATCCACCACCAGCTCCACCATCACCTCCACCACCAGCTCTACTACCATCACCTCCACCACCAGCTCTACTACCATCACCTTCACCACCAGCTCCACCATCAGCTCCACCATCAACTCCTCCACCAGCTCCACCATCACCTCCACCACCAGCTCCACCATCAGCTCCACCACCAGCTCCACCACCAGCTCCACCATCAGCTCCACCATCAACTCCTCCACCAGCTCCACAACCAGCTCCACCACCAGCTCCACCAACAGCTCCACCATCAGGTCTATCATCAGCTCCTCCATCAGCTTCACTATCATCTCTACCACCAGCTCCTCCATCAGCTCCACCACCAGCTCCACCACCAGCTTCACCACCAGCTCCACCACCAGCTTCACCACCAGCTCCACCACCAGCTCCTCCACCAGCTCCACCACCAGCAAACTTTTCAAGTTGTACAGAAACCTTCTTGTGTAGAACTGTATGAGGTTTAGGGGTCCCACCTCTTCCAGGATCTGGTCCAGACCCTGCTCCATCCTCGCCTCCAGACTCTCTATCCGGTTCTTCATCTCTGAGGTCCGCAGCAGTAAGAAGACGCAGGAACCCACGCAGAGAAAAAGCAGCGCGCTGCAGAGCGCGTCCTTGCAGCTCCTCCAGCAGGACTGACCGTGTGCACCCTTCTGTCCCGCGTCCATGTCGCACCGTGTAGCTCCACGTATCCAGGTTCAGAAGGTCCTGAAGCATCAGGCTGTGTGAGCGCGCTGCATGCTGCTGCTGCTCCTACTGCTCCTGCTGCTCCTGCACACGCTCCTCCTCTGAGGAGGCTTTAGCTCTGCAGCTGGATCAGCGCTGAGGAGGAGGGGTATTTTTAGGACAACACACCTCCCACACGACCTACAGGGGGGCAGGGACATCTGATACAATCCTGCTCTGATCCTGGTCCGTAACCCCCCTCCCCCCAAGCCTGGTCTAATCCTGGGACATTTCAGTTCAAACCCACTTTAGATTGGGTCCAATTCTTCTTCCAAACTGGGTTTATTCTTCTGATAAAACCTGGACTAACTTTTATCCAGACTTATTTTGATCCTCATGAATCCCTGTTCAAACCTGGTCTGGTCCTAAACCTGGTCCCAGTCTGGTCCGGTTTTAAATCAAACCTGGACATCAGGGATCATTCAGTGTAAAAAAACACACGGATTACACAGAATTATTGGTGAACGGTCCAGTACGTACACACACGCACACACACACACACACACACACACACACACACACACACACACACACACACACACACACACACACACACACGAATAAAGAACATTTACTCTGAATTCTCTGAATCCTGCCCTAATTCAGCAGAAATTGTCAAAATTGTCTCTCCCTGATGTCTGCGCCTGTGTCTCCTCTTCCCCCTGGTGTCCATCACTCTGGGGTTGGATCACTCGCTCTCCTGCTGCAGGTATGATGGTGTCACTCCCTGTCCGGTCCTTCAGCCTCATGGTTCCCCTTCGTTGGCTCCTCCATCTGGTCCTAACACGCCTGCCCAGGATGCTCAGACCTGTCCAGGATGTCCCCCAGGCTCCACATGCCGACCCCTCTCACTGAACGCTGATTAACCACATCAAACTGGTTTAAACTTCTGGTTCCTACACCTTCACCACCTCATGACAGTTTTACATTCACCTCTGATCCTGGTTCAATCCACATCCAGACCTGGTCTAGAAAAGTCTGTGTGGTCCCTGTGGTCCGGGTTGGTAAGACGGACGGACAGAGATGTTCAGGACCAGCAGCAGAAGGATTAAAGAGGACCAGTAACGTGACGGGACGGTTCAGGACCTGCAGCAGAAGGATTAAAGAGGACCAGTAACGTGACGGGACGGTTCAGGACCTGCAGCAGAGGATTAAAGAGGACCAGTAACGTGACGGGACGGTTCAGGACCTGCAGCAGAGGATTAAAGAGGACCTGTAACGTGACGGGACGGTTCAGGACCTGCAGCAGAGGATTAAAGAGGACCTGTAACGTGACGGGACGGTTCAGGACCTGCAGCAGAGGATTAAAGAGGACCTGTAACATGACGGGACGATGGAACGTTAAAGAGTTAATGAATGAAGGAAATAAAAAAACAAAGCCTAGAAGAGGTTACTGTAGTTCATCAGGAAGTGAAGAGGGCACTGAAGAGGATGAAGAGTGGGAGGCATTCAGAAGAAATGGAGTTCCTGACTGATGAATGGAGGAAAAGTTTACTGGTTCCCATTTAGTAACAACAGAGGAATAAATCTGACGAGCCGTACGACGGCACGGCTCATCAGATCTCTGACAGTCATGGGAAACAGAATCAAGAACAGAAGTCAGATTTTGTTTCCAGTCAAATGGTTTTATTCCAGATAAAAGACTCCAGGACAGAAAGAGGTGGTTTATATTTTTATAAATCAGTTTAAAGCTAATCAATTCAGTCCAGTGTTCCCAGTTTGAAGGTTCAAATCTCTTAACTGATTGACATAAAATATTCCAGTTACACAAAAAAGAGGCGAGAAAAAAACAATTAAAGACATTCTTCTATGTGTGCAAAACAAATAAAAATGTTTTTGTGAGCTCTCATGAACTCTCTCTGACTCTCGTCCTTTGATCTAACGCTTAGTTCGGATTCGTTACTTCGTGGCTAGAACTTGCAGGAACTCTCCTTCCTGCAAGAGAACCTGCAGAATGTGCACCAAAATAATGTGAACAAACTTTTTCAAATTCCAAAATTAGTGATGTACGAGGTGGAAAAAAGTAATTAAATCCCTCCACTGGCTACCCGTTAAATACAGACCTCCTCACCCATCAGTGCATACACGGCACTGCACCTGTTTATCTCCAAGAACTCCTAACCCTCCACACCACTGTCCAAGACCTGTGCTCCTCCTCCTCCTCATAACCCTCCACACCACTGTCCAAGACCTGTGCTCCTCCCCCTAACCCTCCACACCACTGTCCGAGACCTGTGCTCCTCCCCCTAACCCTCCACACGACTGTCCGAGACCTGTGCTCCTCCCCCTAACCCTCCACACCACTGTCCGAGACCTGTGCTCCTCCCCCTAACCCTCCACACCACTGTCCGAGACCTGTGCTCCTCCCCCTAACCCTCCACACTACTGTCCAAGACCTGTGCTCCTCCCCCCAACCCTCTACACCACTGTCCGAGACCTGTGCTCCTCCTCCTAACCCTCCACACCACTGTCCGAGACCTGCGCTCCTCCTCCTCCTCCTAACCCTCCACACCACTGTCCGAGACCTGCGCTCCTCCTCCGCCTCCTCCTAACCCTCCACACCACTGTCCGAGACCTGCGCTCCTCCTCCGCCTCCTCCTAACCCTCCACACCACTGTCCGAGACCTGCGCTCCTCCTCCTCCTCCTAACCCTCCACACCACTGTCCGAGCCCTGCGCTCCTCCTCCTAACCCTCCACACCACTGTCTGAGACCTGCGCTCCTCCTCTTAACCCTCCACACCACTGTCTGAGACCTGCGCTCCTCCTCCTCCTCCTACTTCCTGCACCAACCAAGGACCAAACTCTCCACTATGGGGGACAGGGCCTTCCAGGCAGCTGCTCCACGGCTCTGGAACGATCTTCCTGAGAGCTTGAGGGCTCCGAAAAAAAGACTGAAGACATTTTTATTTCTAAAGGCTGAAAAACAAAATTTTTAGAGTTTTTTTGGTTTTGTTTAATTTTGCTGTTTGTTGTTCCTTTTTTTGGTCATTGTAGCACTTTGAGATCTCCACTGGAGATAGAAAGTGCGTTATAATTTTTTAAAAATTAATATTATTATTAAATAAACAAAATAAACAAAAAATATACTAAATAAATTTCTCCCATACTTTGTTTCTATGGACGTCCTCTTAAGGAGGTCCGTGATGGAATCTCCTAGTTGGATTGAGTAAAGATTGGACTGGATGCTTCTGATAAGGTGACCAGAAAGAAGGTGAGGAAGTCTGGTGTGACGGAGCGGTGCAGGGCATGGGTGAGGACTGTAAGACAGTGGTGAGGTGCTGGAGGTGTGACGGAGCGGTGCAGGGCATGGGTGAGGACTGTAAGACAGTGGTGAGGTGCTGGAGGTGTGACGGAGCGGTGCAGGGCATGGGTGAGGACTGTAAGACAGTGGTGAGGTGCTGGAGGTGTGACGGAGCGGTGCAGGGCATGGGTGAGGACTGTAAGACAGTGGTGAGGTGCAGGAGGTGTGACGGAGCGGTGCAGGGCATGGGTGAGGACTGTAAGACAGTGGTGAGGTGCTGGTCCGTCTGGGATCAGGATGTACTGATGGAGGGGTGTTTATGTCTCAGCAGCTTGGTTTGTCCTGGAAAAAGAGGGATGAAGGATAGCTGCAGTGAGACAGAGAACATGTGTGTGAATGTGTGTGAGCTTACAGAGAGAAAAAAGGATTTTCAGCACACTCAATGGAGAGTGTGGAAAAGAAGTGAAGAAGCATGTGCAGGAAAACCATCAGGTGGGATTGTTTCATCTAAAATGAAGGGAAGGAGGACGGGGAGCTTCATGGAGGTGGTGAAGGAGGACATGAAGGAGACAGATTGAGGGAAAGGCTGACGGGGAGCTTCATGGAGGTGGTGATGGAGGACATGAAGGAGACAGATTGAGGGAAAGGCTGACGGGGAGCTTCATGGAGGTGGTGATGGAGGACATGAAGGAGACAGATTGAGTAAAAGGCTGACGGGGAGCTTCATGGAGGTGGTGAAGGAGGACATGAAGGAGACAGATTGAGGGAAAGGCTGACGGGGAGCTTCATGGAGGTGGTGAAGGAGGACATGAAGGAGACAGATTGAGGGAAAGGCTGACGGGGAGCTTCATGGAGGTGGTGAAGGAGGACATGAAGGAGACAGATTGAGTGAAAGGCTGACGGGGAGCTTCATGGAGGTGGTGAAGGAGGACATGAAGGAGACAGATTGAGGGAAAGGCTGACGGGGAGCTTCATGGAGGTGGTGAAGGAGGACATGAAGGAGACAGATTGAGGGAAAGGCTGACGGGGAGCTTCATGGAGGTGGTGAAGGAGGACATGAAGGAGACAGATTGAGGGAAAGGCTGACGGGGAGCTTCATGGAGGTGGTGAAGGAGGACATGAAGGAGACAGATTGAGGGAAAGGCTGACGGGGAGCTTCATGGAGGTGGTGAAGGAGGACATGAAGGAGACAGATTGAGTGAAAGGCTGACGGGGAGCTTCATGGAGGTGGTGAACGAGGACATGAAGGAGACAGATTGAGTGAAAGGCTGACGGGGAGCTTCATGGAGGTGGTGAAGGAGGACATGAAGGAGACAGATTGAGTGAAAGGCTGACGGGGAGCTTCATGGAGGTGGTGATGGAGGACATGAAGGAGACAGATTGAGGGAAAGGCTGACGGGGAGCTTCATGGAGGTGGTGATGGAGGACATGAAGGAGACAGATTGAGTGAAAGGCTGACGAGGAGCTTCATGGAGGTGGTGAAGGAGGACATGAAGGAGACAGATTGAGGGAAAGGCTGACGGGGAGCTTCATGGAGGTGGTGAAGGAGGACATGAAGGAGACAGATTGAGGGAAAGGCTGACGGGGAGCTTCATGGAGGTGGTGATGGAGGACAT
The DNA here is from genome assembly GCA_902685375.1 of Neostethus bicornis. Classification (NCBI taxonomy): domain Eukaryota; kingdom Metazoa; phylum Chordata; class Actinopteri; order Atheriniformes; family Phallostethidae; genus Neostethus; species Neostethus bicornis. The sequence goes on from LR738548.1 coordinate 642,472, forward strand.
GAAGGAGACAGATTGAGGGAAAGGCTGACGGGGAGCTTCATGGAGGTGGTGAAGGAGGACATGAAGGAGACAGATTGAGTGAAAGGCTGACGGGGAGCTTCATGGAGGTGGTGATGGAGGACATGAAGGAGACAGATTGAGGGAAAGGCTGACGGGGAGCTTCATGGAGGTGGTGAAGGAGGACATGAAGGAGACAGATTGAGTGAAAGGCTGACGGGGAGCTTCATGGAGGTGGTGATGGAGGACATGAAGGAGACAGATTGAGGGAAAGGCTGACGGGGAGCTTCATGGAGGTGGTGATGGAGGACATGAAGGATACAGATTGAGTGAAAGGCTGACGGGGAGCTTCATGGAGGTGGTGATGGAGGACATGAAGGATACAGATTGAGGGAAAGGCTGACGGGTAGCTTCATGGAGGTGGTGATGGAGGACATGAAGGAGACAGATTGAGGGAAAGGCTGACGGGGAGCTTCATGGAGGTGGAGCTTCATGGAGGTGGAGCTTCATGGAGGTGGAGCTCATGGAGGTGGAGCTCATGGAGGTGGAGCTTCATGGAGGTGGAGCTTCATGGAGCTCTAACAGGAGGTTCTTCTTGTGAGCATCAGAAGTCATCTTTAATCTGTTTTTTTTTTTGGTTGTAAACAGCTCCTCCTCTCGTCTAACCTCAGAACTCTTGTAATTTGTTTGGGGTTAATCGTTACCCTGCTTTAGAAAGACCGTCCGTCCATCCGTCTGTACGTCTGTCCATCGTCCTATCAGAGGGTTTATCTCGGTCCGTGGACACGAAGGGTCCGAACATCAAAGTGTTTCTGTGGGTTTTTGTTGTTGTTTTTCTGCGGTGTGTGTGTGTGTGTGTGTGTGTGTGTGACCTGCAGATGAGATGTAAAGAGGAGGTATTTATTGGCTAAAATAAGATGAAAGTTAAATAATAATTAGAGAAGAGCGAGTCGCCGCAGTAACCACGGCAGGTCCAGACCTCCCGTTAGGGCGGGATCCTCTTCAACCTCACCTTTAATTATTACCGACCAGAAACAACCTGAAGATCTTCAGTCAGTTATTTTTATCACCGTCACACTCTCTTTCATCCCGTTTTACTTCCCTCTTGTTCTGCTTTCTGTCCTGATTCCTCACACCTGATCTTTTCACTGACGTAGCTCCTGGTGACCTTCACTCCTCTGACGGGTCGTCTGTTCTTTTCTCTTGTTTGGCCTACCCAGAACCCCAGCCTGCCCAGGACCCCAGCCTGCCCAGAACCCCAACCTGCCCAGAACCCCAGCCTGCCCAGGACCCCAGCCTGCCCAGGACCCCAGCCTGCCCAGAACCCCAGCCTACCCAGAACCCCAGCCTGCCCAGGACCCCAGCCTGCCCAGAACCCCAGCCTGCCCAGGACCCCAGCCTGCCCAGGACCCCAGCCTGCCCAGGACCCCAGCCTGCCCAGAACCCCAGCCTGCCCAGGACCCCAGCCTGCCCAGGACCCCAGCCTGCCCAGGACCCCAGCCTGCCCAGAACCCCAGCCTGCCCAGGACCCCAGCCTGCCCAGAACCCCAGCCTGCCCAGGACCCCAGCCTGCCCAGGACCCCAGCCTGCCCAGGACCCCAGCCTGCCCAGAACCCCAGCCTGCCCAGGACCCCAGCCTGCCCAGAACCCCAGCCTGCCCAGGACCCCAGCCTGCCCAGGACCCCAGCCTGCCAAGGACCCCATCCTGCCCAGGACCCCAGCCTGCCCAGAACCCCAGCCTGCCCAGGACCCCAGCCTGCCCAGGACCCCAGCCTGCCCAGAACCCCAGCCTGCCCAGAACCCCAGCCTGCCCAGGACCCCAGCCTGCCCAGAACCCCAGCCTGCCCAGGACCCCAGCCTGCCCAGGACCCCAGCCTGCCCAGAACCCCAGCCTGCCCAGGACCCCAGCCTGCCCAGAACCCCAGCCTGCCCAGAACCCCAGCCTGCCCAGGACCCCAGCCTGCCCAGAACCCCAGCCTGCCCAGGACCCCAGCCTGCCCAGGACCCCAGCCTGCCCAGGACCCCAGCCTGCCAAGGACCCCATCCTGCCCAGGACCCCAGCCTGCCCAGAACCCCAGCCTGCCCAGGACCCCAGCCTGCCCAGGACCCCAGCCTGCCCAGAACCCCAGCCTGCCCAGGACCCCAGCCTGCCCAGGACCCCAGCCTGCCCAGGACCCCAGCCTGCCCAGGACCCCAGCCTGCCCAGGACCCCAGCCTGCCGGGGATGGCTTCCTGGTCTTCACATTCTGAAGATCCACAACATTATTTAGTTTATTTAAATTTCTTAAAACTTAATTTCAACACTTTATAATCGTGTAAAAAACACAATAAATAATAATATAAACACAATAAAACAAAAATATTATTTTATAATATAAAAACATTTATATTTTTTTTCATAAAAAATATAAATGTTTACAATGTGAAATTCAATTATAACTTTTTTAAAAGGCTGCACGATGGCCTCACAGCAAGAAGGTCAGGGGTTTGAGTCCCAGAGTTGGGCGGACCCTTGAATCACTGTTCTTTCTGTGTGTAGTTTACATGTTCTCTTGTGTATGTGTGGGTTTTCTCTGGTTTCCTCTAAAAAAAACATACATGTTAGGTTGATTGAATGCTAGGAAATTACCCCTGGGAATGAGTATGTGTGTAGATGGTTGTGTGTGTGTGTCTGTGGTCCAGCAACAGACTGTCAACCTGTTTGGGGTGTACCCCACCTCTCACCTGAAAGCAGTCGGACCCCTCCACAGCCCAACAGGAATAAGTGGTTTAGAAGATGAAACATTAAAACATCAAGTTTGGAATCATTCAGACTCCTCGACTGACCGACATGGATTCCTGTTCACAGCTCGTTCTGTTTTTATCACCCTGTAAGTTCTTTATAAATTCACCGACAGATCAATGTGGACATCACAGAGTTTTCATGGTGAGAGTGCCCCCCTCCTTTAGGGTGACATCACCACAGCTATACAATAGTGACCCATCCCTGTGTTCGTGGGTATTTCCGACTCATCTAGAGGAACGGATGGAGCGGGATGGAGATCCAGTTGGATTTATTCCAGGTGTGATTTATGATGCCAACGTTTTCTTAATCTTAAATTTGAAGGATGTAAAAACTCTGCAGAAGGAAACGAGCCGCTCAGCCAAACATCTTCTACGTAGTGAACGAGGCTCCAGATGTTTTTGTTCTTTAATCCTTTCATCAAACAATCCAAACTCCCAGCGTTCCCACCAGATGATCTGTCGGGGAACATGTTTGCTCCCTCACCTTATGAAGTTCTGAGGACCATCAAACAGATTTCTATTTGTAGACACGATGAAAGTGGTGCCTCAGATCATCCCGGTCAAACCGCTGTCTCCAGCCGGGCTCGCTGGCTGCACGCCACGCTGAGGCCTGATTCAGGGGGTGTGGTTGGGCTGGTCCTGGATCAGAACCTCAAAGTGCTCTGATTAAATGATCCATGGTGAACCACACACATCTGTTCTCTTCATAGATATCATTTCCAGCCAGATGGAGAGAGAGGAACGGATCGGGCAGGCGGGTGATTTCAATTCCATTTAGTTTTATTTTTACAGCCTAAAATCACAACAAAGTGTTTTTTTTTTCACTCTGAACGTAAACATTTCCTGTTTTTAAACTAAACTAATCACAACCAGGAAGTGGACGAACTTCAGAAAACCTGATGGAGATCCACCTGAAGGAGAGATCTCTCCCAGGACGGACAGACTAATCTAACTTTACAGCAGCAGATGGGCTTCATCCTGATAGAAGTGGGTGATAGTCTGCAGGAAAACAGAGTGTGGATTCTAAAACAGAGAGAGTGAATCACACCGTGAGACATACAGTAACTAGAAGGGTTTTATTTTGTCTTCTGAACCGTTTATCTCTATTTGAGTGGTGGAGAGCCGACCCCAACCAGCCAATCCTGAGCCGAGGCAGGACACACCCCTTATCTGTTGTGGGGTCACATATCTACACACACACTTATTTCTTGGGGCAATTTCATACCACTGGTCTGCACAGTGTCCTTACCTTAAGAAGGTCCTGGGTTGGACAAAGCTTGAAACACTGTTCTTTCTGTGTGTAGTTTACATGTTCTACCTGTGTGTGTGTGTGTGGGTTTACTCTGGTTCCCTCCAAAAAAACATACATGTTAGGTTGATTGGCTGCTGTGAACGTACACTATGAATGAGTGTGTGAGTGGATGGTTGTGTGTGACCCTGCAACAGACTGGCGACCTGTACGGGGTGTATCCTACCTCTCGCCTGAAGTCAGTCAGGATAGGCTCCGGCACCCCTGGCAGATGAACAAACCATCTTTAAGTGTATGAGAAATAATAAACAACAGCGGGTGAACGACCGCACAGGATTTTAAAATGAGTTCAAACATGATGATTAATGATGTTCATTTATCTTAATTAACAGTCTTTTCTTATGTACGGTCCTACTCTGACAGGGATTCATGTGTGTTTTCACTGCTTCAAATGCTTCATTTCACTGTCCTCACTTCACTTCATCTTCTGTCCACACGTCTCTTCTTTTCATCATGTCTCATTCTGATTTTTATATTTATACTTTATTCATCCCACAACAGGAAATTTTCTGTGCTGCATTACACTGCAGCGGGTATCCAAGATGGCACCAATGGTGAAAGAAACAGGGTGTCTTCTCCAAGGACACCTCGACGTGAGCTCAGTGGGATTTGAACCGGCTTCTCCTGGTCTAACGGTGGACACTCTTCCAGTGAGCTATGTTCTTAAAGTGGACACACACACACACATCTTTAGAGCTCAGTTTGGTAGAAGTTGGCACACACAGGGATTTTAACACGAGCATGATTTTTAAATGAGACACCAGAACTTTTTAAAGAAAGCAGTTCCATTCTGAACCAGATCCCATCACCAGTGGTAGTGTTGGAATGACTGGGACCAGCCCAGTCTGCTCACCAGGGATTGGTTTTGGACAGTTAGATTCAAACATCAGAACCAGACAGAAAACCTCATTCTTCTCTTTTTTCATAGTTTTTTTTGTGTTTAACGGTTCAGGGGTATTTATAGAGGCGCCCCCGCTCTGTGTTTGGGGTAGGAAGGACAGATTAGGTGGTATCTGAACCACTTCCTCTTCTGTCACAGATAACCTCCACCTCTCCTTGAACTCTATTCTTCGTCTTATCAAAAGATCCCGTTCTTCTCTAAAACCACGTGCTGATGAATTATGGGAAATGTGACCATCACCACCAGTACCACAGTGTTTATAACGTTTATGTGTCTGATTTTAGACCAGTTTGATGTGAATTTAAGTTTTTTTCATCTTAAATCCGTTGAGTTTCGTTGTCTTTTGAAAAAAATGAATAAAATTCATCTCCTACTTCTGACTTGTTTCAGTCAGAGGGACAGAAAAACATTTAGGACCATGAGATATACACGTTCCATCATAAAACTCTGGTAAGGATGGATGGATGGAACAATTAAAAGATGGATGATGGGATGGATAAATCTTCTTCTTTCATCATCTCCCTTCAGAGGTCGCCACATCAAGTCAGTTTCTTCCATCTAACCCTACCTACGGCATCCTCTTCAGTCACACCAACTATCTTCATGTCTACCTTCACTGTATCCATGAACCTCCTCTTTGGTCTTCCTCTAGTCCTCTTTCCTGGTGGTTCCAAATCCAGCATCCTTCTTCTGATGTACTCTCTCTCTCTCCTCTGCACATGTCCAAACCATCTCAGTCTGACCTCTCTGACTTTAAAACCTCTAACATGTGCTGTTCCTCTGATCCTGTCCATCCTGGTCACTCCCAGAGAGATCCTCAGCATCTTCATCTCTGATACAAACATTTCTGTTTCCTGTCTTTGAATCAGTGCTAATAATAATAATAATAATGTATTTTATTTATAATGCACTCTATACCTGAAATCAAGCCTCAGAGTGCTACATGGATTAAAACATTAAAACTTAAAACAATTAAAACAGTAAAAACAAACATACAATGCAAACAAATTACTGTCGCTACTGTCTCTAGACCAATCAGCACGGCCGCTCTCACCACACTGTCTCTAGACCAATCAGCATGGCCGCTCTCACCACACTGTCTCTAGACCAATCAGCACGGCCGCTCTCACCACACTGTCTCTAGACCAATCAGCATGGCCGCTCTCACCACACTGTCTCTAGACCAATCAGCATGGCCGCTCTCACCACACTGTCTCTAGACCAATCAGCATGGCCGCTCTCACCACACTGTCTCTAGACCAATCAGCATGGCCGCTCTCACCACACTGTCTCTAGACCAATCAGCATGGCCGCTCTCACCACACTGTCTCTAGACCAATCAGCATGGCGGGTCTCACCACGGTTTTGTACACTTTCCCTTTCATTCTAGCTGAAACTCTTCTATCACACATCACACCTGATACTTTCCTCCACCCGTTCCAGCCTGCCTGCACATGCTTCTTCACCTCTTTTCCACACTCTCCATTGCTCTGGACTGTTGATCCTAAGTACTTAAAATCTTCCACCTTCTTTATCTCTTCTCCCTGTAACCTAAATAAATCCTGTTTTAATTCTGAGGGAAATGACTTTGCCGTCTGTTTCTCTCATTCAAACATCAGAAAAAAATACAGTTAAAACTTGTTTAGTTTATAAATATATCAAGTAAACAAAGTAAAACAAGTGAAAGAGTTTAAAGTAAAATGCTTGGATTGGATGCAAAAGTCCAGAGCAATCAAATCCCAGGGGGTCTCCTCTGCTTCTGCCCGACACGGACGCGTTGTAGAATCTGATGGCACAAGGAACAAAATAGTTCCCAAGTCTGTCTCTAGAGCAGCTGAGCTCCTCTGTCTGAATAAGACTGACTCTGATTGGACAGGACAGTTTTGATCTTGACCAATGTCCTCTGCTCCACCACCTTCTACAGAGAGACCAAACCCAACCACAGACCCTGCCCCACGAATGATGTAGTTCTGCTTCTGAGTCCCTTTTCCTCACATTGAGTCTGAGGTTCATCCTCGATGGCGGTCTTTCTTTTCCTCTCATATAAACACCACCATCTCCCGCTCTACTTCCTCCCTCACTCCTCGGTCCACTACCATGATCATTTACAGTCTGGATCACTGGAACTCTCTTTTGATTGGTCGCCCACAAAAAACCCTATAAACGTTAACTGGTTCAAAATTTGGGCGGTACGGTGGCGCTGTGGTTAGGACGGTGACCTCACAGCAAGAAGGTTGGGGGTTTTAGTACTGGGTGGAGACAAAGCTATAAACACTGTTCTTTCTGTGTGTAGTTTGCATGTTCTCTTGTGTATGTGTGGGTTTTCTCTGGTTTACTTCAAAAACATATATATCAGATTAATTGGCCGCTAGGAATGAGTGTATGTGTGGATGGTTGTCTGTGTGTGTGACCCCACAACAGACTGGTGACTTGTTCAGGGGTGTATCCTTCCTCTCACCTTGAATCAGTGGGGCTAAGCTCAAGAACACCCCTCGATGGGCCCCCCGAGACCCACCTGCAAGATGAATGAATGAGGGGTTCAGAATTCAGCTGTTCGTATCATCACACACACTCCCTCCCTTAACCACATCACACCCGTCCAGGCTCCCCGGGCTCCCCGGGCTCCCCATTCAATACTTAGCCTTACACCTCCATTTCTCTCTGACCTGCTCTCTCTCTCCGCTCCTCCTCCTCTCTCCAGATTAAAAACTAATCTCTTCCTACTGGTCTGTTCTCTCCAACCAGGACGGTTCTCTTATTTTTAAACTGATCATATTTAATGTTGAATGATTGTATTTTTTTATATAAATATGATAAACGGTGACTTTAAGATCCCAGAAAGACGCTTTAGAAATAAAATTTGTCATTTTTTTTTTGTGATTTCTGGACAAACGGTGATATTTTATAAACGGCTGTGACTTCACAGAGCCGCCCGCGCTCCGATGGACGAAGAAGGATGAATCCTGAGAGGAAACCAGAGTCTGTGTTCTGTCCTTGACCTGATCACATAAACTAATCAGTTCATTGTCCTCTGACTGAAACCCCCTCCCACCACGTCTCAGACGACCAGTTGTCCCAGTCTGGTGAGACCCTGGGTGATGGTCCAGTGACAGAAACCATGACAAACTGCATGTGACGCACCGTTAGACAATAAAATCATTGTTGTTACACAAACACTGGATTTCCTTTTAGTTTACATTGATAAGCAGGAAATCCTGAAAGTGGTCGTCATGGAAACGCTTTGCTTTATCATTGATCTGTTAAAAGAAGATCAAACATTAAAGAAAAAAACCTGTTTATTTTCTCAGATGGCACTAAGGTGGTCCTCCTGCCCAGTTTACTGGGGGAATCTGTTTCCCTCAAACCCCCTTAAACACACCACAAACCCCCACATTACCCGCGGTGTAACTCAGAGCTGGTTGTAGACGGTTGTTCCAACGTGTTCCAGTTCCTGGTTTGAAGATTTTCTTTCCTAAATGATCCGGGACAGAGGTTATGACTCATCGCTGCACCTTCTACAGATTATTACCGTTTAAAACCCGTGTCCTCCCACTTCCTTCTTCACACCCCCTCCTCCACCGACCCGACCTGGTCCAGTAAATAACCAACCGTCAGGGCTCCTGTTGCTTCATTAGCAGAGTAAATATTGATTGAGATTCAGATACTTTATTAATTCATGTGTCCGGTAGCTCCAACCAGTCCAACCAGAGCTCCAGTCCAACCAGAGCTCCAGTCAAACCACAGCTCCAGTCCAACCAGAGCTCCAGTCCAACCAGAGCTCCAGTCCAACCAGAGCTCCAGTCCAACCAGAGCTCCAGTCCAACCAGAGCTCCAGTCCAACCAGAGCTCCAGTCCAACCACAGCTCCAGTCAAACCACAGCTCCAGTCAAACCACAGCTCCAGTCCAACCAGAGCTCCAGTCCAACCAGAGCTCCAGTCCAACCAGAGCTCCAGTCCAACCAGAGCTCCAGTCCAACCAGAGCTCCAGTCCAACCAGAGCTCCAGTCCAACCAGAGCTCCAGTCCAACCAGAGCTCCAGTCCAACCAGAGCTCCAGTCCAACCACAGCTCCAGTCCAACCACAGCTCCAGTCCAACCAGAGCTCCAGTCCAACCACAGCTCCAGTCCAACCAGAGCTCCAGTTCAACCAGAGCTCCAGTCCAACCAGAGCTCCAGTCAGCTTCTAACAGCTGCTGGGTGGTGCTGAGTTGGGTGGAGTGGAACTGGAAGAGCAGGTTAGTGGAACAGACATGGAACGGCCGCTTGATGGAGCAGCCTTTGGTGAAACAGACGACATTTGGCCTCTGCGCTGGGCGGGATGTGGGCGAAACGGACTACCACATGAAATAAACCGACAATCTGGCATTGAGCGCAGAAAAACGAGATCTTCTTCTAGCAGCAGGAGAGCTGATCGGATGAGCTGAAGGTGTGACGAGCTGCTGGCTTCAACCAGCTCCGCCCACTTACGCACACACACACACACACACACACACACACACACACACACACACACACACAGAGAGACCTACCAGGACAAAAGGGAGGAGAAAACCGGACACAAGGAGGAAAACTTTAGACTCCTGGAAGCAACGGACCGTTCAAACGTTCCAGGAGGAGATGTTTCTATTCCTGAGAAAACAGTGGACGAGGCAGGTCCAACCAACCGGGACTCACTGGAAGCTCACTCATACCGGCTTCCATACAGGTCATGATGAACACCCCACGTCTCTTTTAAGGAGCCACCTCCTCATTCCAGCAGGATTCACGATGGGCACCCTGCACCTCTTTTCAGTGGGAGCTCCATCTCTCGCTGCACGGTGGCATACAGACCGACACACTACCGCGCCACCAGCCCATAGTTCAACAGGAGGGCTCCCCAGTGTGTGCCCCTCTGCTGCTGTCCTTTATCAAGGCCTCAAGGACAAGTACACTGATCAAAAAATTAAAACAATTAAAAAATAAAACTATAAAAATTCTCCACCTGTTAAAAATGGTCAGTCCGTCACCTTCTTAACCGTCTATCCACAACCAGGTTGTGTGGGTGCCGGAGCCCAACCTGGCTCATTCAAGGCAAGGGGCAGGGTACACCCCGAACAGGTCACCAGTCTGTTACAGGACCACACACACAGACAACCGTCCACACACACACTCATTCCTACGGGCAAGTTTTTAATTTTTTACATACTTCATCCCTCAACGGAGAAATTTGTGTACTGCCTTACCCCACAGCAGGCTGGCAGGTGGGAGAAACGGGGGGTTAGAGGTCTTTTCTAAGGACCTTAGACACGAGCTCAGTGGGATTAGAACCGGCAAACTCTCAGTCCATGAGCGGGCGTTCCACCACCGAGCTATCGCCTTCATGTTTCCCAGCAGCCAATCAAAACAACACGTATGTTTTTAGAGGAAACCAGAGAAAATCCACACATACAGAGGGAGAACATGTAAACTACACACAGAAAGGAGTGTGTTTCAGGAGTCTGGATGGGTCTGGATGGGTCTGGATGGGTCTGGATGAGTCTGGGTCTGGATGGGTCTGGATGAGTCTGGATGGGTCTGGATGGGTCTGGATGGGTCTGGATGAGTCTGGGTCTGGATGGGTCTGGATGAGTCTGGATGAGTCTGGATGAGTCTGGATGGGTCTGGATGAGTCTGGATGAGTCTGGATGGGTCTGGATGGGTCTGGGTGAGTCTGGATGGGTCTGGATGAGTCTGGATGGGTCTGGATGGGTCTGGATGGGTCTGGGTGAGTCTGGATGGGTCTGGATGGGTCTGGATGGGTCTGGATGAGTCTGGATGAGTCTGGATGAGTCTGGATGGGTCTGGATGGGTCTGGGTCTGGATGGGTCTGGATGGGTCTGGATGGGTCTGGATGGGTCTGGATGAGTCTGGATGGGTCTGGATGGGTCTGGATGAGTCTGGATGGGTCTGGATGGGTCTGGATGAGTCTGGATGAGTCTGGATGAGTCTGGATGAGTCTGGATGGGTCTGGATGGGTCTGGATGAGTCTGGATGGGTCTGGATGGGTCTGGATGAGTCTGGATGGGTCTGGATGAGTCTGGATGGGTCTGGATGGGTCTGGATGAGTCTGGATGGGTCTGGATGAGTCTGGATGGGTCTGGATGGGTCTGGATGGGTCTGGATGGGTCTGGATGGGTCTGGATGAGTCTGGATGGGTCTGGATGGGTCTGGATGAGTCTGGATGGGTCTGGATGAGTCTGGATGAGTCTGGGTCTGGATGGGTCTGGATGGGTCTGGGTCTGGATGAGTCTGGATGGGTCTGGATGGGTCTGGATGAGTCTGGGTCTGGATGGGTCTGGATGAGTCTGGATGGGTCTGGATGGGTCTGGATGAGTCTGGGTCTGGATGAGTCTGGATGGGTCTGGATGAGTCTGGGTCTGGATGAGTCTGGATGGGTCTGGATGAGTCTGGGTCTGGATGAGTCTGGATGGGTCTGGATGGGTCTAGATGAGTCTGGGTCTGGATGAGTCTGGATGGGTCTGGATGGGTCTGGATGAGTCTGGGTCTGGATGGGTCTGGATGAGTCTGGATGGGTCTGGATGAGTCTGGGTCTGGATGGGTCTGGATGAGTCTGGATGGGTCTGGATGGGTCTGGATGAGTCTGGGTCTGGATGGGTCTGGATGGGTCTAGATGAGTCTGGGTCTGGATGGGTCTGGATGAGTCTGGGTCTGGATGAGTCTGGATGGGTCTGGATGAGTCTGGATGGGTCTGGATGAGTCTGGATGAGTCTGGATGGGTCTGGATGGGTCTGGATGGGTCTGGATGAGTCTGGGTCTGGATGGGTCTGGATGAGTCTGGATGAGTCTGGATGGGTCTGGATGGGTCTGGATGGGTCTGGATGAGTCTGGATGGGTCTGGATGAGTCTGGATGGGTCTGGATGGGTCTGGATGGGTCTGGATGGGTCTGGATGGGTCTGGATGGGTCTGGATGGGTCTGGATGAGTCTGGATGAGTCTGGATGGGTCTGGATGGGTCTGGATGGGTCTGGATGGGTCTCGATGGGTCTGGATGAGTCTGGATGGGTCTGGATGGGTCTGGATGAGTCTGGATGAGTCTGGATGAGTCTGGATAGGTCTGAATGAGTCTGGATGGGTCTGGATGGGTCTGGATGAGTCTGGATGGGTCAGGATGGGTCTGGATGGGTCTGGATGAGTCTGGATGAGTCTGGATGGGTCTGGATGAGTCTGGATAGGTCTGGATGAGTCTGGATGGGTCTGGATACGTCTGGATGAGTCTGGATGGGTCTGGATGGGTCTGGATGGGTCTGGATGAGTCTGGATGGGTCTGGATGGGTCTGGATGAGTCTGGATGGGTCTGGATGAGTCTGGATGGGTCTGGATGGGTCTGGGTCTGGATGGGTCTGGATGAGTCTGGATGGGTCTGGATGAGTCTGGATGGGTCTGGATGAGTCTGGATGAGTCTGGATGGGTCTGGATGGGTCTGGATGAGTCTGGATGAGTCTGGATGAGTCTGGATGGGTCTGGATGAGTCTGGGTCTGGATGGGTCTGGATGGGTCTGGATGGGTCTGCCTCCAGATCACAGGTTGATGAAGAACGGCCTGGCTCAGGTTGGAACGTCTTCTTCATGGATAAATATTTTCTCAGAGAATTCCAGAGAAAAGAAAACAGACCAAGTTCAGACCTGGATGGAGATCTGTCCGTCCATCCGTTCGTCCGTCCGTCTGTCCATCCGTCCGTCTGTCCATCCGTCCGTCCATCCGTCTGTCCGTCCGTCTGTCCATCCGTCCGTCTGTCCATCCGTCCGTCTGTCCGTCCGTCCATCCGTCCGTCTGTCCGTCCGTCCGTCTGTCCATCCGTCCGTCTGTCCATCCGTCCGTCTGTCCGTCCGTCCATCCGTCCGTCTGTCCGTCCGTCCGTCTGTCCATCCGTCCGTCTGTCCGTCTGTCCATCCGTCCGTCTGTCCGTCTGTCCATCCGTCCATCCGTCCGTCCGTCCGTCCGTCTGTCCGTTCGTCCCTCCGGGTCTCTGAGAGGCCAGAGTTCCTCTCACTCCTCTCCACAGGACTGCTGGATCTGATCCAGCAGTCCTGATGGATCTGTGACGCTGCGTTCTGAAGCCTGACTGATCCGTCACCGACAGAGAGAGAACGTGTTCCTCTGATCGTACTGGTCTGTCTGCAGGACCAGCATGTTACTGGTTTTACTGGTCCCTCTGAGTCCAGTGAAAGTTTAGGATTTACTGCGGAGCAGCAACGAAGCAGCTTCTTCACGGCCTCCGAGTAAACAATAAAAAACTTCACACGTCCTGCTCACTCCTAGTTTTACCACCTCCTCAGAAAGCTGCCATAAAACCGCTTCATCAAGCGTTTAACGAGTCGCTTCGTCCACGCCCACCGAAGGCTGAGGGGGACGAGGCGAGCCAATAACCCCCCGACCCATGTGTGCCACCAACCCCCAAACCCATGTGTGCCACCAACCCCCCAAACCCATGTGTGCCACCAACCCCCCAAACCCATGTGTGCCACCAACCCCCCAAACCCATGTGTGCCACCAACCCCCCAAACCCATGTGTGCCACCAACCCCCCAAACCCATGTGTGCCACCAACCCCCCAAACCCATGTGTGCCAAATAGGAAGTCTACTGACTCCATGAAGTCTGAGCACCAACTGCAGCGATTACTCTGTCACTGTTGTTGTCATGGTAACCAGTCTGTCTCTGAAACCCCAGGAGACCAGATTGTGAAGGTCTCCGTGCAGACTGTCAGAGGTCTTCATACAGACCATTAGAGGTCCTTCAGGACAGATTGTGAAGGCCTCCATGCAGACTTCATGTCTGGAAGCAGCAGAACTCTTTGAAAGCTGTGAATAGAAAGTAGTACAGTGGTGGCTCCGGAGTCAGAGGGGATGGAGGGAAGAGATGTGTGTGTGTGTGTGTGTGTGTGTGTGTGTGTGTGTGTGTGTGTGTGTGTGTGTGTGTGTGTGTGTGTGTGTGTGGTGTCGGGATTGAAGGGGTCTAACTTGGCAGCGATCAACATGGAATCAGAAAAGCAAATGGTCGGTGAAAGAGAACAAAGGTAGAGAGCAGGAAGTTCCTCATTCTGAAAGAGAAGAGCTCCTTCCTTTCAGCCACCTTCCTACGACCCTTCCGCTCGTCAGGATGGAGACGTGACCCCTCCCCACACATCACCGTTCCACTCAGTCACTTTGGAGCATTTCTTTCAGTTCGTTCAGAATTCAAAACAGTTGTGTTTCTCAGAGTCTGTTTTTTAGGACCTTCATCATGTTGTAAATACGTTCACACACACACACACACACACACACACACACACACACACACACACACACACACACACACACACACATCGTCATGTACTAAAGTCAGATAGAGTCTATTACACTGATAACGACACGCTGTCTGTACGCGATACATCGATCAGGGCTCCATCGAAGGGGGCGGGTCGTGTCTTCGTGCGTTGAGACAGATGAACCAAATTCTTCCAGGATCCTGAGCCGAGGCATCGACCAGGCTGGAAAAGACCACGAGGTGAGCCCCGTACCCGATGGCTCCACGTAATCGTAAGCCGACCTCCATCAACTCAGAGTCACCGTCAAGGAAGCAGACCAGCTGGCTCTGCTAGCAGAGTGGGTTTTATTTTATAGAATGGTTTTGTTATATTTTTATGTTATTTTAGGTTTTGTTAGATTTTGGACACCGAGTCGAAGTTCAGTGACAATAACAATAAATACTTCCTGATTAATACCACCTATTGTCCACCTGTCCAGCTCCCCCTGGAGGATCCTGAGGTGTTCCCTGTCCAGCTGTGAGACATAGTCTCTCCAGAAGGGTGGGGTCAGCTTTTTGGTCTCCTCCTGGTGGGGCGAAACGCCTCATCAGCGAGGCATTTAGGAGGCGTCCCAACCAGATGCCCAAACCATCCCATCTGGCTCCACTCAACCCATAGGAGGAACAACTCCACTTCAAGCTCCTCCCTCTGAGTGAGTCCCCGCCCACCCTGTAAAGGAATCTGTGATCTTGTTCTCATGGCCTCTCTCAAACCCTTCCCCATGGCGGAGGGGTTTGGTGCACCGATGACCCTAAGAGCTGTATTCTCGGAGGGTTTGATGCCCCGGGTAGCGTCACCCAATTCAAACAGGTTACAGGTTAAAGGGCCAGACAAAGCACGGCTTAAACAACCCCTAATGAAGAACCCCCCCATGGTTGGGCCTGCCTGGTCCCAGGCCCAAGAGCGGGGCACGAGAGAGAGCGCCGGGTGGACGGGCTTTCACCCATGCGGTTCCACCGGGCTTAGCCCAAACAAGGGCTATGGGACACCCTTCCAGTGGGCTGACCATCTACAAGAGGGGCCGGGTCGGGTGAAGGAGGAGATGGGCAGCAGCTGATGGCGGGGACCCTGGTGGTCAGGGGTACGCATGGTGCTTGTTTATTAGTCAATAAACACAACAAACATAAACTTATGTGTAAGTAAAGAGAGGGAGGAGGGGTGAGGGTGGAGGTGGGGCGAGTGTGGGGGGGGGGGTGGATAGAAGCCAAGTGATGAACAGACGGAGAGATGGATCTCATCCTTGGTTCTTCCGCTCTATCCGGACCCGGGTTGCAGGAATGAATGGTCCACAGTGATCCAGCAGTTATTCCAGATGTTCTGACTCATGGTTTTCTGTACTGGGATGTTCCACTGGGTCATTCAGAGTGTCACTCCTTCCTTCTCTCTCTCATTCAGGTGGATCGTTTTTCAAGGCCAGAGCGCGTTCCTCCGCTGAGGGCCTGATGGACTTAGCAGGTCAGAGACAATCAGGGTTTGAAGGAGGAGGAAATGAGAGCGGTTTTTAATGGTCGTGTCTGTGTTTCTGCTTCCTCCTCTCTGCCCTCGTTCATCCAGACCTTTTTATCTACTGAACAAATCAGAAGGAAAATCTTTGAGAATTCACTTTTTTAAAAATACTTTAATGTTTGGACTCATTTCAAAAAAACGATGCACTGAAAAATAAAGTGTAGACATTAAAAAACTCTGGAGAACATTTTTTTTGTGGTTGGCATCCTTCGCTCTCTAGAGACAGCGGAGTCTCCACGAGGTGCTCAGTCTTACAGCCCGTCTGTTTCTTTTTAAGATTCATGCACCTGATGAAGCAGCAAGTTGTGGTGGGGTACGACCTTATTGCCCGGCTGGCAGACCCTGGGTTGAGGCAGGCGGTAACTTCGTAATGGAGCCACAGGACTCCTCCCAGCGTCGAGAGTGACCCCTGGCATCCGGATTTTTATTTAGTTTTTAGCTGTGTTTTTGTTTTTATACTTTTTTTTTTAATTGAATTGAACTCGGAGTAGAGCCGTTACTCCTCCGGGTCAAGTGAAGCCAGATGGGGTGGTTCGGGCATCTGTTTACGACACCATTCCGAACGCCTTGGTGGTGAGGTGTTCTGTCCCACCGGGAGGAGACCCAGAGGCAGACCCCGGACCTGTTGGAAGAGACTATGTCTCACAGCTGGACAGGGAACACCTCAGGATCCTCCTGGGTGAGATGGAGGATGCAGCCGCGGTGAGGGAAACCTGGGCTTCTCGTCTGAGGGTGTTGCCCCTGCGACCCGGTCTAAGATAAGTGGAGGACGACAGAACGTAAAAATTTTTCCTCACTTGTTCACTTTAGTTTTTTTTTTAAAATATACTTCATTGATCCCGTTCCGTTCCGTTCCGTCATCTTCCGCTTGTTCCGGGGTCGGGTTGCGGGGGCAACAGCCTCAAACGGGCAGCCCAGGCCTCTCTCACCCTGGCTGCATCCTCCAGCTCACCCTGAAGGATCCCGAGTCGTTCCCCGGCCAACTGTGAGACATAGTCTCTCCAGCAGGTCCGGGGTCTGCCCCTTGGTCTCCTCTTGGTGGGACGTGCCCAAAACAACTCGCCCGCGAGGCGTTCGGGGGGGCATCCTGACCAGATGCCCGAACCACCCCATCTGGCTCCTCTCGACTTGGAGGAGGAGCCAGATTGATCCCTTACTGGAGAAATTTATTTGCTGCATTACACCGCAGCAGGCTGCCACCTCTGACGGCGCCAATGGTGGGAGAAACGGGGGATTAAGTGTCTTCACCAAGAACCCTAGACGTGCTCTCAGTGGGATGCGAACCCGCAAACTTCTCGTTCACTTGCAGTTCGCGGGCGAACGCTCTACCACTGAGCCACCATCTCCCCCTTAGATTGCAAAACTCAACTTTGCAAACTCTGGATTTAAAAAAAACTGTAACTCATTTGATAAAATATGAGTTCCAACAAATTTATGTTGTAAGTAAACTTGATCTCCATCCCGCCCCAAAAAAACCCCCTCTAAAACTCCATCTATGCCTCATGATTCGATGCATATGTACAGAAAATATATTCTAATGAGACGGTGGAACCGGGAATCCTCTGAATCCAGCTCTGAAACCAGCTCTGAATCCAGCTCTGAATCCAGCTCTGAAACCAGCTCTGAATCCAGCTCTGAAACCAGCTCTGAATCCAGCTCTGAAACCAGCTCTGAATCCAGCTCTGAATTCAGCACGCTAACAGAAGGTAGAAGCCTGCGGACCCCACCGTGACTTCACCACTTCCTGTTCCCAATCTGGAGAAAAGTATTCTGGGATCAGGAAGAGGAGGCGGAGTCTCTGTGACGGACAGGATAGGACGTTAAGGTTAAGTGGAGGTCAAACGATCCCACAGGTTAAACTCGTCACACGGCTCATTAAATCTATAAAAGTCACTTTATTCACAAAGAAAATCAATCATTTAAATCATTTTATTTTGAAATAAACTCTCTGTTACGTCCTGGTCGAGTTCAGCCAATCAGGTTTCAGGTTTATTTTCATTTGGTTAATTAGAATTATGTTTATTAATAATTAATAAACATAAACTAGAGTTTAAAACGTTTTATTCAATCAAACTTGATTTTTTTAACAAATCAGAACAAAGTTGTTTCTTCAAATTGAAGAAAAAACCCATAAACTTGCCTCGTTTTCAGTGAATAAAACCCGGTGCAGTGAAAAGGTTAAACGTGTGACACGGCGGGCACTTCCACGGCTGACCTGATGCAGCTGGTCAGCCGGGGAGCCGAGTTGAGGGTCAGACTCCAGAGACTGAACCCACAGACCCACGTGAGAAACCATGAAGATCCAACTGGACCCGTGAAGCCAGCTGGAAGGAAAATAATCACGGCTCTGCCACGGACGGATCGGTGCCAACCGAGCCTGAAACAGAAGACTTCTGAAGAAGGAAGGTTCAAGTTAAATAAACGCTGTTTCCCACAAAGACGCAGAGCAGCAGCGGCTCCTGCAGCAGCCTGCAGGACCCCGCTGGAGCCTGCAGCGGCCTGCAGGAGCCTGCAGAGTCCGGGACAGGTCCACATGTTGAGAGCTCACCAGCTGGAAACCTGCTAATAGAATGCTGGGAAACCAAGTGAAGTACGGGACCCACTCCACTGGGACCCTGTTATTATTAGTATTATTATTAGGGCTCCAGCGAGGGGGCGAGGGTTGGGTCCCGTCCTTGGCACTGACCCAACCAGACTAACCAAGTTTTTCCAGTGCTGGTGATCTTGTTCCAGCTGCTCTGCTTCCTCGACGGTGACTCCGAGTTCTTGGAGGTCATCCATGAATACGTGGAGCCATCGGGTAAGGGGCTTACCTCGTGATCTTTGGATTGAATTGAAGGATTCCTCTCACAGGATGGTTGGGAGGCAGGCGGAGGACGTGGCCAATCCAGTGAGTGCTGTGTTGTCCAGCCAGGCATGATGCTTTGGGCGGGCATGTACGGGCTCTGAGCGCCTGGTTAGAGACTTGCTGGGACCTGATGTTTTTGGTGGTTCATAGAACCCTGCTGCTGAAACCATCGATTCAGGATTCAGAGTCTTGTTCTGGGGTCACGTCTCTGAGCCGTAGAGCAGGATAGAAAGTACGGCGGGGTTACAGATCCATCGTCTTACAGGAGGTGGATGAATGCCACCAGAGTGGTTTCTAAAGGAACTGTAGGGCTGAGGCTGCCAGGGCCCTTCTTCAGCCAATCTCCAGATTTAGGGGTAGTTGTCGGTCACTATGGACCCCAGGTACACAAAGCTCTTGACAGGTTCTACATTGTCATCACCAAGCTGGAGGGTGGTGGAGCGCCGGGGCGCGGCGGGCATAGCGACCACACAGCCCTGACAGACCCTGTACTGTTTTATATACTGGAGGAAGTACAGTGCACTGGGACCAATGTTCCCTCTGATTTTTTGGGAGTCTGATCAAACACACACGTTTCCTGAGCAAAAAGGGGGCGGAGCAAAAACTTTACTCTTCTGTGACGTCAGCAGCAGTGACGAGTCAAACTCCAAAGCAGAGGTTTGAAGCATTTTGTTTCAGAAAGAAAGAAGACCTCTGTCTGGAAGCTCTGGAAGCTCTGGAAGCTCTGGAAGCTCTGGAAGCTCTGGAAGCTCTGGAAGCTCTGAAAGCTCTGGAAGCTCTGGCAGCTCTGGAAGCTCTGAAAGCTCTGGAAGCTCTGGAAGCTCTGGAAGCTCTGAAAGCTCTGGAAGCTCTGGAAGCTCTGGAAGCTCTGGAAGCTCTGGAAGCTCTGGAAGCTCTGTCTCATTTTAACATCTTTAGATTAGTTTAATTTTTTGCGCTGCAGGAGTATTTTGTGCGCTATTAATCCGCGAGTAGTGCGCAACTTCGCAGGCGCGCAGTTTCGAGGGAACATTGTCTGGGACTCTACCAGACAACTTCTCATATGGTCTGCATGGCGGCATCACAGCAAGAAGGTCAGGGGTTCAAGTCCTGAGTGAAGGGGGGGTTTGAAACACTGTTCTTTCTGTGTGTAGTTTACATGTTCTCCATGTGTATGTGTGGGTTTCTCTGGTTTACTCCAAAAACATACATGTTAGGTTGATTGGCTGCCAGGAATGAGTGTGTGTGTGTGTGTGTGTGTGTGTGTGTGTGTGTGTGTGTGTGTGTGTGTGTGTGTGTGTGTGTGTGTGTGTGTGAATGGTTATGTGTGTGTGGCTTGACAATAAACTGGTGACCTGTTTGGGGTGTACCCTGCCTCTCGTCTGAAATCAGCCGGGATAGGCTCCTGCATCTCCTCCCACCCTGTTAGATAAAAGTGGTTCAGAAAACAAAGTGAATATTTTGGATTATTTTTGGACCGACTTTCTTTTCACTTGAACATTTTCTACCAAAAATATCGTCTGTGTTGAAACAAGAAAAGATAAATCTGAGCGAGGAGTGACGACATCGTTCCTCTCAGACCTCTGAGCTGCTCGGGAGTAGAACTCTGACTCATATCTAACGTTTTAAAACGTCTACATGTCAGAATCAGAATCAGAATGCTTTTATTGCCATGTCAATGAGAATATCAGAGACTAGGAACTTGCTTTGATACAGCTGTGCAATAATACAAGATAAAAATAATAAAAAATAAAATAAATAAAAATAAAAATAATTTTAACAAAACAGAGTGCTCAGAAAGAAACAGAAAAGTAGTGCCATGTCATAGAAAATAATAAAAAATAATAAAGATAGTGGAGTGACAAGAGGGAGGTGACTAAGAGATGTGGGGTTCAGGTTATAAAGTATTAATTAGACTAACGGCAGAAGGGAAGAAGCTGTTTTTGTGGCGGGACGTTCTGGTCCGAATGGACCGGAGCCTCCTGCCCGAGGGGAGTCGCTCAAAAAGTCCATGTCCAGGGTGGGAAGGGTCAGCTGCTATCCGACCTGCACGCCCCCGAGTCCTGGAGACGTACAGGTCTTCGAGAGATGGAAGGCTGCAGCCGATCACCTTCTCTACAGAGCGCACAATGCGCTGCAGTCTGTGTTTGTCCCTGGCTGTGGCTCCAGCGTACCACACGGTGATGGAGGAGGTGAGGATGGATTCGATGATGGCTGTGTAAAACTGCACCAACATCTGGGCAGGCAGCTTGACTTTCTTCAACTGCCGCAGAAAGTACATCCTCTGCTGGGCCTTTTTGATCAGGGAGCTGATGGATGGCTCCCACTTTAGGTCCTGTGTGATGGTAGTGCCGAGGAAGCGGAAAGAGTCTACAGTGGTGACGGGGGCGTCTGTCAGTGCAAGGGGGGTAATGGGTGCTATAGCTTTCCTAAAGTCCACGATCATCTCCACTGTCTTCTGAGCGTTGAGCTCCAGGCTGTTGTTGCTGCACCAGGACACCAGCCGGTCTACCTCCATCCTGTAGGCCGACTCATCGCCATCAGAGATGAGCCCAATGAGTGTGGTGTCATCTGCAAACTTGATCAGTTTGACAGAGTCATGGCTGGAAGTGCAGGAGTTGGTGTACAGGGAGAAGAGCAGGGGAGAGAGGACACAGCCCTGTGGAGATCCTGTGCTGATAGTCCGAGAGGTGGAGACATTCTTCCCCAGCCGCACGCACTGCCTCCGGTCTGTTAGGAAGTCAGTAATCCACCTGCAAGTGGAGTCAGGCACGTTGAGCTGGGAGAGCTTGTCCTGAAGCAGGGTAGGGAGGATGGTGTTGAATGCAGAGCTGAAGTCCACAAACAGGATCCTGGCATAGGTTCCCGGGGAGTCCAGGTGCTGCAGGGTGAAGTGGAGGGCCAGGTTGATGGCGTCGTCTACAGACCTGTTGGCTCTGTAGGCACGTCGACACGTCTCTAGCATCCTGTTTGTTTCTGATTCCTTCATGTTTATTATTTTCAAAGTGAATCGTTCATAACTTGTTTTTTGGGTTAAATCTTTTCAACGATGTTCAGAGACTTCAGATCTATTTACAGTAAACTCTATGAGTGATTGAAGGACATGTTGTGTCCGCTCACATGTTATTTTCTTCTTTCCACTGCATGCTAATGGCTTTAGCAGTGGCTCGTCCAGCCTCCTGACGATGGCAGAGAGGAATGTGGTGGCGAGGCCGCTCACACACCCTGCAGAAACACACAGGAAAGTTAAACTAGTTCATTTAGAAACGTACTGATTATCTGTAGTTTGCCGTTGATCTTCATAAATCACTCGTGTGGTTCGTGTGGAAACGAGCCCGCTTTATTAACGAGGCCTGAAACAAACACAAGCCACGATGAAAGGATCCGAAACACAGAAACATTCAGACGTATGAGCAGACTTTCTTCAGACATCCTGATCCACACGTTCCCGTAACCAGAGCCGTCGTTAGCCACTCCCCTTTAATGGAGGGATTATTTTATAACAGAGGACTCGGGTCAGAGGGGACGGACACAGCTCCTGTAAAACCACCTGCTCCTTTTGATCATCCTGATGAAAACAGATATTTAAATATTATATTAATGAGTTTAAATCCTGCTTCAACAAAAATAAATAAAAAAAAACTAAATGAGTGGTGAAAGTGTGGCTTAGGCTGCAGGAAGGCTTTTTTATGGCTGGTTAAAGTTGTCCTGATGTTCATTCTGAACACACACTTCATTCTTATTGCACCATTCACATACCTCCCATTTGAAAGCTGTTCCAGTTGTTATTTTAGAGAATTTTATTCTTTAACATTTATTCAGATCATTTTTTGTAAAAGTTAAAGAGTCTTTTTAACTTTTAAACATGTTTTTTTTTATTATCTATAAACATTGGTCTGACTGATCAGACGATCGACATTTCACCAGCTCATTGGTTTTAGCATTTTTTTAAATATTGCTCAGCATGTTTCTAAAATGGGCTGCACGGTGGCCTCACAGCAGCCCAGGGTTCAAATCCCTGGCAGGACGAGACTTGGAACACTGTCTTTACTGTGTGTAGTTTGCATGTTCTCTCCCTGTGTGTGTGGGGGTTTTCTCCAGTTTCCTCCGTACCGTCGTCTTCCACTTATCCAGAGCCGGGTCGCTGCGGGAACAGCCACAGACGAGAAGTCCACCCTTCTCTCACCCCGGCTGCATCCTCCAGCTCACCCGGGAGGATCACGGGGTGTTCCCCTGCCAGCAGGTCTGGGGTCTGCCTCCTGGTGGGACGTCCCCAAAACACCTCACCAGCGAGGCGCTCAGGGGGCATCCTAACCAAATGCCCAAACCTCACCATCTGGTTTCCTCCCACCCTCCAAAAAAATGTCTGTTAGGTTGATTGTCCCTAAGAATGAGTGTGTGTGTGGATGGTTGACTCTGTGTGTGTGTGGCCCTGTGACAGACTAGTTCCTGTTTGAGGTGTATCCTGCAGGTGTATCCTGCCTCTCGCCTTAAATCAGCCGGGATAGACACCGGCAATCCCCACGACACCGTCAGGGGATAAGCATTCAGAAGACAAAATGTTTCTAATACTGATTTTTTTTACTCTTCATCTGGACCAGGCCTGTTGTTACAGCACAGTCAGAGCTAGACTGATCCCCTCCTCTGACGTCCCTCTGGCACACGTGGACATAAACAATCTCTTATGATTTTCAAAATGTCTGATGAATCTGTTTTTAGGGACTGGGTTTGGTGGGAAAGCAGGAGGATCTTCTTTAAACCAGTTTCTGTTCGGATTCTGGGAGAATTTTTATTCCCACGACAGCTGATAACCGTGTTCTGTTAGTTTTTATTTTTCATGTTTTCATCAAGCAGAATATTTTAGTCTCTTCCTGTTTTCTTTTTGGGTAAATTTAATCAGACTGTAGATAAAAGTAAAAACTGAGAGAGGAACTAGAGTAAGTGATCCATGTCGAGTCTGAGCCTCTAAAAATACCCGTCTGAGAGGAGACCAGACTGTCCTCTCATTGTTAGACCAGTCCTCATGGTGGTCTTTAAAACACCAGGAAAAAGACACAAGAATAAATATGCTTTACTACTATCAGTACGTCCTGGAACGGATTAAACAGGCCACGGGGA
Source organism: Neostethus bicornis (assembly GCA_902685375.1). Classification (NCBI taxonomy): domain Eukaryota; kingdom Metazoa; phylum Chordata; class Actinopteri; order Atheriniformes; family Phallostethidae; genus Neostethus; species Neostethus bicornis. The sequence goes on from LR738548.1 coordinate 666,236, forward strand.
AAACCTCCGGCTGGTTCAATCAGACCACTCAAACTGAGTTTAAAATAAAAACAAGCTTTAAAAAAGAATCTTTTGGGTCTGACCGGCGGTGACGACAGGTCTCTGGAACATGGTTCCCAGACTTTAACAATATTATGCTAAGGTCAGGTCCTCTGGTTGAAGAGGAGTAATATGCCCTCTGCAGCCAATCAAACGTCTCGAGAACTTCCAGAACCAATCACGAGCCTTTTGTCAAACGAGTGAGAAAAAAAAACCCCAATAAATTCCTCTTTTAGTTTTAATGGATCAATATAAAGTTTTATGACTGAACAACGAGTTAAAATAACTCGGTGAAGGTTGAAGAGGGTGCGATGTTTAAGACCTCCTAAACCCTCTCTGTTCCTCTGCCTCCAGGTGCCTCCAGGTGCCTCCAGGTGCGTCTAGGTGCCTCCAGGTGCCTCAAGGTGCCTCCAGGTGCCTCAAGGTGCCTCCAGGTGCCTCCTGGTGCCTCCTGGTCCTCACCTGTCTGCTTCAGACGTCTCTCCCGTTTCATCCTCACCGTGTTCCACTTTCATCCAGTCATTTGTTCCCATCCTAACATTCTCCAGTCCAGCTGCATCTGGTCAAGATGCCTCCCGAGCGCCTCGCTGATGAGGTTTTTCGGGCATATCCCCCCAGGAGCAGACCCAGAGGTAGACCCCAGACCTGATGGAGAGACTATGTCTCACAGTTGGACAGAGAACACCCCAGGATCCTTCCGGGTGAGATGGAGGATGCAGCCAGGATGAGAGAATTTTGGGTTCCCGTCTGAGGCTTTTACCTCACGACCCAACCCTGGATAAGTGGAAGATGATGGAACGAAACTTTTCAAATTGTGTTGAACAACGTAAAGAAGTGTGAGCAGCATGGGGCGGGACAGGATGGGACAGGGCGGGACGGGACAGGACGGGACAGGGCGGGACAGGATGGGACAGGGCGGGACGGGACAGGACAGGACAGGGGGGACGGGACAGGAGAGGACGGGAAAGGACGGGACAGGACAGGACGGGACAGGGCGGGACAGGGCGGGACAGGACGGGAGAGGACGGGACAGGACGGGACACGATGGGACAGGGCGGGACGGGACGGGACAGGACGGGACAGGACGGGACAGGACAGGACGGGACGGGATGGGCTGGACAGGACGGGACGGGAGAGGACGGGATAGGACAGGACAGGACGGGACGGGAGAGGACGGGATAGGACAGGACAGGACGGGATGGGCTGGACAGGACGGGACGGGAGAGGACGGGATAGGACAGGACAGGACGGGATGGGCTGGACTTTAAGTTTTAATGAGGAGAGAAAAATGTGTATTTTATCTACAAATAACACAAGTTTTAAAAGAATAAAATCAAATTTTTTTTACATTTTATTGAAGTTTGAGGTTTAATGGATGTTTTTTTTTCACAACTATTTGATCAAATAAGAGACTTTTAATCTCTGGATTATTTATTAAGACTTTTATTGTGAAGTTTTTTTTTAATCTGTATTTTATGAGCATGTTTTTTTTTTAATCATGTATCAGTTACTGGTTCAGATGGAGCACTGCTGAAGGTCCAGACCCACCCCCTGGTTCCTGGTGACCTCAGGTGGGGGTCTGTAGGTGAGGATCAGTCCAGTGTTTGGTTGAATGGATGCTGTAAAAACCTCTTACAGTTTCATGATCAGGTACCCCCCACCCGGCCCCCCATCCCCCCTCAGGTCTCTCTCACGTTTTAAAGCGACAGCATCAAACCGTCTGCTGATCTCCTTCGACTTTTCTCTCGACGTGTTTCTCAGACTATAAATCAGCAGGAAGCTGATGTTTTATAGAAAATTCCACGTCTGATTCACGAAAAGAGCCGGTTTTAGTAAAAAACCAGTTTAAATTTCCATCCGTCTGTCTTTACAAAACATCTCAAAGAGCTTCGAGCCGTGATTTATCCCACGGGTCAGATTCATCTCCGGGTATCAAATTCAGGGCACAGCTTCCCGGTGAATCCGTTTCACATTACCAGGAAGGGGGTCATCTCTGACGGTCATGTTTTTACCATCTACACCACCGCAGGCGTGGCTCTGCTTGAATGATGAGTATGTTCCATCCGGATGGTGCGGGGACCTGTAGAGGTAATCATTTCAGCAGCGAGGATTTAGTTAATACGACATACTACATAAACAACTTCCTGTCGATTACCTTTTAATCCTTTCTTTGATGGGAAAGCCAGGTCGACCACAGCTGTAATCAACGTTCATTACACCCCACACACACCCCACACTGTGTGAGGCACACTCTAAAAGACAACATGCTCCTGGGAATGGGAATACCATCGATGCACTGCTGGGACGTCTGGAAAATTACACAGTAAATTGATTGTCCCACTTTAAAATGATGATGAGAACTCCAGAAATCTGCAAATCTATCAGGCTTCCCGGCAAATAGAAAAAAAAAAAAAAAACACTTTCTAGGTTTCATTCATGCACCCGTTTGGCCGTTGTTTTTACCCACAGTTACACATCTTAGAAAATAGAATTTTGCTCTGATGTTTTTGACAAAAACCAGAAATATTTTATCTTAAAATGATGTTAAAAAACTTTGTTTCATTTTAGAACACTGTAACTCTGAATGCCAGGTGTGGAAGAGGGGACGTGGAGTGAGGCAGGCAGCTGGCTGGAGGCTGAACCAGATCTGGAGAGGGTGAGTCTGAGGTAGATTCTAACATGTAACAAACTACAGGACAGAAGAGGGGAACACAAGAGATGGAGCAACAACAAGAAGACAAGCCCCCAGATGGAAGTCCAAACATCTCAATCATCAAACTGTCCTGAGGTCACTTTGAAACCTTTTCTATGAAGAGAAGGAGGGAACAGGACTTAAATAGACGGGATGAGGAGACACAGGTGTGACACACAATGTCTAAGAGGAGACAAATGGAGGACAGGTAGAAAACTACCAGGAAGAAGAAGAGAACACTTTACCCGGTGTTAGATTCTTGTAGGAGTCATTAGGTGTTGGTACACTTGGTGTTTAAACTTCTCATGTTCTACATGACCCCCATACTGCCCCATTTTACCCACACCTGCTCCTGTCAGGACTCATCCCTGCTCCTAGAGGTTTCTTCTCCCACACCTGCTCCTGTCAGGACTCGTCCCTGCTCCTAGAGGTTTCTTCTCCCACACCGGCTCCTGTCAGGACTCATCCCTGCTCCTAGAGGTTTCTTCTCCCACACCTGCTCCTGTCAGGACTCATCCCTGCTCCTAGAGGTTTCTTCTCCCACACCGGCTCCTGTCAGGACTCATTCCTGCTCCTAGAGGTTTCTTCTCCCACACCTGCTCCTGTCAGGACTCATCCCTGCTCCTAGAGGTTTCTTCTCCCACACCGGCTCCTGTCAGGACTCATCCCTGCTCCTAGAGGTTTCTTCTCCCACACCGGCTCCTGTCAGGACTCGTCCCTGCTCCTAGAGGTTTCTTCTCCCACACCGGCTCCTGTCAGGACTCGTCCCTGCTCCTAGAGGTTTCTTCTCCCACACCGGCTCCTGTCAGGACTCGTCCCTGCTCCTAGAGGTTTCTTCTCCCACACCGGCTCCTGTCAGGACTCGTCCCTGCTCCTAGAGGTTTCTTCTCCCACACCTGCTCCTGTCAGGACTCGTCCCTGCTCCTAGAGGTTTCTTCTCCCACACCTGCTCCTGTCAGGACTCGTCCCTGCTCCTAGAGGTTTCTTCTCCCACACCGGCTCCTGTCAGGACTCGTCCCTGCTCCTAGAGGTTTCTTCTCCCACACCGGCTCCTGTCAGGACTCGTCCCTGCTCCTAGAGGTTTCTTCTCCCACACCGGCTCCTGTCAGGACTCGTCCCTGCTCCTAGAGGTTTCTTCTCCCACACCTGCTCCTGTCAGGACTCGTCCCTGCTCCTAGAGGTTTCTTCTCCCACACCGGCTCCTGTCAGGACTCGTCCCTGCTCCTAGAGGTTTCTTCTCCCACACCGGCTCCTGTCAGGACTCGTCCCTGCTCCTAGAGGTTTCTTCTCCCACACCGGCTCCTGTCAGGACTCGTCCCTGCTCCTAGAGGTTTCTTCTCCCACACCGGCTCCTGTCAGGACTCGTCCCTGCTCCTAGAGGTTTCTTCTCCCACACCGGCTCCTGTCAGGACTCGTCCCTGCTCCTAGAGGTTTCTTCTCCCACACCGGCTCCGTGTCTCATTCCTTCCCTTCCTTTATAAGCCTGGATCCCTGAGAGTCAGTTCATCTGTTGTCAGTCACGGTGATGATATTTTACGGGCCTTACTCTCCGGTTTCCACCCGCGCCTTCCACATCTGGCTCTACCTCCAGGTGCCACTTCCACATCTCCAGGTTTGGCCTTCTACATCTGGTTCTCCCTGGCATCCTCATACCTGGCCTGCCTTACCTCCTGTGCACCAGTCCACCTGCCTTCCATTGCTTCACCTTTCAAGAAACCGTTAAGACTTGGAACTTGAATTTGGGTGTCTCACCTCCATGCCTACCTAAAAGCTCCCGTTTTCTCTCTCTTTACATGTGCCATTTTTCTCTTTCACTATAAAAGCCAATCAGTTGGGATACACTCATGTACACTGGTGTCCCCAACTGGTAAACGCACTGTTGGCATCCTTCAGTCTCTTCAGACAATGGAGTCTGCTCCAGTTGCTCAGTTCTAACAACTAGCGTGTCCATTTTGTCTAATCTTCATAAACCTGTGAAGCAGCAGGTTGTGGTGGGGTAGCACCTTACTGCCTGGGGGCTTCTCGGGTTGAGGTAGGCAGTAACGATACAGCCGGTGTCAACGCCACTACAGGAGGAGACAGAAAGCATCACAGAGCTCAGCCCACTGCGTACGGGTCTTTTCGATCTGGGTTTTACTCTCACAGCCTTTGGTAAGCCAAGACCAACCTGGCAACCCTAAAAACTAATGGTAGTTTATTAGCTGATGGACCTCAAGTTGATTTTTGTTCTACAGAAGATGATTGTGGTGCCCATGACTCTACCTGCGCGCCAAAAAGAAAGTAGTGTCTGGCCCTTAAAAGTCGCAAAAACCAGAGACCTCTGTGGAAAACATGGGCAGCTTTTACTCAATCACTGTTGTAACATCTGGACGTTTTTACTGTAGTTATAACGTAAACTCCATAGTTTAGATTTTTGTTGTAATTTGCCCCAAACCTGCCCAGGACCAAAATATACTCAGGACCAAAGTATACCCAGGACCAAAGTATACCCAGGACCAAAGTATACCAAGGACCAAAGTACACCCAGGACCAAAGTATACCCAGGGCCAAAGTATACCCCCAACCAAAGTATACCCAGGACCAAAGTATACCCCCAACCAAAGTATACCCAGGACCAAAGTATACCCAGGACCAAAGTATACCCAGGGCCAAAGTATACCCAGGACCAAAGTATACCCAGGATCAAAGTATACCCAGGACCAAAGTATACCCAGGACCAAAGTATACCAAGGACCAAAGTATACCCAGGACCAAAGTACACCCAGGACCAAAGTATACCCCCAACCAAAGTATACCCAGGACCAAAGTATACCCAGGACCAAAGTATACCCAGGACCAAAGTATACCCAGGACCAAAGTATACCCAGGGCCAAAGTATACCCAGGACCAAAGTATACCCAGGACCAGAGTATACCCAGGGCCAAAGTATACCCAGGACCAAAGTACACCCAGGACCAAAGTATACCCAGGGCCAAAGTATACCCAGGACCAAAGTATACCCCCAACCAAAGTATACCCAGTACCAAAGTATACCCAGTACCAAAGTATACCCAGTACCAAAGTATACACAGGACCAGAGTATACCCAGGACCAAAGTATACCCAGGACCAAGGTATACCCAGGACCAAAGTATACCCAGGGCCAAAATATACCCAGGACCAGAGTATACCCAGGACCAAAGTATACCCACAACCAAAGTATACCCAGTACCAAAGTATACCCAGGGCCAAAGTATACCCAGGACCAAAGTATACACAGGACCAGAGTATACCCAGGACCAAAGTATACCCAGGACCAAAGTATACCCAAGACCAAAATATACCCAGGACCAAAGTATACCCAGGATCAAAGTATACCCAAGACCAAAATGTACCCAGGGCCAAAGTATACCCATGGCCAAAGTATAACCAAGGCCAAAGTATACCCAGGACCAAAGTACACCCAAGACCAAAGTATACCCAGGGCCATAGTATACCTAGGACCAAAGAATACCCACAACCAAAGTATACCCAGGACCAAAGTATACCCAGGACCAAAGTATACCCAGGACCAAAGTATACCCACAACCAAAGTATACCCAGGACCAAAGTATACCCAGGGTCAAAGCTCGCCCAGGTTGGCTACCACGTTGCACTAACTGGGAGCCAACATGGCTACCAGCTGGTGCCATGGTGTCTCATGCTGGTAGCCTCCATGCCTCCGACCCCCCATCCCTTCTGGGTGACGGGCACTCAGGTCTTACCATTCATGTTCACATTGTGATCATGTGAATGTGAAGCTGGTAAAACAGGTGATTTTATGAGTCAAACCCAAGCAGCCATATTTGAGACGGTCTTTGAATGAACAGCTGCAGGCGTCGGTGTGCCTTCAGCGTGACTCAGAAGTTCTAAGTTTAGGAACAGAATGTTCTACGTCTTCTTTTGATTGACTCTGTTTTTATTGAATGAATCGTTTCAGCGGGATGTCTCAGATTATTTGTGGTTCTGTGTGGAAGGAAGCGGGCTGGATTCAGACTGACGATTGGATCCCCTCTGGTTCCTGTCCTGGGACCCGCGCCAACTGGCAGTCAATTGGAAAAGTATCTAATGCAGTGAACCATGAATTGCTGCTGAGATGGTAGGAACATTCTTTCATCGGCTCGGCTGCACGTGAAGCACACGACATGGAGAGGATTCGTGTGAAAAGTCGAGTCATCGTGTTTCTTTTCTGAATCAAACCTGAAGTCAAACTGAAACCATAAAAAGTTTCAAAAGTTTCATTAAAAACATTTTTCTTCTGTTTTTTGTTTGATTGAAAAGCAAAAATGACTCCAACAGGAGTCGAGTATCAGATGCTCGTTATGTTCTCCTCTGGTAAACTGGGAATGAGTAGGACAGACTGGGATGAACCGGGAATAAGTAGGACGGACCGAGAGGAACATTTTCATCTCTTCATCTGAGGAGGTATTCACACCCTCTCTGAGATCTTGTCTCCAATGTGGAGAATGTCAGCCATGCAGCAGGGATCCGATCCGGTCCACCCCCACCCCCTCCGTCTAAAGATGACTGTGACATTTCTCTTGTTTATTTTCAGGGTTTTTTAAACCCAATTTAGAAAAAATTGCATTTCTTTCTCGATATTTTAATGAAGCTTCTAGAAAAATGTCTGAGTGAAAGTAAGATGTAGTCCTTCCTGCCGGGAGATGTAGATGTTGTGTACCATTCCATCATCTTCTGTTTATCTGGGGCTAAGTCGAGGGGTCAACAGCTTCAGACGGGACACCCAGGTTTCTCTCACCCGGCTGCATCCTCCAGCTCACCCGGAAGGATCATGAGGTGTTCCCTGTCCAGCTGGGAGACCTAGTCTCTCCAGCAAGTCCGGGGTCTGACTCTAGATCTTCTCCCCTTGGGATGGAACACCTCACCCTCACCAGCGAGGCAGGTATCCTAGCCAGATGCCCAAACCACCCCGTCTGGCTTCTCTCGACCCGGAGGAGCAACAACTTTACTCCGAGCTCCTCCCAGATGGCAGAGCTCCTCACTCTATCTCTGAGTGGGAACCCAGCCACCCTGTAGAGGAAGATCCTTTCAGCCGCTTGTATCCGTGATCTCGTTCTTTCATACACCACCCACACCGGTTAACATGATGTGAATAGGAACGCAGATCCTGGTTTCCATGGTGAGGGTAGGAATGTAGATGCTGGTAACCATGGTGAGGGTAGGAATGTAGATCCTGGTTACCATGGTGAGGGTAGGAATGTAGATCCTGGTTAACATGGTGAGGGTAGGAACATAGATCCTGGTTACCATGGTGAGGGTAGGAACGTAGATCCTGGTTACCATGGTGAGGGTAGGAATGTAGATCCTGGTTAACATGGTGAGGGTAGGAACATAGATCCTGGTTACCATGGTGAGGGTACGAATGTAGATCCTGGTTAACATGGTGAGGGTAGGAATGTAGATCCTGGTTACCATGGTGGGGGTAGGAATGTAGATCCTGGTTACCATGGTGAGGGTAGGAACGTAGATCCTGGTTACCATGGTGAGGGTAGGAATGTAGATCCTGGTTACCATGGTGAGGGTAGGAACATAGATCCTGGTTACCATGGTGAGGGTAGGAACGTAGATGCTGGTTACCATAATGAGGGTAGGAACGTAGATCCTGGTTACCATGGTGAGGGTAGGAACGTAGATCCTGGTTACCATGGTGAGGGTAGGAACGTAGATCCTGGTTACCATGGTGAGGGTAGGAACGTAGATCCTGGTTACCATGGTGAGGGTAGGAACATAGATCCTGGTTACCATGGTGAGGGTAGGAACGTAGATCCTGGTTACCATGGTGAGGGTAGGAACGTAGATCCTGGTTACCATGGTGAGGGTAGGAACGTACAGTAGATCCTGGTTACCATGGTGAGGGTAGGAACGTAGATCCTGGTTACCATGGTGAGGGTAGGAATGTAGATCCTGGTTACCATGATGAGGGCAGGAACTGTTTGAAGGTGTAGTTCCTCCTGCTGGGAGGTGTAGTCCTTTTTTCAGGTAGACGTAGTCCTTCTTGGGTCCAGACTTTTTCCCAGCGTTCTTTTCTCCCAGCTGGCCTCCGTGTGCTCCCGTCACCGTGTTAATGATGCTTGGCTGTCATGGTAACAGCGGCAGCAGCAGGAGGTCCTCCACGGTTCATTCCACCACCTGCCGTCCTGATGGGCACACAGAAATTCTGGGAAGATTCCAGAAAACCAGCAGGAGGGAGACAGTTATTGGTTCAGACTGTATTGATGGAAGGCGTTTCCATGGCAGCAGATGATAGCTGACGTGAGTTACGACGGGAACTTCCACATGAGTCCCATTTCACTTTTATTTATAACGTTTATTCAGCGTTTCGGCAGAAGCTTGGAACCTATTTAGCACCTATTTGTTACCTATGTGGTACCATCAGACCTGGAGATCAGTTTTAATCCACACTTCCCACCATAAAAAACTGTTTGTTCATTTTAATCCATAAAATTATTCACAATAAAAACCAAATTAAACGTTTTCATCAATATTTTCATTGTTTTTTGTTTCTTTTCTCATTAAATAACTTTATGATTCTATCACGGCCGTACAGAAGGTCAGGGTTCAAGTCTCAGAGTGGGGGTGAGGTTTGGAACACTGGTTTTCTGTGTGTAGTTTACATGTTCTACCTGTGTATGTGTGGGTTTTCTATGGTTTTCTGTGTGTAGTTTACATGTTCTCCCTGTGTATGTGTGGGTTTTCTATGGTTTTCTGTGTGTAGTTTACATGTTCTCCCTGTGTATGTGTGGGTTTTCTATGGTTTTCTGTGTGTAGTTTACATGTTCTACCTGTGTATGTGTGGGTTTTCTATGGTTTTCTGTGTGTAGTTTACATGTTCTCCCTGTGTATGTGTGGGTTTTCTATGGTTTTCTGTGTGTAGTTTACATGTTCTACCTGTGTATGTGTGGGTTTTCTATGGTTTTCTGTGTGTAGTTTACATGTTCTCCCTGTGTATGTGTGGGTTTTCTCTGGCTTCCTCCCTCTCTCTAAACCCATCCATGTTAGGTTGATTGGTCTCTAGGAATGAGTGTGTGTGGATGGTTGTCTGTGTGTGTGGCCCTCCAACAGACTGGTGACTTGTTCAGGGTGTATCCTGCCCCTCGCCTGTAATCAGCCAGGATAGGCTCCGTCACCCCTGCAAGCCTTCTAGGGACAAGCAGTTCAGAAGACGAAACAAATCCCAGTTGTTTTTCTCTCCACCAGTGAAGCTCTGAAAGGACATCTGTTTTAGTCTGAGTGGTATCAGCGGTTCGAGGGGGTCACCAGGCCACTGACCTGCTGCCCCCGCCTCCTCTACCCCCACAAGGTGACATAGCGGGCAGGTTGGTAGGAAGGAAGTGGACAGGTGTGTTTATCACCAGCACACAGCTGGATCCATAAATCAGGGACCACTAAGACACCCCTCGTCACAGAGAGACGGTCGCTTTAGACTAAACCCACCAGACCAGCAGAACGGAATGAGATTCCTAGCCAGGCTGGCACCACCTTGGGCCTGAGTGTCGTTTTATTTCACTCCAGCTTCTTGGTCAGGTATTGGCGATTTTCGGCGAGCCTAGAACAATCGACCAATCAGAGAATAGAAATAAAACTATGATGTCAAACATAAAAACATCCATGTGGTCTGAGCCCGATGGCGTTGGTCCGTGTTTCTCACTGCCTTCAAGTTCTGTTTGAGATCAGAATTCATTTTATCTTCTAATGAGGGTGCCGTAGCGTATCCCTGCGGAGTTCAGAGGAGAGGCAGGGTACACCCCGAACAGGTCGCCAGTCTTTTGGGGCCACACACACTCATTCCTATAGCAGCCAATCAACCAAACATGTATGTCTCTGGAGGAAACCAGAGAAAACACACACATACACAGGAAGAACATGTAAACTACACACAGTAAAACCAGTGTTTCAAGCCTCACCCAACTTTAAGACTTGAACCCTGTCCTTCTTGCTGTGAAGCCACCGTGCAGTCCTCATTAAATCAAACATTTTGACACAAAACTCTTTGTGGTTAAAATTAAAACGTATTTTCTCGATTCAGTACATGAACAAAAGTGGGACAAAAAAAACAAACAAACAATAAAAACATGTCCGTGTACGAGTACGAAAAGAAATCAAAGTGTGTACAGTGGTGAGATGATGCTGAGCATCAGATTAAAAAAAACAAAACAAGTTACTTAAACATCCAGTCAATTAATTTTTTTTAGTTTGAAACTGAATAAACAGAAAATAAAGAACGAGTTTTATGTCACGAGGCGGTGAAGGTTAGAGACGAAGGACCAGAGAAGCAGAGCCAGTTTAAACCAGTTTATAATAATCAGACTTTATCAATCCATTCTGGAAAGTTCTGTGCTGCATGGCACCGCAGCAGGCAGCTACGACGGTACCAGTAATGGGAGTAACTGGGGGTCAGGCGTCTTCTACAAGGACACTTAGACATGAGCTCATCGGGAATCGGATCAGTTTTTAGTACTGATCCTAAAAACAAAAACTGGACGAGGACAAGATGGAGAGACGTTTATGTAAAAAAAAACTCCTGAAATACTTTAATATTTCTGCTTAAATAAAAACGTTCCCGTCCAGTTTAGAGCGAGGGAACCCGAGGGGAACGAGGGAACCCGATGGGTGCGAGGGAACCCGATGGGCGTGAGGTCAGACTGTGTCCATGGACCAGGGAAGGACTCCATGTCTGGCGTTTCCGTCCCGTTAATCTCTGTCTTTATTAAACATCTGATGTAAATTAATCAAATAAAAAAATGAAATAAACCAAACTGTAAACTGTTCCGTAACCATAGCAACCACCGGGTTGTCGTTCTGTGGGTCTGCGTTACTGTGGTACAGTTGAAATGATGTTTTGCAAAGTTCTGCGTTCCATTCTGTGCCAGTCTATCCAGTCCAGAAACATACCGGCATGCCGGGCCTTTGAAACCTGATTCTGGTATGGCATGCTGGGAAGCAGTTTATCCCTCAGCCTGACACACACCAGCCGGGTGTGTGTGTGTGTTTCATCTCTGGCACGATCAGCTGACTCCAAACATCAATCGCTGTCTTTTAGGAGAGCAAAAAAACTCATAGACTGAATAATAAACACATCTACCTGAGTGTGGGTCAGTGCCACGCCCACCAGGAGCTTCATCAGAGACTCTGCAGTGAGCGTGGGTCAGTGCCACGCCCAGCAGGAGCTTCATCAGAGACTCTGCAGTGAGCGTGGGTCAGTGCCACGCCCAGCAGGAGCTTCATCAGAGACTCTGCAGTGAGCGTGGGTCAGTGCCACGCCCAGCAGAGCTTAATCAGGGACTCTGCAGTGAGAGTGGGTCAGTGCCACGCCCAGCGGTAGCTTCATCAGAGACTCTGCAGTGAGCGTGGGTCAGTGCCACGCCCAGCAGAGCTTAATCAGGGACTCTGCAGTGAGAGTGGGTCAGTGCCACGCCCAGCGGTAGCTTCATTAGATAGAGACTCTGCAGTGAGCGTGGGTCAGTGCCACGCCCAGCAGAGCTTTATCAGAGACTCTGCAGTGAGTGTGGGTCAGTACCACGCCCAGCAGAGCTTTATCAGAGACTCTGCAGTGAGCGTGGGTCAGTACCACGCCCAGCGGTAGCTTCATTAGATAGAGACTCTGCAGTGAGCGTGGGTCAGTGCCACGCCCAGCGGTAGCTTCATTAGATAGACTCTGTAGTGAGCGTGGGTCAGTGCCACGCCCAGTGGTAGCTTCATTAGATAGAGACTCTGCAGTGAGCGTGGGTCAGTGCCACGCCCAGCGGTAGCTTCATTAGATAGACTCTGTAGTGAGCGTGGGTCAGTGCCACGCCCAGTGGTAGCTTCATTAGATAGAGACTCTGCAGTGAGCGTGGGTCAGTACCATGCCCAGTGGTAGCTTCATTAGATAGAGACTCTGCAGTGAGCGTGGGTCAGTACCACGCCCAGTGGTAGCTTCATTAGATAGACTCTGCAGTGAGCGTGGGTCAGTACCACGCCCAGTGGTAGCTTCATTAGATAGACTCTGCAGTGAGCGTGGGTCAGTGCCACGCCCAGCGGTAGCTTCATTAGATAGACTCTGTAGTGAGCGTGGGTCAGTACCACGCCCAGTGGTAGCTTCATTAGATAGAGACTCTGCAGTGAGCGTGGGTCAGTACCATGCCCAGTGGTAGCTTCATTAGATAGAGACTCTGCAGTGAGCGTGGGTCAGTACCATGCCCAGTGGTAGCTTCATTAGATAGAGACTCTGCAGTGAGCGTGGGTCAGTACCACGCCCAGTGGTAGCTTCATTAGATAGACTCTGCAGTGAGCGTGGGTCAGTACCACGCCCAGTGGTAGCTTCATTAGATAGACTCTGCAGTGAGCGTGGGTCAGTACCACGCCCAGTGGTAGCTTCATTAGATAGACTCTGCAGTGAGCGTGGGTCAGTACCACGCCCAGTGGTAGCTTCATTAGATAGACTCTGCAGTGAGCGTGGGTCAGTACCACGCCCAGCGGTAGCTTCATTAGATAGACTCTGCAGTGAGCGTGGGTCAGTACCACGCCCAGTGGTAGCTTCATTAGATAGAGACTCTGCAGTGAGCGTGGGTCAGTACCACGCCCAGCGGTACCTTCATTAGATAGACTCTGTAGTGAGCGTGGGTCAGTACCACGCCCAGCGGTGTGAGTACTTTCCCAGGCTGAGTGCTGCTAACATCTGTATTTGTGTGAGAGCAGCTCTGTACGTCGCAGCAGTAAATCCCCTCCTTCATGAACGCGTTTGGACGGTGGTGGAGAGCCCTGCCAGCCCACGGTGCTGAGACGGCTGATTTATGGGTCTAATTGCTTTACCAGATGGGTGCTTGGCTGCTGCTGGAGTTTACCTGCTGAAGCTATGGCCACCGTTTGGAAACCAGAGAGAGATAGAGTGTGTGTGTGTGCGTGCGCACGGCCTCCATCTCCGCTAGAGAAGGTGGGAGGTATGAGATGGATAAACTCTGCATGAAAAGCAGATGTCTGGGAACTCTTTTAACTTTTAAACAGGTAGCCTCTAAATCACCTGAGCTACTTTAGATAAACATCTTCTGTTCGAAGCAAAAACATCAAGTCACATTTTTAATAAGATGCTGAGCTCCATTTAGAAACCGCAGACGGCCGACCCTCACGCACACACACACTCACAGTCTACCAAATGTTAGAAGAACAGGATACAGTATGGTAAAGGAAGAGCTGAGCCAAAGTGGACAGCCAGTCGATCTACGTTCCTACTGTAACCATGGTAACCAGGATCTATGTTCCTACCCTCACCATGGTAACCAGGATCTATGTTCCTACCCTCACCATGGTAACCAGGATCTATGTTCCTACCCTCACCATGGTAACCAGGATCTATGTTCCTACCCTCACCATGGTAACCAGGATCTAGGTTACTACCCTCACCATGGTAACCAGGATCTACGTTCCTACCCTCACCATGGTAACCAGGATCTACGTTTCTACCCTCACCATGGTAACCAGGATCTACGTTCCTACCCTCACCATGGTAACCAGGATCTACGTTCCTATCCTCACCATGGTAACCAGGATCTACGTTTCTACCCTCACCATGGTAACCAGGATCTACGTTCCTACCCTCACCATGGTAACCAGGATCTACGTTCCTACCCTCACCATGGTAACCAGGATCTACGTTCCTACCATCGCCATGGTAACCAGGATCTACGTTCCTACCCTCACCATGGTAACCAGGATCTACGTTCCTACCCTCACCATGGTAACCAGGATCTACGTTCCTACCATCGCCATGGTAACCAGGATCTACGTTCCTACCCTCACCATGGTAACCAAGGTCTACGTTCCTACCCTCACCATGGTAACCAGGATCTTCCACCCCTGCTTCCTTCTGGGTGAAGCATCACTGCCATCCACATTCCTGTGAGACAACACTGTGTTGGCACTCAAACAGAGGAATAAGATATTGATCGTGTAAATTTAAAAACCCAGTGGAATGTGACCCCAAGACATCAGGCTGCCTTTAAAATGAAAGAAATCCTGGTGTACAGGAAGTGTTGGTGGAAACATCTCCGCTCCCTACGGGCATGATCAGCTCCATGTGATGCAGGATTATCACAGTTTGTCATAAATACCAGACGAAAAATAGATGCTGCACGGCTCAGAGTGTGACCGCAACCTCACAAGGTTGACAGGGACACGCAGGTCCTCACAAACATGTCAGAGAAAAGAAACCTCTCAGGAGATCTTTCTGAAACGAAGTGACGGAACGAACACTTTAAAAATACTTTAATAATAGTTTAAAAATATCTGAACCACAGATTTTTTTCTGGGATTTTGTTTTGTTTCATCTTCTTCATCTCTAATGGGGTGCCGGAGCCTATCCCGGCTGATTTCAGGCAGGAGGCAGGATACACCCAGGTCACCAATCTACAGTGGGGCCATAGACACACACACACACACACACACACACACACACACACACACACACACACACACACACATTCCTAGGAGTAATTCCATAGCAGCCAATCAACCTAACATGTATGTTTCTCTGGTTCCCGCCAAAAACAAACATGTTAGATTGATTGGCTGCTAGGATATTACTCATAGGAATGTGTGTGTGTGTGTGTGGCCCTGCTCCAGACTGGTGACCTGTTCGGGGTGTATCCTGTCTCATTGTTTGAATCAACAGGGATAGGCTCCAGTGACCACGTTAGAGATGAATGTTCAGAAGACGAATGTTGGACACGATGTCAAGATCCTGAAAGTCTGATTCCCGAAGAGACTTTTACACTGAAGGATTGTTTGTAGAGGAAAGACTTTTATTGTGAAGTTCTTCATCTGTGATTCTTGGGTTCTCTTTTATTGTGAAGGTCTTCATCTGTGATTCCTGGGTTCTCTTTTATTGTGAAGGCCTTCATGTGTGATTCCTGGGTTCTCTTTTATTGTGAAGGTCTTCATCTGTGATTCCTGGGTTCTCTTTTATTGTGAAGGCCTTCATCTGTGATTCCTGGGTTCTCTTTTATTGTGAAGGTCTTCATCTGTGTTTCCTGGGTTCTCTTTTATTGTGAAGGTCTTCATCTGTGATTCCTGGGTTCTCTTTTATTGTGAAGGTCTTCATCTGTGATTCCTGGGTTCTCTTTTATTGTGAAGTTCTTCATCTGTGATTCCTGGGTTCTCTTTTATTGTGAAGGCCTTCATCTGTGATTCCTGGGTTCTCTTTTATTGTGAAGGTCTTCATCTGTGTTTCCTGGGTTCTCTTTTATTGTGAAGGTCTTCATCTGTGTTTCCTGGGTTCTCTTTTATTGTGAAGGTCTTCATCTGTGATTCCTGGGTTCTCTTTTATTGTTAAGGTCTTCATCTGTGATTCCTGGGTTCTCTTTTATTGTGAAGGCCTTCATCTGTGATTCCTGGGTTCTCTTTTATTGTGAAGGTCTTCATCTGTGATTCCTGGGTTCTCTTTTATTGTGAAGGTCTTCATCTGTGATTCCTGGGTTCTCTTTTATTGTGAAGTTCTTCATCTGTGATTCCTGGGTTCTCTTTTATTGTGAAGGTCTTCATCTGTGATTCCTGGGTTCTCTTTTATTGTGAAGGTCTTCATCTGTGATTCCTGGGTTCTCTTTTATTGTTAAGGTCTTCATCTGTGATTCCTGGGTTTGTTGTCTTGTATTAATTTAATGAGATGGTTTTATAAGCATAACGAGGGGGGGTCTGCAGGACAGGGGCATGGAGGCCTCACCCTACCTCCTGAAGGACCCTATGATGGTTTATGTGCATGAGACGGTCAATGTGTTAGAACACACACACACACACACACACACACACACTCAGTCCCACTTGTCGTGTTTTGACAGTTTTTCTGTCGTTGGTTTCCAGCTGCGTCATGGCGACAGGAAGCATGATGTGGTCCCGGTCAGAACGCCAGGCCTAAACTTAGCCGCTAGGAATGAAGGGGGGGGGTCAGACTGAAACCCGAGTCCGGCTCCTTGGTCCCACTTTAATCCCCTATTCTGTTTGCAGTAGGGGATTATGGGTAACTATTCCTGGGGTCCTCAGGGAGAGCGGGTACCCCTAAAAATACCATAAAGATCTGAGGGAGTCGGTGTGTGTGTGTGTGTGTGTGTGTGTGTGTGTGTGAAGTATTTATTTGTCAGGTTGAATTTCTGATCCTGGCGTTCCTCAGGTCTTTTTTTTTTCTGAATATTTTATCCTGATTCATTCATTCATCTTCTGAACCGTTCAAACCCAACAGGGTGCCAGGGGGTGCCAAGGGGTGCCAGAGCTTATACAATTCAAG
Source organism: Neostethus bicornis (assembly GCA_902685375.1). NCBI lineage: Eukaryota > Metazoa > Chordata > Actinopteri > Atheriniformes > Phallostethidae > Neostethus > Neostethus bicornis. Next base: position 683,256 of record LR738548.1, read on the forward strand.
GCGTGGAGCAGGGTACACGCCAAACAGGTTGCAGTCTGTTGTGGGGCCACACACACACACTCATTCATAGAGGTAACTTCCTATCAGCCAGTCAACCTAACATGTATGTTTTTGTAGGAAACCAGAGTAAACACACACACACACAGATAGAACATACAAACTACACACAGAAAGAACAGTGTTTCAAACCTCACTACACTCTGAGGCTCAAACCCATGACCTTCTTGCTGTGAGGCCACCATGCTAACCATGGCACCGCCTTGCTGCCTTCTGTTGATTTCTGCCGTTAAAATAGTGTTTCAAGACCCACCCCGACTCCAAGACTCAAACCCCTGACCTCATTGCTGTGAGGCCACCAGGCCGCCCTCCATCGGACTGAAAAAAAAAAAAGCAAAATGGGAGACATAATGCTGGCAAGTACACACTCACACACACACACACACACACACACACACACACACACACACACACACACACACACACACACACACACACACACACACATATTTTCTGTCTGAACTGAAACCTCCAACATTCTAAATCCATATCATCTGAAGGAGAGACACGTGTCTTCATCAGGTTCAGAAACTAAAACAAGCTCAACATAAGTATGAGCAGATTAAATGAATCAATCAGTCTAATCCAGACCAGATCTATGGGAACTAGGATCTACGTTCATACCCTCACCATGGTAACCAGGATCTACGTTCCTACCCTCACCATGGTAACCAGGATCTATGTTCCTACCCTCACCATGGTAACCAGGATCTATGTTCCTACCATCACCATGGTAACCAGGATCTATGTTCCTACCCTCACCATGGTAACCAGGATCTACGTTCCTACCCTCACCATGGTAACCAGGATCTACGTTCCTACCCTCACCATGGTAACCAGGATCTACGTTCCTACCCTCACCATGGTAACCAGGATCTACGTTCCTACCCTCACCATGGTAACCAGGATCTACGTTCCTACCCTCACCATGGTAACCAGGATCTATGTTCCTACCCTCACCATGGTAACCAGGATCTACGCTCCTACCCTCACCATGGTAACCAGGATCTACGTTCCTACCCTCACCATAGTAACCAAGGTCTACGTTCCTACCCTCGCCATGGTAACCAGGATCTATGTTCCTATCTTCACCATGGTAACCAGGATCTACGTTCCTACCCTCACCATGGTAACCAAGGTCTAAGTTCCTACCCTCACCATGGTAACCAGGATCTATGTTCCTACCCTCACCATGGTAACCAGGATCTACGTTCCTACCCTCACCATGGTAACCAGGATCTACGTTCCTACCCTCACCATGGTAACCAGGATCTATGTTCCTACCCTCACCATAGTAACCAAGGTCTACGTTCCTACCCTCACCATGGTAACCAGGATCTACATTCCTACCCTCACCATGGTAACCAGGATCTACGTTCCTACCCTCACCATGGTAACCAAGATCTACATTCCTACCCTCACCATGGTAACCAGGATCTACGTTCCTACCCTCACCATGGTAACCAGGATCTACGTTCCTACCCTCACCATGGTAACCAGGATCTAGGTTCCAACCCTCACCATGGTATCCAAGGTCTCCGTTCCTATCCTCACCATGGTAACCAGGATCTACGTTCCCACCCTCACCATGGTAACCAGGATCTATGTTCCTACCCTCACCATGGTAACCAGGATCTACGTTCCTACCCTCACCATGGTAACCAAGGTCTCCGTTCCTACCCTCACCATGGTAACCAGGATCTACGTTCCTACCCTCACCATGGTAACCAGGATCTATGTTCCTACCCTCACCATGGTAACCAGGATCTACGTTCCTACCCTCACCATGGTAACCAAGGTCTCCGTTCCTACCCTCACCATGGTAACCAGGATCTACGTTCCTACCCTCACCATGGTAACCAGGATCTATGTTCCTACCCTCACCATGGTAACCAGGATCTACGTTCCTACCCTCACCATAGTAACCAAGGTCTACGTTCCTACCCTCGCCATGGTAACCAGGAACTACGTTCCTACCCTCACCATGGTAACCAGGAACGACGTTCCTACCCTCACCATGGTAACCAGGATCGACGTTCCTACTCTCACCATGGTAACCACCCTCAGCTGGTGACCAATAGAACAAGGATTACTCAGAGCGACTCAGACTGGGATTGTGTGTTTCTCCCAGAGGCTCTGATGGATGGTATGTGGATGTGTGTGTGTGTGTGTGTGTGAGTGTGTATGTGTATTTTCAGCACACCGTACGGCGGCCCCTGCTGCTCTCTGTCTGCTCTTATCTGCAGGTTTCCTTCATAAAACACACGCTGACGTCAACAAAGATCTTCTCTGATTTTATTTGCAGCTAAACTTCGTTTTTTTTTTGTCTCTGAAGCATCAAAATAACCAAGATAACCAAGAAGAGACGAAGATTCAACCTCTTCATCCTGCAGAGGACCAGTCCTCCTGCCCAGAGTGGTACGAGCAGCCGGCCGGCCCTGACCCCGGTCAATCAGGTCCTAAAATAACCTCCAAGGTTCCCCATAAACAGCAGAGACGGAAAGGTTGGGCTTTCCTCATGTCAGATATGTGCAGGTGAATGATGGAGGAAGTCCTGGCCCGCTGACGGGGTCACACACTGAGCACAACATGAACACACAAACACACACACACACACACACACACACACACACACACACACACACACACACACACACACACACACACACACAGTCTCACATGGAGACCTTTAATCTCCAGCTATGGAGCATCAGGTTTTATTTACGAAGCCTGCGTACGATCAAATGTGCTGGTCAGAGGTTACCATGGTGACCACTGCCAACGCTTGAGAGAAGCCAATTACAGACATCCCATCATCTGCATGCTCCATATAAGGAGTTATAGAGGCGTGGCTTAGTTTGGTTTCACCTGAGATTGTGACGGGGGTAACGACTGAGGACCAAAATGAAAGAGTTTATTGTTTATGGTGAACGGGTGGGGAAAGGGTCTTATGTGGAAGCTGTGTGGGGTACTGTAGTCCAGAGGACGCCGTCTGGAAGGGTACAGGAAGGTGCCAGGGAGAATGATGGGTGATGCCGTGGAAGCTGGTGACTTTTGTTATGAACACTACGGCGGAGCTTAAGCTGAAGACTGAGAGGATCCAGGTTGTGGTGAAGGCGGCGGTGCACCATTTTGTTTTGGTGGGGCTGAAGCGGGAGGACGTGAGGGGTGAACTGTGGGTTCAGGCTGGTGTGGACGGGCCATGCTCAGGGCCGTGAGCCATGGTGGTGTTTGTGGAGCACTGTTGGGGGGATTGTGGGTTTTTGGGTCAGTCGGGTGTTGTTTATCTACAGAACGTTGGAGGAGGGGCTTGAGTGATTGTGTTGGGGGGGAATGTGGTTTGGTGTGAAGAGTTAGTTGGTGGGTGCGTTGGGCTTTGCTCTGGGGGTAGGTGAGGGAGACAGGTCTGTCTTCTGGGGATGGTAGTGGGGTTTTGTAGAGTGGTCTGATGGGTGGTGGTAATGCTCCATCAGGTGGGGTTTTGTAGAGTGGTCCGATGGGTGGTGGTAATGCTCCATCAGGTGGGGTTTTGTAGAGTGGTCCGATGGGTGGTGGTAATGCTCCATCAGGTGGGGTTTTGTAGAGTGGTCCGATGGGTGGTGGTAATGCTCCATCAGGTGGGGTTTTGTAGAGTGGTCCGATGGGTGGTGGTAATGCTCCATCAGGTGGGGTTTTGTAGAGTGGTCCGATGGGTGGTGGTAATGCTCCATCAGGTGGGGTTTTGTAGAGTGGTCTGATGGGTGGTGGTAATGCTCCATGAGGTGGGGTTTTGTAGAGTGGTCTGATGGGTGGTGGTAATGCTCCATCAGGTGGGGTTTTGTAGAGTGGTCCGATGGGTGGTGGTAATGCTCCATGAGGTGGGGTTTTGTAGAGTGGTCCGATGGGTGGTGGTAATGCTCCATCAGGTGGGGTTTTGTAGAGTGGTCCGATGGGTGGTGGTAATGCTCCATCAGGTGGGGTCTGCTGTTAAAACTCCAAAAGAAGAAGAATCCATGACAGAGAGGCGTCACAGGTGGGGTTCATAAAGCTCACACTGTGTACGTAGAGTTACATGAACGGTTGGATGTGGGGGCGAGAGGGGTTGGGGGCGTGGTCTGGACGGGAATAGTTGAAGGAGTGGGAGTCGGAGGTCAGGGGGAGTATGTTGTATGACGTGTAGAAGACGGTGGGAGTGAGTGTGGCACCGGTGGGTGGAGGGAGGCGGGGACAGGTGGTTCTGTGCAGGGAAGGACTGGGATTGATACAGTCAGGGTTCTGGTGAAACATTTGGATTGGACTTGTGATTACCGTGGGGAGGGGGTGGAACACATTCTGTTGCGTTGTGGGACGTATGGGGCAGAGAGGGAGGGGATGATGTGGTTCTAAGGAGGTGTTGGGATGAGGGAAGTTTGTTTGAGAGAGGTGTTTAGTTGTCAGGGTTTCAGTGATGTGATCACTTTCCTGAGGTGCAGGGGGGTGAGGGCGGGGGGCTGAGGAGAATATAATTTTTTAAGGAACGAGTAGATGGTAGAATTTCACCAGTTTTGGGGCTTCGTACTTTTAAACAGAAGAAGAAGATAAAAGTTACATGTTTGTGTGGCGTCAGTGACGTCCTTAAGATGACCAAAAAAACACCAGCTCAGTAAAAAATCTGCAGTTTTTATCAAATGAGGCCAGAGATCGTGGTTCATTTCACAGGCCGCGGATCAGGTTAGTGATCTTATAACGTCACACCAACCAATCAGAATATCAGAAGATCCTGGTTACCATGGTGAGGGTAGGAATGTAGATCCTGGTTACCATGGTGAGGGTAGGAACGTAGATCCTGGTTACCATGGTGAGGGTAGGAACATAGATCCTGGTTACCATGGTGAGGGTAGGAACATAGATCCTGGTTACCATGGTGAGGGTAGGAACGTAGATCTGGTTACCATGGTGAGGGTAGGAACGTAGATCCTGGTTACCATGGTGAGGGTAGGAACATAGATCCTGGTTACCATGGTGAGGGTAGGAACATAGATCCTGGTTACCATGGTGAGGGTAGGAACGTAGATCCTGGTTACCATGGTGAGGGTAGGAACATAGATCCTGGTTACCATGGTGAGGGTAGGAACGTAGATCTGGTTACCATGGTGAGGGTAGGAACGTAGATCCTGGTTACCATGGTGAGGGTAGGAACATAGATCCTGGTTACCATGGTGAGGGTAGGAACATAGATCCTGGTTACCATGGTGAGGGTAGGAACATAGATCCTGGTTACCATGGTGAGGGTAGGAACGTAGATCCTGGTTACCATGGTGAGGGTAGGAACATAGATCCTGGTTACCATGGTGAGGATAGGAACATAGATCCTGGTTACCATGGTGAGGATAGGAACGTAGATCCTGGTTACCATGGTGAGGATAGGAACATAGATCCTGGTTACCATGGTGAGGGTAGGAACATAGATCCTGGTTACCATGGTGAGGATAGGAACATAGATCCTGGTTACCATGGTGAGGATAGGAACGTAGATCCTGGTTACCATGGTGAGGGTAAGAACGTAGATCCTGGTTAGATCCACAGCTCTGCTTTGCGACTGATGGGTGCAGCATCCTAAGTATTGCTGACGCTGCACCGATCAGTCGGTTGATCTGTTGCTCCTTCCCGGTGACCTTGTGTGTGTGTGTGTGTGTGTGTGTGTGTGTTTTTATGAGAGAGGTTTCTTGGTTTTAACTCGTCTCTGAAGATCAAACCAATCAAACCCGGCGTCTCAATGAGACTCTAATAAAGTTTTAAACTTCAGAAAGTTTTTTTCTTCCTCTTTTTTTTTCACACGCCTGCTTTTTCTATTTCCACCAGCGTTCCATCCCACAGTCCCACAGGGAGGGGTTCAAACACAAACCAAGGACTAATATAGACACACACACACACACACACACCACCTGAATCATGAGGAACAGTCATCTCTGGTCACCACGGTGATGGATTCATGTGGATGAAGGTTGTGAAGCAGCTCTGATCAGATGGATTCTACAGGACTTCATGCTTCACTCAGAGGTGAAGCAGGACTGAAGGCCGGAGGGTGGGTGGGCAGGCTGGAGGGTGGGTGGGCAGGCTGGAGGGTGGGTGGGCAGGCTGGAGGGTGGGGTTCGGTGCAGGTTAGAGTCTCACTGCTTCCTCACTCTCACTACATTCCTTTGTTCTGTGGAGTTCATCGTTTCCTCCGTTCTGATCCAGACGGACTGGGTCAGATGGTTTTATTCTGACCTCCATCATGTCTCTAAAAAGCAGAGACTTTCAGGATGAAGGTTTGAAACAATCTGGAGATCAATACGTAACTGTGCTGCTCTCTGCTGGTCAAACCAGGACCTGCTTAAATAATAATGTGTTTCTGAACCAAACCCCCCCCCAACATAAACAGTGATTAATTAATAACTTTCATTCTTAAACCTCAAAGATTTTTAATAATAAAAATTTACACGTTAAATATTTGACAATGTTTTATTTTTTAATCCACAAACTGTCATTTCTTCTGTTGGTCTTCTTAACAGGTCACCCCTAAAGGTGCCCAAAGGGCAACCTGAGCCTATCACGACTGATTTCAGAAGAGAGGCAGGGTACACCCTGAACAGGTCACCAGTCCGTTGTGGCACCACACACACAGACAACCATCCACACACACATTCATTCCTAGGGACCGTTTCCTAGCAGCCAATCAATCTAACATGTATGTTTTTGGAGGAAACCAGAAAACCCACACATACACAGGTAGAACATGCAAACTACACACAGAAAGACCAGTGATTCAAACCTCGTCCCTACTACAGGACCTGAACCCCCGACCTTCTGCCCAGGATGAGTAGAAGACAATGGGACGGACTAATCTGTCCCTTTTCCACATGAACGTCTGAGCTTCTCTAAACGTGTCTGAAATGTGTTTGAATTAGATTTTTTTAGATCTTTTATCTGGATCCATGTTCCCACCTGGACAGAATGAACCTGTTCACACAGGTATGAATAAAGTTTTATAAATAATGTTTAAACATAAACCTGCTGGAAAAGAGACGACACGTAAAAAACAACCTGATCAAACAACAAACAAACAAACAACCAAACAAGACATCTCTCCTCTTCTTTGTTGGGTTCATGTTTGACAGACTGATTGAGAAATGTATCTGTGGTGGGAGGAATGGGGTCTCTGTGAGAGCTGTTCTGGAGAGGAGGATGACGGTTCTAATGCAGGGCATCCTGAAAGATACCCATGATGTGGTCACAACCCAGAAGAGTACCAGAAGTGACGAGATCCTCTCACTGCACTGGAGGACTGAGCGATTTAAGAGGTCGTTCATCCCTTCAGATGGAAAGAACTGAGTCCACTACACGCTTCTTCACCTCTTTTCCACACTCTCCATTGCTCTGGACTGTTGATACTTAAAATCTTCCACCTTCTTTATCTCTTCTCCCTGTAACCTCACTTTTCCATTTGGATCCCTCTCATTCACACACATGTACTCTGTTTTACTCTGACTAATCTTCAAACCTCCACCTCTCCAGCTTTTCCTCCACCTCTTCCCTCCTCTCACTACAGATCACAATGTCATCTGCAAACATCATTGTCCATGGAGATTCCTGTCTGACCTCGTCTGTCAGCCTGTCCATCACCACAGCAACAGTCCCACCGCCACACTGAACTCCTCTGTCTCACCTACAGCACACCTCACCACTGTCTTACAGCCCTCATACATGTCCTGAACCACTCTAACATACTTCTCTGTCACACCAGACTTCCTCATTCAATACCATAGTTCTTCTCTAGGTACCCTGTCATACGCTTTCTCTAGATCTACAAAGACACAGTGCAGCTCCCTCTGACCTTCTCTGTACTTCTCTATCAGCATCCTCAAAGCAAATACTGCATCTGTAGCTCTTTTAGGCATAAAACCATACTGCTGCTCACAAATTCTTACTTCAGACCTTAGCCTAGCTTCGACAACTTTTTCCCATAATTTCATCGTATGACTGATCAGTTTTATTCCTCTGTAGTTACCACAACTCTGCACATCTCCTTTCTTCTTTTGGCATTTCCCTTCAGGGGGCGCCACAGCAAGTCAGTTTCTTCCATCTGACCCTATCTCCTGCATCCTCTTCAGTCACACCAACTATCTTCATGTCTTCCTTCACTGTATCCATGAACCTCCTCTTTGGTCTTCCTCTAGTCCTCTTTCCTGGTGGTTCCAAACCCAGCATCCTTCTTCTGATGTACTCTCTCTCTCTCTCCTCTGCACATGTCCAAACCATCTCAGTCTGACCTCTCTGACTTTAAACCTCTAACATGTGCTGTTCCTCTGATCCTGTCCATCCTGGTCACTCCCAGAGAGATCCTCAGCATCTTCATCTCTGCTACCTCCATCTCTGCTTCCTGTCTTTTCCTCAGTGGCACTGTCTCTAGACCAATCAGCATGGCCGCTCTCACCACACTGTCTCTAGACCAGTCAGCATGGCGGGTCTCACCACGGTTTTGTACACTTTTCCTTTTATTCTAGCTGAAACTCTTCTATCACACATCACACCTGATACTTTCCTCCACCCATTCCAGCCTGCCTGAACACGCTTCTTCACCTGTTTTCCACACTCTCCATTGATCTGGACTCTGTACATCTCCCTTGTTCTTAAAAATAGGAACCAGCACACTTCTCCTCCATTCATCATGCATCTTCTCACTTTCTAATATCCTGTTAAACAGCCCAGTCAGAAACTCTACTGCCACCTCACCTAAACACTTCCATACTTCTACAAGGATATCATCAGGACCCAGAGCCTTTCCACTCTTCATTCTCTTCAGTGCCCTCTTTATTTCTACCTTACTGATTCTAGCCACTTTCCGGTCCACTATGGTAACATTTTCTACTCTTTGTTCTCTTTCATTTTCTTCATTCATCAACTCTTCAAAGTACTCTTTCCATCTTCCCATCAAATTACTGGTATCTGTCAAGAGACATCCATTCCTGTCTTTAATCACCCTAACTTGCTGCACACCCTTCCCATCTTTGTCTCTCTGTCTCGCCAACCTGTATAGGTCCATGTCTCCTTCCTTGCTGTTTTTCCAGCTCTACTTTACCCTCATACTGAATCCCTCTGGATCCTCCAGGTTGGATAGATCTCTCTGGATCCTCCAGGTTGGATGGATCCCTCTGGATGGATCTCTCTGGATCCTCCAGGTTGGATGGATCTCTCTGGATCCTCCAGGTTGGATGGATCCCTCTGGATCCTCCAGGTTGGATGGATCTCTCTGGATCCTCCAGGTTGGATGGATCCCTCTGGATGGATCTCTCTGGATCCTCCAGGTTGGATGGATCTCTCTGGATCCTCCAGGTTGGATGGATCCCTCTGGATCCTCCAGGTTGGATGGATCTCTCTGGATCCTCCAGGTTGGATGGATCCCTCTGGATCCTCCAGGTTCCTTAGAAACCGTACAGAACGCGTTTTCCTCACCGTGTCCTCGCACAGCTTCCGTACCCGTTATTTTTTTCCAGCTTTTATTTTTTCTCATTTTATTTTTTCTGGGATTAAAATCTGCAGGATTTTTTCTGAGAAACAAAGAAGGTAAAAAAAAAAACCTTTAATATTCTCCAGAAGAAGAGCCGCTGGTGGGTTTGTGCTCCGGACAGCGGGTAACCTCGGTGCTCTGTAGCCGGCTGTCCAGCCTCTGTGCTCGGCCTGTCGGGCTCGTACCGCTCGGTGCTCTGCAGCGGCCTGGATCGAACATTCTGGAGGATTTATATCATATTTATAAACATTCAGGCTGTCCGTGCTTCAGTAACATTTTATTAAATAATTAAAAATATATTAGATTAAAATAGAATTATCTTTTTAAATGTTTATTTTTATTTATTTTTCTATTTATGATCCAAACCGAGTTTTAAAATCTGTTTTAAGATGAAATAACCGTATAATGTGTTGCCATGGTGACGGAGACAGACTGACGGGGATCTCCATGGTAACAGATGGGGAGGGATGAAGAGTCTCTAGAATGTGTGTGTGTGTATGTGAATGAGAGGAGTGAGGTTTCAGAGAGAAGAGAAAGAAGGGGGAGGATCAATGGAGAGTGTGGAAAAGAGGTGAAGAAGTGTGTGCAGGCAGGATGTCTAGAGACAGAGTCACTGAGAAAAAGACAGGAAACAGAGATGAAGATGCTGAGGATCTCTCTGGGAGTGACCAGGATGGACAGGATCAGAGGAACAGCACATGTTAGAGGTTTTAAAGTCAGAGAGGCCAGACTGAGCATGTGCAGAGGAGAGAGAGGAACTACCAGGCAGGAGGTCTAGAGGAAGACCAAGGAGGAGGTCTCTTGAACTGCACGATGGCCTCACCACAAGAAGATCAGAGATTGCGTCCCGAAACACTGTCCTTTCTGTGTGGAGTTTGTTACTGGTGGTTATGTGTCTTGTCCAGGGACACTTTGGCATGAGCTCAGCAGGATTTGAACCGGCAACTTTTCAGTCCAAAGATGGTGGTTGTTACCACTGAGCTATGCCTCGCTCTATGTCAGTTTGATTATGTGTTTACGTTTTTTATTTATGAGGTAAAAAAATGATAACAAAGTTCAAAGAAATAATGAGTTTTATTTGAGATTCTTTTATTGTGAAACATCCAGGAGGAGCTCGGAGCAGAGCCGCTCCTCCTCCGGGTCAAGAGAAGCCAGATGGGGTGGATCGGGCATCTGGTTAGGATGCATCCCTCGCTGATGAGGTGTTTCAGGACGTTCCACCGGTAGAAGACCCGAGGTAGACCCTGGATCCACTGGAGAGACTGTGTCTTACAGCTGGACGGGGAACACCTCGGGATCTTTCTGGGTGAGCTGGCAGATGCAGCCGGGTGGGGTGAGAGAAGCCTGGGTTTTTCGTCCGAGGCTGTTGCCCTCGGCAACCCAGCCCTGGATAAACGGAAGACGACAAAACGGAAAGTTTAGAAGAGGAAGTGGTGGATGGTAGAGGTTTTCAGATGATGGACTGTTCCTTGTTCTTCGTGCTTCCACCAATCGGTGTAAATACCTCATGGAGATGAGAGGCTCCGCCTTCTGCACATGCTCAGTACATAACCAAACTCCGCCCCACTCTGTTGAACGTCCTGTCGTCTCGTTTTACTGACACAGCAAACCTTAGCCCCGCCCACCCCATCCTAACCAGAAGCTCAGCTCAGCAGGGATTGGTCACGACCGTGTCATACGACAGCCTCTCATCTTGTCGGGTCTCACATCTCGACAGAACACCGGCTACACTACGTACCGTCTTCCTCATACCTTTTCTGCTCGAACGCCCCCCCAGAAACCTCCTTAAACAGGGCGCATCATTGTATAAGCCGCAGGTTAGAAAGCACGTAAAAAAATGACGATAACCAGGTTGAAATATTTTTGTTTTTCTTCCAGTTGGTAAAGTTTCAGCTGTTTTCTGGACGTCATCATGTCGGCCAGAGGGAAAAAAAAGTGTACCAAAATGTCGCGCTCGTCCCGGGCGGGGGTCATTTTTCCTGTGGGCAGGATGATGAGGTACCTGCGCACGTCTACGCACAAATACCGCATCGGTATGGGAGCGCCCGTCTACATGGCCGCCGTCATAGAGTACCTGGCAGGTAGGTGGGGCTCAGACGGGTGTGTGTGTGTGTGTGTGTGTGTGTGTGTAACGGGTGTTTCTGTGTCCCCCAGCGGAGATCCTGGAACTCGCCGGTAACGCAGCGCGGGACAATAAAAAAAGTCGAATCACTCCGCGACACATCAAGCTGGCCGTGGCCAACGATGAAGAACTGAACCAGGTACGTCGTCCTCACTTAAACCCCCCTCCCCCGGCTCCCCACACACACACACACACACACACACACACACACACACACACACACACACAGTAAAACATGTCTGCCTTCCCCACCAGCTCCTCAGAGGGGTCACCATCTCCTGCGGGGGAGTTCTGCCCCGAATCCTTCCGGAACTTCTGTCCAAGAAGAGGGGGGCTCGTGTGAAGGCGGACAGCCAGGCCTCAGCGCCGGAAAAGCAGGAGCCGCGCCCCAAAACAAAGAAGCCCACCAAGACCTTCAGGAAGGTCAAAGGCAAACGGGGCCGCAAGCCAAAGGTCAGTGGGTTTTATTTCAGACCAGCGTGTGTACGTCACGGTGGGTAAACATGAGGACTTATGGAAAACCATCCAGGCCGCGACACGCACGTAATTTAGCTCACTAAATGATAAATTTGAAATTGCTAGTGCGTGTAGCGGCCCTCATGACCGAGTTCACATCCCCTCCCTCTTTCTTTCCAAGCCAATTGTCTTTCTTGTAGGCTTAGTCCCTCCCCCTTTCTCTGGCAGAGCCAATCAAAGTGTAGTCTGGTTTAATCTCCAGAGACACAGAGCAGACAGCAGTAATCCATCCCTGATCTATTTATTAATCGATCTACGGAGCTGAGATCGTTTAATATGTTCTCATGGAGAGAGATGGTACGTTGTATTCTGATATGAAAATAAAACTTTATGAATAAATATGTCATAAAAAGATTATTAATGTGTTCATCTTGTAAATAGTTTGTATTTAAAGAAACAGAGATTCTAAACTCTTTAGAGCTACTTTTTGTCCAGTTGATGAACTGATATTTTTTTCAAGTGCAAAGTAGACAATAATTCTTAGTAATTAAAAATTACTAATTACTAAGTAATTAAGAATGACTAAGAATTAGTATTTAGTAATAGAATTGCTGAAACTCTTCTATCACACATCACACCTGATACTTTCCTCCACCCGTTCCATCCTGCCTGCACACGCTTGTAGAAAATCCTTTCTTAATGTAAAAAAAACAGATCTAGTTGTTATTTTGTATTTTTAAGTCTATTTAAATGTTTTTGTTGAAGCACATTAATGATTAAAAACTCACAGATTGTGATTAAAATCCACATGTGAGTGGATCAGGGATGGAATGCTGCTGTCTGCTGGATACTTCACTTTGATTGGCTTTGCCAGAGAAGGGGGAGGGACTAAGCCTACAAGAAAGAGGATTGGCTTGGCAAGAAAGAGGGAGGGACGCTGGATTTAATATTTAGCGCTCTAAATTCCTTTGGTTTAGCGGCCCAGATGGCTTTCCATAGAGGACCACATGTGGGACAGAGGGAGGAGCTCAGAGTAGAGGCGTTGCTCCTCCGGGAGCATACAGAGAAAAGCCAGATGGGGTGGTTCGGGCATCTAGTTAGGATGCCTCCCGAACACCTCGCTGGTGAGGTGGTCCGTCCCACCTGGAGGAGACCCAGAGGCAGACCCTGGATCTGCTGGAGAGACTGTGTCTCACAGCTGGACAGGGAACACCTTCGGGATCCTCCTGGGTGAGCTGGAGGATGCAGCCGGAGTGAGAGAAGTCTGGGTTTACGTCTGAGGCTGTTGACCCGGCGACCCAGCCAACGGAAGACGACGGAACGGAAAAGCAACTATTGTTTTTATTTGCTTAAAAACGAAAGATAAACAAGCTGCCTGACTTTTAACAATAATAAACAGCAGTAAATTAATTCCAGGTTTCTATGACAACCGTTAAAACAGGAGAGAGGCACCAGCAGAGCATTCTGGGATTTGTAGTTTGTGAAACTTTCAGTGGATTTCTAGAGATCTTGTTGGTCTGAAGGTTTGATTGGGTTCGAGCTAAGCCCCGCCCCTCCTCCGCTCCTCACAGGTCACCGACAGCGAGTCCACTCCCAGTTCCTCCATGGAAGACGGACCTGGCGAAGGTTTCACCATCCTGTCGGCGAAGACTCTGTTCCTGGGACAGAAGGTGAGGCGTCGCCACGGTAACTGTCCGTATTCATTCCTAACGCGGTGTCTTTCTCGTCAGCTTTCCCTGACGGAGAGCGAGGTCGGGAAGCTGGGTTCCATCAAAGTGGAGGCCATCATCAATCCCACCAACGCAGACATGGACCTGAAGGACGGAGTGGGTAAGGAACCCCAGAATAGGACGTAGACCCCGACTGTTTCTCTAAATAGACCAGGAAATCAGAATCTACCAAATCCTAAGACATGATGAAAAGAGGAGACTAGTGGACAGAGGCTGAAGTGAGAAAACACACATAAACACCTGTCAGAGTAGGACCGTACATAAGAAAAGATTATTAATTAAAAGTTAGATACTTTATTAATTACCTGCAGGGAAACAGCTTCACAACATCTGTGAGGTGGAGCTGAGTTGGTGAGGGGGCGGAGCTGGAACAGCAGCTTGATAAAACACATGACACTTGGTTCTCTGCTGGGCGGAGTGTAGGGGACCATGGCAACGATGTTTGAAGCTTCAGTGAATCCTAATAAGATCTTAAACTGTCTCTAAAAGCTCCACATCCTTCACTGTGGTGGAACAACACCAGCAGTCCACCATCTTTAATTCAGACAGGAAGCACTGATGATGTCACTCAGAAGATCCTGTCTTCATTCCTTCTGAACATCTCCACATGAAGGAGCTCAGCTCCACACGTCCATGAAGACTCCACATGAAGGAGCTCAGCTCCACACGTCCATGAAGACTCCACGTGAAGGAGCTCAGCTCCACACGTCCATGAAGACTCCACGTGAAGGAGCTCAGCTCCACACGTCCATGAAGACTCCACGTGAAGGAGCTCAGCTCCACACGTCCATGAAGACTCCACATGAAGGAGCTCAGCTCCACACGTCCATGAAGACTCCACATGAAGGAGCTCAGCTCCACACGTCCATGAAGACTCCACATGAAGGAGCTCAGCTCCACACGTCCATGAAGACTCCACACGAAGGAGCTCAGCTCCACACGTCCATGAAGACTCCACACGAAGGAGCTCAGCTCCACACGTCCATGAAGACTCCACATGAAGGAGCTCAGCTCCACACGTCCATGAAGACTCCACATGAAGGAGCTCAGCTCCACACGTCCATGAAGACTCCACATGAAGGAGCTCAGCTCCACACGTCCATGAAGACTCCACATGAAGGAGCTCAGCTCCACACGTCCATGAAGACTCCACATGAAGGAGCTCAGCTCCACACGTCCATGAAGACTCCACACGAAGGAGCTCAGCTCCACACGTCCATGAAGACTCCACACGAAGGAGCTCAGCTCCACACGTCCATGAAGACTCCACATGAAGGAGCTCAGCTCCACACGTCCACGAAGACTCCACATGAAGGAGCTCAGCTCCACACGTCCACGAAGACTCCACATGAAGGAGCTCAGCTCCACACGTCCATGAAGACTCCACATGAAGGAGCTCAGCTCCACACGTCCATGAAGACTCCACATGAAGGAGCTCAGCTCCACACGTCCACGAAGACTCCACATGAAGGAGCTCAGCTCCACACGTCCACGAAGACTCCACGTGAAGGAGCTCAGCTCCACACGTCCACGAAGACTCCACGTGAAGGAGCTCAGCTCCACACGTCCACGAAGACTCCACATGAAGGAGCTCAGCTCCACACGTCCACGAAGACTCCACATGAAGGAGCTCAGCTCCACACGTCCATGAAGACTCCACATGAAGGAGCTCAGCTCCACACGTCCATGAAGACTCCACATGAAGGAG
Source organism: Neostethus bicornis (assembly GCA_902685375.1). Taxonomy (NCBI): domain Eukaryota; kingdom Metazoa; phylum Chordata; class Actinopteri; order Atheriniformes; family Phallostethidae; genus Neostethus; species Neostethus bicornis. The sequence goes on from LR738548.1 coordinate 698,837, forward strand.
CTCAGCTCCACACGTCCATGAAGACTCCACATGAAGGAGCTCAGCTCCACACGTCCATGAAGACTCCACACGAAGGAGCTCAGCTCCACACGTCCACGAAGACTCCACGTGAAGGAGCTCAGCTCCACACGTCCATGAAGACTCCACACGAAGGAGCTCAGCTCCACACGTCCATGAAGACTCCACATGAAGGAGCTCAGCTCCACACGTCCATGAAGACTCCACATGAAGGAGCTCAGCTCCACACGTCCACGAAGACTCCACATGAAGGAGCTCAGCTCCACACGTCCATAAAGACTCCACATGAAGGAGCTCAGCTCCACACGTCCACATGAAGGAGCTCAGCTCCACACGTCCATGAAGACTCCACATGAAGGAGCTCAGCTCCACACGTCCATGAAGACTCCACATGAAGGAGCTCAGCTCCACACGTCCATGAAGACTCCACATGAAGGAGCTCAGCTCCACACGTCCACATGAAGGAGCTCAGCTCCACACGTCCATGAAGACTCCACATGAAGGAGCTCAGCTCCACACGTCCACATGAAGGAGCTCAGCTCCACACGTCCATGAAGACTCCACATGAAGGAGCTCAGCTCCACACGTCCATGAAGACTCCACATGAAGGAGCTCAGCTCCACACGTCCATGAAGACTCCACATGAAGGAGCTCAGCTCCACACGTCCATGAAGACTCCACACGAAGGAGCTCAGCTCCACACGTCCACGAAGACTCCACGTGAAGGAGCTCAGCTCCACACGTCCATGAAGACTCCACACGAAGGAGCTCAGCTCCACACGTCCATGAAGACTCCACATGAAGGAGCTCAGCTCCACACGTCCATGAAGACTCCACATGGAGGAGCTCAGCTCCACACGTCCATGAAGACTCCACATGAAGGAGCTCAGCTCCACACGTCCACGAAGACTCCACATGAAGGAGCTCAGCTCCACACGTCCATGAAGACTCCACATGAAGGAGCTCAGCTCCACACGTCCATGAAGACTCCACATGAAGGAGCTCAGCTCCACACGTCCATGAAGACTCCACATGAAGGAGCTCAGCTCCACACGTCCATGAAGACTCCACATGAAGGAGCTCAGCTCCACACGTCCATGAGGACTCCACATGAAGGAGCTCAGCTCCACACGTCCATGAAGACTCCACATGAAGGAGCTCAGCTCCACACGTCCACGAAGACTCCACATGAAGGAGCTCAGCTCCACACGTCCACATGAAGGAGCTCAGCTCCACACGTCCATGAAGACTCCACATGAAGAAGCTCAGCTCCACACGTCCACGAAGACTCCACATGAAGGAGCTCAGCTCCACACGTCCACGAAGACTCCACGTGAAGGAGCTCAGCTCCACACGTCCATGAAGACTCCACATGAAGGAGCTCAGCTCCACACGTCCACGAAGACTCCACGTGAAGGAGCTCAGCTCCACACGTCCATGAAGACTCCACACGAAGGAGCTCAGCTCCACACGTCCATGAAGACTCCACACGAAGGAGCTCAGCTCCACACGTCCATGAAGACTCCACACGAAGGAGCTCAGCTCCACACGTCCATGAAGACTCCACATGAAGGAGCTCAGCTCCACACGTCCATGAAGACTCCACACGAAGGAGCTCAGCTCCACACGTCCATGAAGACTCCACGTGAAGGAGCTCAGCTCCACACGTCCATGAAGACTCCACGTGAAGGAGCTCAGCTCCACACGTCCATGAAGACTCCACATGAAGGAGCTCAGCTCCACACGTCCATGAAGACTCCACATGAAGGAGCTCAGCTCCACACGTCCATGAAGACTCCACATGAAGGAGCTCAGCTCCACACGTCCATGAAGACTCCACATGAAGGAGCTCAGCTCCACACGTCCATGAAGACTCCACATGAAGGAGCTCAGCTCCACACGTCCATGAAGACTCCACATGAAGGAGCTCAGCTCCACACGTCCATGAAGACTCCACATGAAGGAGCTCAGCTCCACACGTCCATGAAGACTCCACATGAAGGAGCTCAGCTCCACACGTCCATGAAGACTCCACACGAAGGAGCTCAGCTCCACACGTCCATGAAGACTCCACACGAAGGAGCTCAGCTCCACACGTCCATGAAGACTCCACGTGAAGGAGCTCAGCTCCACACGTCCATGAAGACTCCACGTGAAGGAGCTCAGCTCCACACGTCCATGAAGACTCCACATGAAGGAGCTCAGCTCCACACGTCCATGAAGACTCCACATGAAGGAGCTCAGCTCCACACGTCCATGAAGACTCCACATGAAGGAGCTCAGCTCCACACGTCCATGAAGACTCCACATGAAGGAGCTGATGACCTGCTGCCATCACGAGCAGCGCATTGTTAACAAATGAGATCAAGACGTTTGCATTTTGTTTACTTTAAGATTAGAATATTTTTATTCCACTGACAGCGTTGCCCTGGCGACCGCCTCCCACTCCAGTGTTTGATTAGTGCACGATTCCACGCCAGTGTTTTTGAGTATCCGTACACTGAGTTCTAGAGGCGTGGTCGAGGTGGGACGGTCGGTTCACACCTGAGAAGGTGTGATTTATGAAGCTTACGATACGTAAAAAGGGGTTACAGTGGTTTTGATAAAACTCATGTTTGCGTGACGTAAATCTGGTTTTAGTGCTGAAAGGAAAAACACTGCTCCGCTTAAGATCAACCAGTCGATCACAAGCTACTGATCCCAAATCGACCACCAGGGGTGTAGAAAATCATTTTATGAGATGTGGTCAGTGTTTTTAACTCTTTGATATTATTTTTTAGTGAGAATTCAGACCTTCTAGAGACAGAGAAATCTCTAGAGAAAAGAAAGTGATTTAATTAGTTTTCTGTTTCTACGTTTACACATTAACGAACCTCACACCAGAAAATACAGGTGACCAAAAACAGGCTGAAGAAAGAAAAAAATGCATGTGTCCTAAAAAAAACCCTTAACTTTTAAAACAGGTTACCTAGAGATAAATTTACAAAAAGAGAGAAAAAAAACAAGAACAAAAAACAAAAAAACAATCCTACTCCCAAAATTTAATAACGATCAAAAATAAATTGTGAACTTTTCTTTTTAAACATTCTTTTATTTCTAATATTATTTTATAAATGAAGTCCATTAAAACACACACACCTTGTCTGAGCCTTTTTCTGGTTTTAGATAAAATAAATTAAAATACAACCATCTCTAGAGCTAGCCTATGCAGCTGAGGATCTGACCGCCAGGGTCCCCGCCGCAAAGCTCTCAATTTACAAGTCGATCTATGTTCCTACCCTCACCATGGTCACCAGGATCTACGTTCCTACCCTCACCATGGTAACCAGGATCTATGTTCCTACCCTCACCATGGTCACCAGGATCTATGTTCCTACCCTCACCATGGTAACCAGGATCTTCGTTCCTACCCTCACCATGGTCACCAGGATCTACATTCCTACCCTCACCATGGTCACCAGGATCTACATTCCTACCCTCACCATGGTCACCAGGATCTACGTTCCTACCCTCACCATGGTAACCAGGATCTACGTTCCTACACTCACCATGGTAACCAGGATCTACGTTCCTACCCTCACCATGGTAACCAGGATCTACATTCCTACACTCACCATGCTCACCAGCTGTGGGTGGTGATCGAAAGAATGAGATCGTGGGTACAAGCGGCCGAAATGAGCTTCCTCCGCAGGGTGGCTGGGCTCTAACTCAGAGATCGGGTGAGGAGTTCTGCCATCCGGGAGGAGCTCGGTGTCAAGCCGCTCCTCCTCCAGGTCGAGAGGAACCAGATGGGGTGGTTCGGGCATCTGGTCAGGATGCCCCCCGAGCGCCTCGCGGGCGAGGTGTTTCGGGCACGTCTCACCGGGAGGAGACCAAGGGGCAGACCTCGAACCCGCTGGAGAGACTATGTCTCACAGCTGGCCGGGGAACGACTTGGGATCCTTACAGGTGAGCTGGAGGATGCAGCCGGGTAGAGAGAAGCCTTGGCTGCCCGTTTGAGGCTGTTGCCCCCGCGACCCGACCCCGGAACAAGCGGAAGATGACGGAACGGAACCATCTCTAAAATTAAAGACTGTTTGTTCAAGTTTAAAATATTTGAAATATTTTTGTTTCAAATACAAAATAAATAAAAGATTAAAAAATATAAACTTTTTTTTATTATTTATCTTGGATAAACTTAACTTCAAAGATAAAGTGAAATAGTTTAAAATGATGTAAACCTTTTAATTTAATGATTCTAATTTTAATAAATAAAATAATGTGTTCAAAATATTCAACTTTATTCATTTTATGGCAAAAAAAAAAAATCTCATTCATTAAAGTTTTTTAATGTTCCACCAGAACGTCATGTACAGGAAGTAAAGAACAGGAAGTAAAGAACAGGAAGTAAAGAACAGGAAGTAAAGAACAGCCTCACAGGAAGTAAAGAACAGGAAGTAAAGAACAGGAAGTAAAGAACAGGAAGTAAAGAACAGCCTCACAGGAAGTAAAGAACAGGAAGTAAAGAACAGGAAGTAAAGAACAGGAAGTAAAGAACAGGAAGTAAAGAACAGGAAGTAAAGAACAGCCTCACAGGAAGTAAAGAACAGGAAGTAAAGAACAGCCTCACAGGAAGTAAAGAACAGCCTCACAGGAAGTAAAGAACAGGAAGTAAAGAACAGGAAGTAAAGAACAGGAAGTAAAGAACAGCCTCACAGGAAGTAAAGAACAGGAAGTAAAGAACAGGAAGTAAAGAACAGCCTCACAGGAAGTAAAGAACAGGAAGTAAAGAACAGCCTCACAGGAAGTAAAGAACAGGAAGTAAAGAACAGGAAGTAAAGAACAGGAAGTAAAGAACAGCCTCACAGGAAGTAAAGAACAGGAAGTAAAGAACAGCCTCACAGTTTTTTATCTTTTAAAGGTCCTATATCATGCCTTTTTTCCCTTATTTTATCCTGTTCTATGTATCATTATATGCATAATTTTACATTCCGCCACAATGTCAACACAAAAGGTTATAAATAATACCCTGTTTGGGAGCGCAGTTTCATACCCGGAAGTCAAAACAGCTTGTTTCAGTTTTTTTTTTCTTTTTTTTTTCCCGGGACCCGCCCCGTTGGTTGCGATTGGTTGTCATTCAGCGATTGGTGTTCAGCGATTGGTGTTTGAGCTGCAGGGGGCTGAACAAAAAACAGATGTACGTCACTATGTTACACCAGTCGTTAGAGGTTTGGAGAACACGCCCCTTACTTTGAATTTAAATATCTCAAAATAGCATGAATCACAATAAAACACACTTTGGGGGATTGTTTGGGGTAGTACTAAGTAAAATAAAAGGTTAAAACCTCATAAAAGTCCGTTTTGCATGATATAGGACCTTTAAGCATTATAAGTTTTTTATCAGTCAGCACATTTTTACTATATTATGTAATAATTTATTTAAACCAGACTTTAAGCTCACGTTCATGTTGTTCAGTAGAACAGACTAGTGTTGTGTCATCAGCAAACATAATAAATTTAAATAAATTTAAATAATTACATATATAATTAATGAATAAATTAAAGTCTTTCTGACCAATCAGAAGCTTGTGGAACTCCTCAAGTTACACATCAAAAATCTGATCTTAGATTGTTTATTAAAACACACTGTTTACTATTTTATAAGGAACTATTTATCCAGGAATGAACGGTTCCTCTGATACCAGTGTGTGTGTGTGTGTGTGTGTGTGTGTGTGTGTGTGTGATGTCTGATGGTTGTGTAACAACAACAACAAAACATGTTGTGAGGGTGTCTGACTGCAGGACGGAAACCATCTGTGTGTGTGGTGTTGATACTGGACAGGTAGATCTCAGTGTGTGTGTGTGTGTGTGGACTGGTAGATCTCAGGAGGTTTGAAAAGTAGATCTTGGACCATAAAAGGTTGGACCCCTCTGATCGACACAGTGTCAGTAAATAAACCCCCTCAGACTTCAACCTTCAACCCCCACCGCGTCTCTCATGGTCCTCTGACTTCCACCGTCTCTCCTGGTCCTCTGACTTCCACCGTCTCTCCTGGTCCTCTGACTTCCACCGTCTCTCCTGGTCCTCTGACTTCCACCGTCTCTCCTGGTCCTCTGACTTCCACCGTCTCTCCTGGTCCTCTGACTTCCACCGTCTCTCCTGGTCCTCTGACTTCCACCGTCTCTCCTGGTCCTCTGACTTCCACCGTCTCTCCTGGTCCTCTGACTTCCACCGTCTCTCCTGGTCCTCTGACTTCCACCGTCTCTCCTGGTCCTCTGACTTCCACCGTCTCTCCTGGTCCTCTGACTTCCACCGTCTCTCCTGGTCCTCTGACTTCCACCGTCTCTCCTGGTCCTCTGACTTCCACCGTCTCTCTTGGTCCTCTGACTTCCACCGTCTCTCCTGGTCCTCTGACTTCCACCGTCTCTCCTGGTCCTCTGACTTCCACCGTCTCTCCTGGTCCTCTGATTTCCACCGTCTCTCGGTCCTCTGACTTCCACCGTCTCTCCTGGTCCTCTGATTTCCACCGTCTCTCGGTCCTCTGACTTCCACCGTCTCTCCTGGTCCTCTGACTTCCACCGTCTCTCCTGGTCCTCTGACTTCCACCGTCTCTCCTGGTCCTCTGACTTCCACCGTCTCTCCTGGTCCTCTGACTTCCACCGTCTCTCCTGGTCCTCTGACTTCCACCGTCTCTCCTGGTCCTCTGACTTCCACCGTCTCTCTTGGTCCTCTGACTTCCACCGTCTCTCGGTCCTCTGACTTCCACCGTCTCTCCTGGTCCTCTGACTTCCACCGTCTCTCCTGGTCCTCTGACTTCCACCGTCTCTCCTGGTCCTCTGACTTCCACCGTCTCTCCTGGTCCTCTGACTTCCACCGTCTCTCCTGGTCCTCTGACTTCCACCGTCTCTCCTGGTCCTCTGACTTCCACCGTCTCTCTTGGTCCTCTGACTTCCACCGTCTCTCCTGGTCCTCTGACTTCCACCGTCTCTCCTGGTCCTCTGACTTCCACCGTCTCTCCTGGTCCTCTGACTTCCACCGTCTCTCTTGGTCCTCTGACTTCCACCGTCTCTCCTGGTCCTCTGACTTCCACCGTCTCTCCTGGTCCTCTGACTTCCACCGTCTCTCCTGGTCCTCTGACTTCCACCGTCTCTTTGGTTTCGTAGGAAACGCCCTGGAGAAGGCCGGAGGTCGGGAGTTCCAGGAGGGCTTGAAGGAGCTGAGGAAAGCCCAGGGACCTCTGGAGGTGGCATCAGGTACAGAACGCGGAGCGGCGCAGAGCGGGTTGTTTAGTAACACGTGTGTCCTGCAGTGGCGGTGAGCCAGGCCAGCGGCATGGCCGCGCGGTTCATCATCCACTGCAACATCCCGCAGTGGGGCTCAGAGAAGTGCGAGGAGCAGCTGGAGAAAACCGTGAAGAACTGTCTGACTGCAGCCGAGGACAAGAAGCTAAAGTCTCTGGCCTTCCCATCGCTCCCAGCAGGACGGTGAGACACCATTCCCAGTATCCTCCATCACTGATCCAGTAAGAACAGCCTGCTTAGCAGAACGTGAGCTGATCCATCTGTGTTTAAGAGCGTTCCTCGAACAGTGGGAAGGGATGCAGAATATTGACAACGCTCGTCAGCGCGCACGACATGGGAAGAAAAATAAAAACACGAGCGTTGTTTTAACGGTGGCGAGCGGTTCGGTTGGTCCTCGCTTCGACACGTCGATAACAACGCCAAAACAAAGTTCATCACCGCCATGGATCGCTGCTTCAACACCCGACACCGCTCCAGCAACGCCGTGTCTGCTCGTAAAACACAACCGCTCCACCAAAGTTTGTCGGTGCCAGTGCAACGCTGGTGAAGCAGCGGTGGTCCAGGGTCGGCCTAGCTGACCCAAGCGTCCACAAACGTGCGTCTAGTGGTGCTAAACTTTGGGCGTTGATGGAGCAGGGGCGAACTTGACCGGTCCTCACTGCTTGTGATATTTAGAACAGCTTAAACTTTGTAAGCGGTAGGACGGCCCCTCGAGACACGTCAGAGGTGGCCGAGCGTGTGCGGCGTTGATTTAAGGGGAGCCAACTTTTGTTAAACGGGGATGAACGGTTACGTCACCGCTCCAGGAACGCTCCAGCAAAATTCAAGCCGTGGGATCAGAATCTTAAACTTATATTCAGCCAGTATTTCAGATCATCGGCTCAAAGAGTTTTAGTAAAAACTCTCTTAACTAAAGTCAACGATTCTGAGGCCGAATTAAGAAACCCCAAATGGTTCTTTTTTTTTTTTTACCACCAGTCAGTCTTTAGATTAAAATTCTCAAATCGGGAAACGAGTCGTTTTTATTTATAAATATAAAAACAAATCAGATTTAGAGAAATCAAAACCCAACTTAGATGTTCTTTATAATCACCTTACATTTGGAGGGTCGGTGTTCTGTAGAGTTGCGAGGTATCGTAGAGAGGCTTGATGCTTCTGCACACGTGCCCATGAGAAGGGATGGATATCGAGAACCGGATTTTTTCGGAATCGGTTCCGCGGCCGTCATTTCCGGTACAAGCATGCTAATAAATTACAACACAAGCACGCTTTAAAACGCACGGGCTCCATGTTTTATCATAAAAAAAACAAAACAAACAATAAAAGAGAAATAAAAATCCTGCTTTAATTAATATTTTAACTTATTTATTTGTAAACAAAAAAAATGTACACATTTTTTATTGTTGTCGGAAAAAAACCCCAAACATTTTCTGCTGTTAAACTTAAAAACCTGTAATATTTATTTCTATTTCTAACTTTGACTTTTTTTGTTTTTATTTCAGTCCAGTTCAGATTTATTTTGAAGTATTCTATTTTATTAAAGTGAGGTGTATTTTATTTAAATATTGTTCTGTTTTTTTAGTTCAAACATCATCCGATTAAAGTTTTTATCTTCATAATACTTATTTGTTTGTTTCTAAAAGTATCAATAAGAGATTCGTTAAAGACCCGGATCGTTAAGCGGTATCGATAAGAGGACTATTATCGATAAATCCTTATCGATACCCATCCCTACCTGTGATGCAACCAAACTCTGCCCCCATGATGTAATCCCTGTCAAACTGAGCTTCCCCGGTCGGGATGAGCGACCGAGTGCTTCTTCACTAAAGTAAACTTGTTTTCTTTCATTTTTATCACAGACGGACCACGTTTATCTGACCTGAAGGGGGTTAGAGGCGTGGTTAAGTTTAGGATGGCTTGCCCCCTGCGGGTTAGAGGCGTGGTTAAGTGTAGGATGGCTTGCCCCCTGCGGGTTAGAGGCGTGGTTAAGTTTAGGATGGCTTGCCCCCCCCGTCTCGTGTGTGTTTATGGAGTTCTAGAAGCTTGTTTGGGGTGGGATGGAGATCAAGTTTGTTTACACCTGAGTAGGAAGAGATTATACAGTGTGAGCGGGTGTGAGAGGAGGGAGGAGTTTAACGGTGCGTCTGTCCCTCCAGGAACGGCTTCCCCAAACAAACGGCGGCGCAGCTGATCCTGAAGGCCATCGCCCACCACTTGGTCTCGTCCAGCAGTTCGTCTTTGAAACACATTTACTTTGTGTTGTTTGACAGCGAGAGCATCGGCATCTACCTGCAGGAGATGGCCAAGCTGGACACTAAATAATGCTTCCGTTCCGTCTCCATGGTTACGTCGTGTCTGTAGTTACTCTTAGTTTAACTTGCTCTTTCTTCTTTGTCTGTTTTTGAATAAACCAACATGTTTTACACCGAATGTCTGTTCCTCGCTGCTTCCTGTCTGCGGTTACCGTGGTAACAACCAACCAACCAATCAAAAAAGAAAGAAAGAACGGTGAGACTTTTGTTTTTGTTTCAGGGTAAAAAGGACATTTAATTTATAGATTTCTATGTATAGATATGTACACATTCTACCCACGTTCTAGGAAGTTCTAGCCTGGTTCACAGGTACATGTACAACACCTGCAAGGATGGACCACACGGGGGCGCTCCCCGATGGGAATAAATAACATTAAATACCAGGACTTTCCTGCCATCGCTATGGCAACCAGGTTCTGAACAGGGTGTGGAGCAGTACCATAAACAAGCTGCGGGTGGTCCTACTCGGGCCCAGCGGATCTAGGTCCGGGCAGCAGTGGAACGGGAGAGGTGGCCTCGATCAGGGCGGGGTTCAGGATGATTGGCAGGGACATGGGCGGGACTCCCACCTGCAGAGGCGAGGCCAGAGGCTGCAGGATGAGAGGCGGGGACACGGCAGGGGGTCCGGGAGACGGAGGGTCTGGTCCTGCAAAACAAGAAACATACACTAGTTGTCTTTGAATACAACAAATCGGTGATAAATACGATGGTTATCGATACTCTGATTGGTCCTCTTTTACTGTTAAAAAAAAAAGTAGAAGAAAACAAACCATTTTGATTCAACCAAACCTTTTATTTTAAGCTATTTAAAACAGGTCGGGGTCCTGACTAAAGTGGAGGACTTTAAGTACTGCAGGGTCTCTTTCACGAGTGGGGGAAGGATGGAGCGAAAAATCAACGATTGGATCGGTCCAGCGTCTGCAATAATCAGGATGCTGCATCGATCCGTTATGGTGAAAAAAGGGCGGAGCCGAAAAGCAAACCTCTGGATTTACCAGTCGATCTACATTCCTACCCTCACCATGGTAACCAGGATCTACGTTCCTACCCTCACCATGGTAACCAGGATCTACGTTCCTACCCTCACCATGGTAACCAGGATCTATGTTCTTATCCTCACCATGGTAACCAGGATCTACGTTCCTACCCTCACCATGGTAACCAGGATCTACGTTCCTACCCTCACCATGGTAACCAGGATCTACGTTCCTACCCTCACCATGGTAACCAGGATCTACGTTCTTATCCTCACCATGGTAACCAGGATCTACGTTCCTACCCTCACCATGGTAACCAGGATCTACGTTCCTATCCTCACCATGGTAACCAGGATCTACGTTCCTACCCTCACCATGGTAACCAGGATCTACGTTCCTATCCTCACCATGGTAACCAGGATCTACTTTCCTACCCTCACCATGGTAACCAGGATCTACGTTCCTACCCTCACCATGGTAACCAGGATCTACGTTCCTACCCTCACCATGGTAACCAGGATCTACGTTCCTACCCTCACCATGGTAACCAGGATCTACGTTCCTACCCTCACCATGGTAACCAGGATCTACGTTCCTACCCTCACCATGGTAACCAGGATCTACGTTGCTACCCTCACCATGGTAACCAGGACCTACGTTCCGACCCTCACCATGGTAACTAGGATCTACGTTCCTACCCTCACCATGGTAACTAGGATCTACGTTCCTACCCTCACCATGGTAACAAGGATCTACGTTCCTACCCTCACCATGGTAACCAGGATCTACGTTCCTACCCTCAGTCTGTGGTCCTGCCACAGACTGTTGAGCTGTTTAGGGTGTACCCTGCCTCTTGCCTGAAATCAGCTGGGATAGGCTCTGGAATCCCCGTCAAGTATAAACGGTTCAGAAGATGAAATGAGACAGATGTAACGTGACATGTTTGTGTATCAGGCAGCCTTTTTTTTTACGTTTTACCGTAGCTTAAACACGTCCACCGCTCGTTTAAATCCTCGTGAGCTTATTTATGCTCCTAAAAACCCACAGAAAGCCGGTGTGAATGTTGAGCTGTAGTGAAAAGAGGAGGTGGTCACGGATGCAGCTGCTCATCGTCATGGTTTCATCCACTAATCTCTTCATCAGTAAAAGAGAAGTCAATACGTTTTAAAGAGGTAGTTGTCATGACGATGAGCTGCTTTAAAACTGGATCACACTCAGTTAAAGCGAGTTAACATGGTTACCGTTGGCACTGGGCGGCTGAGGCTCCTGAGGTGAGTCAGGTCTGCTGGGCGTCTCCGTTGAGACCGACTGGACCGCGCTCGGAGGGGACGGGGGTCGGCCTGCTGCGGGTTGAAGCGGTTCTACCGGTGGAGCAGGATCTACAAACCAGGAGGAAGAGTTAGCACGGCAACCAGGTCGCAGCGTAACCATAACGACGGTACCTGAGATGACGGTCTGTTTGAAGAGCTCCTCGCGGAGGTGAGGCAGGAAGCAGACGATCCGCTCCCAGGTGATCTCCCACAGGTCCGAGTAGCCGGTGTCGGCGCTGTGGAAAATCCCGGCCGTGTCCATCACCAGCAGCATGTTCTTCAGAGACTCTGGGATGGCTTCAAGCTGAAAAGACAGGACATCGTTGAAGGTGTGGAACCAACAACCTCCTAAAAAGAAAGACTCATAAAGTAAATAATCTACTCCTGAAAAACGAGCAGCTGAGGAAACAGGACGAGGCCGGTCCAACAAACGAGCTCTCACTGGAAGCACCAGTCATACCACCAGTCATCTCTATGTATCCAACATTTCACCAGGACCGTTTCCTTCCTACCCGTCCCTCATGGGGACAATGGGAACAGAAGTTAAGGCGATGTGCCTGCTATGCTCCGTCGGGCAGTGTGGAACCAGCCGAGCACCAACATGGACTGGCAGGAAGCTTGTTTTTAGACTTAGTTTTGAAGGAAGGTTCCAGTCAGTTCTTGGTTCCAGTTGGTTCCACACTGACAAGGTCTGGTTTAAAGTAGATTTATCGGTTGTGGACATTAGAGGTTGAATCTTTAACAAGATAAAACCCACAGTGTGAGGACAGAGACGAGTGGACAGCCCTGTCCAATCAGCATCAGGCCAGATGTTTGATTTACCATCATCTTTAACTCAGCTTAAAGAGACAGTAGCGAGCTGTTTTGGAGGATGCAGGGGACACTGTGTGTGTGTGTGTGTGTGTGTGTGTGAATGTCGATGCATGTTCTGCAGGGTTTGTGTAAGTGTGTGATTTTTAATGCATGTTTGCTTTAATTTTAAAAACAGCACTTTGTGTAACTTTATGTTTGAAAAGTGCTTTTTAAATAAAGTTTGATTTGATATTAAAATCCATCCGAGATGTTTGAAGGAAGGTGTTTAACGTTTCACGTGTAAAATGAGACGGCAGCGCCTCCAGGCTGTGTTCATCGTTCTCAGACAGGCATTACATTTTTCTGTGTGTGTGTTCCAGAGTTCACGTCTCAGCCAACAAAAAAAGTCAGACTCCGTCTAGAAAAAAACTGAATGGAATGGATCCTCACCAGCAGGTCGCTGGACCCGGCGTGCATGTACTTGTCCATGAAGTCTAGGATGGTGAGCCAGAGAGCAGCGAAGGTGGGCAGGGACAAGAGGGGGGAGAGGTGCTGGAGGAAGACCTGCAATGACACACACACACACACACACACAGCAGCTGAAAGCACGACCGTCAAGACCCCGGTCTCACCGCTCGTAAACGTTCAGCACCATTTAAACTAAAGTTGGTTCCCATTAGAGAAACGCTGCATGCGCTCGGTCACAGCTGATGTTTCTCAAACAGCCCTCCGACCGCTCCCAAACTTTGGAGCTGTGAGAAGCGGTCAATTTCCGCTCAGGCAAACCCCTCACCCCCCGTGCCCATCATGACTCTTCACCAGAGGTGTCAAGTAACGAAGTAAGTCTACTTCGTTACCTTACTCAAGTAGAAAATCTCGTTATCTTTACTTTAACGAAGTAATTATTTTTTTGTCTACTTTTTACTTTTACTCACTACTTTTTTATGCAATTATCTGTACTTTTACTTCGTTCATTTTATAAAAAGTAGTCGCTACTTTCGCCATTTTGTCACCGTTAAAATGCCGCGACTGTTTGTCGGAGTTTTTTTTTTTTTTTTATGAACCCTGAATGCATCAAACAAAGGAACAGATGAATGATTGGCTGAAAGGTCCAGTCAATCCTTACTTTGGGGCGAGTAGCCCCGCCCACAAACTTTTAAAGAGCAGGGACGTCAATTTCCGTGTTTGAGACTCGGGCTCGGAAATCAAAGTGTTTCTGATGCTGCAACACTGAACTTTGATTGAATTATCAATTTTTAAAAAAAACAACAGCAAAGAAATGTTTTTTATTATTATTATTATTTTCAGTCTGCGGTTATTGTAAGCGTCTTTGCTGAAAATATTGTAGATGGTATTTTTATAAAAATAACTTTGATCTGTGACGCACTATTTTATCTTTAGAAACAAAGCTGATTGAACTGATTCATCCATAAATAGTAGTGGATGAAGTATTTGTGCTTAAAAGCATCCAAAATGTTATTGATTAGTTTATAAAGACTGACTGAGGAGATTAAAACTACACATCGCTTAGATTTTGTATCATGTAGATGTTTGGGTTAACATAAAACAAAAAACCTTATATGTACACATATATGTGTAGATAAGTATTTATGTAAATTTATATACCGTAATTTCACGGCTATTAGGCGCACCGTACGAAAAGGCGCAGCCTCAGTTTTGTGCGCCGTAGCAGGATTTAACACACACATAGGGCGCACCGTACGAAAAGGCGCAGTCTCAGTCACACACCGCTTTACAACAACACACACGCAAGCATGCAAATGTGCGCATTAAAAAATAGTCCAGTGCTTCTCAAATAGTGGGGCGCGTGTGATCCTGTGGAACACGTTTTTCTTTTTTGCCATACTAGAATAAAGTGTAATTGTACATCCACTACAGTAGTTGTAGTTTATAGTTTAAATAAGTGTTATTTTTTTTAAAATTCAAGTTAATTGATGCACTTTAAATATTTTCTTTTACACACTAAAAAACAATGTTAATAAAGATGTTCTTTTTTTTTCCTTTAATGTTAACGAGGATACAATGTTATTCAGAAGTGTACTTAGAACCAGGGGTCCCCAACCTTTTGTGCGCCATGGACCGGTTTAGTGTCTGATAATGTTTTCATGGACCGGTCTACAGGTGATAAGACCAGCCGGAAAAACTGGCTTTTTTAATCAATAATAATACATTTAAATACACGTTGTCTTCACGAGAAAATTTATTAGCGTGGAAACATTCTCTCTGCTCGAACGCACTCTGGTTGCCTTGGTAACGGTAAACATACCTTCAAAATAAAGACATCACAAAAACAAAGTGAATAAAAATAGTAGTTAGGCCCCTCACACCAGGGGTGGTCCACCTGGTGGTTGGGGACCACTGCTTATAACAATTTCATAGACAAATGATACTAATTATGGTCATGGCGGAGAGTGGGGGAGAGCGGGGGGCGACATATTTTCTTCTTTCTAGGGGGGGCGCAACAGGATATAATTGAGAAGCACTGCGTTAGTCCAAGCATCTACAATCCATTGACTCGTTTATGCTGAAATTACTCGCGGCGGCTCGATTCCCATGTTCCTCCGCGTAGCTGATTGCCTTCAGCTTAAACTGAGCGTCATAAGCGTGTCTCTTTTCCATTTTCAGGGTTAAAACAGCAATGTTGTTCATACAGCACATACCTTTTTTATACACAATCCACGCTCACACTTCACTCTTTAACGTTCTCATGCTTTTCTTTCAGGTCCACCTCGCCTCACGGGCACCGCTTTTTTTTTAGGTCACACACAAGGCGCACCGCACGAAAGGGCGCACCGCTCATTTTGAAGAAAATTTTAGACTTTTAGGTGCGCCTTATGGCCGTGAAATTACGGTATACCGTCTCCTAGGTCCCGCTCCTACTGGTTTTTTAAAATCTTGTTTCCCTGGTTATTTTTTCATTTTTACAGTTCTTAAAATTTTAGAAAAAGAATCCAAGGATTTTGCCTCCTGTGTGTTTCCTTCACTCCCACTGCCTTACGAGTGCATGTAAAGGGTGTTATTTTGTCAATGGGTGTGGTTTTACTGGGTGTACGATATTTTTTGTAAAATACGATAATTTTACGTCATTAGTACGATAATCCAGCACCTCCCACCTGGCAACGCTGCCCAGGCTGTATGTGGCACTCCCATACTTGTACTAACTTGTTAAAGACTATTCAGTATTGCCTCAAAGAACTTTGAAAACTAGCTGCCTTCAAGGCTTGAAAAAGCCTTTTGGTCATTTTTTTTTCATTTATTTATTTTTTTTTAACATTGAGTGTGTTTGTGTCTTGAAGTTGGTTAAATTAGGTGATGCAGAGTGAAGCTTGGTAGCTGAAGGGACGTTACATAATGCCCTGCTTATGTTAATACATTTGATTGTGTTAATTAATCGATTTCCAATAAAGATTATTAAGAAATAAATGTTTCTGATTCATAAAGTTTAACACCAAAACACTTTCATTTATTATCATATTTTCTGCTCCTTAAAGCATGTGATAATAGTTTAAAAATATGTTCATACGCTTTTGTTAACAATATTCCTTTTTTTCTGAAAATTACTTTTACTTTGTTTACTTTAAGTAGTTTTAAAATAGGTTACTTTTTACTTTTACTTAAGTAGAAAACTTGAGTTGATACTTCTACTTTTACTAAAGTAGTTTTTTAACTCGGTATTTATACTTCTACTTAAGTAGAAAATGTTGGTACTTTTGACACCTCTGCTCTTCACTACGCTTTTTCAAAACCTTCTACATTCTGTTTTCTTTTTGTGCTTCAAGAAAACGACTCAATGTGTGAAAATAAAATAAGTTTGAATCTTTGATTTAAAACCAACATCTAATCAGTTTGGTAACATTAGACGTAAGTTCATGGATGATTGGTCCTCTAGACCAACGCTGGACCACCTCTGCTTCACCAGCATTGCTGGCAGCAACTAAACGTTGCAGCGACTAAATTTTGAGTGTTGTCAAAATTTGGCGCACTGTACTGTTCAAGGATTGGTCCAGCACGGTTCAGGCGGTGTGACGGACCCTCAAAGTTAAAAAAAAAGAAAAAATGAAAATATGATTTTATTTTTAGGCCGGATCCAGTCTGTCTACAGACCTTAGAGAGCAGGGTGCAGGCTCTCATCCTGGTCTCCTCCATCCCGCCCACATCTGCAGGGCTGATGTTGTCCAGCAGCTTGGTCAGCAGCGGGAAAAGAACCTGAAAAACACACCAAGTTATTTACACACAAAGAGCAGATTCATGTGTTTAAACAGAATTCAGTTCCTGTTTTGAGATCAGAATTAATCGATTAAATTTATTTAACAAAAAGATAAAAGATTGTTTTTCTAAATGTTTCAGGTAAAAACATGCTTTTATTTCAGAGTTTCTTTTGTTTTTATCTTGTTTTTATTCATGAATTGATCGAAGGTTTAAAACATCCCAGTTTAACCGCTCGTTATTGTCTTAACGATCGTTTCTGGATCAAAATGTTACATTTAAAAAAAAAAAAAAGAATTTCAATCACAGATAAAAAAAAAAAAACTATTGATACAACTTCTAAAAATTTTATTTCTTCAATCATTTGATAAAAAGAAGTTTGTTTTTTTTTACTTTCAAACAAATTAAGTTTGAATCATATAGAAATTTTTTAAATAAACAGATTTTTCAAAATTTGACAATTATTTGAAAAGTTTTTATTTAAATGTTTTGTAAATAATTGACTGACATTTTGCACAAATTGGCCAATTTAATTGTTTGTTTGAAAAAGAAACAAACAATTATGTTTTACTTTATTTTGAAAAAAAAAAAAGTAATATTTTGAAAGAACTCACCTAAAAATACTCAGTTTGCAAAATTTTACAAAAAAATGATCAAAAACTAATTCATAAAAAAAAAAAAAAGTATGATTTTTTTTTCATACTTCAAACTGAGTATATAAATAAATAAAAAAAACAATGAAGCTTTAATCTGATTTTCTTTAATCTTTAAACGGCTCTTTGTTTTATTTTGAAATTCTGATCTCAAAAGGTAAACGTTTGAAGAATCTTCAGACCTTATTAAAGCAGGACTCCCACTCTGTCGCATCCAGAGTCTGAAGATCATGCACCAACAACGCTCTCTGCAGGTACGTCAGAGCCTGCATCCTCACCTGCCTGCGGGCGTCGCAGCACAGCCACGCCATACCTGCACACAAACCCCTGTAATCGCAGCTCCACACACTCCCAGTAATCCAAGTACTCCCAGTAATCTCACCTTGTAGCAGAGGACACCAGCAGCTGCTCCACAACGTCTGGGAATCAGCTTCGATCTTTCTGCCTGAAGCCTCCAGATGGCGCTGTTCCTCTGCCCACGAGCTGTAAATGCTGGCAGCGCGGGTGTGTAGTGTGTGCATCAGATCTAACAGCTACACACACACACACACACACACACACACACACACACACACACACACACACACACACACACACACACACACACACACAACCATGAGAGGGACAGCAACAAAGAAAAGATCTAAAACCTCGTTTATAGACTTCCTTAATCTTTAAGACTCTCGTATTTTCGGTTTGTAAACCAAAAAAACCACAAAATAACAAAAAAAAACCCATAAATAAGTTTAACTGAATTTTAAGTTGCAGTTTTGGGAAAAATTTATTTGATAAAACCCAACATTAAAAACAGACGCGTCATCTTGAAAGACTTCTGTAGCTCTTTCCAGGACGATCAGAGACGCTTCACATGGTCATCATTCATTCCATCCATAGCAGGTACTGGTAAGATACTGTTATAGCCCCAGCTGTTCTGGAGCAGACTGACAGAAGCCATCGGCCCCCTCTGATCATCACCAACCAATCACACACACACCATCCAGATCGGCAACGTGGGATGGTGTGGGTGAGGGGTCTTGCCCAGGGATACAACCACTATTTTCTCAACGGCCATCCCACCGTGGCAACTAGGGTTCCAGCGGTCTCCCATCCATGTACTGCCAGGCCCAGGGTTAACAGGATCAGGCATTGACAGGCTGGTATGACCCCAGACCAACTAGTGTACGGTACTGACGTTATGAACTGAGAACGTGTCGTCTGGTTTATTAACGGAACATAGTAAGAGTTCTTCAGATAACGACGTCTACATCACGATGCACCGCTTCCTCTTCTACATCACCATGCTTCCTCTTCTACGTCTCTACATCACCGTGCTTCCTCTTCTACGTCTCTACATCACCGTGCTTCCTCTTCTACGTCTCTACATCACCATGCTTCCTCTTCTACGTCTCTACATCACCATGCTTCCTCTTCTACGTCTCTACATCACCGTGCTTCCTCTTCTACGTCTCTACATCACCATGCTTCCTCTTCTACGTCTCTACATCATCATGCTTCCTCTTCTACGTCTCTACATCACCATGCTTCCTCCTCTACGTCTCTACATCACCATGCTTCCTCTTCTACGTCTCTACATCACCATGCTTCCTCTTCTACGTCTCTACATCACCATGCTTCCTCTTCTACGTCTCTACATCACCATGCTTCCTCTTCTACGTCTCTACATCACCATGCTTCCTCTTCTACGTCTCTACATCACCATGCTTCCTCTTCTACGTCTCTACATCACCGTGCTTCCTCTTCTACGTCTCTACATCACCGTGCTTCCTCTTCTACGTCTCTACATCACCGTGCTTCCTCTTCTACGTCTCTACATCACCGTGCTTCCTCTTCTACGTCTCTACATCACCGTGCTTCCTCTTCTACGTCTCTACATCACCATGCTTCCTCTTCTAC
This sequence comes from Neostethus bicornis, assembly GCA_902685375.1. NCBI lineage: Eukaryota > Metazoa > Chordata > Actinopteri > Atheriniformes > Phallostethidae > Neostethus > Neostethus bicornis. Next base: position 718,321 of record LR738548.1, read on the forward strand.
GTCTCTACATCACCATGCTTCCTCTTCTACGTCTCTACATCACCGTGCTTCCTCTTCTACGTCTCTACATCACCATGCTTCCTCTTCTACGTCTCTACATCACCGTGCTTCCTCTTCTACGTCTCTACATCACCATGCTTCCTCTTCTACGTCTCTACATCACCATGCTTCCTCTTCTACGTCTCTGCATCACCATGCTTCCTCTTCTACGTCTCTACATCATCATGCTTCCTCTTCTACGTCTCTACATCACCATGCTTCCTCCTCTACGTCTCTACATCACCATGCTTCCTCTTCTACGTCTCTACATCACCATGCTTCCTCTTCTACGTCTCTACATCACCATGCTTCCTCTTCTACGTCTCTACATCACCATGCTTCCTCTTCTACGTCTCTACATCACCATGCTTCCTCTTCTACGTCTCTACATCACCATGCTTCCTCTTCTACGTCTGTTCGCAGCAGGGTTTCGTGTTGGTTCAGGATGTCATTAGCAACGATGGTAACGTGTGTGATGTCAGTGACATCATCATGTCATCATCAGTGACACTATCAGTCAGTTCTGATCTTTCACCAGGATGTTAGCAGGTCGGTTTTCCTCCAACAAAGACTTCATATTGTAATTAAATTAAAACGATCAAACTGAAGCTGAGTTGGACAGCCGGTGTGGGTAACTCAAGACTAAAACTCCTTCCTCTGAGCTCCTCCAACAGATAGAACCATGAAACCTGGTTCCCTGGTAGAGTCTACCATCCCCTTCATTCTGAAACTAATTCCACTTCTCAGGCTTCACTGTGTCGAGGTGAGACGGGGTGAACATATTACGTTTGAATCTCTCATGAAAGAGGAAACATGTATGTTTGTTTTTTTCACGGCTGATGTTTCTGATCATTTTGATGTGATGACATTGCGTCACACAGAGTTCAGCTTTGTGGTATGTGAAGGTGGTAAAGGAAGGTAAACCAGTACGAAGCGTCTCAGACCGTGGTCGGGGGTAAGCGGTGTGGAAAAGGAAAAAGGGACGTGGTACTTACATCCTGACTAACCTGTAATGACACCGTGTGATAGCTGGCAGGTACGCCTTCGTCCTCTTCGTCGTCGCTATGGGAACGTGATAGACGCTGGCTAGCCCCTCGGCCACCGCCTCGCCTGGCGCTGGCTCCTCCCTCTTTGTCTCTGCCTGCTGTTTTCTTTCTCAGACGGGACTTAGAGGAGTCGTACTTATGGCTCTTTTTCTTGTCGTGGTTCCGGTAGCCTGCAGGAGACAACGCGGTGTGAACGCAGCGTGTGCACGAAGCGTGTGCACAAAGCGTGTGCACGAATCGTGTGCACACACTGTGTGTCTTTAATGATGCATAGGACGTAGAGGTTGTTGAAATGTACGCCAAGATCAAATAATGCAGATGTAACCTGAGGATCTACAGAAAGCTGATTGAAAAGTCACCTTCTGAATGTTGGTAGTGTGTGTGTGTGTGTGTGATGTCTAATGGTTGTGTAACAACAACAAAACATGTTGTGAGAGTAGTTTTACTGCAGGTTGGAAACCATCTGTATGTGTGACGTTGACTCTGGACTGGTAGATCTGTGTGTGTGTGTAGATCTCAGGAGGTTGTTTTTTAAAGGCTCGGTTAACGTTGGATTTATTTTATTGATTCAAACTGATTGATAAAGTTGATCAAACTACACCACCCACACATCGGCAGCAGGGGTCTCACCTCCGTTCAGACTGGCCTCCACAAACACCCGAATGGCTCGGACGCACAGCTCAAAGTTGTCGGGGGTGACGTGGGCGGCGTCCCTCACGATGAAGGACAGCGTCTCCACACACTTGATGAGGGATTTCGTGTCATGCTGGCCCAGATCCTGGCCCAGAGTCAGGCTGTACTGGTTTACCAGAGGGTGGTTCAGCACCGGCTTGGAGGAGACTGTTTGGATTTTACTGGTTTCCAGTTCATCCTTCCCAACCTGGACAAAGGAAAGAAGGAGGGAAGTCAAACTGTCTCAGTGAAATAAGAGCTTTTTTTTTTCCCGGACTCTCGATCCAAGTCCCTGCTCTGACTTCTACAGTCTTGGTGAACCTCTTCTCTCTCTTGATACAGACACACTTCCCTCATCCCCACTCTATTCTCCTGTCTTTAAACACACCCTGTGTGTGTGTGTGTGTGTATACTAACCACCAGCCAGCCGCTGCTCGCCACGTCTACGTCTGTGGTGGAGCGGGGGATCCTGATCTTGCTGTGGTCGGTGTAGACCTCAGAGTCCGACGTGTAACCCCGATCTAAAGTCACCTCGACGGGATGATGAGACGGTAACTCGCTGTCTGACTGAGCCCCTGCACACACACACACAGACATACACACCGTGTGAACATGTCCGTACAGACCGGTGATGATGAGGATGATGAAGACCTGTGTCGCTGTCGGGGGAAGTGGAGGCCAGTTGGAAAGAGGGTGGAGCTCGGACCCCTGCTCCGATGCACTCCAGCAGGGTGAAGAGTGTGTACCAGTCGTCTGTGCAGTGGATATTTGCAGCGTTGGTCTTTAGCAGCTCGTGGAGGCCGTAGGCCACCTCCCGACTGACCCGGGATAGGACGGCCGGTTTCATCATGAGAAGGAGGCGCAGAGAGTGGAGGACCTGAGGAGGAGAAGACTTCCATCATACGGAGAGCTGGCTGGATGGAGGGATGGGGGGGTGGGTAGGTGGGATACCTGTGAGCTGATCTCCTCTCTTCTCAGCAGACGAATGGCCAGGCGTAGGAGACCCACCACCGCCCTCTCTACCAGGAAGCAGCTTTCAGTGGCATGGACGCACAGATGGCAGAGATGGTCCCGCATTGTCTGCCACACACAGCCCACACGGTCCCTACACACACACACACACACACACACAGTCAGACTACCACACAAACACACACACACACAAAGGGAGTGTGTTCCTACCGGTTCTCCAGCACGATGCGCAGCAGCATCTCCAGGCAGAAAGCAGCGTCCTCCTCATCGTACGTCTCCTCATCAGGACTCACGGAGATCAGCGCCTGCAGAGGAGAAGAGTCAGGTTCTACAGAAAGAACCGGAAGGATGAGACGTTCTGTTTCTAACCTTCATCAGTTCCTGAAGAGAATCCAGCTGCAGGAATTTACTCTCAGTCACCAGCTTCTCTGGATCACAGTGCTGAGGAACACAGAGAGAGAAGTGAGAGAGGGTGGACCACTATGCTCCTCATCCTCCTCCATCAGAGTCTCAGAGGGAGTTAGCCTCCACTATGCTCCTCATTCTTCTCCACCAGAGTCTCAGAGGGTGTTAGCCTCCACTATGCTCCTCATTCTCCTCCATCAGAGTCTCAGAGGGAGTTAGCCTCCACTATGCTCTTCATTCTCCTCCACCAGAGTCTCAGAGGGTGTTAGCCTCCACTATGCTCCTCATTCTTCTCCACCAGAGTCTCAGAGGGTGTTAGCCTCCACTATGCTCCTCATTCCCCTCCATCAGAGGGTGTTAGCCTCTACTATGCTCCTCATCCTCCTCCACCAGAGTCTCAGAGGGTGTTAGCCTCCACTATGCTCCTCATTCTTCTCCACCAGAGTCTCAGAGGGTGTTAGCCTCCACTATGCTCCTCATTCTCCTCCACCAGAGGGTGTTAGCCTCCACTATGCTCCTCATCCTCCTCCACCAGAGTCTCAGAGGGTGTTAGCCTCCACTATGCTCCTCATTCTCCTCCATCAGAGTCTCAGAGGGTGTTAGCCTCCACTATGCTCCTCATTCTTCTCCACCAGAGTCTCAGAGGGTGTTAGCCTCCACTATGCTCCTCATTCTCCTCCACCAGAGGGTGTTAGCCTCCACTATGCTCCTCATCCTCCTCCACCAGAGTCTCAGAGGGTGTTAGCCTCCACTATGCTCCTCATTCTCCTCCATCAGAGTCTCAGAGGGTGTTAGCCTCCACTATGCTCCTCATTCTTCTCCACCAGAGTCTCAGAGGGTGTTAGCCTCCACTATGCTCCTCATTCTCCTCCACCAGAGTCTCAGAGGGTGTTAGCCTCCACTATGCTCCTCATTCTCCTCCATCAGAGTCTCAGAGGGTGTTAGCCTCCACTATGCTCCTCATTCTCCTCCACCAGAGTCTCAGAGGGTGTTAGCCTCCACTATGCTCCTCATTCTCCTCCATCAGAGTCTCAGAGGGAGTTAGCCTCCACTATGCTCCTCATCCTCCTCCACCAGAGGGTGTTAGCCTCCACTATGCTCCTCATTCTCCTCCATCAGAGTCTCAGAGGGTGTTAGCCTCCACTATGCTCCTCATTCTCCTCCACCAGAGTCTCAGAGGGTGTTAGCCTCCACTATGCTCCTCATTCTCCTCCATCAGAGTCTCAGAGGGTGTTAGCCTCCACTGTGCTCCTCATTCTCCTCCATCAGAGGGTGTTAGCCTCCACTATGCTCCTCATTCTCCTCCATCAGAGGGTGTTAGCCTCCACTATGCTCCTCATTCTCCTCCATCAGAGGGTGTTAGCCTCCACTATGCTCCTCATTCTCCTCCATCAGAGGGTGTTAGCCTCCACTATGCTCCTCATTCTCCTCCATCAGAGTCTCAGAGGGTGTTAGCCTCCACTATGCTCCTCATTCTCCTCCACCAGAGTCTCAGAGGGTGTTAGCCTCCACTATGCTCCTCATTCTCCTCCACCAGAGTCTCAGAGGGTGTTAGCCTCCACTATGCTCCTCATTCTCCTCCATCAGAGGGTGTTAGTCATTCTCCTCCATCAGAGGGTGTTAGCCTCCACTATGCTCCTCATTCTCCTCCACCAGAGTCTCAGAGGGTGTTAGCCTCCACTATGCTCCTCATTCTCCTCCACCAGAGTCTCAGAGGGTGTTAGCCTCCACTATGCTCCTCATTCTCTTCCATCAGAGGGTGTTAGCCTCCACTATGCTCCTCATTCTCTTCCATCAGAGGGTGTTAGCCTCCACTATGCTCCTCATTCTCCTCCATCAGAGGGTGTTAGCCTCCACTATGCTCCTCATTCTCCTCCACCAGAGTCTCAGAGGGTGTTAGCCTCCACTATGCTCCTCATTCTCTTCCATCAGAGGGTGTTAGCCTCCACTATGCTCCTCATTCTCCTCCATCAGAGTCTCAGAGGGTGTTAGCCTCCACTATGCTCCTCATTCTCTTCCATCAGAGGGTGTTAGCCTCCACTATGCTCCTCATTCTCCTCCACCAGAGTCTCAGAGGGTGTTAGCCTCCACTATGCTCCTCATTCTCCTCCATCAGAGGGTGTTAGCCTCCACTATGCTCCTCATTCTCTTCCATCAGAGTCTCAGAACGAATGGTGTGTTTTGGGTTCTAACACAGGAGAACCCCTGGTACCTTAATACAGAGCAGGGCGCTCTGCTTGGCCTCCTGGTTCTCCGTAGACGGCCCCCGGAGGCCGGACTGCTCGGCGCCGCTCAGCGTTAGCCAGTTAACGAAGCTCAACACGGCCGACTCGCCGCTGGATGGAACAGAAACACATTTAACTTCCAGAGCAGCCGTTTTATTTCTGTTACTGTTTAAACTCATCAGTTTGGATTTTTCAGTCTCCATGGTGATGTGATTTTTTTTTTACCGGTTAGAAGGCGTTTCTTCTCGTTGCAGAGACACTTTCCCGTTGGGCTCCACAAAGTCCTCCACCTGCAGAGACAGGGAATGAACATTGGAGGGCAGCAGAGCGTGTGGGATTCAGAGGGGACGCAGTGCTGACCTCCACCATGGCTTTGGGCAGCAGCTCCGCTCTGAACAGCTGCAGCATGGATTCCATGATGTTCTTCCAGCCCTCCCTCAGAATGTTGCCGTGGCGATGCGCCAGGTCAAAGACGGTCCTGGCCGCCGTCTGGGCCTTAGCGTTGCTACCGAACACCGTGGGCAGGTTTTCCACAGACTGCAGAGGGAGGACAAGACGGTCAGATACACACAGCCAAGAACCAGGTCTAGCAGGACGAGGAGGGGTCTCACCTCACTGCTCAGCGTGGTGAACTTGCACAGAGAGATGATCAGGTTGTCAAAGACGTCGCTGAAGCCGTAGTGAGCGGCGATCATTGCACACTTTCTGTAAAAAGCACACCTCAGCTTCATCAGGACACCTCATTTATCGGATCAGTGCGTATGCTGACGTGGACCAGGACATCTGGACCTAGTGAGAGAGGTGGTACCTGAATCCAGTGATGGCTTTCTGTAGGATGGGGTCTTCCAGGCTCTTGTCGAACACGTAGGACAGGGCGGCGATGGTGGGTCCCCATGTCATAGAGAAAAGGTCGTTGTCGTAGGAACCAGCGGGAACGTGGAGAAACAGGCCTTCGGGTGTGGCGCCGCGGTGCAGCAGGACGCTCCAAACGTAGTTCTCCTTCACCAGACCCGTCTGCTCGTCGGGCATCACGATCTCCTCGTTTCTGCACCGAGACGGCAATCACAACATGTAGCAGCCAATCACAACATGTAACATCATGAGAAGGAGGCGCAGAGAGTGGAGGACCTGAGGAGGAGAAAAATTGGCTGGAGAATAAAAACACCTGCTCTGATTGGCTGGAGGTTAATGTTGTTACAGGTGATACAAAGCTCTGCTCATCAGAGTCTCTCGTTTCATCTTAATTAAATCGATTATTTCCTTTACGTTTGATTTATTAATGTTTTATTTTATCTAATGATTATAGAATTTTTTAATGTTAAAAATAATATTGATAGAAACTCCTCCAGTTGCTTCTTGCTGCAGAAAAAATGAGCTTTGTGTGTAAATCAACCTGACTGCATCCTCCAGCTCAACCTGGAGGATCCTGATGTCCAGCTGTGAGACATAGTCTCTCCAGCGGGTCCGAGGTATGCCTCTGGGTCTCCTCCTGGTGGAACACCTCACCAGTGAGGAAGGCATCCTAATCAGATGCCTGAACCACCCAATCTGGTTTTCTCGACCCGAAGGAGCAACAGTTCTACTCCGAGCTTCTTCTGTACGGCAGAGCTCCTCCCTCTATCTCTGAGTGAGAGTCCTGCCAGCCTGCAGAGGAAGATAATTTCAGCTGCTTGTATCCGCAATCAAGTTCTTTCACCACCCACACTGGTTACCATGGTGAGGGTAGGAACAGAGGTTCCTGGTTACCATGGTGAGGGTAGGAACGTAGATCCTGGTTACCATGGTGAGGGTAGGAACATAGATCCTGGTTACCATGGTGAGGGTAGGAACGTAGATCCTGGTTACCATGGTGAGGATAGGAACGTAGATCCTGGTTACCATGGTGAGGGTAGGAACGTAGATCCTGGTTACCATGGTGAGGATAGGAACGTAGATCCTGGTTACCATGGTGAGAGTAGGAACGTAGATCCTGGTTACCATGGTGAGGATAGGAACGTAGATCCTGGTTACCATGGTGAGGGTAGGAACGTAGATCCTGGTTACCATGGTGAGGGTAGGAACATAGATCCTGGTTACCATGGTGAGGGTAGGAACATAGATCCTGGTTACCATGGTGAGGGTAGGAACGTAGATCCTGGTTACCATGGTGAGGGTAGGAACGTAGATCCTGGTTACCATGGTGAGGGTAGGAACGTAGATCCTGGTTACCATGGTGAGGGTAGGAACGTAGATCCTGGTTACCATGGTGAGGGTAGGAACATAGATCCTGGTTACCATGGTGAGGGTAGGAACGTAGATCCTGGTTACCATGGTGAGGGTAGGAACGTAGATCCTGGTTACCATGGTGAGGGTAGGAACGTAGATCCTGGTTACAATCAAACAACATTGGTGTTTTATCTCAAGATGAATAAACCAGTCTCTTGTGTAACAAAACTGAATATTTCGGCCTGATTTTTCACTTTTGAACAACTATTTATTTTATGTTTTGTTTTTTTGTTTTTTTTAATGTAAATGTAATCATATTTTTTCAGTGACGGACCTCATGAAGAATAGATGTTACCATGGTAGCAATTATTCGGGATCTATTGGAACAATTAAACTTCAGTCTCAGAGCCCCGGTGTGTTTGGTGTGCTTACTTGATGGCGTTGTAGATGTCCTCCAACATGTCCTGGTCAAAGTCTTTGTTCCCGTTTACACCCTTCAGATTTTTCTTGAATTGCTGAGGATGAACAGAGTGAGAGTTTTGTTTAACTCAAACCAACAATTAAAGAAGCCCGGGTGAAAATACACTTGTTATGTGTCACTTAATCTGCATTGGATGCACCAGTAGGAACACAGGGATTAGGGCCAGGACCCCCTGTAAATAAACACAAGCACTGGGCGATGACTGATGGCCTCCAGGCCGGCTAGCAGGTATGGGGGGGAAACCGGAGCTTCTCTGCAGGGACAGAGAAATAAACACCACGCCGTCTCACACACATCATCACTTCAGAAGCTGCGTGAGCCGCGTTTATGGAGCGAATTATCATCCCTCTTCCTGACCTTCGCTTCACCTCGCCGGGAACACGCCGTGTCACGGAAGAACTGATTTATACACAGCAGAAATAACTAGCCGCTAAACGCTAACTGAAGGGCGCCTCTTTTACAGGCACGATGGGACCAGGGGTGTGGATCCTCTGCAGAGGGCTGGACAGGAGTCTGGAGTGTCTGTGTGTGTATGTATGACTATGTAAGTGTAATTGTGTGTGTGTGTTAGTGTGTGTGTGTGTCGGTGCACAGGAAACCAAATAAGTATCTAATCTCTTTGTGATTTCATAAGTTCACCCACATAAAAATTATGAAGGGGTTTGAAATTTTGTGTAAAATATGTTTAAAATAAGAATTTGAAGACATGAGAAAATAGAATGTAATATTTGTTTGTTTGAAATGTTTTCTGTAGTTTTTTATCTAGTTTTTCAAACTACAGCAGGGATTTTTGTCCCAGTTCTTCAACATAAACCTTCTTCAGATCAATAATAAATTCTAACTAAGATTCTTTTCTCAGGTCTTAAGACTCTTTAGGTCTTTCCAGGACCTTCGTATGCTCCTTATGTCATGCTCACAGAAAATGAAGTGCATCGTCGTCTTGAAAATCATGGTGATTATTCTGTGTGTGTGTGAGATGAAAGCGCTGTGACAGGTGTTGCAACATTAAATAACTCGTTAACGTCATGTCTTTGTTTGAATTTGGAGATGAAATGATCTAAATCGACCGCATGTCGAGAGAACATCAAACGATGCTGTCTTGCCTGTATGGCGACAATTGACTGTAAAGCACTCGATGAAGGGCTCTATCAGACTGTTAGATGATGCATCACAGACATTCTTAGTGGCATCCGTATTCAGATCTACACACTGAAGAATCTGGAGTTTCATGCATAGAGCTACTTTTTATTGGCACTTAAAATAAGGTGGATTTTTGTGAGACAATCGTGCGTATGTCACACTCATCTGTAATCTATTACCTGGTACAAACTCGAGTCGAGTGTTTCCGTGAAAACCCCAACTTTTGTGTCTTTAAATTGTGAAACTCTGTACTTGATGATACACGTGTCTGTTGTTTTTGTTTGGTGTGTGTTTATTTGTTTCTAATATGAAACATAAATAAAAATATTGTTTAAACAGAAAAAGGTGAAGAATAAATCCAGAATCGCATGCGAGGAGTAGGTCCATGAGCTGAAAAAGGCGGGGCTTCCTGTTTCCATGGGAACCGTTGGTAAAACACTTGATGTGTCAAACTCTCCTTCCCCCGCTGTATTAGAGACAGTGTGGTGAGACCGGCCATGCTGATTGGTCTAGAGACATTGTGGTGAGAGCGGCCATGCTGATTGGTCTAGAGACAGTGTGGTGAGAACGGCCATGCTGATTGGTCTAGAGACAGTGTGGTGAGAACGGCCATGCTGATTGGTCTAGAGACAGTGTGGTGAGAGCGGCCATGCTGATTGGTCTAGAGACAGTGTGGTGAGAACGGCCATGCTGATTGGTCTAGAGACATTGTGGTGAGAGCGGCCATGCTGATTGGTCTAGAGACAGTGTGGTGAGAGCGGCCATGCTGATTGGTCTAGAGACAGTGTGGTGAGAGCGGCCATGCTGATTGGTCTAGAGACATCATGGTGAGAGCGGCCATGCTGATTGGTCTAGAGACAGTGTGGTGAGAGCGGCCATGCTGATTGGTCTAGAGACATCATGGTGAGAGCGGCCATGCTGATTGGTCTAGAGACAGTGTGGTGAGAGCGGCCATGCTGATTGGTCTAGAGACAGTGTCACTGAAGAAAAGACAGGAAACAGAGATGTTTGTATCAGAGATGAAGATGCTGAGGATCTCTCTGGGAGTGACCAGGATGGACAGGATCAGAGGAACAGCACATGTTAGAGGTTTTAAAGTCAGAGAGGTCAGACTGAGATGGTTTGGACATGTGCAGAGGAGAGAGAGAGAGTACATCAGAAGAAGGATGCTGGGTTTGGAACCACCAGGAAAGAGGACTAGAGGAAGACCAAAGAGGAGGTTCATGGATACAGTGAAGGAAGACATGAAGATAGTTGGTGTGACTGAAGAGGATGCAGGAGATAGGGTTAGATGGATAAACTGAGTTGCTGTGGCGCCCCCTGAAGGGGAATGTTTAAAGGAGAAGAAAACGAGAGACCATAGGTAATCAGCAAATGACAGCCCATGGATTCCATTTTTAAAGACGAGCTGTCTTCTTGTCCTCCGGCCTTTTGGTCCATCAGTTTGACCAAACTAGACAATAGGAAACTGTCTGATACAATGTTCCTTCAACAGGGCTCACACAGTACACAAAACAAGCACGTAAACTCTCACACCCCATCAGGAGCAGCAGGGCCTCCCTTAAAGAAAGTTATTTACTGGTTGGACACTGACTGACTGGTCCTGTACCCTCAAATGACATGTCAAAAACCGATGTTGATGAAGCGAGTTATTAACTTTTATCTTTTTTTCTCTCCATGCACACTAAGATGTCATTTTACCACTTGTCCAGTGGAGAGCGGTGTTTGATCTTTTACAGGTGAGAGTCGTGATTAAAAATAAAATAGTTTCACTGTCTTTTGTTTTATTTATGATGTCTTTAAAATTCTGTCTGAACTCGTTTTACTTTGAAAATCACAAATTCATTTTTATGTACTTGTTTTGTTCTTGTTTGATTATTCATTTTCTGCTTGTGTCAGTGCGTGTGTGTGTGTATGTATGTGTGTGAGGACCAGGTCTCTGCCAGTGAGAGTCGCCCACCCACCAACTGGTCACCAGTCCTCCCTGTTTAGTCTTCAGCTGCTGTCAATCACCCGGTGTGAAAACAGACCCCCCTCTTTGATGAAGCCCCGCTGCACCCCACAGCATCTCTGATCCTCAGCACTACGCGGCCCGTCGCACCCGCAGGAATTTCACACCGCAGACTGAGAAAATAGACAGACTGGAAACCAGTGTGACCATCACTAGTTACCCCGCATTACCAGTATGACCAGTCTCCAAGCAGCAGCTCCTAACATATTCTACAAACCCAGTGGCTGCAGCTCCGTCATCCATCCACTAGATGGAACTCCATTAAAGGAAATGTCAACAAAACCTCCAGAAAAATACGATTAACGTCTTTTCATCGAATAAAAAAACCAAGAACGGCCTCTAAACGTTTAGATGTTTATGTGGGGTGTGTCATTAGAACGGTAACCATAGAGACGCTTCTACTTCCTGCTCTCTGTTCCAGTTTGTCTTCTAACTTCATTCCCTCAGAAACTCTGTTAAGTCGTCTTTACTTGGCGCAGGTCGTCTCGTTGCTTCCTCCATTAATTCACTAGTGATGAATTCTCTGGCTGCTGCTCTGCTCTCATGTTCTACAGCCGGACTGAACTCTGTCTCGTAAGCGTGTCTCTTGAAAGGAGACACTTTGGGGTTTTCATACACACACGAGCGGTGTGACTGGAATTCCAAAAATACCGGTGTTTTTACTGCCTCCTGACTACGGGGGCCAGGAGACCTGGGGAGGGAATGGTAACTCAATTCAAACCGGAACATATCGGCACAGGACGCGATAAAATATCACACTGAACAACTATCTTGTATAAATTTCAACGATAATGATTCGTATGAATATTTTATTTCTCAAACTTTTTAAAAAAGCAGCACATTTTTCTTGATTATATAATATGTTGTTTCAAAATAAAAGCTTTGGTTTCATCTGCACTACAGGAAGTTTGTCTTCCTCGACTTGTTTTTACACTAAAAAAATATCGATGAGTATCTCTAAGATCGATAAGCGGTATCGATAAGATGAAACCACTAATTATAAGACACACGGTCAGTTTTTGAGAAAATTAAAGGTGAACCAAATATAGTAGATATTTATCAGCACTATTACTATGAAACAAAGTGTGTGTGGGCGGGGCGTACTGTGTGTGGGCGGGGTCTTACCTCCACAGTCATGGGGATGTTTTGCTTGCGGACGTTGTGGTTGTGTTGGTCCGTGTTCAGCATGATGACGGCGTAGGCCAAAGCAAAGCCAGCATCGTTGCACATGAAAGGAGAACCATTCACTTTCTGTAGACGCACACACACGCACGCACACACACACACACACACACACACACACACACGCACGCACGCACACAGGCACACACAAAAATTAGTACCAATCTGTCCAGAATAAAGTTGGTCAAATCTGGAACAAACACCACAGAAGAAGAGCAGGGCAGATGATGGATGCTATGGAGGTGACTTTCCTGCTATGTTAGGCGACCCCCCCCTCAGCGCACCCCCACACCGCCTGCTGTGCCCCCCCCAGCATGTCCCATTACCCCCTCAAACACCCTACCCCCACCCAGAGAAGGAACATGACGACCCTCCACTGGTTCCCTCTGATCTTTGTTCCATCAGAGTGGAAACTCATTTACAGTCACCACCTAAAATTAATCATCCAGCAACTGTCCGGTCCGTGTGTGTGTGTGTCCGTGTGTGTGTGCGCGGGTTTCTGAGAATGTGCATGTGTTGGTGCCACCATCTGGAGATGATCTTGTTCTGATAATAGAACCAGGAGTCTCATTTATAAAAAACGTTTCGGTTAAAATCCGCGCCAACGCCAGCTTTCAGCGATTTGCACGGAGTTTCTCGGTCTCCGTTTAGAGCCTGAGATTTGCTGCAGGTGTGATTTATGAAGATTAGATTGAATTAAAACACAGAAGTTTTTATAAATCCTGAATTTGGTGACGTAATCTAAACATAAGCACTGGCTCGGCTTGTGATCTCGATGCCACAGCATCATTAGGATGATGGTGGAACGGGATTGGAGGGTTCATAAATGCTCCGATAACAGGGTGAGGGTCTTACATGCCAGTTGTCTGTGAAGGTTTCCAGGAGCCTCTGGATAACCGGAGCTTCCCCAGGGAGTCTGAAGGCCTCCAGGTAGAGGCGCAGGGCCTCGTCGATGCGAAGGCCCTGGAAGGTAAAAGTACTGAGACAGAAGAAGCAGGGTCAGCAGGGAGCGGCTCAACCAGCAGAAACACCAGGAGCTCACCGTACTTTACAAAGCTGTCCAGAAGCTCCATGTTCTTGCGGTCGCTGACGTACTCGCCGATCATCTTCTTGTCTAGACGGGGGTTCTCCCGCAGCCACTGGGCCACCTGGTTGTTGTCCAGCGGCTCGCTGAGAAGACCTTTCTCCTGCAGGAACTGGATGCCCTTCCTGGGTTTCTGGTTGAACTGCTCCGTGCCGGTGATCAGTAGCTGCACACACAAACACACGTTAAAAGGGGGTACAGTCGGCCAGTTTCTTTCTCTCTGTGGAAACAGTCTGACCTCACAGTATTAGGGTTCATTTGCTGCATGATGAGCAGTTACTACTCTTAATTTAACCCCTTTGTTCCTGGTCAGAACCAGAGTGTACTAACAAGGCTAAAAATGAAACTTTACCCAGATCCCGTTGGCAAGGCAACGTCATCTTTCCACTGAATAAAACTCTTAACTCTAATAGCACTTAAAATAAAGCGCTTCTCGTGATGGCAGCAAGTCTGTGCAGCGGTCCACATTTTATTTAGATTATAGTAGTTTGAAGAGCTGATCTCCATCAGTGAGGAATGTGAAGTCTTCATGGACGTGTGGAGCTGAGCTCCTTCATGTGGAGTCTTCATGGACGTGTGGAGCTGAGCTCCTTCACATGAAGTCCTCATGGACGTGTGGAGCTGAGCTCCTTCATGTGGAGTCTTCATGGACGTGTGGAGCTGAGCTCCTTCATGTGGAGTCTTTATGGACGTGTGGAGCTGAGCTCCTTCATGTGGAGTCTTCATGGATGTGTGGAGCTGAGCTCCTTCATGTGGAGTCTTCATGGACGTGTGGAGCTGAGCTCCTTCATGTGGAGTCTTCATGGACGTGTGGAGCTGAGCTCCTTCATGTGGAGTCTTCATGGACGTGTGGAGCTGAGCTCCTTCATGTGGAGTCTTCATGGACGTGTGGAGCTGAGCTCCTTCATGTGGAGTCCTCATGGACGTGTGGAGCTGAGCTCCTTCATGTGGAGTCCTCATGGACGTGTGGAGCTGAGCTCCTTCATGTGGAGTCCTCATGGACGTGTGGAGACGTTCCGTGCTGGAGTGAATCAGAAGGAATGAAGACAGGATCTTCTGAGTGACATCATCAGTGACATCATCAGTGCTTCCTGTCTGAACATACCCGGCTTCACTATGGAACTAAAGATGGTGGACTGCTGCTGTTGTTCCACCACAGTGAAGGATGTGGAGCTTTTAGAGACAGTTTAACATCTTATTTTGATTAACTGAAAAACATCGCTAGCTAACTTCAAACCTGTTTACATATTGTTTAGTTTTGAAAGGTAGTAAACGGTTGGGGGTGGTCTTAGCTTGCCTCTATTTTAATCTAATTGCCTGTTTCTGTCCAAACTGAAACTCACAAACATTCCTTCATTGTACACATGCTAACAGTCCTGTGAAATGAAACTGGTCTGCAAAGAGAAAATTGATTCTGATAAGATCGATGCAGTCAGAAAGGTTTTACATTCAGAGTTTCCTTCAGGACATAAACCAGTGAAAAAACAGGAGATGGTTACAAATGAAAACATCAGTAAAGAGACGATCCTCCCCCTTTTGTTTGTTTGTGTTGGTTATTTATTGATGTCGGATGCTGTTTGCTGTCTGATTCTTTTAATAATTAATGTGAATAAACATAAAGACGTCGGTGCGTTCCCCAGTGGACACTCACCTTCTTCTTGGTTCTGATGTCCACCAGCTCCTGAGAGTCCGGGCAGCACGAGGAGAAGCGCTGAGGTTTCTTCACAGCTCGTTTCTCTCCTGAAGGGGTTAAAAACGTCTTTAGTCAGGAGTTCTACAGCAGTCTGAGGAGGGATGTCTCACCTGGATCACTGTCCCCCTGGTCCTGCCGACCCAGCTGCATCTTCTCCGCCATCAGGTGTCCACTGGTGGGCGGGCAGAGTGCAGCATTCTCAGGTGGAGGTGGACTCAGTTGGTCAGTGGGTTTGCTTGGGTCTGGAAACAGAGAAGCACATGTAGAGGCTGGTACGAGATTTCTGTGACGGTGGGACGCACCAGATGTGGAGTCGCTCCTGAGGGGACCTTCTCCTTCAGCCAGGTCCTGCTGGGAGCTGCCAGGGGACCCCTTGGCCTGGCACTGAGCTTCAATGCTGTCGATGACGGTGAGCAGAGCCTCCAGCGAGAGGAGATGTGTAGTGTAGAGCTGGCCTGAGACGGGGAATGCGTTCTGTACCACAGACACAGTTAGATTAGCACACCTTAGTGTCCCAATGAGACAAAAATCTAATGTTCTACTGGGAATAAAATCTGGGGTCTCATTTAGAGAGCGTCCTCAAATCTGAGCGAGTGGTGGAGTGATTCATGAAGGTGCCAGAACAACGTGGACTGTTTTATAACTTAAAGGCACTTAAAGATAATTAATAACATCAGCATGGGATTACTTGGACCGCCCCCAGAGGCTGACATGAGTCCTGGTTCACCAACAGATCAATGTGTTAATCTCAGAGTTGCCATGGTGACCAGCTTTAACGTCCACATTCTTCATGTATATTTTTTCAGGCGGTTTATTTAAACACCGTTACATATGCATCACATCACTTGAATGAACCACATATGGAGCACTAGAGGTGTGGTTAGGGCAGGATGGAGATCAAGTCGATTTAACAAAGTAATTCTCAAATAGTGGGGTGAGCCCTGCTGCGATGCCAGCGGGCGTGTATGATCCCGGGGAACATGCTAAGCGTAATTGCACGTCCACTACAGTAGTTGGCAGTGGCACTATCATTGTCGAGAGTGTGCGCGAGTAGTGGTAGCTCTATGGTGCAGAGTAGGGAGCTATTCTTGGTAAATGAGGCTCCAGATGTTTTACTGAGGTTAAAATAAGATCTAGCAGACGATGTGGGACCTTGGATAGCAGCTTGGTGAGATCTTCAAACAGATTGGAGCAGTAGAAATCACAGTCATAGTTGATGTAGAGTTCAGTGACGAAGCTGGGGATTCTCCAGAGCTGGACCAGGGCCTCCAGCGCCATCTCCTTCATCTCGTACGGCATCTTGATGTTCTCTGATGTGACGATGTCCATCAGCTTCTTCAGATACATCTGATGAGGACGGTTAGAGCATAACAGATCAGACGAGTAGTGTGGATGGATGAGCAGATGGATGGACCTGTACCTCCAGCTGGAACTTCAGGTGTAACCTCATGCTCTCAAACAACAGGAAACAGAGGCGGATGGAGGCGGCGTACAGGTTCATGCGCTCCACGCTGAGCAGCTGAAGGAAACAGAGGAAGAATTAGGGGTGTCGTCAGGCTGGAACATGTACTGCAGCCTTACCTGGAACAGGTGTCTGCACAGCTCCTCTTTCACCAACACCAGCAGGGACTGGTAGTTGGAGATGTGTGTGGACTCCAGGGCAACGGTCAGCAGCTGCAGGCCCATGTGCATCATGGCATCAGTGTTGTGGCGATCATGTGGGTTAGTCAGGGAGATCAGGAACCGGAAGAGTTCCCTCAGACACGGCAAACCGTACGGGATGAGGGACACGCCTGGAGCGGATAGACCCCGGGGTTAGCAGGGTGACCCAGGCTACCGTATTAACCTACTCATCAGGTTCCTACCGTCTCGGTGTGAGGACTGGGTGAAGCGGACTCCCCTCGGGTTGACGTAGTCCATGTCGTGAACAGAGCTAGTGTCTGAGGGGTCCGTGACGGAGTCTTTATCCTCCAGGACTTCAGGAATGGACTCCACAGAGGCCGACTGAGCTGGTCCCATCGGCCTGGCCTCGGCCTTCAAACAGAGGGGGAAGTTAGAGACGGTATCGCCAGCAAACACAGCAGGACTCACCGCTGGATCTGTGGGGTCAGGGGGCGAGGTAGCGGTCTCCAGGTCAGACAGATCCTCCCTGGAGGTGGCTTTGGAGCAGGTGTCCAGGCCGCTGTCGGGGCTGGAGATGGAGGAGGCAGCGCTGTCCGAAGCTGGCAGGCTGGATGAGTCGATGAACGGAACCCCTCCTAGGAACAGAACCAAAGAGGAAGGGGTAAATGAGTTAGGCAGGAGGACCACATGGGAAGGGGTAGACCCTGGGCCAGGGTGTCTGAGAGACCTACCTGACAAGGAGGGGCTATGGCTCACCTGATAGGTTGTTGCTCAGAGTAGTAGGCGGACCAGGGTCTGGAGGGCCGGATGGACTCCGCACCATGTGGCGAGGAGGGCGCGGTGAGCGTTTCTGTTTTTTCCACTTCGATGACTCGCTCATCCCACCAGCTCGCATCTTCAGCTGAAAAAAAAACCATGACTGATGAGTCTAAACAGACCTGTTGAACACCTGAACTACCCTGATCAATACCAGTGTTTCTATGTCTCCAGGGAAACAGTCTGAAGTCACACTATTGGGGTTCACTCGCTTTACAGTGGGCGGATTATTCTTTTCTGGTGGGAACCAGACTTACAGTATGTACAGTAACGCACCTGAACAGACAGCGTCATCCAGAAAACAGAATAAAAACAACCTTTTCCTGAATAAACTTTCTAAACAGTGTCTTTAAATTCTCAATCTGAGGAATCGTTACCAACACAGACCGTACAGCATGGTGGATCTATAGAACTACAAACATGGAGGACGGACGCTTGTGTTCATGTCACACCATCATTTCTGTTCTCTGATTGGGTAGGACGTTTTCGTACTCCAAGTTGTCTTTTTTTAAATGACCTAAACATTCCGTTCTGTTATCTTTTGTTTTTATTCGGGACCAGGTTACAGCACCTGGTCCTCAGGACCAGGTGGAAACAGCTTCAGATAGGGAACCCCGGCTGCATCCTTCAGCTCCCCCAGGAGGATCTCAAGAAGTTCTCTATCCAGCTGTGAGACAGTCTCTCCAGCAGGTCTGGCTTCTGCCTCTGGGTCTCCTCCCAGTGAGACATGCCCGAAACACCTCGCCAGGCAGGGAGGCATCATAACCATATTCCCTAACCACCCCATCTGGCTTCTCTCAACCTGGAGGAGCAGCAGCTCTACTCCGAGCTCTTCCCAGATGGTAGAGCTCCTCTCTCTATATCTGAGAGAGAGTCCAGCCACCCTGCAGAGGAAGATCATTTCAGCCGCTTGCACCCGTGATCTTGTTCTTTCAGTCTCCACCCACACAGACGTTGCACCGATCTGTCATTACGATGTTTTTCAGTCCATAAAATTATAAGCCAATGCCTCAATCCCTGACCTAGTTACTGGAGTAAAATCAAATCAGGTGAAGGCACATAGAGGTGCCCGGCTAGCCTATACGCTACTTACGTTCAAAATATGTTGGCGTAGTAACCCTTTAGATAAACTGTTACCATGACGGCATAATGCTATTATCTTAAGGTTTTCTGACGTGATACAAAGACCCTGCGGGCTACGTACGGAGGGAAAGAAGTCTTACCTGCACACGTTTGTTTTTCCACATGATATTGTAAGCCTCAGAAAAGAAGGAGGAGGCCGGCGGGCGGCCATGATTAGTTAGCAGGAAGTAGAAAAGGAAAGCAGGGGGCGCCATGCAGAGCGGTACTGCTCAAGCAAGGGGCGCCATGCAGAGCAGCACGGCTACAGCAGGGGGCGCCGTGCATCATGGCGGCACCACTGCACAACTAGAGCACGAGGCGCCATGCAGAGCATCTATGTTAAAGTCTGGCATGCAGAACAACTATGCCACAGCTGAGGGCGCCATGCAAAGCAGCACTACTAGGAGAGGGGTCACCATCGTGAGCATTTCTACAACAGCATTTTACAATCGTCCATCCATCCGTCCACTCATCCGTCTATCCGCCCCTAAGATGTCCCGGAGCAGCGGGTGATCCCTCACGACACAGTCTTGGAATTTCTTCCTCAACATTTGAACTTATTCTGAGTTTTTTTTTTCCAACCATCAGATGCTGTTTCCATGAAACTGAATCAAAGGTCTTGTATGTGGAGCGTGTTTTAGCCCTGATCACATACGGTGTCTAGGATGGTGGTGTGTGAATCGTGTAAGATGAAAGGGTCACGATAGGTGTGGCTCACATTGAAGGGATTCGTTGGCATCATGTCTGCGTTTGAACTGGTGAATAAAGTGATCTAAATCGACCGCGTGTCGAGAGAACATCAAACGATGATGTCATGCCTGTATGACGACAGTCGCTCGATGGAAGGCTCTCGTAGACCGTTAGACGATGCATCATAATGCCGACACATCGTCGACGTAATCACTTTCTCAAGACTACCCAGCCAAACAAGAGAAGAAAATGCCACCCAAGAAGAAACGTGAGGTAAAGACTGGTGGAGGTCGATCACTCAAAATCATTTTCTACCAAACGTTGACAGATTTTTGCAGGATGTTCTTCTGATAAACGTCACCAATCACCTGTTATTTAATCAACCGATGGTCGATCGTTTGTCTACTGGTTATTTGTCGGTAATTGGTCGACAATTACATGACCTTTCAAACTCCGAGTAGATTTCAGAAAATCCTGCGACGGTCGCAAATTTTTAAGTCAGAGCGATAACGATCTGACGCATCGCCTCATCACTTTTTTATGTCAGCAGGGCTTTCCGATAAAATCCCTGCGTACGCTGACGTCACCAACAGCAACACAGTAACGCCTCGTACGAGTCGGTTCAGGAGCCACCGGCTCATTTGAATACCACTGCATATGCATCACAACATTTACATCAGAGGTCTCGTGGGCCGGGGTCCTGAAAGTTTTCCATGTGTTCAATAAACCTGATAAAGTCAAATCAAAAGCCAATAAAATTTGGCCAAATGACTCAATAACCTGGATCAGGTGTGAAGATGGAAGAACAGATAGAAAACCTTCAGGACACCGGTCCTCCAGGACTGGAGTTTGACACCGGTGGTTTACATGATCCATATTTAGAGTCTTAGAGGCGTGGCTGGGGAGGGACAGAGATCAGGTTGGCTTACACCTGAGATATGACGCAGGTTTGATTTATGAATCTTAAGAAGTTTTACGAGGGTTTCGATCAATCCGAATCAATCCATGGCATAATGTTGTAGTGCTCTGCAAAAACAAAGATCTACGCAATTCCTAGTAAACGAAGCCCCTGAACATGAATGAAGGAAGGAGTAGAAGAAGGATGGATGGCGATGGGTTCACAGCCGAATCACCAGCACGACAACACAAGTTGAACTCTGGTACCTTTTTCATGTTCGCTCCAACGTAGCTTTTAGCCTCTTCTTTAAACTGTGGAAGTCTGAAAAAAAAACAAGAAAAAAAATCAGAAAGTTATTCAACTTTATGCTTCAGATTAAAGACACACAGACGAGAAACGTTCAGAGGTCCTCTTGATTGTCCTACTAAGAAACGAGGTGCGAGAGGAGGGGGGAATTCACACAGTGTCATAACCAGAGGTGAAACTGAATAAATGCATTCACACGTTTTTTATCAGATAAAAAAAATGTATGACGTTCATGTTTAAACGCTGTGACGTTAGAATTATTTCCCTTCTTTAATGATCTGAAGGACAGACAGAAAATCCCTCATTTTACAGACTTGAAAAAAAAAAAATATATACAAAATGCAAATTCTTGCAAATTAAATCAGTGTTTTAATTATTTATTTGTCTGCAAACATAAAAAATAAAATTTCCAGCTGGACTGAATGTGGCGACCGATCTGCCGCCGGCTGGGTGAGGACTCTGCTGGGGGAAATGAGGTGCAATAATCAGTCTCTCTCACTCACACACACACACACACACACACACACACACACACACACACACACACACACACACACACACACCTCTCTAAATGAGCAGTCACTCCTGCTCTGACATTAACCCGGTTTAAGCTGTGTTGTGAGCATGATTATTGGATGATCTGTGGGTCCTCCAGATTAACATGCTAATACTTCCAGCAAGCAATCTACAACTCCTCATGAGGAGCTCATTATTATTCTCCTTTCAAAGGAGGTCGGCGTGGGGGGGCAGGGCATCTCTATTATCCAGCCTCTGAACATGAGGAGGGGGGTGGAGGGAGTGCTATCAGGCTACGGATGCCTCCGTTTACGAGCGTAGCTGCCATGTTTCACGCTCTCATATTAAAATGTTCTCAGACACGGTAATAAGGTGTCAGTGGATACATGACCGCAGCATGGTGACAAGGTTGGCACAAACTAGACCAGGGAGGACCTGAACCAGAATGTTCTGATCCAGATTACATCTGTTTAAATTAACAGTCCTATCTTTTACCTACAGAGTTTCACAGGGTCTCAGTTCGAGGACTGATTGGCTCTGATTTATTAAAGTTATACCCATCAGAGTGTGTGTGGTATTTATGAAGGGGTGTGTATCTGATACGACGAATCAAACAGCAGCAAGATTTAAAAACATTCCTCTGTATTACATTCATTAAAGTGGATCCATTTAGATTTAACATCCTGTGAATGGTACGGTGCCGTCCTATAGAGCTGTACACTGTTAGGGGTTCTGGTAGTTGGAGGTAGAGCCTTCACACACCAAGCTCCCAGCTCATGTGAGAGTTCATGTCCCTGGAGACGGTTCGTACCTGGAGAAGAGAAGCTGCACCATGTCCACCAGCGTGTGTTCTGCAGACTTCCTCAGCAGCTCTGAAAAAAAACAAGACACGTAGAACCTCAAAAATAAAATTCAATCTTCAACACGTTTAGAACCTGAGTATCAGACTTCACACAAACAACCAAACATCTCCTGCTTCATAATCACACACACTCATAATCAATGTTTGAGGTCTGTAGCAGTCGTGTTTAAGACCCCGGTCAAACCGCCCGAACTTTACAGGAGCAGTGACATAACCATTCATCACTGTTTGAATTGGCTCCTGTTTTGAGCTGCACAATGGCAGTGAGCGGCCGTCAATTTCCGCTCCGGCAGAGTTCAACACCGCTAAAACGCGTTCGTGGATGTTTGTGTCCGTAAGGCCAACTCTAGACCACCACTGCTTCACCACTTTTGCACTTGCGGCGAATAAACGTCACCCAAACATCGGTGGAGCAGTTGTAAGGGTTCTACGAGCGGACACGGTGTTACTGGAACAGTGTTGGGCTAAACCAACACCTGTGTTTTCTATGTTTTCCCGTTTTGTGCGCGGTGACGAACGTGGTCAAAACTCAC
This sequence comes from Neostethus bicornis, assembly GCA_902685375.1. Taxonomy (NCBI): domain Eukaryota; kingdom Metazoa; phylum Chordata; class Actinopteri; order Atheriniformes; family Phallostethidae; genus Neostethus; species Neostethus bicornis. Next base: position 740,842 of record LR738548.1, read on the forward strand.
CTTCCTTTCGTTCAAGGAGCGCTCCAGCAAAGTTCAGGAAGAGCGAATTAGCAGGAAGTAGAACCACCTTGAGGTTTTTACATTTTGTGCCTTCGACCTTTGAAAACCTAATCAGTTTATCTACAGTTGGTACTGAGCAACTGTGGACAGATTGATTAAAATCCTGTCAGTAAAGTGTTATGGAAGCACAGACAGCCCGGTACGTAGTGTGTGAAGATGTGAGCCTTAAGAGGAGCAGACGAAGCATGCCCCTGCCCTTAGACCCTCCTTCTCATGTTCCAGCTCAGACCAGAAGATTTTACTGGGAAACCTCCATTATTTTTGTTTAACACTGAACCCCGTCATCCGAGCTGGTCTAACCAGTTGCCACGGATACCGCTGACTCACCGCTGAGCCGCATCTCGAAGCAGATCCTGAAGCAGGACTGCATGATCTCACAGACGGACTCGTTGGTCAGGTGAGCTCCGACTGGAGTGAGCAGCAGCGTCCTGAGCACCTGCAACACGGAGGGACAGGTAAGACAGCTCCGCCCACCTGCTGAGGAACTGGGATATTATGGGATGGAGAGGTGTACCTGTAGAATCTTCATTAAAACCACTTCATCGCTGGCCGGGTCCGTTCCCACAAACCTGGCGTGCGTGACGGCGTCCGCCATGTTCTCAATAGCTTCTGCTGCTGCGTCATGGTTGGCATCTAGAAACATGAGATTAGAAACATGTGAGATTTTAAAACCTGGTTTTACCACAGATTACTGGAGATAAATGTCTGACACATTCGTTACATTAAACGATGTTCTGTATAAAACACCAGATGCTTTGAACTCAAACCTTTGATTTAATCACAGACTTTTTCTGTTTTGCTAAGATTTTGAGGAAAGCAGGAAAATTTGAAGACGGGTTTAAATATTGTTCCTCTTTCTTGTAAAGCCAATCAGAGTGAAATAATCTGGTCCAATCAGAACAGAGCATCTCATCCAACACTGGATGAAAGTTCAAAGTCTTTTTTTAAGGGTCCTGGATAAATTTGAACAGAATGATTTGTATCAATAATTTATTCCTCAACCTTCTTTAAAAAAGCAGCTGAAAAACAATCAATTTTTTTAGATCATTTTATTTTGTTGATATTAATGAGATTAACTTAATTTTTAAATAGCTTCAAAATAAAACGTTTAGTTGCATCTGCATAGTCTATTTTTTTTTTTTTTTTTTTACACTAAAATGTCCACAAGTCTCCTCTTTTTCCGACGTCTGTTCATTTGGCAGCTACGTTAAAGTCCCCGCACGCTGACGTCCTGATGTGTATCGATCAGTTTGCGTACGCTGAGATTTAATTTGTCTATGCTTTATTAATGAGGCCCATTAGAAGGTATAAAAAGGTTCTTCTGACATGAAGCAGCTTTTATTTTACTCAGCAGTGTTTACTGAGATGAACCTGGAAGAGGTTTTAAGAAGGTCTGTGAGTCGATCAGCAGGCCTTTAATGAGCAGATGTGGCCGTCTGAGCAACAGGAGCCAGTGTTTGTGAAACCTGAGAGGCTGTTTTCCTTTCCCACCAACTCATTAAGTAAAAAGTAGCAGAGGGGGTGGAGGACGGGCAGATCGGGATTTCTGACTTAATAAGAGCGCTGCTGACACAGATTGGCAGATTAGGTTTAACCCCGTAACGCTGGAAGAAAGCGGCCGAGCTGCAACCATTTTATGTAAAAATCCTCTTTTCTTCTTCTATTCACAGCACATCGTAAAGGTCCCGGACATCACGTTGGCATGGAAACCAGGTTAACGTGATGATTAAAAGTTTTGACCCTAAAGTCTAATATCGAAGATAAACAAAACAAGGTTTATTTTCACTCCAATCATTTTTATTTAAATTATTCCCACTAAATTTAAAAAGAAATCTGAACTTTTAAAGATTTCAAACGGACGGAATAAATGAACGGAATAAGAAAAACAAGTTTTTAAGACGTGACGTTAAAAAGATGAGAAACTCTGACCGTCATCAGTACCGACTATGTAGCTCTAATTAATAAAGTCTTAGATTTTTATCACCTCGTCATTAAAACATATTTTAATAGAAAAGTTCAAAGTGGATTTACAGAATTCTGAATGTTCCGGTCAGGAATGCGGTGGACTGTTCAGCTTCAGATGAACAGAAACTGTTTGAGGAGTTCACAGAACTTCAGATAGCGGTCATGAGTCCACTTCTGTTCTTATGAATCCAGGACTTCATCAGGCTGAAGTAGCCGCGCTTAGAAAACCTTGAATTAATGGAAACGCTCGTGTCAAAAAAAGGAGAGATATGGGTGTGACCCCCCTCATCAGTGTCAGACCTTTCGGTCTAATTTTAGGACTCCTTGACGTCCATCAGCTCAGAAGTTTGACCACGGTGGAGGATGACTGATTTCTTAATTGGTTTGTCTTGTGTTGATTGGTCGCATCCTCAAAAGGCATTACGAATCGGCAAAAAATGGAGTCGCAAATTCCTGTCAATCTGAATCTTTAGCAGAAATTTAACAAAATTTCAGGTCGTACAATTCTAAGATGGTCTGAATTTAATCTTAATGGTGCGTCTCGGTGTCTCTGTGTACAGGATGTTACAAGGAGACATTTGTTGTAATCAGAAGATCAGATGAGTAGAAGCAGCAGCACTATGGATCCATTCTCCTGATCGGTTGGTTCTGACCTGGTTACGTTGCAGGTAAACCCAAAAATATAACAGTAACCATGGCAACCCGCACATAGAAGCAACACTTGTAGAATTGAATTGAAACTCCTTTCTTGATCCCTGTCAAATAGAAAAACCGGATGAGGAGAGGATGAAAGGCCTTTTAAAGAGTCTGATGGAGGACGGCTCCTCCGAGCAGTGCGAGTGGTTCACTTGCAGCAGACTATCGGATCATACTGTGTGGCTCTTAGTCAGACAGAGTGGATGGAGGTTCCATTTAGAACCTTCTGGAATCACACTGTGTTTATTCAGCTTAAAGGGAGATCAGATTACAGCAGCCCAGCGCGCTATGCTCTATGTTCTGTTAACCCTTTAAGTTCTGCCGATGAGTCACTAAGTTAAAAAACTGTAAAAGAGGACTCAGATTCATTCAAATTAGAACTTTAGGTAACTTAGGATGTTTACAAACAGCATGATTTTTCAGATTCAGATATTTTATTAATCCCCTCATTTTTTTGGCTAGTGGAGTCCCATGTGCATGACGACCAATCGGCTGGGTGGCTCTATGCATAAAGAAAAAAAACCCTAAAAGAAACCCCATTAATAAAATAAATGATTATATAACTTTTAAATGTCACTATTTGTTTCAAACAGTGTCTGATTTTCAACTAAAATCTCTCTAAAACTTCATCAAATCACTTTCAAACTTTGAAGAGATAATGTTGACGTGTTTTTTTTATTTTAGGAAGTAAAAAACTTGTGTTTGTAACATTAATTAGTTAATGAGTCGTTCATTAAAAAAGTGTTTCATCCTAATTTTCTTTTAGTCAAAAACACATAAAAAAAAAACACATCAAATTATTCTGCCAGATTTTCTCTTTACAGAGTCATAAAAATCTTTCAAAAACACCTTGTTGTTGCTGAAAAAGGTTAATTTATAAATAGATTAACATTTTTTTAACATTAGTATTTAAATAAGCTCAGGTAGTAAGGGGTTAAACAATTGTTTGATTTGATTTTTTAATCGGCCAAATAATCAGAAATCGTTCCTTTTCCTGAACTCTTTCAATCGGTTTGGGTTTCAGTATCAAAATGTAACAATCGTTCAGACCCTGAAACGTCTGAAGAGCGGCTGTGACCGACAGAGAAGTATCAGCATCCATCTGGAGCTGGAAAACACCGGGGATCCAACAGAATGTCAAAAGTGATCTAAAACACTAATCCCGCTCTTGGCGTGGAGTCTGTCCAGAGGAGGAGGGGGGAGGCATTGTTAGAATAACACAGGGAGAGTTGGCCTGAGGGTATGTGGGCAAAGTCAACAAGAGGCAGGACCAACGGCCACATAAAGCAGATCAAACCCTGGGCTGTAAAATGAAAGGCGTGTCGTGCCGAAGGGAGCGCGGAGGGAAGGGAGGCGGCTTTTTACAGGAGAAACACACCCTGCATTTACACACCGCTTCTTTACAAACCAAACAATCACCTGCGATCATTAAAAATAATCAATGTGCACAGTGTTTAACAACCATTAGCTTCCAGCTGCATTTATCTATCAGCAGCTGCACAACAAGAAAGAATGACAGACAGAGATGAGCTGTGGGAAAACTCCCACAGTTTATCTTCCTCTCATCGGCCAACAATGGAGACCAGAGAGGATCACCCAGTTCTCAGGAAAAACAGTAAAGCACACTTAGTGGGTAAACTACTCTGTGTTGGTCAAATAAAGACGAGCCAAGAAACATAGAAGTTATAAACTCTGATTTAAAAGATCATCTTTATGTTACGGGTTGCCAGGTTTTTCCTTTTCTTTCTCTTTTCAGCCCACCTGTGAAGATGCACCCAGTGGATACACCTGCCTAGCTGAGGGTCCACTGGAGTAGAAAAGACTGGACGGGGCACTGATGAGGACGCCGGGACTCTCACTGACGTCTAAACAGACTCCATTCCCTTACTTGCCCAATCTCCTAGACCTGGCACGTAACACTTTGCCCCTAAACGTTTGGGAGTTAATAAAGATCCACTCCCTGGCAGCAGGTGGCAGTAACAGCATGGACTGTTACTGGTTCCACCATTAGCTACAACTGTTTCAAAGGCCAGTCTGTCCTCCATCAGCTCCTAAAGAAGCTATTTTAAAACTTCACTGGCAGTTCTTAGAGAGTCCGTGTTAGTGCCAGGCTGGCAACGCACTGCTAAAGTGAAATGAAACACATCGCGGGACGGACGGACGGACGGACAGGGAACCAACCTACCTATGAGTCCATAGGACAGGAACTTGTTGACAGAGGTCAGAGCGAGGCCTGTGATTGGTCCGGTGGTGTCCTCAGACCGGATGACTTCCAGGAAGGGTCTCAGGAAAATGTTGGGTTCAATCTCAGAGAGTTCTGTGGGTGAGAGACGGGAGAGACACGGTTAGAAAAATAAATCCTAACGGTTCAAATCACAGAAAACATGGAGGGAATCCAAACAGCCCCTTCATGTCCCGGCAGGGCAGGCTGACAGCATCCCGGTGAGATGCAGGGTGTGGGGGATGGAGGGGTGTCTCTAATGAAGCTGTCGATAGGTGCTGATGGGGGCTTCATCAGAGGGGATCTGCCGCTAACCTCTCAGATTGGACACAAAATTGGCTGATATTGATCGGGGAGCAGACCCTCATGCTGCCACGGTAACGCAGGATGACCTTCACCTGAAGCCACCGAGCAGGGCATGATCTAAGTACAACAAGTACGCCTGCTGTGCCGGTCTGAGTCTGGTCCAGAGACCTGAATAAATCTGAAGCTGACTGAGGGGTTTGTGTTCATGTAAAACATGTTTAGACTGATTTTATTTCACATTAAAAAACTAAATATCAGTCATAAAAAAATAAATATAACCAAAAAAAAAAAACAACCACAACCTAAAAAAAGACAAAAGTAAAAGAAGAAAACCTTAAAATTAAATAAAACTTCCATTAAAAACAATAAAACATGGAAAAATAAAAACTGATGAAATGAAAATAAATCAAGACTTAATATTCCGTTTCGTTCCGTCATCTTCCGCTTGTTCCGGGGTCGGGTCGCGGGGGCAACAGCCTCAAGCCGGCAGCCCAGGCTTCTCTCTCCCCGGCTGCATCCTCCAGCTCACCTGGAAGGATCCCAAGTCGTTCCCCGGCCAGCTGTGAGACATAGTCTCTCCAGCGGGTCCGGGGTCTGCCCCTTGGTCTCCTCTTGGTGAGACGTGCCCGAACACGCGCAAGGCGCTCGGGGAACAACCCCATCTGGCTTCTCTTGACCTAGAGGAGGAGCGGCTCGACACTGAGCTCCTCCCGGATGGCAGCGCTCCTCACCCGATCTCTGAGTGAGAGCCCAGCCACCCTGCAGAGGAGACGTAATATTAATATTTATTATTTTATTGTCTTTATTTGTTGAGTTTATTTTGCTTTATTCGGGACCGGGTCGAAGGGACAACAACCTCAACAGGAATCCCAGGCATCCCAGCCTTAACCTCTAGATCGAGGGTGCCCAACTAGTCGATCGCGGTCGACCGCCATGTGTGTCTGGAAAGAAATGAAGTCAGTGTTTCTCACTCAGTGACTTTATTTAGTGAGTATTCTGACCCTCTAGTTGCCAAAGTCGCTCTTTTTTTTCTAGTGTTATTGAAGATTTTTGGAATCTGTGACATAAAATCATGTTACGTCTGAAATCAATAAACAGCCCGTGGTGCCGCTGTGGCCCCCCCTCTCGCAAAACGCTGCACGTGCGGAAAAAGTGTGTGTTAGAGAAAGAAAAGTGTGAGAGAGAGGAATTCGTCACTGTGTGTGTGTGTGTGTGTGTGTGATGTGATGTCTGATGGTTGTGTAACAATAAGGATAGTTTTACTGCAGGTTGGACACCTGTGTGTGTGTGTGTGTGTGTGTGTGTGTGTGTATGTTGACACTAGACTGGTAGATCTCAGGAGGTTTGATATTTGAAAAGTAGATTTTAGGACAAAAAAAGGACGGGCACCCCTGGTCTGGGAGGATCCTCTAGGTCTCCTGCCGTTGGGAAATGCCCAAAACCACACACCACGCCTCCCAGACGGAGGGGGCAACTTAAACTTTACTCGACAGGAGCTTCTTAAATAACGGGTGAAAGCCAGCTTCGTCTCCATCTGGTGCCACCCACACCTCCAGAACTCCATGATGCCATGGTATAATGGTATTTAAATGAGGCGGTGCCACCTGAAAATACTCATCAACGATTGTGAGGTGTTGTTATTGTGTAGCCGTGGCGACGACGCCCACAAGTTAGAAACAGTGGGGCACTCTGATCTGTCAGTGAAATAAAAAGAGACAATAAATGAACCTTTACCCCCCCGTCACAACATGGCAGAGGTAAACTCCACGCACGCCCACATCTTTACAGATCGTTCAGGTTGAAGAGACGTTTCTTTACGTACAAACGGTTTATAAATAAGAGTCTAGTTCTGGGTCTGGTTGGTTTTTCCTTCCTGCTTCCTGGCTGAGTGAGACTTGTGGGGGTTAATTAGACGGACACAGAGAGTGGAATTGTGTACAGGCAGCTTCTGGGCCACACCGCTCCTTCACACATGCTTCCACACAAGCTAAGCAGGCAATTTGAAAGACCCGGGAGAAATTAAAAGTTTTCCAGACGCTCGGAGGGTTTACCTCTCGCTGCATCCAACCTCCTTTACATCTGCTTTACTCACACTCTGCTGGAGACAAAGAACGACTAATCAACCAATCAATGATCCACCTGCAGACACAGAGCTGTCACTTATCCTGGAATACCAGCACACACACACACACACACACACACACACACACACACACACACACACACACACACACACACACACACACACACACACACACGGTGATATATCTGCTTATATCTCCATCCAGGAGGTTTAGATCTTCCATCCAGGAGGTTTAGATCTTCCATCCAGGAGGTTTAGATCTTCCATCCAGGAGGTTTAGATCTTTCATCCAGGAGGTTTAGATCTTTCATCCAGGAGGTTTAGATCTTTCATCCAGGAGGTTTAGATCTTTCATCCAGGAGGTTTAGATCTTTCATCCAGGAGGTTTAGATCTTCCATCCAGGAGGTTTAGATCTTCCATCCAGGAGGTTTAGATCTTTCATCCAGGAGGTTTAGATCTTCCATCCAGGAGGTTTAGATCTTTCATCCAGGAGGTTTAGATCTTTCATCCAGGAGGTTTAGATCTTCCATCCAGGAGGTTTAGATCTTCCATCCAGGAGGTTTAGATCTTTCTGTCTCCATCCAGGAGGTTTAGATCTTCCATCCAGGAGGTTTAGATCTTTCATCCAGGAGGTTTAGATCTTTCATCCAGGAGGTTTAGATCTTTCATCCAGGAGGTTTAGATCTTTCATCCAGGAGGTTTAGATCTTCCATCCAGGAGGTTTAGATCTTTCATCCAGGAGGTTTAGATCTTTCATCCAGGAGGTTTAGATCTTTCATCCAGGAGGTTTAGATCTTTCTGTCTCCATCCAGGAGGTTTAGATCTTTCTGTCTCTATCTGTTAGAAGACTTTCCATGCAGTCTCCTGCTGGTGTGGAGGAATAACGTCGAGGGGCGAGCTGGTCAGGAGCACTAGCTCTGTCCTGAGGACTCTGTAGGTCAGAGGAGGATCTGTAACAACCCCTCCTCCCCTCTGTATGAGACAGTAAGGAGCTGGAGCAGCTCGTTCAGACTCCTTCACCCACAATGTAAAATGAATCTACAGGTGGTCGTTTATGAGATGATTCAATCCGGTGTCCAAAATGAAAAAAGACTTTTAATAATTTACTGTATTTTTTTAGGATTTCTGTCAACTGAAGGAATGATTGTAATAAATTAATTTTACTCCATAATAATTACTGTTACTAAACGGCCTCTGACATTCTCTCTTCTTTCAGAAACTAAACATTCAGCCGATAGATTTCGAGTCTCAGCTCGTTTTTTTCTAGTGTCTGATAGGATATAGAATACCATAGAAATCAGGGGTTTTATTTAAACGGACGTCTGTACATCTTAAACTCAACATTTTCTCTTTTTTCTCCAGGACTCCAAATATGGATTATGCAAATTACATGATGCATATAAAGGTATTCAAATGAGTCGGTTGCCAGGAAGCCCGAGGCGCTTAGCACCTGCGACGGCACTGGGATGGTGTCGTTGTGACATTGAACAAACTCATAAACGAGTATCGCTTCCGGAAGTCTAAAAGCGACTTATCAGGGAGCGGTGATAAAATGGTGTCTGACCGTCGGCTACGTGTAGAGTGAGACCTGAGGATTCAACCTCTTCATTTGCTCATCATTGGTTTCTTTTCTTAAAATTAAGTAAAAACTATTACAATTAATATTTTTAATAATTTAATAAAAGTTTTGTGTTCAGTTCCGTCGTCTTCAGCTTTTCCGGTGCCATGCCGCAGGGCCAACAGTATCAGATGGGATCCCCAGGCTTCTCTCACCCCGGCTGCATCCTCTAGCTCATCCAGGAGGATCCTGAGGTGTTCCCTGTCCAGCTGTGAGACATAGTCTCTCTAGCAGGTCCAGATCCTTGCTCTGGGTCTCCTCGCAGTGGGACGTATCCGAAACACCTCATCAGCGGCTTCTCTCGACCCAGAGGGGCAACAGCTCTACTCCGAGCTTCTCCCTCTGTCTCTGAGTGAGACCTCTGCCAGCCAGCTGAGGAAGATCATTTCAGCTGCTTGTATCTGTGATCTTGTTCTGATGAGACACCACCGTCTCTGTTGACAGAACTGAAACCCTGTCCACAGGTCTCCTCTTTCCCACGTCTCACCGTCTGGCAGCTCCTGACTTTGCTTGGAGTTAAAGTCCGCGCTCTCCTCCATCTTTATAGAGTTTAGTGGAAGTTGGCGTACGCAGGGGTTTTAGTTTAAGCACGCTTTCTAAACAAGGTCCTTTGTGATGAGTCTACTTCCTGTCAAAGGTTTCATCAATTGGTTCTAGCTCCTCTGCTTCCTGTTTATTGGAAGCAGCACGGTTTCCTGGCGTGTTAAGAATCTGTCTCTGCTCTGTGCTGCACCTGTCGTCCTGACAGAAAATGTGCTTTCTATGCCGCATGCTTCCCACACAGAGCACATTAAGAGGTCTGGCCGAGCTGCTTAATGTGTTTCACAGACTCCCGAAGTTCACGTTCAGACATAAATAATGCAGGCTGTGTTTGGTCGGCCTGAACCCTGACGGCAGGGAAATCAGGACTAGATCATTTTCCTTCCTGATTAAAGTAGTTTTACTGGAGCGGAGCTTCATCCACTCACACGTGCTTGTTTGTACAGTAACAGCGAGGTGCCCTTCACCAGCCGCATATTATCACCTCTATTTCCAGTAAAACAAACAGGGAAGCAGCATCTCATTAGCATGTAGGAGGGGGATGAGGACATCTCTTCTGGTCCTGATCATAAGAACCACCTCCATCTTTTTAAGGATTCTCCAACCAATGGGAATAATTACTTTACAACAAAAAACCCAAAGAAAGTTATAGTTTTTGTTCCATGGTTACATTCCCGCCGGCGGAAACCTGTTTCCATGGAGACGGTGGCGTAAACTGTCATAAACTGTTGTAAACCTGGTAGAAAGTGTCAGACTTGTATTCTGGTCTCCTTGTGTTCCATAGAACCATGAAACATAAACACTGTAGACAGATTACATTTAGAATCAGATTTCTGGCAGAATCAAGAATTTTAAAAACGTGCATATTTTGTGCTGAAAGAAAGTTAAGACACTTTTTTTTTTTTAAATATACTTTATTAATCCCTGACTGGGGAATTTGTGTGCTGCATCAGACCGCAGCAGGCTGCCACCTATGACGGTACCAATGGTGGGAGAAACGAGGGTTAGGTGTCTTCTCCAAGGACCCAAGACGTCAACTCAGTGGGAAACGAATCCACAAACTTCCGGTCCGCGGGGTACGCTCTGACTAAATTTTAAAAGTTCTTTTTTTTTTTTCTGTGTTTCTTTTTTAATGATTTGGAGTCTGAGCAGTTCCAGGAGGAATTGAACCAGTTTGGAACCAGGTCAAAAGACGGCAACTCTGCCACTAGGCCAACGCCCCCTGGGACCCATGTCTCAATATTAAATGGTGAAGTTTGAATCTTTAAAATATTTCTTCAGTGTTTCTTCTTCACGTCGTTAAAGCTCATTAAACTAAATTCAGTAACTCTGTGAGGTTTAATATTTGAATCACCGTCTGGGATTCAGTGAAATAGAGACAGTAAACACGGGCACATGGTGGGGTGTTAACCACCATGTGGCAGAAACCATGCAACCCTGTTTGGTTTGCCACACAAAAACGATTAGCTGTGGTTTTTAATCTCCCGTGTTCGTAGTTCGTTAATATGTTTTTAAAAATATGTTTTTATGTTTTTAATTTTGCTTTGAGACAATTTACTGCCGAGTGTGAAATGGCCCAGTCATTGTCGGGACTGAGCGTGAGCAGAACACGTGCAGTTAAAACTTTCCTTTTTATATCTGAATGTGGAACAAAAATCCACGTCAAAGAACAACCAAGAGTTTAAACAGAATGTGAAAACAGGACTGAAGAGTTTGTAAATCTCTCAAACATGCTAGCCAGGCCGGCGCCGCCTAGTGTCTCTGTCAATTTAATGTTCCTCCAGCAACTAGGTCAGGGATTGGAGCGTTATGTTACGATTGTATCATCCTATCCAATCAGAGAACAGATGACAGCGTGACATGAACACAAGTGTCCGTCCTCCATGTTTGTAGTCCTGTAGATCAATCATACTATACAGTCAATGTTGGTAACGATTCCTGTTCCGTTCCGTCGTCTCCCGCTCATCCGGGGCCGGGTCACGGGGGCAACAGCCTCAGATGTGAAGCCCAGGCTTCTCTCACCCCGACTGCATCCTTCAGCTCACCCGGGAGGATCCCGAGTCGTTCCCCAGCCAGTTGTGAGACACAGTATCTCCAGCAGGTCTGAGGTCTGCCTCTTGGTCTCCTTCCGGTGGGACGTGCCCGAAACACCTCACCAGTGAGGCGCTCGGGGGCATCCTGAGCAGATGCCCAAACCATTAACGATTCCCCAGACTGAGAATTTAAAGACAGTGTTTAGAAAGTTTATTCAGGAAAAGTTTTTTTTTACGCTCTTGTTTTCTGGACGACACTGACTGCTCAGGTTCATTACGTACGTCACATCCGGTTCCCACCAGAAAAGAACCTCACCCTAACACTGAGGTCAGACTGTTTCCATGGAGACGGCCTTACGGATCATGTTCTAAACAAACTCTTGAGGAAAGTTTTTGATGTGAGAATAAAGTTCTAAAGATTGATTTAATCTTGTTTAAAACTAATAAAAATAAACTTATAAAGATCAGTGTTTTACTAACCAGCACTGGTTCCTGCTTCACCTTCACTGGGAGGACTGGAAGCTGCACTGCAGGCCAGTATAACCAGTAACTATCCACTGTAGCAGAGCGGTTGCCCAGTCATGAAGCAGCTCATCAGTATTAGCTGTCTGTATTTAGACGTGATGCTGGTTTATACCCCTCCAGCATTGACAGCAAATCCTCAGTGTGTGTTTAATAAAGCACAGCGGTTAGGTGGAACGGCTTAGTCTCAAGTCACCTAATGACTATATTATGAGCCTTTGCATTAGGAGGGATTAATGCTAATCTGGCCTGCTTGGCTTTAGCCCGTGCTGAGGCCTGCTGGGCCCGCTGCATGCTGATACACACACCCCCACACACTCACAGGCATGGAGGGTGTTACCAGGTTACAGCAAACACTTAGAATTAAATACCTTAACCTGAACCTTTTATCTGCTACAAGAGACCAGGAACGATGCTTTACACCTAATGGAGCTCTCTGATTGGTTTGGCTGAGCTTTCAAATTGGCAGGATACGCTGTGATAGGACGCGATGCTGTGATAGGACGTTTTGAAGCGCTGTGATAGGACATCTCCCGATGCTGTGATAGGACGCGATGCTGTGATAGGACGTTTTATAGCGCTGTGATAGGACATCTCGCGATGCTGTGATAGGACGCGATGCTGTGATAGGACGCGATGCTGTGATAGGACATCTCGCGATGCTGTGATAGGACGTCACGCAGCGCCGTGATAGGACATTTTGTGGCTCTTGTGGCACCGTGATAGAACGTCTCAAATTTCTGTCATAGGACGTCTCGCACCGCTAGGATGTCTTGTAGCGCCATGATAGGACGTCTCACACTGCTAGGATGTCTCGCAGTGCTGTGATAGGACGTCTCACACTGCTAGGATGTCTCGCAGTGCTGTGATAGGATGTCTCACACTGCTAGGATGTCTCGCAGTGCTGTGATAGGATGTCTCACAGCAATAGGACATCTTGCAGCCACGTTGTGGAACGACTCACACAGTGTTTTTGTTTTGAATGAACCAAACTTTGACCTCAAAACCGAGTGAAATAAACGGTCCTGTACTTTGTCTGTTCATAATCCCCGTAGCCATGGCGCCACCTACTGAAACATCGTGATTAGAAAAAAATAATAAATCAAAAACACACATTTATCTATACAATATAGTCATTGAACAAACATACATATGTAACTGTGCTATAGACTGGTAGACGTGCTGTGGATAGATGGTGGGATGTGGGTCCTATCGGGTTACCAACTTTATTTACACCTCATAAACAGTAACATCATAATCAGATCTGGTCAGACCTGGTTAAACGCAGGTACCTGACAATCTGCTGAGAAAATGATGATTCATCAGTGAGCAGCTTCTTTTCAGAATTAAAACTCTATTTAATTACAAACTAAGAGTTTTATAATATAAAGCTGTTGATTTTGGGGCTCAGATTTGGTCAGATTTGGTGAGATTCGGTAAACTGGTCACCCCAGCTTTACTGTCTCACTTAGGAAATAAAATGAATGTGATCTATGCACAAGTAAACATGCTCAACATGCTCAAACGCAGGTTTGGTGCTTGTACAGTGCATCCGTAAAACATGGAAAACTCAACATGATGAAACCGTGACGTCTAAGGATTCTATTAAAAAGGACGAGATGGGTAAGTGCAAGTGGCCGGTTTGTTTCAGCAGGAATTAGGACTTTCCAGGCTACCCTGCACTCTTTGATCAGTTGATTTAATGACTCTGGGAACTCTTGATGGTGTGAAACTCAGTCTGAACCGTGGTAGTAACCACGTTCTCCTGACTAAGGAACTATTTTAAAGAGCATCAGTAGAAACGTCTGAGCGTAAGTCCCGCCATCGTTCCTGATTGAACAGCTCGTATAGTTTTTATTTTACAGTGTTTATAAATGAGACTCCACTGGGGAGAATAAAATGGTGGGAAGGTCAGCAGGTTGCCGTCTCTATGACAACACGTAGAACAACACAGCGACATTTCCAGCCGTTGATGCCACACTGGCTCGGGTTTACCCCCATGGGCCTCCACTCAGAATGACTGGAGATGGCTTAGCAAACCGAGGCGACAACTGTCAGAAATGAGTCCCCGGTGGACGTGGGGGTACGGCGAGGAGCCCGACCGGCAGACCTCAGAACATCAGGAGCATCTGTTTGCTGGTGTGTGAGGGGGTACAGAGGCCACCCCCAGCTCCTGGTATGAAGCATCTTTCAGCACATCGTTTAGACCAACGTGAGAGGAAGAGTGGGAAAAGGAGCAAATACAAACATCATTTAGAGGCTGAGCTGCCGTAACACTACACCAGGACCCCCTCAGCAGACCCTCTGACCTCATGCTCAGACAGCTGAGCCAATGGGCAGACATCCAGCAGCCAGCGAGGGCGGGGAGGGGGGGCATTGTTTTCCATTTGCCCCAAACGTGACAGAAGTCTTTGTAAAGGAGAAATCACAAAAACACTCGGTAAAGCACGGCCAATCAACGTACGCGCTGATGGACGGACAAACAGACGGATCGTCCAGTTAGAGGTAGAGCCTTTAGTCACCATCTGTTATGGAATACCCTCCCAGCTCAAACACGGCCAAGATTAGGATGAAAACATTCCACTTTGAACAAGTTTATTAGCAGAAACTAAGAATTTAAATGACATGGTCACTAGCTGGCTGCTAGATGCTAGAATATGGCTACCGTACGGTACGCCATGTTCTCTTTACTCCTCCAGACTGAGAAGACCTCTGTGTTTGATATATCCACATCCACCCTGGATGATCCCTGGCTTTCCTGTCTTGTCGCCCTTGTCTCATCCATTACCCACTAGTGGTGGGGAAGCCCAAAATGAACTTGAAGACCTTTAGCTGATAAACTAGCAGTAGTTTTTAGGGTTCCTGCTGTCTTGCAGGTTGGTCTTTGCTGACTGCTCCTGCAGCGGTGCTGGCATCGGTTGTATCGACTTGCCTTTCCATCGTACTCTGAGAGGGGGATCCTGGGACAGGGCACTCCAGAATCTCCATACCAATTTGGGAGATCACCCCAGCTTCGCTGTCTTGGTACAGACTCAAGAGATTCGGTGTCAAACAGGCCAAGGCTACAAAGACTCAGAAACAGCAGAGAAGTCAGTCAGCTGCTGCGCTCTCCATGACTCATACCACCTACCACATGCAGCTCCCGCATCGGCTTATTCAGCCCCAGCCGATGCTGCACCAGGAGATCCAGGTGCTTCTATGTCTCTAGAGACAGAAGGATGCCAGCACTGGGTAATTCACATGTTGTCCCTCACTCTGTTACTGATTCCTGGTGGTTCATCCGTGCTTCCTGTCCTGGGTGTCGCCAGAATGAAGATCTACATCCCCCTTGCTTGAGTCCTGTCCTGTGGTCCTCATCTCTGTTCCTCGACCGACCCCCTCGTTTCCATCAGGATGAATCCCATTGTGCTGATTTATTCAAACATAAAGAGTTGTGCTAATATTTAATATAAAGATCTCCATCAGGTTTCCTTTTCCCCTCCCTTGCTGTTTTTTCCTCACTGAGACGAACGCTCTAAGGGCAGGAATGCTCAGACTTTATTCAGTTAGTTCATCTACACCTGATGTCTGTGACATTCTGTGTGAAGCCCGTTGAGACACTGTGTTATGATATGATGTTTCCATGTCTCCATAGAGACCTCGCAGGATTGGGGTTCAATCGCTTGACGTCGGTCAGATCGGTCCATTTTGGTTGGGACTGGACATGTATATGATGCACCCGAACAGGAAAACAGAGCGTAAAAACAAACCTTTTCTGAATAAACTTTCTAAACTTTAAATTCTCAATCTGGAGAATCGTTACCAACACGGACCATAGAGCGCGGTGGATCTATGGAACTACAAACATGGAGGACGGACGCTTGTGTTCATGTCACACCGTCATATCTGTTCTCTGATTGGGTAGGACGTTTTCCCGTCGCTGCAATCGTAAGCTAATGCCTGCAATCCCTGACCTAGTTGCTGGAGGAAGGCGAAATTAGTGGAGGCACTAGGTGGCCACAGACTGGCTCATGATTTAGGACTATAAAAATAAAATGGAATTGAATGAATGGACAAACAGATGGACGACTCCCTCTGTTAACATATCTTTTTATCTGTGAGTGTAGGTATGTGTGTGTGTGTGAGTGTGTGTGTGTGTGTACACGCTAGGCTGCTCCTATCCAAAGCGACTGGCATCAGGATGGAATGCTGAACTCCACATTTTTCCCATTCAGCAGGAAAAGCGCCTTTCAGAGCCAATCAGCTAGAAATGTTGCTTTCTTTTTATTTTCCACTCTACTTCCTGGAAGCCATTATGGAGCTGTCAGGGATGTATATTTAGCTATGGCAACACGGGGCCCCCCACACCCTTACGCTGATGCTCATGTCACCTCGCATAAACAGGAAAACAATCGGCTCCTCTTTGTCACCTTAAAAGAAAGCGTGTCTGGTTAGAGGTAGTAGACCGGTCTGATGGAGCGTGTCCTAACCCACACGGACACGATAGAGACGTACGTAAGCGTTTACGACATGTGGCCACAAAGAATTTCTCACCCGACAATTTCAAAATAATAAAATATCCTACTGATGTGTTTATAGACACTCGCAGCGCCCGTGGAATAAGGTGATGCAGGTACGTCATGTAGGGAAGAGTTTAATCTGAAACAAGGCTAATTCTCCCTAAGAATGTGTGTGTGTGTGTGTGTGTGTGTGTGTGTGTGTGTGTGTGTGTGTGTGAGACCCAAACAGACTAGCGACCTGTTTGGGGTGTATCCTTTCTCTCACCGGGATAGGCTCCAGAACCCCCCGTGACCTTGTTAAGGATAAACGGTTCAGAAGATGAAAATTAAAACCATTCATTCATCTTCTGAACCGCTCATCCGTTACGGAGTCGCAGGGGGCGCCGGTTAAACCTGTTTGATTCAAGGCAAGAGGCAGGGTACACCTCAAACAGGTCGCTAGTCTGTTGCAAGGTCACACACACAACAATTCACACACACACTGATTTCTAGGGACAATTTTGTAGCAGCCAGTCAACCTAACATGCATGTTTTTGGAGGGAGGGAAGAAACCGACGCATACACAGGAAGAACATGCAAACTCCACACAGAAAGGCCGGTGTTCCAAGCCTCGTCCCCACCCGGGATTCCATCCCTGACCTTCTTGCTGTGAGGTGACAGTGCTAACCTCTGCACCACCACATCAAAACAAATATGAAGACAGAGATCCACTGCTCCTGTGGTGAACCAAACCCTCCAGGTACCACCCGATGTCTTCCTGAGCGGTGAAGCCCTAGATCCGGGTTCTAGTTTTGGTCGTAGTATCTAGTCTACGATGTTTAACTTGATGTTTTATTTCTGTTTACTTTATTTCTTAATTAATTTACCTGGTTGTTTTTATCCAGGAGTTAAACTCGTCCTGTGACGGGGTAAAGCTGGGCTGGTGGAGTGGGGAAACACAGACAGCCATCATCACCTTGCTGTGGGGGTGGGCGTGTAGTTAGCATGGCTGTGTGTGTGTGTGTGTGTGTGGGACACCACGGCCCCGCCAGCAGCCCTGTCACCACGGTGCTTTTTGTTAAAATTTGTTAGCAGCAGCGCTGATCCGCCTCTATTTAGGAAGGTTAGCGTCACCATCGCTCCGGCAGCATGTGGCGCCTCCTTTTCATTCAATCTTTCTGCTTTGAAATGTGTCCAGTGGTTTAATGGTGCTGTTACATGCATGCCCGTGGCGCGGGCACAGATTGGTGACCCATGCCACCTTTCATTGGCCCAGCTGCAGCCCAGAATAGGAAGCTATTTTTACCAGGCAGGCAGGCAGGCAGGCGGGCGGGCGGGCGGCTGTCCTCTGTACTGTTTCAGGATGGAGATGACAACCGTATGGATGATGGGCACGGCCTGCTCAGCTGACAGAATAAAATAGTATTAACCTTTCCACACACACTTTATGCCCCTTCTATTCATAACATCGTAAATTATAAATAAAACCTTCCAATAATCTGTCATCTATCTGTTCCACTGGATTTAAAACCTCAGGTTTTTGTTCAACTGGGTATAAAATTTGTGACTTTATTGGCACAGACGGGCGTGGATCTTAGAGTAAAATATTTACTCAGCTGATGAACCGGGTCTGATAAACTTCTGGCTCTCATTCAGAGATTGGGTGCCATCTGGGAGGAGCTCGGTGTCGAGCCGCTCCTCCTCCAGGTCGAGAGAAGCCAGATGGGGTGGTTTGGGAATCTGGTCAGGATGCCCCCCCAAGCACCTCGCTGGTGAGGTGTTTCGGGCACGTCCCACTGGGAGGCAGACCCCGGACCTGCTGGAGAGACTATGTCTCACGGCTGGCCGGGGAACGACTCGGGATCCTTCCAGGTGAGCTGGAGGATGCAGCCGGGGTGAGAGAACCCTGGGCTTCCTGTCTGAGAATGTTTCCCCCGCGATTCGGCCCCAGATAAGCGGAAGACGACGGAACGGAATGGATGGGAAATATCACGTAGCAGCGGCTGCACAGCAGCCTATGGGTTCAAAATGAGTTCAAACATGATGATTAACAATGTGTCTTAATTAGGAATCTTTTCTTATGTACGGTCCTACTCTGACAGGCATTCATGTGTACTTTCTAACTGTTCTTTCTCTGCTTCAAATGTTTCATTTCACTGTCCTCAGTTCACTTCATCATCTGTCCACACGTCCATCTTGGCTGCTTCTGACTCCGAGTTAAAGAACACACACTCCCACATCAGTGTTTTGCTTCATAAAAGATCTCGGTGTTGTTTCTGTTCCACCGGAAGCCCAGTGATCAGACATGTTGGTGCCATGGAAACCATCTGACAGTAGAAGGCAGATTTCTCCATCAGACTGCTGTGTGAATGTTCAGTGTGTGTGTGTGAGAATCCGGCCGCGCTGCAATGCTTCACTAATTGGATATGTGTATTACACTGTCTGTGGTCACAGCACCCTTATGGGGCATGAAATAACAAGCAGCTGTGTGTCAGGACACGCACTGCGTGTGTGTGTGATCGGTTCCTCTGTGTGTGTATATAGCTTTCTGTGTGTGTGTGTGTACATCTACAGAGAGCTTTATTAACTCAGTCCATCAAGTCAGAGTGGGATTCACACTGAGACACTGAAGGCTTAGGGATGAGGGCGCCACACAAGCAAGACGGGTCCTTTCTGAAATACTAATGCCGACCGCCCTCACACACACCTCACTGCCCCCTGTACAGCCAGCGAGTCCTCAGCTCCATCCTGTTCATACCGCGGTGCATGTTCATATTAGTGAGAGGCCAGGTTACAGCACCGCATCTCTATCATACAGTACGGCATGGCATTCCTACGGCATCGCAACGCCAATGTTTATTTGCTTCATTCTATAAACATAAACAATGTTCTGTAGGTTATCTAATCTGTAAGAAGATAAGAGTGGAGGGGTTTAAGTATCGCAGAGTCTTTTTCACAGTGGGAGAAGGATGGAGCGGGAGATCAACAGACGGAACGATGCAGCGTCTGCATTAATTAGAACGCTGCTTCAATTCGTCGTGGTGAAGAGAAAGCTGAGCAGAAAACCAAAGCTCTGGATGTACAAGTCGATCTACGTTCCTACCATCACCATGGTAACCAGGATCTACGCTCCTACCCTCACCATGGTAACCAGGATCTACGTTCCTACCCTCACCATGGTAACCAGGATCTACATTCCTACCCTCACCATGGTAACCAGGATCTACGTTCCTACCCTCACCATGGTAACCAGGATCTACGCTCCTACCCTCACCATGGTAACCAGGATCTACGTTCCTACCCTCACCATGGTAACCAGGATCTATGTTCCTACCCTCACCATGGTAACCAGGATTTCCGCTCCTACCCTCACCATGGTAACCAGGATCTATGTTCCTACCCTCACCATGGTAACCAGGATCTACGTTCCTACCCTCACCATGGTAACCAGGATCTACGCTCCTACCCTCACCATGGTAACCAGGATCTATGTTCCTACCCTCACCATGGTAACCAGGATCTACGTTCCTACCCTCACCATGGTAACCAGGATCTATGCTCCTACCCTCACCATGGTCACCAGGATCTATGCTCCTACCCTCACCATGGTAACCAGGATCTACGCTCCTACCCTCACCATGGTAACCAGGATCTATGTTCCTACCCTCACCATGGTAACCAGGATCTATGTTCCTACCCTCACCATGGTAACCAGGATTTCCGCTCCTACCCTCACCATGGTAACCAGGATCTATGTTCCTACCCTCACCATGGTAACCAGGATCTACGTTCCTACCCTCACCATGGTAACCAGGATCTACGCTCCTACCCTCACCATGGTAACCAGGATCTATGTTCCTACCCTCACCATGGTAACCAGGATCTACGTTCCTACCCTCACCATGGTAACCAGGATCTATGCTCCTACCCTCACCATGGTCACCAGGATCTATGCTCCTACCCTCACCATGGTCACCAGGATCTACGCTCCTACCCTCACCATGGTAACCAGGATCTATGTTCCTACCCTCACCATGGTCACCAGGATCTACGTTCCTACCCTCACCATGGTAACCAGGATCTATGCTCCTACCCTCACCATGGTCACCAGGATCTATGCTCCTACCCTCACCATGGTAACCAGGATCTACGTTCCTACCCTCACCATGGTAACAAGGATCTACGCTCCTACCCTCACCATGGTAACCAGGATCTATGTTCCTACCCTCACCATGGTAACCAGGATCTAGGTTCCTACCCTCACCATGGTAACCAGGATCTACGCTCCTACCCTCACCATGTTAACCAGGATCTACGTTCCTACCCTCACCATGGTAACCAGGATCTACATTCCTACCCTCACCATGGTAACCAGTATCTACATTCCTATCCTCACCATGGTAACCAGGATCTACATTCCTACCCTCACCATGGTAACCAGTATCTACGTTCATACCCTCACCATGGTAACCAGTGTGGGAGGTGACTGAAAGAACAAAATCTCATATCCAAGCGGTCAAAATAGGCTTCTTCTGCTGGGTGGCTGGGCTCTCGCTCTGAGACAGACAGAGGAGCTTGGAGTAGAGCCGTTGCTCTCTCTGGAGGCCAGAGAATCCAGATGGGGTGGTTCGGGCATCTTTGTTAGCTTGCCCCACTCACTGGTGAGGTGTTTCATCCCACCAGGAGGCGACACCTCTAGAGGGGTCTCACAGCTGAACAGAGGACGCCTTGCGATTATCCTGGATAAGCTGGAAGATGTGGCCGGGGTGAGGGAAGGCTTCCCGGTTGAGGCTGCTGACCCTCATTTCGGTCCCAGATGTAAGCAAAGAGTCTTTTCTCTCCAAAAAGGAGGCTCTAAGAACAGTAGTGTCCCTGACTACGGTGTGGTTAGGACAGATGAATAAAGTGTCTGACTCAGGTAGAGACCCGGTGGTCGCCATGCAGTAAGAATGTTATGCTGGGGCAAACATGTGACCCCAGTTTACTGATGGTGGTCATGTGTATGAAATGATTTTTCAGGGTACACTGACAGTAAAGACCCTAAAATACACATGAACTGCAGGTCATGTCAACAGAATTCACATGCTTCTAACTCTGGCCGGCCGACGGGCTAAACTTAGCGCTACGCTCATTTACACGCTGGAAACCTACACCTGACACCTTCACAAATTGTCAATACCAGCTTGTATAGTCAGTGTTGGAGATGCTTTTCAGCCAATCAACATGTCAGCGCGTGCCAGCCATGAGCCTGTTTTTAGAGCTGACCTCCAGCGAAGAGTAGGAGCTGGACGCTGAGGTGATGAAACCTCCCAAACCCACATAATACCCTGTGTTTGGTTAATGATCGGACTCAGCAGTGCTTCATTAAAGCCACCTTGGCGCTCCATGGAGCGCTTGGGGGATCCTTCCTGTGGTGAACGCTTATTACCACCTCATAAGAATATGCTTAACACAACGTTAAAACACAATCAGGTTTGTGCTCCCTTCAAGCTGACAGCACAGTCTGGACCTGGACTGGTTAAATCCCTCCAAACTCTAACCACACCTGTTTGAATCCACATTGTTACACTCAGTACCGCCTGCACTTTTTAAAAAAATACTACGCTTCTCGTGACGGCAGCAGATCTGTGTAGCGCGCAACAGATTTTGTGAGTTGAGTTTGAAGAGCTGATCTCCTCCATGAGCTCCTTCATGTGGAGTCTTCATGGGCGTGTGGAGATGTTCTGTGCTGGAGTGAATCAGAAGGAATGAAGACTGGATCTTCTGAGTGACATCATCAGTGCTTCCTGTCTGAACATACCCGGCTTCACTATGGAACTAAAGATGGTGGACTGCTGCTGTTGTTCCACCACAGTGAAGGATCAAGATGTGGAGCTTTTAGAGACAGTTTAACATCCTTTTAGGATTCACTTGGAGCTTCAAACATCGTTGCGACAGTAACTCACTTTACGCCCAGCACAGAGACAACAGTCGTGTAGTCTACCAACCGTTCCGTCATCTTCCACTTATCCGGGGTCAGGTCGCGGGGGCAACAGCCTCAGACGGGAAGCCCAGACTTATCTCAACCCAGCCGCATCCTACCGCTCACCAGGCAGATCCCGAGTCGTTCCCCGGCCAGCTGTGAGACATAGTCTCTTCAACAAGTCCGAGGTCTGCCTTTTGGTCTCCTCCCGGTGGGACGGACCTGAAACACCTCACCAGCGAGGGGTATCTGAACCACCTCATCTGGCTTCTCTCGACCTGGAGGAGGAGCGTCTCGACACCGAGCTCCTCCCGGATGGCAGAGCTCCTCACCCGATCTCTGATTGTGAGCCCAGCCACCCTGCGGAGGAAGCTCATTTCGGCCACCTGTATCCGCAATCTCATAGGTGGGGGCCCTGCAGGAGGGGCCATAAGGGTTGGGTGAAGGAGGAGATGGGTGGCAGCCGACGACGGGGACCCTGGTGGTCAGATCCACGGCTGCAAAAGCTAGTCCACCGACCGGACACACAAATTTCCCAGTAGGGGATCAATGAAACATCTGAATCTGTTTTCCACGGAGATGAAGGTAGTTTATGGACTCCATGTCGTCAATGGTAACAATAGAATCGTACAAAAATACACCGAATGAGTCACTGAAATCCTAAAAAAAAAAAACTCAATGAAACCTTTGAGAACTGAACAAAGAAACGACTCCAGACTGGTTCAAAAAGTCCCTCATTGATCAAACTGTTAAACCAATCAAACCAGTGACTCAGAGTACTGCTGGTGTTCAGAGTTAAAATATTTCCAAAGGAAAATCCAACTCCTCTCCAACACCTCTATGTAATCCCTCGCAGTAGACACCCCGCCAGGATGATTAATAGCCCTCTGCTGGGACTCTCCGTGCACTCAGCACATTGTTGAGAACGTATGAAAGAGAACAACAGTTGCATCCCCTCTTCACACCAAGACTAAGCCCTGCCTGTCAGTCCCCGGTTAGAGCGCCGTTAACTGGCCAGATTTACGGCTACTAACCAGCACTAGGTGGCAGGCAGTCTGGGAGCGGGACCGCCGTGTCCATCACAGGGACCGCCGCCTCGCATCACAACTACAGGGCCGCTGTCGTGTATGACAAACAAGGCATCACCTGCGAACCCGAGCTAAAACACATATTGCTACGCATCGCCTTCATAATCCAGGCTGTCGCTACGCAGTGCATCCATATTCCATGCTGTCGTTATGCAAAGCCTTATAAACCAGTCAGACGCTTTGCACCGCCGCCATAATCCACGCTGTCGCTTTGCGGTTGCTATGGAAACACTTCTATAATCCACGAAAACACTGACAGAATTAATTCAGGATGTCGTTTTGGTTAAAATCCAAGACATAAAATGAACCAAATCGAAATTTAGACTAGAAAAAATTCACGCAGTGCGTCAGTTCATCAATTTAAATTGTGGTAATTTAGGATCTACGTTCCTACCCTCACCATGGTAACCAGGATCTACGTTCCTAGCCTCACCATGGTAACCAGGATCTACGTTCCTACCCTCACCATGGTAACCAGGATCTACGTTCCTAGCCTCACCATGGTAACCAGGATCTACGTTCCTACCCTCACCATGGTAAGCAGGATATACGTTCCTACCCTCACCATGGTAACCAGGATCTACGTTCCTACCCTCACCATGGTAACCGGGATCTACGTTGCTACCCTCACCATGGTAACCGGGATCTACGTTCCTACCCTCACCATGGTAACCAGGATCTACGTTCCTGCCCACACCATGGTAACCAGAATCGATGGTGCCCTAAAGAACAAGATCGTGGATACAAGCAGTAAAAAGGAACTTTCTCTGCAAGGTAGCTGGGCTCTCTTAGAGATATAGGTAGGAGCTGAGAATAGAGCTGTTGCTCCTCTAGGTCGAGAGAAGCCAGATGGGATGGTTTGGGCATCTGGTTAGGATGCCTACTTCACTGCTGAGGTGTTTCAGGCACATCCCACTGGTACTGAACCTAGAGACAGACTCTAAACCTGCTGGAGAGACTATGTCTCACAGCTGGACAGGGAACACCTCAGGATCCTTCCAGGTGAGCTGGAGGATGCAGCCGGGGTGAGAGAAGCCTGGGCTTCTGTCTGAGGTTGTTGCCCCCGGCGACACGGCACTGATTAGCGGAAGAAACTGATTTTTTTTTTTCAAAAGTTTGATTATTGAAGAAATTTTTAAAGAAGAAAGTTTTTATTTTTAAAAAGCAAAGAGCAGAATTAGTGTTGAGTTTTATGAGATTTCCCTCCATGAAGCAGAGATATGCGGCTCAAAGCCGCGCTGATGAGACGCCCCCCGCCGCGGACGGTCGTATAAATAACAGGCGGAATGGGAATCTAACCCGCGACCTCGGACATGCTGAGCATTGCCGAGAGGCACACATCGTACTGGCGAGTAAACATTTCTACATAAGTGGCTCGGCGACATGAGTTACGGTGCCGGGCGGCCAGCTGCTCCATCAGGGCTGATATATGTGTAAAGATCAGGTGGTGAAGGGGATGGAGGGGGCATGAGGGGGTGCGGGGGAACCCCACCAACCCCCTCCACCGCCACCACAGCTGGTTGCTGCAAACACTTGACCTTGGCACGGACAGAGAGGGACGGTGTGTCCAGACGTTAGTGGGAACACTGGGAGCAGCAATGTGCCCGTGGTACTCCGGCCAATTAGAGGTGAGCTGTTGGGTCTGGTGGTGGAGGGAGAGTGGTGGTGGGGGCTGCTGTCAGTCAGAGAACCCCTCGGTCTGCCTGTTTGTATGAATAAAAATGAAGGGATTTAGGAGCTTGTCAGATATCTGACCTGGACTGCGGCGATGAGGAGGATGAGAGGAAGATCTGGAGGCTCAGCGGATCCTGCATAAGCAGCGAGGCGGGGGTGAGGGTGAGGGTACGTAATCTCTCTGAGGGGCTCAGATTTATTCTACACAGAAACTTTCCTCAGAGGACCCCCACCATCTCAGTAAGACGTCCTTCCTCAGTACCAGTAACTGTAAACAGCAGAGCACTTCCTGGTGGTGTCCCAGCTCGGCGGCTCTAACCAGGTTAGAGATGGAGCATCGATCAGGCAGAGACGGTCAGGAGAAATCTGGGCTGCCATTGTTCAGCAGAAAGAGAGACAACACTTCCTTTCCCAGAACAATTTATCTCTCTGCCTGACAAGACTCCCCGCTATATTTACCCAGGGAGCCGTGCAGATGATGGAGGTCCAGCTGCAGCACTCTGCACCTCCGTGCCACATGCTGCTGCCAATCACAGAGATGGGAACCAGAGACACGCTCTGCTTTCAGACTGTCTGTAGCCCACCCAGTACGACCAGTATAACCAGTCCGACCGGTCCATCCAGTCCAACCGGTCCTTCCATGCTAATGAGTGTGGTGGATTCCAGGCCGGCCAGCAGTGCCTGTCCATCTCACTGCAGCAGAGGAAGTCCCTGGAGGTGGGTGTATTGTTCCCACTGCAGGGCCTGTCATTGTAAAGGCATGCAGGATGGTCCGTGGAGCCAGCTCGGCTCTCAGACACGTGACGCCATCACAGAACTCCACTTTCTAACCTCCCCGTGTTTGACGGGCGAGCGGAGATTATCTGAGAGGAATAAGTTTGGATTAATCCTGCAGGATGTGTGGAGAAACCTCAGCACGCCTCGAGCTGGACTCCATCCATTTTACTGCCAACATCACGCACAGATCTGCCCCTACACATCATACCCCCACCACCTCTTCTACTGGTTCCCAGTTGATGCTGTTTTAAACTTGTAGGGGAAGATGTGCAGCATGCTCTAGAGCAGTGACGAGCTCTCACAGCACACTGGTGTACCGTGATAATAATACATTTTATTTTTGGTGCGCCTTACATTTTAAGAAAAAAATCCCAAAGCGCTACATAGAAAGATAAAAACAATAAAAACATTTTAAAAACTAAAATCTACATTCTGAAAACAAAGAATCATAAAATCAAAAATTAAAAGCCTTGTTAAAAATGAATGTCTTTAGGCCTTTTTTAAAAGTGTCCACACTTTGT
This sequence comes from Neostethus bicornis, assembly GCA_902685375.1. Classification (NCBI taxonomy): domain Eukaryota; kingdom Metazoa; phylum Chordata; class Actinopteri; order Atheriniformes; family Phallostethidae; genus Neostethus; species Neostethus bicornis. The sequence goes on from LR738548.1 coordinate 767,387, forward strand.
GGGGCCCTGAGGAGTTCCGGGAGCATGTTTTCGAGACATAAAGAGAGCTTTTGGGTGACGTTTTGAAGCAAAAAAATGGCAGATTCTAATGAAATCTCACATTTTCTGCAAGAAATTAAAGAGGAAAATGTTTCTCTTGCATTCTGGGTGAAATGCTCATTGTCTGAATCCCTTTCTTTATATATACATAGTGTTATATACATACTGTAATAAAATACAGTGATCCCTCACTATAACGCCGTTTACTTTTTGAAGCTTCGCTAGTTCATCGGTTTGCGTCGTGTTCTGCATTCTGATTGGCTAAAAAGTCACTCTGCTTCTTCTCTACCTGTGCGTCAAAAACGTTGCAGTTTAATATGTACACGTAGGTAAAACAGCTTTCCAAATTTACATTACGTACGTGCAAATTATCTCGCAATTTCAAGTTTCAAAAGGCTTGAAAAGAAGTAAACCCTACAGAGCGGGGTCAGGATGCAGCGGCTCAGTCTGACGAGCAGTGAAATACACCTGAGTCACTGTTTGTTCGACTGTACTTTGGATTTTTTTCATAATCATTTTTATTTTCTTCCATCTAATCCAATTACTCAGGTTGCGGTGGGCGGGGCTAATCTTCGCAATTTGAAGCCTTCTGTTCACATTGATGATTAAAACAAAAAAAGAAGTGAAAAAAACCCCGTTTCTAACGTACTTTTATTTGGGAAACAAATTCTTGAGCCTGTAAAATGGTTTGTTCTTTCTTTTCAATGTATAATTGAGTATTTAATTGTATCTTCTTCTTTCGGCATTTCCCTTCAGGGGTCGCCACAGCAAGTCAGTTTCTTCCATCTAACCCTATCTGCTGTATCCTCTTCAGTCACACCAACTATCTTCATGTCTTCCTTCACTGTATCCATGAACCTCCTCTTTGGTCTTCCTCTAGTCCTCTTTCCTGGTGGTTCCAAACCCAGCATCCTTCTTCTGATGTACTCTCTCTCTCTCTCTCTGCACATGTCCAAACCATCTCAGTCTGACCTCTCTGACTTTAAAACCTCTAACATGTGCTGTTCCTCTGATCCTGTCCATCCTGGTCACTCCCAGAGAGATCCTCAGCATCTTCATCTCTGCTACAAACATCTCTGTTTCCTGTCTTTTCTTCAGTGCTACTGTTTCTAGACCAATCAGCATGGCCGCTCTCACCACAATTTTGTACACTTTCCCTTTAATTCTAGCTGAAACTCTTCTGTCACACATCACACCTGATACTTTCCTCCACCCGTTCCAGCCTGCCTGAACACGCTTCTTCACCTCTTTTCCACACTCTCCATAGCTCTGGACTGTTGATCCTAGCTACTCAGCAGGGCTCCATCCACATCAAATACTCACTAAACTGAGTCAAAACAGGAAAATAAGTCAAGCATCAGAGTTAAAAACTCATTATCTGTAGATTAAATCCATCTTTCTCTCTCCTCAGTAGTGCTTAAAGTCCAGCCTATCCACCATGCTGCTCACACTTCTTTAATTTGTTCAACACATTTTGAAAGTAAATCCGCTACCAAATCTGTTTTTTCTTTCTTCAGTTGTTTGCTGATAAAAAAAAAAAAAAAAGTTTAACAGCAATGAAACTTTTTTTATGTGCTTCTCGTGATGGCAGCAGGTCCAAATTTCTGTTGGATTTTTTAAAATGTTTTTCTAAACAGTGAATATTTAAAGACATGCTTGTGTCTCTGGAAACACTTTGTAAACACAATCACAAGGTGTTCGAAACATAATTGACTGAGAATATTGATTTGACAGCTGGAGACCAAAAAAATGAACTCTGTAAACATTTAAAAATTCTGATTTTGATGAAGTTTTGACTAAAATATGTTCACCGTGTCTAAAGAAGATTCAGGATTTTTTTTCCGTTCCGTTGTTTTGCCGAGTTTCTTAAAGATTCACGAGGCTTTGCACTGCGTCACAGGTCTTCACACAGATTTATCAATGTTTTAGAAACCCCACTGGACCCAGTGGGATCATCTGATTGGCTGACGTACTTCCTGGGAGACTCTGACCTCTTTGTTTTTGCTCCTGTCTCACCTCAGCTTTCAAACATTTAAATTCCCATCTGGAGCACACTGTAAGTGTCCATGCCGAAAGTTTCTGGACAGGTATGAAACCACCAGTTAGCATGTCTGGCATGAGGAGAACTCTGGGTTCCCGCTTGCCGGCTGTGTGTGGTGCATTTAAAGGAAATCCGGAATCTGTCCAAACAGAAAAATCTGATGTTGACTTTCTGAGGTTTAGGTAAATATATCTGCTGAGTTTGTTTTGGAGACGATCCAAAGCTGGTCAGACGAGTGGAGGCGGTTGCCATGGTAACTCCATCATGTGTTCATTTTCTTCCTGCTTAGTCGACAACATCTCCTTCACATGAAGCCGTTACCGTGGTTACCGCATCCTCCCTGCACTCATTACCTCATCTGACCAAAAATGGATGGATGATAAAAACATAAACAAGTGTCTCTGCAGCACCAGTAACATCCCGGTATGAACTGGTCAGGAAGCTGCACCCCATTCCCCAGTAACACCCCGGTATGAACTGGTATCCCCCAGTAAACATACCTTTGATGCTGTTGAGGATTTCCTTGAGTTGGGCAAAGCTGTTCAGCAGAGGGTCCTGCTCTTCATCCTGAACAGAAAGAGAAAGATTAAACCAGGAGACCCCGGCACTCCTATCCGCCCCCAGCCAGTCCCATTTACCAGAGAGGTGTGGGTGTTCCACCGGGAGTTCCTCTTGATGGCTCCGGCCACGCTGGTGATCTCACCCTGGATGATGTAGATACCCCGGTCCACCATGCTGCTCTGCTGGGACAGGAAGAAGGGAACCTAAATGATGCTTAAAAATCAGGTAAGTAGTCGATAAAAGACGACCACTGGTCACCTTCAAACATCATTTTAAAAATGTCTTTATAATTCGGACAGAGACGTGATGAGCCTGCCTCTTGAAGAGAGGTGTCATGGTGCAGCGTCACCAACCAGAAGCTTAACGCCCAGAAAACCGTGGAACTGACTTCAGAAAGAATGCAATCCCTCTGATGTCCCTCCCCATGATGGACTCTTTCATCTTAAACACGAACTCCTACCGCTTCCTGGGCGCCACCATCAGGATGTACTTCCTACGACAGCTGAAGAAAGCTAAGCTGGTGGCCCGGATAATGCCATCATTGAGTCCATCCCCACCTCCTCCGTCACCGTGTGGTACGCTGGGACCCCTGCCAGGGTCAAGCAGAGACTCCAGCACATTGTGCGATCTGATTAGGAGATGATTGGCCAAAGTCTTCCATGGCCAAAGTCTTCCATCTCCAGGTCTCTAGGACGAGCAGGTCAGATAGCGGCTGATCTTTCCCACCCTGGACACAGACTTTTTGAGCTGCTCTCCTCAGGCAGAAGGTTACGGTCCGTTCAGACCAAGACCTCTCCCCACAGGGACAGTTTTTTCCCATCAGACTGATGAATACGATCTTATTAGGATTCGCTGGAGCTTCAAACTTCACTCCAACAGCAACCCACATTTTGCCCAATGCAGAGCCAACTGTTAAGTGTTCAGTAACGTCTGTTCCAGCTCTATTCCACCAGGCTGCTGTTCCAGCTTTACCTGACCCCATCCGGCACCACCTAGCAGCTGTTCTGAAGCTGTTTGGAGCTCTCTCTTGAACAGCTTGGAGCTACCAGACACAAGAGTTTCCCCACACCTGGATTAAATAAAGTATCTGTAATTTTAAAACCATGTTGAAACATCATGATTTTATAACATGTTAAAAGATGTTTGTTTTGATTGTAATCATTATTACATCATCTTTATGGTCCTAATGTCTCCACTTATCTGTAACCTCTGCACCGAGCACTAAAAAACTACGCCTCCCTTTAAATGCAAATGAGATACTTCAATCCCGTCCACTTCCCCACGCCTGTGTTTCTAACCAGAGGAACCATAGAGATAAACACACTAGACTTTACAGCTTTCCAGTCGGATGTTGGGTTGTGTGTATTTTAAATGTCAGTCTGATCCATGAAAGATGGTAACCAGGACATATGTTCCTACCCTCACCATGGTAACCAGGATCTATGTTCCTACCCTCACCATGGTAATCAGGATCTATGTTCCTACTCTCACCATGGTAACCAGGACCTATATTCCTACCCTCACCATGCTAACCAGGATCTACGTTCCTACCCTCACCATGGTAACCAGGATCTACGTTCCTACCCTCACCGTGGTAACCAGGATCTATGTTCCTACCCTCACCGTGGTAACCAGGATCTATGTTCCTACCCTCACCATGGTAACCAGGATCTATGTTCCTACCCTCACCATGGTAACCAGGATCTATGTTCCTACCCTCACCATGCTAACCAGGATCTATGTTCCTACCCTCACCATGGTAACCAGGATCTATGTTCCTACCCTCACCATGGTAACCAGGATCTATATTCCTACCCTCACCATGCTAACCAGGATCTACGTTCCTACCCTCACCGTGGTAACCAGGATCTATGTTCCTACCCTCACCATAGTAACCAGGATCTATGTTCCTACCCTCACCATAGTAACCAGGATCTATGTTCCTACCCTCACCATAGTAACCAGGATCTATGTTCCTACCCTCACCATAGTAACCAGGATCTATGTTCCTACCCTCACCATAGTAACCAGGATCTATGTTCCTACCCTCACCATGGTAACCAGGATCTACGTTCCTACCCTCACCATGGTAACCAGGATCTACGTCCCTACCCTCACCATGGTAACCAGGATCTATGTTCCTACTCTCACCATGGTAACCAGGATCTATATTCCTACCCTCACCATGCTAACCAGGATCTACGTTCCTACCCTCACCGTGGTAACCAGGATCTACGTTCCTACCCTCACCATGGTAACCAGGATCTACGTCCCTACCCTCACCATGGTAACCAGGATCTACGTTCCTACCCTCACCATGGTAACCAGGATCTATGTCCCTACCCTCACCATGGTAACCAGGATCTACGTTCCTACCATCACCATGGTAACCAGGATCTACGTTCATACCCTCACCATGGTAACCAGGATCTATGTTCCTACTCTCACCATGGTAACCAGGATCTACGTTCCTTCCCTCACCATGGTAACCAGGATCTACGTTCCTACCCTCACCATGGTAACCAGGATCTACGTTCCTACCCTCACCATGGTAACCAGGATCTACGTTCCTACCCTAACCGTGGTAACCAGGATCTACGTTCCTACCCTCACCATGGTAACCAGGATCTACGTTCCTACCCTCACCATGGTAACCAGCTGTGGGTGGTGACTGAAAGAATAATATCACAGATACAAGCAGCTGAAATTATCTTCCTCTGCAGGGTGGCAGGGCTCTCATTCAGAGAAAGAGGGAGCAGCTCGGTGTAGAGCTGTTGTTCCTTCGGTTCAAGAGAAGCTAGATGTGGTGGTTCGATCATCTGGTTAGAATGTTTCCCAAGCTGGTGAGGCGTTCCGTCCCACCGAGAGGACACCTAAAGGCAGAACCACATCCTGCTGGAGAGACTATGTCTCACAGCTGGACAAGGAACACCTCTGGATCCTCGTGGGTGAGCTGGAGGATGCCGCCGGGGTGAAGGAGGTCTGGGTTTCTGAGGCTGTTGCCCACACCACCCGGCCCCGGATACACCGGGTGAGGACGAAACAGAATGTGGGAAAAAATTAGAACAAAACAAAAAGTAAATCCCCGCTTTTTGTGAATCCCCAATTGCAGATTTTAATATTGCGATTTTGATTTATTATGCAGCGTTATTATGGTCTGTCTGCATTACCAGCATGTTATTGGTTTTACTGGCGTTACCGTGCTACTTCTAACTGGACAAACATGGATCAGCAGAGTTTCTCTGTTCATGTTTAACAAGCAGAACGACTGAAATGGACGGATTAACCTTCCTCTCTGTGTCAGCACATCACATAAGACTCTTATTCTGAAATAAGATTTGGTAGTGCGGGATGAGGGGTGAGAGGTCGGGGTCGGACGGGGGCTGGAGGAGGCTCTGTACTGTCTGCAGAGACACACACACACGATCATCTCCCACTTCACTGGAAGTTTGTGTTGTTTTAAAGAGAATTTTATGTAAAAATGTTAAAGTTTCTTTTTCACTTCAAAAACATTCCGAAGGAGTTTTTTTTTCTCATTCGTGCATGTTTAAAAAATTAGAATTTTTAGATACTTTTTGGACACTAAATCCTCTGCCAAAACTTCATTAGTACTATCATTGGCTGTTTATAAATATCTGACAATCAGATATGCATCATGTTAAACGGCCCATGCTATCATACACTAGGAACATAGATTCTGGTTACCATGGTGAGGGTAGGAACGTAAATCCTGGTTACCATGGTGAGGGTAGGAACGTAGATCCTGGTTACCATGGTGAGGATAGGAATGTAGACCCTGGTTACCATGGTGAGGGTAGGAACGTAGATCCTGGTTACTATGGTGAAGGTAGGAACGTAGATCCTGGTTACCATGGTGAGGGTAGGAACGTAGATCCTGGTTACCATGGTGAGGGTAGGAACGTAGATCCTGGTTACTATGGTGAAGGTAGCAATGTAGATCCTGGTTACTATGGTGAGGATAGGAACGTAGATCCTGGTTACCATGGTGAGGATAGGAACGTAGACCCTGGTTACCATGGTGAGGGTAGGAACGTAGATCCTGGTTACCATGGTGAGGGTAGGAACGTAGATCCTGGTTACCATGGTGAGGGTAAGAACGTAGATCCTGGTTACCATGGTGAGGGTAAGAACGTAGATCCTGGTTACCATGGTGAAGGTAAGAACGTAGATCCTGGTTACCATGGTGAGGGTAAGAACGTAGATCCTGGTTACCATGGTGAGGATAGGAACGTAGACCCTGGTTACCATGGTGAGGGTAGGAACGTAGATCCTGGTTACCATGGTGAGGGTAGGAACGTAGATCCTGGTTACCATGGTGAGGGTAAGAACGTAGATCCTGGTTACCATGGTGAGGGTAAGAACGTAGATCCTGGTTACCATGGTGAGGGTAAGAACGTAGATCCTGGTTACCATGGTGAGGGTAAGAACGTTGATCCTGGTTACCATGGTGAGGGTAAGAACGTAGATCCTGGTTACCTTGGTGAAGGTAGGAACATAGATCCTGGTTACCATGGTGAGGGTAGAATGTAGATCCTGGTTACCATGGTGAGGGTAGGAACGTAGATCGATTGTAAATCCAGAGTGACCGATGGAGTGTCTTCATTTTTGTGTCTCCCACTCCATCTTTCCTCCACTTGTGAACAAGACCTCAAGATACTTAAACTCCTCCACTTCGGTCAGGACCCTGTCCCTGATCTGCAAGGGCACTCCATTCTTTTGCGGTTAAAGAACATGGTCTCTGATTTGGAGGCTCCAATTCTCATCCTGGCTGCTTCACACTCTGAAGCAAATCGGTCCAGTAAGAGTTGGAGATCACGTCTGGATGAAGCCAACATGGTTGTGTTTTAATTAACTGGTATTAATTAACTGGTAAAAACTTATCCTGATAATCCAATAAAAGAATGTATAAATGAACTAATTAACCACCTTCAGGACCACTCTTTGAATCTCATTGGTTTAAATGTGTGTGAATCACTGTAAGTAATAATGAACTGATCAATTAAACAGTAATTAATATGTTAATTAAACTTTGAAATCAGTTATAAATATTAACTAGTAGCTCGAGTTTTATTAATGATTCATTTAAAAATGATGTGTTTTCACTGAAAATCTTAATGATTTTATGAATTGATTTTTTTCTGAATTGAAGTGATTTTTCTGTGAGTTTTGATTCATTTCAAAGTGTTTTTTAATGTTATGTTTATATTAAACAGTTCTAACCAGTTAGCTCATCCACCCGGCCTGAAACCGATAAATCTGATGGAGTTCTGTCCTGTAGACGTTTATCCACCTAAATCCTAAAAGAAAAAGTGTAAATATGTCTTTTTAGGTGTAAAAAAAAGAATAAAAACTGACCTTTTAAACGTTTTCCTCCTGAAAGATGGAGAGTGGAGGAGCTAATGCTAACGAGCTAACAGAGTAAAAAACACTCTAAAGTTGATTTTACTGCCTCTAATACCCAAACTAAACCCTGCGGACATTCCACTGGGATGGTCAATAATAATCCTAAAGCTTCTTATTAATCTGATCAGAAGAAAAGCAGATAAATAATTAAATATCAGGACTTCCTGTAGCTTTGGTAAACACACTGACGTGGAAATGCTGCGCCGTGCAACCTAACTTTACTAACACTCTGATCGACAGCCTCAATGACTCTGATTTATAAACACATAGAGCATCTTTATCACAATAAACATGACATAACAATAAGAAATATATATTTCAACTTCACAGCTGTGAGTTTTCAGAGAAACTTTGAGGAAAAATAACAAAAACGAGTGTTTTTGTCGGAGGTAGGCGGGATTAAACTGACAGAGGTTAGGTTGTACATGTTTGATGACGTAAGCAGAGGTTGTTTCTGCATTGGGAAGTAATTAATTATTTAAAATGAGTATTCTGCATAATTTAATCTGAAATTCAAATGAATATTGATCTGTAATCTTTATTCTGTAATCTGTAGTCAATCAGATGTATTCCATCATGTATTCAGTAATCTGTAAATTATAACCTGTAATGTTTATTATGTATTTCCCAATCTGTCATGTTGGCATCCTGTCTCAAGAGACAATGGAGTCTTCATCTGGACTGGAAATGAGCCGATGCAGGAGCTGCAGCTCCTCATGCTGGATCTGTCTTTAAAACCTCTAACATGTGCTGTTCCTCTGATCCTGTCCATCCTGGTCACTCCCAGAGAGATCCTCAGCATCTTCATCTCTGCTACAAACATCTCTGCTTCCTGTCTTTTCTTCAGTGCTACTGTTTCTAGACCAATCAGCATGGCCGCTCTCACCACACTGTCTCTAGACCAATCAGCATGGCCGCTCTCACCACGGTTTTGTACACTTTTCCTTTCATTTTATCTGAAACTCTTCTATCACACATCACACCTGATACTTTCCTTCACCCGTTCCAGCCTGTTTGAACACACTTCTTCACCACTTTTCCACACTCTCCATTTCTCTGGACTGTTGATCCTAGATACTTAAAATCTTCCACCTTCTTTAACTCTTCTCCCTGTAACCTCACTTTTCCATTTGGATCCCTCTCATTCACACACATGTACTCTGTTTTACTCTGACTAATCTTCATTCCTCTTCTTTCTAGTGCTCTCAACGTAATTTCACGACACAGACCACAAAAGTCTCCAATAACACTAGAAAAAGCCACTGGATTGTCCCTAAAAAACAAGACTCATTAGAACCGGGGTGCACAACCAGTCGATCGCAGACTGATTCCAAGTTGACCCCCAGGTGTGTCGGGAAGAAAATAAATGAAGTCAGAATTGTAAACTCAGGTACTTTGACGCTATATTTAGCGAGTCTCTCAACATGTGAAAGAGGGGAACTTGTCTGTGTCTGTCTGTGTGTGTGTGTGTGGGGGGGAGGGGCGGGTAGATCTCAGAAGGTTTGATATTTGATCAGTAGATCTTGGGGTGAAAAGGTTGGACACCCCTGCACCAGAGGGTCTGAAAACTCACTAAAAATAGAGTCAAATTGAGTTGAAAATATTCCTACACGCCCGTCGATCGATTTGGGATGAGTAGACCAGTAGACCATGATCAACTGGTTGGGCACCCCTGCCATAGAGGATGTCTTTTGGAATGTGACCATCGTCCATCCTCCATACAGGTCCCAGTCTCACAGGCACCTCTGTGAGAAGATGGTGAACAAACTGGACATGCTTGTCTGGTCAGGACGTCCACGTCGGATCCTTCCAGGTGATACCTAGGAGATGTCTTAGGTTCCGCAGGTGGAAAGCATTTAAATAAATAAATGATTCTATTCATCCCTCACCGGGGAAATTTGTTTGCTGCACTCCTTACACCGCAGCAGGCTGCCCTTCAACGGCGCCAATGGTGGGAGAAGCGGGGGTTAGGTGTCTTCTCCAAGAACCCTAGACGTGCTCTCCATGGGACGTGAACCGACGACCTTCCGGTCGTCAGGCGAACGCTCTAACCACACGGCCACCGTCTCCACCCTAAATTTATTTAGTCTCCGCTCTTGGTGGGTAAACAGTCTCCAAGCTTCACTGCCGTACAGTAGGGTGCTCAGCACACAATTCAATTTCAATTCAATTTTATTTGTATAGCCCAAAATCACAGAATGTCCGTCTCAATGGGCTTCATCTTTGTGTGGAGAGTCCCGTTGGGATGTCCCATACACGCTTTTTGGTAAAATGGTGAGTGGACGCTGTACGGTGCTTTTTCTACCTGCATTAGTTCTCAAAGTGCTTTACAGTGTAGCTCACATTCACCCATTCATTCACACACACACGCGCACACACACACACACACACACACACACACACACACACACACACACACACACACACACACACACACACACACACACACACACACACACACACACACACACACACACACACATTTATATCTGATGGTGGGAGCTGACATGCAAGCTGGAAACCACCATCAGGAGACAATCGGGGTTCAGTGTCTTGCTCGAGGACACGTTGGCATGAACTTCAGGCAGAAGATCAAACCAGCGACCACTGTTCCCTCTAATTTATTATGTGTATGAGCAAACACGAAAAGGGGGCGGAGCAAAACCTTTTACTCTTTGTGACGTCATCAGCAGTAACGATCCAAACGCTGAAGCAGCAGTTTGAAGCAATATGTTTCAAAAAGAAAGAAGAAAGAGATCTGGAGTTCTGACTCATTTTAACATCGATAGTTTAAATTGAATTTTATTTTGTCCGATGCAGAGGTTTTTTTCTGCGCTATTAATCTGCGAGCGGTGTGCAATTGCGCAGGCGCGCAGTTTATAGGGAACAGTACTGCCGACCATCCGGTTACAGGACGGACGCCCTTCCCACTGAAGTCATCCTTCCTCGTTAGTTAATAAGACCATGTCCATATGATGTATTTTATAATCTGGACAAATCAGGAAAAAAAAAAAAAGCTCTACAAATTCCTCTAAAAAATTGAGACTTACTGCATGAAAGATGAAAAACCTCCAGAAGGCTGAACCAGTTTAAATGATTCTTTTAAAATCATCTGCATCAGAACCTTTTTATTCCTCTAGATTCCTGAATGAATTTTATTCCAAGAATTAAATATCTTTTCTAAACTTGATGGCCTCTGTTTTCTTCTCCAGTCTCATTATGAGTCAAAAGTTGGTACCAAACAGGCTGCATGGGGGTGCAGTGGTTAACATCCTGACCTCACAGCAAAAAGGTTGGGGTTCAAATCCCTAAAAAGAGGCAAGGCTTAAAATACTTGTGTTTCTTTGTTGAGTTTGCCTGTTCTTCCTCTGTTGGTTTTCTCCAGTTTACTCACCCTCCAAAAACATGTTTTAGGTTGATTGGCAGCTACAAAATAGCCCCAAGGGATAAGTGTGTGTGTGTGTGTGTGTGTGTGTGTGTGTGTATGGTTGTCTGTTTTTGTGGCTCTGCAAAAGACTGGTGACCTCTTAAGGTTGTATCCTGCTGCATCCAGTTGAGGTAGACTTCTGCATCTCCCAAAACCACAACAACGATGAGCGGTTCAGAAGATCAAATTGGTGTTTAAAGACCACCAATCAGATTTTAACTTGTGATTTTCCAGTCACCCCAGATTTTCCAGAGTACAGTATATAACAGTTATAGATGATATTCCACAAAGATTTAGAATATTATTTAAATGTCATGCAGATTCTTTACCCTCACATCTCATTTATTTTTTGGTTGAAGCAAGATTCGTTCTCCTTCTTGAACTGCCATCTTTTCATGGTGGAGAGGTTTGCGTGCCCCAATGATCCTAGGATCTGGGTTGTCCGGGGCTTAATGCCCCTGGTAGGGTCACCCAAGTCAAACAGATCCTAGGGGAGGGGCCAAACAAAGCACGGCTCAAAAAACCCAAATAGAAAGATCACTCATAGCCCTGCCCAGACGCTGGTCAATGGGGCACCCACATGGAGCCAGGCCCGAGGATGGGGTACCTGGTGACCGGGCTTTTACCCATTGGCCCCAGCTGGGCTGAGCCCAAACGGGGGACGTAGGCTGCCCTTCCAGTGGACATGCAGAAAGGGCCATAGGAATCGGACGATGAAAGAGACTAGTAGCAGCCGAAGGTGGCGATCCCGGTGGTCAGATTAGGAGAGACTATGTCTCACACCTGGCCAGGGAACGCCTTGGGATCCTCCCGGGTGAGATGGAGGATGCAGTCCAGGTGAGAGAAACCTAGGTTTTCCGTCTGAAGCTGTTGCCCCCGTGACTAGGTCCCAGATAAGCGCAGATAATGTAACGGAAGCAAGATTTGTTTTACAACAAGACCAAGAAATAATAAATAAGGTCCTTATTTCAGAACGAAATGGGAAGAGTTGGGAGAGTAACCCTGGTTACCAAGTAACCAGATAGCTGGAGAAAAGCTAACCGAATATTCAGTGGAAGAAAGTTTGGATTTAAACCTCTAAATATTTCATTTCAAACAAACCTCAGGCTCTTTGTTTTAAACTTCTTCAGACAGGTAGATGCCACCCAGCCAAATCTGCACCTCACATAGACATCGATACAAGCTGTTCCTTTTTTAATGTTGACGTTACGTACGATGAGCGACTGCAGTCCCTACACGTCCCCCATTCAAGCCACTAGGATCAGCTGGATCACCCAGAAACACAGTTCTGGACTGTACACAAAACCCTTCAAGCTGCCACAAGCAGATGAAACCAGAAAATAAAGATTTACACAACCTGACCAGAGATGGGACACAGTATGATAACGTATGTTATTAATAATGAGCCGAAAAGCAAAGCTCTTGATTTACAAGTCGATCTACGTTCCAACCCTCACCATGGTAACCAGGATCTATGTTCCTACCCTCACCATGGTAACCAGGATCTACCTTCCTACCCTCACCATGGTAACCAGGATCTATGTTCCTACCCTCACCATGGTAACCAGGATCTACCTTCCTACCCTCACCATGGTAACCAGGATCTACGTTCTTACCCTCATCATGGTAACCAGGATCTACCTTCCTACCCTCACCATGGTAACCAGGATCTACTGTATGTTCCTACCCTCACCATGGTAACCAGGATCTACCTTCCTACCCTCACCATGGTAACCAGGATCTACCTTCCTACCCTCACCATTGTAACCAGGATCTACTGTATGTTCCTACCCTCACCATGGTAACCAGGATCTACCTTCCTACCCTCACCATGGTAACCAGGATCTACTGTATGTTCCTACCCTCACCATGGTAACCAGGATCTACGTTCCTACACTCACCATGGTCACCAGCTGTGGGTGGTGACCGAAAGAATGAGATCGCGGGTACAAGCGGCCGAAATGAGCTTCCTCCGCAGGGTGGCTGGGCTCTCACTCAGAGATCGGGTGAGGAGCTCTGCCATCCGGGTGGAGCTCGGTGTCGAGCCGCTCCTCCTCCAGGTCGAGAGGAGCCACATGGGGTGGTTCGGGCATCTGGTCAGAATGCCCCCCGAGCACCTCGCAGGCGAGGTGTTTCGGGCACGTCCCACCGGGAGGAGACCAAGGGGCAGACCTCGAACCCGCTGGAGAGACTATGTCTCACAGCTGGCCGGGGAACGACTTGGGATCCTTCCAGGTGAGCTGGAGGATGCAGCCGGGTTGAGAGAGGCCTGGGCTGCCTGCTTGAGGCTGTTGCCCCCGCGACCCGACCCCGGAACAAGCGGAAGATGACGGAATGGAACGGATTAATAATGACCTATAAAACTCTCAAGGACACAAAAATACACAAAACATTAAAGATTAAAAACTACTTTTAAAGACAAACATTATAGATATGGAATCAACATACTGCTGGCTATACAGACAAAGCTCTGGTACTGGTCGTAAAGAGACTGGACAACCCATACCAAAGGCTTCCAGACTCCATGCCCCCAGAGCGCCCCCCATAGTTGTACCCGAGGGACATGATTGCGTTCCATCTCCAAATCCACAAAGCACGGGTAGATTCTCGGTTCCGAAGTAGATCTACGTGCCTACCCTCACCATGGTAACCAGCTGTGGGTGGTGACTGAAAGAACGAGATCACAGATACAAGCGAACGAAATGAGCTTCCTCCACAGGGTGTCTGGGTTCTCACTCAGAGATTGGATGAGGAGTTCTGCCATCCGGGAGGAGCTCGGAGTAGAGCTGCTCTTCCTCCAGGTCAAGAGAAGCCAGATGGGATTATTTGGGCATCTGATTAAGATGCCTCTTGAGTGCCTCGCTGGTTTGGGGTGTTGGGCACGTCCCACAGGGAGAAGACCTGTTGTTCCTCCACACCAGCAGGACCCTGCATAGAAAACATCCTCCTCAGTTTCCTCAGGAGGTGGAGCCCACTTTGTTCCTTGTATATCTGATCAGTCCAGTTTGTTGTTAAAATGAAGACCTAGGTTCTGCAGACGTCCACCCCCTGGATGTTCTGGTGGGTCAGAGTGGACGTTTTTCAGAATCACCATCTCCTTTGTTTTGGTGGCTTTAAGGTGAAGGGGATTGAACAAAGTCCTGGATCAACTTCCTGTTCTCCAGATCGGTCCGTTTAGACACACCCAACACCTGAACGACAGCACATGGTTTCTAAATGAGTTCAAACATGGTGATTAATGTTCATTTATCTTAATTAAGAATCTTCTCTTGTGTACGGTTCTACTCTGACTGGTGTTTATGTGTGTTTTCTATTTGTTTCTTCACTGCTTCAAATGCTTCATTTCACTGTCCTCACTTCACTTCAGATTCTGTCCACCAGTCTCCTCTTTTACCCACGTCGGACCATTTGAGAGATTCTGATTTAGCTCAGAGTTTAAGTCCACACACTCCATCATCTCTATAGATGAGTCAGTTTGAATAGAAGGCTGCAAAGAGGAGGCGATAGCTCAGTGATAGAGTGTCCACCCGTGGACCGAGAGAAGCCAGTTCAAATCCCACTGACCTCGTATCGAGGTGTCCTTGGAGAAGACACCTAAGCCCCATTTCTCAGACCGTTGATGCCGTCATGGCTACCTGCTGCGGTGCAATGCAGCGTAGGAAATTTCCCGTTGAGGGATGAATAAAGTACGATTAAAAATAAGCATATGTTTTATAATTAATGCTGTGATATTTTTATTTGACTGAATCTTCACATTTTCTCCTAAAGTTTGAATCGTCTCTAATTCATCTGAATTGTTTCCAATCAGTGGTTTTATTACTTAAAACATTTATTAGAGAATAATAACAACAATAAAATTATTAAAGCATAAAGCTGGGGATCACTCGGACTGCCTCCAGTGGCTGACACGGTTTCCTTGTACGACTACTTTCTGTTTCTCACTTTTTTTTAAATCCATGCGCTACTCGTGATGGCAGCAGCTTCACTTCTTTGTTGGATATTTTTTTTTAGTTTTATTGAGTTTTTTTATTTTAGTTTAAAGAGATGATCTCCTTCATCAGCGAGGATTTTTTAAGGGTGTCAGCAAGACAGCCAATCACATGGCGGATGTAGTCACGGTGAAGACGACTTGCTGAAGTTCAAAACGAGCATCTAAAGGAGGAAGAGATCAAAGAGAGTTCAAGGGTTCCAGAAACCGCGGCTCTGATTGGATTTTACCCTCGATCATCAGCAGGTTTCCAGGGAAAAAAAGTCTAGGGTGAGAGGGACGTTGTGTGTTTCCAGGAGAGCAGAAGGTGAAGGAATGACGACAGGATCTTCTTCACGTGGAGTCTTCATGGACGTGTGGAGCTGAGCTCCTTCATGTGGAGTCTTCATGGACGTGTGGAGCTGAGCTCCTTCATGTGGAGTCTTCATGGACGTGTGGAGCTGAGCTCCTTCATGTGGAGTCTTCATGGACGTGTGGAGCTGAGCTCCTTCATGTGGAGTCTTCATGGACGTGTGGAGCTGAGCTCCTTCATGTGGAGTCTTCATGGACGTGTGGAGCTGAGCTCCTTCATGTGGAGTCTTCATGGACGAGTGGAGCTGAGCTCCTTCATGTGGAGTCTTCATGGACGTGTGGAGCTGAGCTCCTTCATGTGGAGTCTTCATGGACGTGTGGAGCTGAGCTCCTTCATGTGGAGTCTTCATGGACGTGTGGAGCTGAGCTCCTTCATGTGGAGTCTTCATGGACGTGTGGAGCTGAGCTCCTTCATGTGGAGTCTTCATTGACGTGTGGAGCTGAGCTCCTTCATGTGGAGTCTTCATGGACGTGTGGAGCTGAGCTCCTTCATGTGGAGTCTTCATGGATGTGTGGAGCTGAGCTCCTTCATGTGGAGTCTTCATGGACGTGTGGAGCTGAGCTCCTTCATGTGGAGTCTTCATGAACGTGTGGAGCTGAGCTCCTTCATGTGGAGTCTTCATGGACGTGTGGAGCTGAGCTCCTTCATGTGGAGTCTTCATGGACATGTGGAACTGAGCTCCTTCATGTGGAGTCTTCATGGACGTGTGGAGCTGAGCTCCTTCATGTGGAGTCTTCATGAACGTGTGGAGCTGAGCTCCTTCATGTGGAGTCTTCATGGACGTGTGGAGCTGAGCTCCTTCATGTGGAGTCTTTATGGACGTGTGGAGCTGAGCTCCTTCATGTGGAGTCTTCATGGACGTGTGGAGCTGAGCTCCTTCATGTGGAGTCTTCATGGACGTGTGGAGCTGAGCTCCTTCATGTGGAGTCTTCATGGACGTGTGGAGCTGAGCTCCTTCATGTGGAGTCTTCATGGACGTGTGGAGCTGAGCTCCTTCATGTGGAGTCTTCATGGACGTGTGGAGCTGAGCTCCTTCATGTGAAGTCTTCATGAACGTGTGGAGCTGAGCTCCTTCATGTGGAGTCTTCATGGACGTGTGGAGCTGAGCTCCTTCATGTGGAGTCTTCATGGACGTGTGGAGCTGAGCTCCTTCATGTGGAGTCTTCATGGACGTGTGGAGCTGAGCTCCTTCGTGTGGAGTCTTCATGGACGTGTGGAGCTGAGCTCCTTCATGTGGAGTCTTCATGGACGTGTGGAGCTGAGCTCCTTCATGTGGAGTCTTCATGGACGTGTGGAGCTGAGCTCCTTCATGTGGAGTCTTCATGGACGTGTGGAGCTGAGCTCCTTCATGTGGAGTCTTCATGGACGTGTGGAGCTGAGCTCCTTCATGTGGAGTCTTCATGGACGTGTGGAGCTGAGCTCCTTCATGTGGAGTCTTCATGGACGTGTGGAGCTGAGCTCCTTCATGTGGAGTCTTCATGGACGTGTGGAGCTGAGCTCCTTCATGTGGAGTCTTCATGGACGTGTGGAGCTGAGCTCCTTCATGTGGAGTCTTCATGGACGTGTGGAGATGTTCAGAAGGAATGAAGACAGGATCTTCTGAGTGACATCATCAGTGCTTCCTGTCTGAACTATGGAACTAAAGATGGTGGACTGCTGGTGTTGTTGCATCACTGGAGCTGAAAAACATCGTTACCACGGTAACCCACATTCCACCCAGGGCAGAACCAACTGTTGTGTGTTCCAACAACGGCTGTTACAGCTCTATTCTGCCTACCTGTTGTTCCACCAAGCGGCTGATCCAGCACCACCCACCTTGGCACCACCTACCAGCTGTTCTGAAGTTGTTTGGAGCTCTCTCTTGAACTGCTCGGAGCTATCAGGCACAAATTTCCGCAGCGGGGGTTTCAAAAAGCGTGTCTGTAACTTTAAGAATCCATTTATTTCACTGACAGATCAGTCTGTGACACTCATAGAGCTGTCGTAATGACCGCCTCCCATCCCGTGGGTTTTAACTTGAGGGTGACGTCACCCCAGCTTCACAATACCAACACCTCATCAGTGTCCACGAGTGTTTCCAGATTCCACCGACTCATTTAAATACATCCCATCATTTTCCTGATCCATATATGGAGCTCTAAAGACGAGGTTGGGGCGGGATGGAGTTCAAGTTGGCGTACACCTGAGGTCTGTCTTTAAAGCTCAGATTAAAATCTGCTTCATTCTTAAGAAACGATTCGTCTTTGTTTTTTATTTCACATGCAAATTTCAGTCCTGAGTCGCTCATGAGGGGGTGGCTTTCTTTGCATGCTGCGGGGGCCACAGGGTCAAGGTCAGGGACAAGCGGGGTCACAGTGGGTCACACACACGAGGGCCCGACTCAGCCTGAGAGGAGAGAGAGAGAATCTCTGTTTCACACACATAGAGGCGTGGGGTCCGCCTCTCTCCACCCGTCCGTCCCTCCCTCCCTCCCCTCCACTGTGCTCCCGTGCAGGGGGGTCCAGTCCTCTGCAGCCTTCATGTCTGACAGACAGCAGCTCACCAGCTTTCTGGAACTTTTCTCTCCAGCGGGAACGCCAACACAACCAGACTCACAGTCCTTTTTATTTACTTCCACGGATTAATTTCAAAACCAGGAGAACAGGTGAGTCCAGATTTTAATTTATAAGGATTTAGAAAAAAAAGAGAAAACACAGCTCAGCAAGTGATGGGCTGATACGAACCAGTGGATCCAAACCAGTGGATCCAAACCAGTGGATCCAAACCAGTAGATACAAACCAGTAGATACGAACCAATACAAACAGACCAGTAAAAACAAACTAAATTAAAACCAATAAAAACAAATCAACAGAATTTTTGTCCAAAAAGTAAAAATAAACAAAAATGTGCAGGTTTTTTTTTTCAAAATAAAATGTCAATTTAAACAAAATTTATTGATAGAAAATAATTATTTGTATTTTTTACCAATAAAAATAGAGAAATTTAGAAAAGATCATACGTCACACACTTTCACACACACACACACACACACACACACACACACACACACACACACACACACACACACACACACACACACACACACACACACACACACACACACGGGTTGGCCTCCAACTGGAAGTAAATATATTTGAATTAAAAATAAAATGTTTATCATTTAGGACCCGAGCCGGAAGTTAAGACCAAAAAATTAAAACAATAAAAGATTATAAACAAATAAAACATGACATGAAACATTTTCACAATAAGAGTCTTTAAGCGTTAACAGATGACTGTTTAAAAAAAAGAGAATAAAACACACTTAAAAAGTTAAAAAATCTGTTTATAACGTGTTTATTATTAAAACATGTAAAAATAAGGCCTTATTAAAATATTTTAAGATCATCTGTAACCATGGAGATGATCATTAAATCACATTATGTCATAATTATAGTACAAATTATACTTTAAATTATTAATTAAAATTACACTCTTATTATTTAAAAAAAAAACAAAAACAGACATTTTTATTTTAACATATTTTCAAAATAAAATAAAAACACTCCGTTTTATTTTAAATTGTTTCCCAAATAATTATTTTTTGTTTTATTAAAGTCAAAAGTTAAAAAACATTTTTATTAAAAGTTTTTTTTTTAATGTAAGAAAATTATTTTAAAAGATTAGAAAAAGTTCTGCAAATTAAATAAATTTTTTAGGCCTCGAAGTGAAAAAATGAAAAATAATCATTTTTATTTCAATGTTTTACTAAAAAAAGGTTTAAATCATCAGAGCGCATGCGCAGGAAATTAAATTGAAACTTTTTAAAAGTTTTTTCTTTTATTTTAATCCTTAATGTAATTTAAATTAAAACTCTTTATTTTTATTCCAATAGAATGAATAAAAATATATCTTAAAAAATATTCAAATTCCAGCAAAAAAGCTGAAATTTTAAAATAAATAAATAAATAAATTTTAAAATATAAAATAGTAATAATAAATAATAATAATAATAAATAAATGAATTAAAAGTTGCTCAGTGCGCGTGTGCGTGAGGATGAGGTGCACGCGGATCTTAATCCGCACAATTAATTCTCTGCGCGTTCATGAATAATTTCCAGCCTGATGATCGGCGCGCGTGCGCGTAACCAGACGGACCCCCTTATTTTACCCCACAGAGTAAACACCTGGTCAGACTGAGTGTGTGTGTGTGTGTGTGTGTGTATGAGAGAGTAAGAGTGTGTGTGTGTATGAGACAGTAAGAGTGTGTGTGTGTGTGTGTGTGAATGTGTGTAAGAGAGAGAGAGAGATAGAGAGGTGGTCCAACATGTGGTTCTAGGTCCTCATCACAGGACATCAGAAAAACATGGGTCCTTTTAATTTTAAAGACAACCTTGATTTGTAAAGATGTGTGTGTGTGTGTGTGTGTGTGTGTGTGTGTGTGTGTGTGTATGTGTGTGTGTGTGTGTGTGTGTGTATGAGTGTGTGTTCTTTAACTTCGACCCAGACTCAGAAGCTGCTAAATGTCAAGACCCAGGTCAAAGAGGAGACTAGTGGACAGAAGGAGGGGAGGTGATAGCTCAGTGGTAGAGAGTCCAGCCTTGGACCGGGAGATCCCGGGGATGGATTTCATAGCTTAAAATAATAAAACATAGAATCTGAAGTGAGGACAGTGAAATAAAAAAAAACCCACACACACACATACCAGTCAGAGTGGGACCGTACATAAGAACAGACTGGTTTGGTTTTAGTCCATCTTCTGACCTGCTTGTTCCTAACGGAGGAGAGGGAGGTGCTGGAGTCTATCCAGGGATGTAGGATACAACCTGACCAGGTCACACACACACGCACACACACACACACACACACACACACACACACACACACACACACACACACACACACACACACACACACACACACACACACAGACATTCCTAGGGGTAATTTCAAAGCAGCCAATCAACCGAACACGCATGCACAGGAAGAACATGCAAAATACACACAGAAAGACCAGTGTTCCACACTTCATCCCCACTTCAGGCACTCCAGGACTCGAACCCTGACCTTCTAGCTGTGAGGCCACCATGCTAACAATGATTAATTAAGATGAGTTTGAAACCGTTTCACATCCTGGTCATAAAGACATCATGAAAACATCAGACGGGATGCACAGTGAGAGACCTCATAGCAACAGGGTCAGGGTTCGAGTCCCGAAGGGGGGACGAGGCACAAAACACTGGTCTTTCTGTGTGTAGTTTGCATGTTCTCTCTGTGTGGGTTTTCTCTGGTTTCCTTCAAAAACATACATGTTATTGATTGGCTGATATGAAGTTACCTCTAGGAATGAGTGTGTGTTGATGGTTGTGTGTGTGTGTGTGTGTGTGGCTCCACAGCAGACTGGCGACCTGTTCCGGTTTTAACCTAACTCAGCCAGGATAGGCTCCGGCATCCCGCACAACCTCATGAGGGATCAAACATCAAGGAATCTGGTAATCAGCTGGATCGCCTCCCGTGTTCGACACGGACCCCTGATCCACGGAAAGTCTTCGTCCGTGGATCAGGACGAAGACTTTCCGTGGATCAGGACGAAGACTTTCCGTGGATCAGGACGAAGACTTTCCGTGGATCAGGACGAAGACTTTCCGTGGATCAGGACGAAGACTTTCCTTGGATCAGGACGAAGACTTTCCGTGGATCAGGACGAAGACTTTCCGTGGATCAAGACGAAGACTTTCCGTGGATCAGGACGAAGACTTTCCGTGGATCAGGACGAAGACTTTCCTTGGATCAGGACGAAGACTTTCCGTGGATCAGGACGAAGACTTTCCGTGGATCAAGACGAAGACTTTCCGTGGATCAGGACGAAGACTTTCCGTGGATCAGGACGAAGACTTTCCGTGGATCAGGACGAAGACTTTCCGTGGATCAAGACGAAGACTTTCCGTGGATCAGGACGAAGACTTTCCGTGGATCAAGACGAAGACTTTCCGTGGATCAGGACGAAGACTTTCCGTGGATCAGGACGAAGACTTTCCGTGGATCAGGACGAAGACTTTCCGTGGATCAGGAGGAAGACTTTCCGTGGATCAGGACGAAGACTTTCCGTGGTCTTCGTCTTGTTACTTTAACTTTGAAATGTTTCTAATTTAATTCACCGACATATCGACGTCACGACCACGGAGTCGTCATGGTTACCACGTCTCAGTGTGGACGTCACCACGGCTACACGTCGGTGACACCTCGTCATTGTTTATGAGTGTTTACAGGATCCACCGGCTCGTTTAAACCTCGTTACATATGCGTGACATCATCAGTATGAGCCTTACATGGTGCTCTAGAGACACGGTTGGGGCGGGATGGAGATCAACTTGGTTTAATCAGAGTATCATTAATCGATCTTAAGAATAATTATGATGATTTCTATCAATTTTGTTGTTTTGAGGGGAAAAAACTATAAATTTTTCTTCAAAAGAAGCTGAAAAAACATCAAACACATTTAAAGTTTATAATATTTTCAACAATTTTTACTTTTTTTTAAAGAAGAATTTATTCGGCCATTTTGGACAAAGAAACAAAACAAAACAGTTGAAGAAACAAAACAACAAAAAAAATAACAAATAAAAACAATTTAAATTTAACACAATAAAAGTTTCTATTTAAAACTCAAACATCAGTCCTGGGGGGCGTTGGCCTAGTGGTAGAGATACCGTCTTTCATCCTGGAGAATCTGGTTCGATTCCCACCAGGCCCAGGCCTTCCCTGGGACAACAGAAAACACACAAAAATAAAAACCCTGAAAAAAACAAACCTGCAAACATTAAAATTAAAGATGTGAAAGTTGATTTATTTTTTTATGATGACGTGTTTGTGTTTGACCTCAGATCCTGGTCATGGACTTTAACCTGCTGGCGGACGCGCCCAGCCCTGCCACACCCCAGCACCAAGAGCCTGGATGTAAGGACACCAGCGGTGAGTTCTGAAGGGTGGCGTGCCCCGTTCATGACCCGTTCGTTCTCACACGGAGCCCGAATAGAGACGACCCGGATCCCGTCTCAATAAATCATAAAGATTCAATCTGAGGGCTGCACGGTGGCCTCACAGCTAGAAGGTCAGGGTTTGAGTCCTGAAGTGGCTGAGGCTTGAAACACTGGTCTTTCTGTGTGTAGTTTGCATGTTCTACCTGTGTATGTGTGGGTTTTCTCTGGTTTCCTCCAAAAACATACGTTAAATTGATTGGCTGCAATAAATTTGCCCCCAGTGTGTGAGTGTCTACGTGTCTGTGTGTGTTTGTGTGTGTCTGTGTTTGTGTGTGTCTGTGTGTGTGTGTGTATGTGTATGTGTGTGTGGGTAGGTGTGTGTGTGTGGCACCGCAACAGACTGGCGACCTGTTCGGGGTGTACCTGGCCTCACACCCGTAATCAGCCGGGATAGGCTCCGACATCCCACGCCCCGTTGGAGATGGACAGAAGATGAATAAAAAAAAATAAAAGATCGAGTCGATCCTCTCACACACGCACGCACGCACGCACACACACACACACACACATACACACACAATCCTAGGGACAACCTAACATGTATGTTTTTGGAGGAAACCCACACATAAACAAGGAGAACATACAAACTACACACAGAAAGACCAGTGTTTCAAACCTCGCCCCCACTCCAGGACTTAAACCCTGACCTTCTAGCTGTGTGGCCATCGCGCACGCCTCGTTATTTTGATTTAATCTGAAAAAAATTCACAGAAAACAAACAATCTGAAAAAGAAAAACCCAAAAGATTTCAAATTAAAATTGAAATAAAAACTAAATGTTTTTAAACCTGTTTTTTTATTTATTTATTTTGAATATTTTTAGTGTTAATGAAGCTAATTAAATGACGTCAGTATTTTACAAAACAAATAAAATAAATAATATTATAAAAGTAATGATTTTCTGACTAAAAAGTGCTAAAAAAAAAAAAAAACCATCCAAAATGTTGAAAAAAAACCCTCAAAATTTTATTTTCTGCTGAAAAAAAGAGATCATTTTTACATTTTTTTAATGTTTGAAAAAAAAAATTAAACCAAAATTTATATAAAAAATGTATTGTTTTTTTTTTTTGTAAAAAACTAATTTTCACGCAAACATTTATTAAAATGTTTAATTTTATTTAAGAAAATAAAAACATCCGGTTTTAAAAATAAAAGAAACAAAAAAATAAATAAAAAACTTTAATTTTCATTCAAGATTTTTTAAAAAAAAGTTCTTACATTTTTTTGCAGAAAAACAATCTTTTTTTTTTTTTTTTTTCTCCGGGAACAAAATAAAAAAATAAAACAGAATTTTTTTTAAAGTTTATCTTCAAATTTTTTTGCATTAAATCAGACTTTTTACGCGTTTTTTTTTTCTCAAACGCGCGTAAGAATTCACGAGATAACACGAGATCCGCGGTACCGATGCGCGTGCGTGATTAACAGCTCAATAACTGCACGTAAAAAAAAAATCCCGACGGAAAGTTTATTTTGAATGTTTTAATTAATCTTTTTTATTTATTTTGATCATTTTTTTAATTGTAAAAACTGTAGAGTTTTTTAATCAATTAAATATAAAATTAAAAGAGCGGCTTAAATCGTTTTAATTCACGCGCACACGCATGCGCGCGCGTACACACACGCACACTATTTTTTACGATATAAATTAATCAAACACATTAAAACCAGTTTGTAATTAAATGTTTTGAAAATTTTCAGTTTTTTTAATCATTTATTCTTTTATTATATTTTCATGTAAAAAATCTTTAAAATTAGTAAAATAAAATGTTTAAAAATTAGCATTTTTTGAAAGAATTTTGGAGTAAAATTTAAACTTTTATTTTGACTCTGATTCATAATTTTTCTGAATTCTTACGAAGGCGCACGCGCGCACACACACGCACAGACAAATGAAAGATTTTAAGTGATAAAAACTTTAGATTTTAATTTATTATAATTTGTTTTATTTTGTTAAAAAAATCAAACAAAATTCTTTTTAAAGAAACAAAGACCCCCCTCTAAAAACGCGCATGCTCGGTTGACCGGCTGCTACATGATTGCCCCTAGGAATGGTGGTGTGTGTGTGTGAGACCCCGCTAAAGACTGGCAACCTGTTCGGGGTGTACCCTGCCTCTCGCCTTGAATCACCCGGGATGGGCTCCGGCACCCCCGGAACCCTGTGAGGGTCAGACGGTTAAGAAGGTGACAAAGACTTTTTAAAAAAGGCTTTTATGTTGAAAAACGGTGTCCAACAACTCCCAGGCCGCAGGGCAGACACACACACACGCACACACGCACACACGCACACGCACACACGCACACACACACACACACAAACCCAAAACACACTCACACACGCCACCTATTGAGGAACAATGGAATTGAAGGTGGAATAAAAACATTGAAATATTATATGTAGATTTTCTTCACGTTGAACCGACCGAATTAAAGACCCGGTGGACCTCATGGGACGCGTAGTTTGGCCAAGTCTGACCCCGAATATTAAGCCAGCTCTGTAACTAACCGATCTGTTCCAAAGAGGAGTGTTTAATCCGGATCAGGATCTTGGAGAATTCATATGTACTTTTAGAAATCCTAGGAGTGTTCTGATTGGTTGGTACGGCTTTTTAACATCACTGGACTGTTAGTGGAAGGATTTTAAACTAGACGGGATTCAATGTAAAGATGAACCGAGTGTGAAGTGACCAGGATGGGAATCAGAGCCTCCAAATTCATGATCTACATTCCTACCCACACCATGGTGACCAGGATCTAGGTTCCTACCCTCACCGTGGTAACCACAATCTACGTTCATACCCTCACCATGGTAACCAGGATCTACGTTCCTACCCTCACCATGGTAACCAGGATCTACGTTTATACCCTCACCATGGTAACCAGGTGAGGATGGCCGAGCTTTCTCTCAGAGATAGAGGGAGGAGGTCTGCCATCTTGGAGGAGCTCGGAGTAGAGTCGCTCCTCGTCCGGTCCGACAGAAGCCAGATTGGAGGGGTTTGGGCATCTAGTTAGTATGCCTCCTGAACGCCTTGCTGATGAGGCGTTCTGGGCACGTCCTACCATGGGGTAACCATAGGGCAAAGGAGTCTGACACGTGCTGCATACAGACTTGCTCCATGTTCTGCTGATTGCTCTGACAGGGAGGAGACACCAGGACCAGGTGAAGACAGGACTCTGTCCTCTTAGGGGACAGGAAGACAGACTGATTCAGCTGTTAGTCATGCAGCGGGTGAAACTACCAGGGAGAGCCAGGACAGTCCAGGTTGGTCACGGGCAGACAGACATTCAGGATTCCAGTATTGAGTCACCATGTCTCTAGATGATCTACCAGGGGCTGGAGAAAAGCTGAGGGTTTATACAGGACAGAAAGATGATTGGACACAGGTGAGGTTTTTTTTTCTTCCTCTGCGAGGTCTCCTGTCCAGTATTTGGAAAGTATTTTGACGTATTTTGAACGGTTGTATTCGGCCCTTTTTTCAGTGAATATTAAATTTTGTAGTAAAGACTTGTTGGGTGTTCCACAGGGTGTGCCCCGCCCATACGGGCTTGTATCTCACTGATGAATGGAAAAAGAAAGATGGCGTCACATAAATAAAACCCAATCAAACATGATCTGATCAAATAAAACGTGTTCGTTATTATCGTTCATGTTTTTGGAAAAAAAAAAGAGATTGGTTGGTGATGGTCAGTCTGGATCTGGTGTGTGTGTGATTGGTTGGTGATGATCAGTCTGGATCTGGTGTGTGTGTGATTGGTGGGTGATGGTCAGTCTTGATCTGGTGTGTGTGTGATTGGTTGGTGATGGTCAGTCTGGATCTGGTGTGTGTGTGATTGGTTGGTGATGATCAGTCTGGATCTGGTGTGTGTGTGTGATTGGTTGGTGATGATCAGTCTGGATCTGGTGTGTGTGTGTGATTGGTTGGTGATGATCAGTCTGGATCTGGTGTGTGTGTGATTGGTTGGTGATGGTCAGTCTTGATCTGGTGTGTGTGTGATTGGTTGGTGATGGTCAGTCTGGATCTGGTGTGTGTGTGATTGGTTGGTGATGATCAGTCTGGATCTGGTGTGTGTGTGTGATTGGTTGGTGATGATCAGTCTGGATCTGGTGTGTGTGTGATTGGTTGGTGATGGTCAGTCTGGATCTGGTGTGTGTGTGATTGGTTGGTGATGGTCAGTCTGGATCTGGTGTGTGTGTGATTGGTTGGTGATGGTCAGTCTGGATCTGGTGTGTGTGTGATTGGTTGGTGATGGTCAGTCTGGATCTGGTGTGTGTGTGATTGGTTGGTGATGGTCAGTCTGGATCTGGTGTGTGTGTGATTGGTTGGTGATGGTCAGTCTGGATCTGGTGTGTGTGTGATTGGTTGGTGATGGTCAGTCTGGATCTGGTGTGTGTGTGATTGGTTGGTGATGGTCAGTCTGGATCTGGTGTGTGTGTGAATGGTTGGTGATGATCAGTCTGGATCTGGTGTGTGTGTGATTGGTTGGTGATGGTCAGTCTGGATCTGGTGTGTGTGTGATTGGTTGGTGATGGTCAGTCTGGATCTGGTGTGTGTGTGTGATTGGTTGGTGAGGGTCAGTCCGGATCTAGTGTGTGTGTGATTGGTTGGTGATGATCAGTCTGGATCTGGTGTGTGTGTGATTGGTTGGTGATGATCAGTCTGGATCTGGTGTGTGTGTGATTGGTTGGTGATGGTCAGTCTGGATCTGGTGTGTGTGTGTGTGATTGGTTGGTGATGGTCAGTCTGGATCTGGTGTGTGTGTGATTTGAGAGTTGATAAACTGACAAAGTGGCTCGCTCAATATAATTTTCCTTTAGTTACTAGGTCAGGGATTGAGGGCATTATCTTACGGTTGTAGCGAATACGAAACAAGATGACGGGTAACTTGAACACAATCATCCGTCCTCCATGTTTGTAGTTCCGTGGCTGAAAAAGTAGATTACCATGTTATACGTTCCCTGACGTCGCAGATTCAGAATTTAAAGACAGTAATTAGAAAGTTTATTCAGGAAATGTTAGTTTTTAAGCTCTGTTTTTTTGACGACACTGATTGTTCTACTCCCACCGGGAGGAGACCAGGAGGCAGGCCCCGGACTCATTGGAGAGACTATATCTCAGAGCAGGACAGGGAACACCTCTGGATCCTTCCGAGGGAGTTTGAGGATGCAGCTGGGGAGAGAGAAGCCTGGGCTTCCCCTCTGAGGCTGTTGCCCCCGCAACCGGACTCTGAATAAGTGTGAGACAAGCCCAATGTATGGATATATCGGTTGGTGCTAATAACTCATGGTATGGATGCGTCTCTGGCCTGCAGTCGACAAAATATGAGCCGATACGAGATGCACACATGCAGAAACTGAAGCAGACATGGATGCTGTGCATCACGAGTTGTTGGGTAAAATAGTTCCACTTCATGGACATCACACTGAGACCGACGGAAGGAGATTTAACTGACGTGTGTGACACGCTGGCGGCTCTGGAGGGCGCACATGAGGCGCTAAAAAAAGACCATCACAAGCTGAAAGACAAACGTGTCAATATGTAAAACTGTGCTTACGGGCAGAATCTAGGTGTGGTGAGCTTTGAGGCAGATTACTAACGATGCAGAGGCGGGGAACCTTATCCACGCCATGACCGACTTACTTTCTGAACTTCTAGGGAATGAGCGACTTGCTGAGTGCGTAGGAACCTCACGCCTTCATGATATTCCTTCTTCTGCAGCTGTGCAGCAGTAATGGCCGGCTGTCCTTCTCGGGATCACAGGTAGACATCTTTTCAGACGTCAGGAAAATAGGCACTGCGTAGGAACGTGTTGGAATTCCGCTGCTAATCTGACTGTGAAGTAAACGACACCAAGCATTCATTTAGAGACGCATGAGAACCTAAAATGTTTGCTCAGGCACAAATCCAATTAGTAACATAAGATGATCAAGGGATGGTTGATCATTATAAAACACAAGACCTTCTTTAAACCAACAGATACACACATCTAGTCTCTGAAAACGATGACGTCAGCAGGCCTTCTGCCTTCTGATTTTGGGAGATCGGCTAAAAATCTGATTGGTTGAAGCAAAAGTTTTATTTTGTTCTCTTTGTTTTAAAGATGGATTAGAACGGACGTGGATGATCTTTACCGGAGCTCTGCTGGTTTTAGCCTATTTAGTAACACGAATGAGCTCAAATCGCTCAAACGATTTAATGTGAAGGTACACGTTTGAAAGAAACGCACGCATCAGAGAAACCAAAAAAAAAAACAGAGAACATTTGTAAACAATTTGTAAATATTAGTGATTAAAATATGATTAACAGCAGTTTGTTTTGTTTCTTCTTCTGATTCGTTTATCTCTAAGGGGGTCACAAGGGTGCCGGAGCTTATCCCGGCTGATTTCAGGCAGGATGCAGGATACACCCCAAACAGGTCACCAGTAAATGGTCTTGACTTTTACAGCTCTTTTCTTCCTGTGCTGGTTCTTAAAGGTCTGTACATTGTAGCTCACATTCACACACACATTCATACCTGATGGTGGAAACTGGAAACCACCATCAGGAGACATTGGGGGTTCAGGGTCTTGTTCAGGGACACCTCAAAATGAACTCCAGGTGGGGAGACTAGACCGACAACAGGACTGTCGCCTTGTCTTTAACGGGCTTACACACACAACCAATCAAAACCGCAGTCATTCCAAGGGGAAATGTACATAGCATTCAATCAACCTAACATGTATGTTTTTGGAGGAAACCAGAGAAAACACACACATACAGGGGAGAACACGCAGACTTCACTCAGAAAAGATAGTGTTTAGAGTGTCACCCCCACTCTGGGATTCAAACGCCCGACCTTCTTGCTGTGAGGCCACCACACAGAGAAACAGCAGTTTGGGATTCAACATTTTTATAAACACTTCAGGTTTGTAAAATATTTTCTGAGCCCAAAATTCAGAAAAACAGCTTGAGATGTAACTCAGAGTTAATACCAGCCTGTCTATGCCTAATCCCATCAGACCTCAGAAGCTAAGCATGCTGGGCTGTACATGGATGGCAGACCTCTGGAACCCCAGGT
Organism: Neostethus bicornis; assembly: GCA_902685375.1. Classification (NCBI taxonomy): domain Eukaryota; kingdom Metazoa; phylum Chordata; class Actinopteri; order Atheriniformes; family Phallostethidae; genus Neostethus; species Neostethus bicornis. Next base: position 797,291 of record LR738548.1, read on the forward strand.
GCCACAGTGGGACGGTCGTAGAGATTAAATTGCCGTTGTGTCCCTGGGCAAGACACTTCACCCACGTTGCCTAGTCTGAATGGTGTGTGTGTGATTGGTTGGTGATGGTCAGAAGGGCTGATGGCGCAAAATGGTAGCCTCGCTTTTGTCAGTTTGCTCCAGGGCAGCTGTGGCTACAAGAATAGCTTACCATCACCTGGTATGGAGTGAATGAACACAGACGTATGTGTGAAGCGTCTTTGAGAGTCCTGAAAAGCACTTTATAAATACAATGCATTATTATTATTAATACAACATGGTAACCAGGATCTATGTTCCTACGTTCACCATAGTAACCAGGATCTATTTTCCTACCTTCACCATAGTAACCAGGATCTATGTTCCTACCCTCACCATGGTAACCAGGATCTATGTTCCTACACTCACCATGGTAACCAGGATCTACGTTCTTGCACTCACCATGGTAACCAAGATCTATGTTCCTACCCTCATCATGGTAACCAGGATCTACGTTCCTACCCTCACCATGGTAACCAAGATCTATGTTCCTACCCTCACTGTGGTAACCAGGATCTACGTTCGTACCCTCACCATGGTAACTAGGATCTACTGTATGTTCCTACCCTCACCATGGTAACTAGGATCTATGTTCCTACCCTCACCATGGTAACCAGGATCTACGTTCCTACCCTCACCATGGTAACCAGGATCTATGTTCCTACCCTCACCATGGTAACCAGGATCTACTGTATGTTCCTACCCTCACCATGGTAACTAGGATCTATGTTCCTAACCTCACCATGGTAACCAGGATCTATGTTCCTACCCTTACCATAGTAACCAGGATCTACGTTCCTACCCTCACCATGGTAACCAGGATCTACATTCCTCCCCTCACTATGGTAATCAGTGTGGGGGGTGACCGAAAGAACCCGATCCTGGATAACAGCGCCCGAATTAGCTTCCTCTGCAGGGTAGATGGGCTGTGATGGGCAGCGAGGAGGGTGTGAAACATTGTTTATCGAGGGCGTCCGTTGTTCGGCCTCCTCTTCCACTGAGACCAGCTTCAGTCTCACCACAGGGCTGGAAATCTCGATGATTTTGTCCAAACGGTTGATGTTTTCCTTGTTTGTGTCACACCGGCACACTGCAGCATACGGTAGAGCAACACATCCCTCTACCTACTATTGATTTTACTCTCTGTATTTACCAAAGGACGCCAGCGGACTAAACCAGCTGGGAGTCTGAGGGCTGGACCTGTGGCTGGCTCACCCTCACCTGGTTGGAGGAGGTGGTAACGGACGGAGTGATGGCAAGACTGTTGCCAATCACGTGGAACCCCTTCATGGATCTGTCAACCATCTTGAGAGCAGCTCTGGTGGCAGACTCCTGCCACCCCGCTGCTCGAGGGAGCGGTGCAGGGAATCATTTCTGCCATCCTCCATCAGACTCTTTTAAAAGTCCTTTCATCCTCCACGCTGTAACAGCTAGTCTGGATGTTGTTACTAGTTCTTCTTTGGTTGCTTCAGAGCAGCATGTAAAGCAGAGCCAGTGCAGACAGAGGACAGTTCATTCTGACTAAAAGTAAAGCTGGTGGGCGTAACAGTGTATGAGACCCTCCTCTCAGGAATGTGTTCACCTTCCCTCTTTCCTATAATGTGTTAAAAACGTCTGGATTAGCTCGTATCAGATTACACTCTGAGTTTATTGGTTATCTGGTGTCCTGTGGATTGTCTTTTTTAACCCTGCGGTTCATTTTGAACTGTTCTTAGAGAACTAATCCTCCACCAAACAGGGTCTGATCCCAGGGATTAGCTGCCAACTAATTTCACTTCTTACTGTGAGGTCTTCACTTCACGGGAGTCAGACACAAAAAAGGAGGAATTATTTATACATCAGTTTTTTTTGCTCCATAAATCTGGTCGTCCAACTCGTGGTGGCAGCAGGTCTGCGTAGCTCCACATTTTGTTTGAGTTTTTATTGGAGTTTAAAGAGATGAGCTTCTTCAGCAGCGAGGAATGTGGAGTCAGAGAGGGTGTGTCGAAATGTTCCGTCCTGGAGTGAATTAAAAAGGGAAGGTAACCAGCTGTGGGCGATGACCGAAAGAACGTCATCACGGATACAAGCTGCAGATCTTCCTCTGTAGGGTGGCTGGGCTCTCACTCAGAGATAGAGGGAGGAGCTCGGAGTGGAATCATATCTCCTCTGGGTCAAAAAAAGCCAGATAGAGTGGCTTGGGCGCCTGATTAAGATACCCACCTTGCTGGTGTGGCGTTTCGGGTACGACCCACCAGGAGGAGACACAAAGGCAGACCCCGGACCCGCTGGAGAGACTATGTCTCACAGCTGGACAGGGAACACCTCTGGATCCTTCTGGGTGAGCTGGAGGATGCAGCTGGGATGAGAGAAACCTGGGCTTCCCGTTTGAGGCTGTTGCCCCAGCGACCCAGCCCTGGAAATGCTGAACATGATGGAACAGAACGAAGACGGGATCTTCTGAGTGACATCATCAGTGATTCCTGTCTGAACATATGGAACTAAAGATGGTAGACTGCTGGTGTTGTTCCACCACAGTAAAGGATCAACATGTGCAGCTTTTAGAGACAGTTTAAGATCTTATTATGATTCACTAGAGCTGAAAAACATCGTTGCCATGGTAATCCACATTCCCCGCAGAGCAAACTGACGTGTTTCCATCAATAGCGAGGTATTCCAGCTCTATTCCAACTAGCAGCTGCTCTGAAGTTGGAGCTCTCAGACTGTTTGAGCTACTGGACACACATATTTTGATGAGGGAATTAATAAAGTATCTGTATTTGAAATATTGTGTAGTCTTTATTTTTATAGTCTATTTTTTTCACCAGTGGAACCTAGACGTTACATTTTGTTTTTCTTCCGCCTCTGAACAAAAGCAGGATCATCCTTTTCACACCGCGTCAATGGAAACAGACTGTTACATTTAATGTTCAGACACGTTTCAACATGAAAAGCTCCAGATTCAAACTCCAAACCTCTGACAGGTTGTTCCTTCGGGGTCACAGGTGGTCGGAAACATCAGAGGAATCTTTCCTCTAACGTTTTTATGCTTTTATTTCAGTCGTTTTGTTTTTATCACTTTGTTCTTTTAAAGTCTTTCTGTTTGAAAATAGAAGCAACAAAAACCAGTGAAGTGTTCTTCGATGTCAGAAGAACGAGCAGCAGAGCAGCAGAGGTTCCTGTTGTGGAGCAGGAAGTAGGAAGAAGTCCGTTTTTAGACTTTTTTTTAATTCATTTCAAGCATTCATCATTCAAAGAAATAAACAAGTAATAAACAAATAAAATCACTCTGAATCTGTACAACAATTTATTGTTAAATAGAATTATCCAGTGGCTTTCCAGGAATCGATCAATCAGGGCTCCAGCCAAAGGTGGTGGGTCCCGTCCCCGTACATTGAGCCGATAATGGAACTAAGTTTTTCCAGTGCTGGCAATCTTGGGCCAGCTGTTCTGCTTCCTGAAAGTGTACCTGGGGTCCATGGTAACTGACAACGGAGACCTAAAACCGAAGCGGAATCGAGGAAGGAGCCCGTCAGTCTGTCTGGAAACCACTCAGGTCACAGCATCCATCTCCTGCAAGACGAAGTTCCGGATCTCTAACTCTGCCGTTCTCTCTATCCTGCTCTCTCTATCCTGACATGGCTCCTGAACAAAACTCTGGTGGATAGAATTGACGGCTTTAACAGCAGGGCTCTCCGAACATTCGAAAACATCAGGGTGTTCTAAAGATCCATCTTTAGGCGCTCAGAGCCGTACTCTGCTAACATGTGAAAGCGGATTTAACCTGATGAATATGTGGACATTCAGAGGTCATTGAAGAGGATGAAGAGTGGAAAGTCTCTTGGTCCTGGTGATGTACCTGTAGAGGTGTGGAAGTGGGAATAGAGTTGGACCAGGAAGAGATCCAGAGGCAGACCCCGCCCCTGCTGGAGAGACTACGTCTCACAGCTGGACAGGGAACACCTCAGGATCCTCCTGGGTGAGATGGAGGATGCAGCCAGGGTGAGAGAAGCCTGGGTTTCCCATCTGAGGCGGTTGCTCCTGCAACTCAGCCCCGGATAAGTGGAAGACAATGAAACAGCAGTAGAGTTTCTGACTGGCTTGTCGAACAGGATCTTAAATAGTGAGAAGATGCCTGATGAATGAAGGAGACGTGCTGGTTGCCATGGAGATGTGTGTTGCTGTGGTAACCACAAACAATAAAACTGATGAACCATTCAATAAAAATATGGGAAAGAGGAGTCGAAGCTAGACTCCACTTGGTCCAAAGATGACTGTCTTTGGACCAAGCGTTAACGGTGTAACTCAGTTCCACCACTGAGCTACACCTCATCTAATTGGTCATTTTTAAAGTAGATGCTTCAGATCTCTCAAACTGGACAGAATCTATCACACCGAATGATCAGGAACGGACAAGATTTAAAGTATTTTATAAATAATAAAGTAAAACTGGGGTTGCATAATGACCTCACAGCAAGAGGGTCGGGGTTCAAGTTCCAGAGTGGGGGCGGGGCCTGAAACACTGGTCTTTCTGTGTTGAGTTTGCATGTTCATCCCTGTATGTGTGGGTTTTCTCTGGTTTCCTCTGACGCTACAAAAACATGCATGTTAGGCTGACTGGCTGCTAGGAAATTGCCCCTAGGAATGTGTGGGTGGTTGTCTGTGTATGTGGCCCCGCAACAGACTGGCGACCTCTTCGGGGTGTATCCTGCCTCTCGCCGGAAATCAGCTGGCATAGTTTTTTTTTACCCTGTTTATCCAGCTTTGTGATCTGTATGGACAGATTTGCTCTACCAGGGCTGGCACTACGTGTCGTCTCTGGCATGCCCTGTTTAACATGTTTACTTTAAATGCTTTACATCTTAAAGGTCTGTGCGTCCTGTTGTTTTTTTTCTGGACCTGATGGAATACTGAGAAGAGAGAGGAAGGGATAATTTGTGGTTACAGCATCCAGCGTCATGACCAACCTGCTGGATTATCTGCAAAAAAAATTAAACCAGAGATAAAATTGAAACGAACAAAAACCACCTTCAGTAACAAATGATGTAGAACACGATGTAACGTCATGTAACTCCAGCTCATTCCTCAGTTAAACTTTTAAAAGATACATTAAAACAACAGTTTGCTTTCATAATGTGGTGTTGCCACGGTGACGGTTTCCGTTTGTGATGCAGAAGGCTGATGCTTGTCTTTCTTCAGACACAGAGAAGTCCCAGCAGAACCAGCTGGACGAGTCCGGCACAGAGGACGGTTCTCTGAAGAAGAAGCAGCGCAGACAGAGAACACACTTCACCAGCCAGCAGCTGCAGGAGCTAGAGGCCACGTTCCAGAGGAACCGCTACCCAGACATGAGCACCAGGGAGGAGATCGCTGTGTGGACCAACCTCACCGAGGCACGGGTCAGGGTGGGTACAGAAAAACTCTCATTATTCTCAGTTTACTGAACATGATCCTCCCCCGCTCTGGTTCTTTCTCCTTCCGCCTTGTTCTGTCCGTTTCTCTAATTCCTCTCACCTGGCCCCAACGGTCCGTCCCTACTGTTTGCACCTACAGTATGTCTCATCTTTCCCTTTGACATATAAGTCACAGTGCCCTTCTCGGCTTGTCAAAGGATACATTTAAAATATAATCATATCCCATTGAAGGTGTCTCTCATTTTTTATTGTGATTAAAACGAAGAATTCTTTCAGAGAATAGGGAATGTTGGTCTGACCTTCCCTGTGCTTCTCTGCAGCTCCCTCTGACCCTCTCTGCATTTTATCAACACCCTCAAAGCAAATCCAGCATCTGAGCTGCTCTCTGCTGATCTGTTTAACCATAAAATCATCCTGCTGCTCAAAACTTCTCCCTTCTGTTCTTACAATTCTTCTTTTTTCATCATTTCCCTTCAGGGGTCGCCACAGCAAGTCAGTTTCTTCCATCTAACCCTACCTACGGCATCCTCTTTGGTCACACCAACTATCTTCATGTCTTCCTTCACTGTATCCATGAACCTCCTCTTTGGTCTTCCTCTAGTCCTCTTTCCTGGTGGTTCCAAACCCAGCATCCTTCTTCTGATGTACTCTCTCTCTCTCCTCTGCACATGTCCAAACCATCTCAGTCTGACCTCTCTGACTTTAAAACCTCTAACATGTGCTGTTCCTCTGATCCTGTCCATCCTGGTCACTCCCAGAGAGATCCTCAGCATCTTCATCTCTGCTACAAACATCTCTGTTTCCTGTCTTTTTCTCACTGCCGCTGTCTCTAGAGCAATCAGCTTGGGTGCTCTAACCATAATTTTAGCTGAAACTCTTCTGTCACACATCACACCTGATACTTTTCTCCACCCGTTCAAGCCTGCCTGCACATGCCTCTTCACCTCTTTTCCACACTCTCCATTGCTCTGGACTGTTGATCCTAGATACTTAAAATCTTCCACCTTCTTTATCTCTTCTCTCTATAACCTCATTTTTCCATTTGGATCCCTCTCATTCACACACATGTACTCTGTCTTACTCTGACTAATCTTCATTCCTCTTCTTTCTAGTGCAAACCACCACCTCCTAAGCTTTTCCTCCACCTCTTCCCTCCTCTCACTACAGATCATTATGTCGTGTGATCTGTGGTGTCCTTCTGTCCTCATAATATTACTAATAATACATTTCATTTCCAGGGCTGCACAGTGGTGCCATGGGTAGCTTAGTGGCTTCATAGCAAGAAGGTCAAGGTATCCATGATGGTAGAGAGGATGGTCAGGGTTATCCATGATGGTAGAGAGGATGGTCAGGGTTATCCATGACGGTAGAGAGGATGGTCAGGGTTATCCATGATGGTAGAGAGGATGGTCAAGGTTATCCATGATGGTAGAGAGGATGGTCAGGATTATCCATGATGGTAGAGAGGATGGTCAGGGTTATCCATGATGGTAGAGAGGATGGTCAGGGTTATCCATGATGGTAGAGAGGATGGTCAGGGTTATCTATGACGGTAGAGAGGATGGTCAGGATTATCCATGATGGTAGAGAGGATGGTCAGGGTTATCCGTGATGGTAGAGAGGATGGTCAGGGTTATCCATGATGGTAGAGAGGATGGTCAGGGTTATCCATGATGGTAGAGAGGATGGTCAGGGTTATCCATGATGGTAGAGAGGATGGTCAGGGTTATCCATGATGGTAGAGAGGATGGTCAGGGTTATCCATGATGGTAGAGAGGATGGTCAGGGTTATCCATGATGGTAGAGAGGATGGTCAGGGTTATCTATGACGGTAGAGAGGATGGTCAGGGTTATCCATGATGGTAGAGAGGATGGTCAGGATTATCCATGACGGTAGAGAGGATGGTCAGGGTTATCCATGACGGTAGAGAGGATGGTCAGGATTATCCATGATGGTAGAGAGGATGGTCAGGGTTATCTATGACGGTAGAGAGGATGGTCAGGGTTATCCATGATGGTAGAGAGGATGGTCAGGGTTATCCATGATGGTAGAGAGGATGGTCAGGATTATCCATGATGGTAGAGAGGATGGTCAGGGTTATCTATGACGGTAGAGAGGATGGTCTGGGTTATCCATGATGGTAGAGAGGATGGTCAGGGTTATCCATGATGGTAGAGAGGATGGTCAGGGTTATCCATGATGGTAGAGAGGATGGTCAGGGTTATCTATGACGGTAGAGAGGATGGTCAGGGTTATCCATGATGGTAGAGAGGATGGTCAGGGTTATCTATGATGGTAGAGAGGATGGTCTGGGTTATCCATGATGGTAGAGAGGATGGTCAGGGTTATCTATGACGGTAGAGAGGATGGTCTGGGTTGTCCACTTCTCCCTTCACCAGCTATCATCTCACTTTCTAAGATCCTGTTAAACAAGCCAGTTAAAAACTCGACGTCCACCTCACCTAAACACTTCCAGACCTCTACAGGTTAATCATCAGGACCGAGAGCCTTTCAACTCTTCATCCTCCTCAATGCGCTCTGAACTTCTTCCTACTTCCTGCTAAAGGACAGGATACTCTTCCAATCGTTCTTCTCTCTCATATAAACTCCTCTGTGCATCTTTGGTTTGGTTCTATGTTAAAAAAATGCCTGTGTTTCTGTGAAATATGGACATCCATTTAGATCTTAGAAAGACTGAAAGTGGAACTTTGTTGTGTTAATGTGTAGATTGTAATTCTGTCTGACTAAATGTGTGTTGGCCATTAAATCAAATTAAATCAAGCCTCTTGTTTGTCTGTAGGTTTGGTTTAAGAACCGACGTGCTAAGTGGAGGAAGCGCGAGCGGAACCAGCAGGCCGAGCTTTGCAAGAACGGCTTCGGCGCTCAGTTTAACGGACTCATGCAACCTTATGACGACATGTACGCCGGCTACTCGTACAACAACTGGGCCACCAAGAGTCTGACCAGCAGCCCCCTGTCTGCAAAGAGCTTCCCTTTCTTTAACTCCATGAACGTCAGCCCCCTGTCCTCCCAGACCATGTTCTCCTCCCCCAGCTCCATCCCCTCCATGAACATGGCCTCCAGCATGGTTCCCTCAGCGGTTCCTGCCACTGGCCTCAACAACCTGGGCAATCTGAACACCCCCACGGCGCTCAACTCGGTGGCGGTCACAGCAGCCACTTGCCCCTACGCCCCCCCAACCAGTCCCTACATGTACAGAGATACCTGCAACTCCAGCTTGGCCAGCCTCCGGCTGAAAGCCAAGCAGCACACCAACTTCTCCTACCCCCCCGTGCAGACCCCCGTCTCCAACCTCAGCCCCTGCCAGTACGCTGTGGACCGCCCCGTATGAAGATATGCACACAGGTCCATCCCTCCGGCTTCCCCTGCTGGATGGGCTGCTGGATTAGAAGCCCCTCCTCAAATGGACCACTGCCCTCCTCCTGACCAAAGGACCACTCTGATGTTTGCTGCATGACTAGAGACATTCTGAATCTGGAGGTGGCTAGATGGAGGGGGCGTGCCATGTGGTGATAGGGGAGGGCGTGCCAGGTGGTGGTGGGTGTGGTGGGGGCGGGGGGCTGTGTATATAACAGACTCTTCCTGTTTTCTATGTGATATAAAGTATATGAAGATGTAGTTCTTTAAGACTGAGAAGCATGTTTTCATGACCCCGGGTCCACCTGCTCTGAGCACAGGAACCTGAGACTTTAAGGTGACCCCCCCTCACCTCACGCTTTTGGGCAGAGATAGGGCACAGTGGGAGGGGGGGAACAGAGCATGTTGGAGTGTGAAAGCCATGAGTTTGTATCTGTGTGTAATGTGTCTTTAGCCTGCTTTGTCTCATTAAAACATGTTTCTATCAACAACAACCCCTTCCATCTGTTTCCCTGGTAACTGACTCACGCTGCCGTGGCAACGCTTACGAAACACTGACGGGTTGCGGTTGCCTTGGAGATAGAGATGTTCTTGATAGGTTTGCCCTGCACGCGGTGTGCTAACAGCAGGAGATCCGGTAACGGGAGAGAAGAGAGGCGCTATGTCCCTGCACCCCCTCGTGTTTACTACCAGCTCCATGCACACCGACAACAAGCCTCCAAACATTCACACTGCCCCTCCAAGTATTCACACTGCCCCCCTCAAACATTCACACTGCCTCCACTCACCCTGCGCTGCATCTTTTCCTCAGCACCACTGTCTTTAAACCAGATTTGACCTGTAAACCCAACCTTCCGGCAGGTTTTCAATATGTTTTTCCTTCTTCACATCAGAATTGACTTACTCAGTAACTGGACCAAAGTTCTGCTTCGAGACTCCACTCAATTTCAGTTTCCTCCTGCAAGTAGGTCAGGGATTGCAGGCGTTACGATTGCAGCAATCAGAGAACGTCCTACCCAATCAGAGAACAGAGAGGACAGGATGAACATAACACAAGCGTCCGTCCGCCATGTTTGTGGTTCTGAAGCTGAAAAAAGGAGATAAACCATGTAATACGGGAGAAGCGTTGGCTCAGTGGTAGAGCGTTTGTACTTGGATCAGGAGAAGCCGGTTTGAATCCCACTGAGCCCCCCCGGTGTCCCTGAAGCAGACACCGAACTCCTCCCATCATTGGCACTGTCGTGGCTGCCTGCTGCAGTGGAATACATCAAAAGTAATTTCTCCGTTGTGGGACGAATAAAGGTATTCTTCTTCTAGACGGTTCGGGTTGACAACGATACCCCAGATTACGAATTTAAAGACAGTCTTTAGAAAGCGGTAGAAAAGGTTTCCTGGAAATACAAGGTGACATCCTTCTGTCTCTAGAGACAACGGAATCTGCACCTGGATACTTATTTGTTTGTACAGCATCGGCTGTGGCTGAATTAGCCAATGCGGGAGCTGCAGATCCTACCACACTTTGGTAGGTGGTATGAGCCATATGAGCAGTGTGAGCAGGTTTCCGGGTGGGTCTTCAGAGCCTAACGCCATATTTCTCTATTCTCTTCGGCCTGCTTGATAACAAGTTTGACAGTTGCATGCCATTTGTAGCAATCAAAGGTCACTGACTCAAGATCTGCTGCGTTGATGTTGTACGACTTCAGATCCCTCTTGCAGGCGTCTTTGTACCGCAGGGCAGGTCGTCCAGTTGGCCGCGTTCCTGTGGCCAGCTCCCCATAGAGGATGTCCTCTAGAGTGTGACCATTGTTCACCCTGCACACATGATGTTATTGTACTGACCGGACAGAACATTTTCCCTCATCTCTCCATTCGTTTTAGAGTTCTACCTCTGTCTCTGTGTCTCACCAACCTGTACAGATCCATCTCTCCTTCCTGTCCAACCTAGCATACAGTCATTACAGGCCACTTCTTTAGTCTTTGCCACCTCATCTCCCTGTACTCCTGCCTGCTGTCCTCAGTCCTTCAGCTTCCAGCACAGCCTTTATCCTCTTCATCTTCCTCACTGGCAGAGTCATTCTTCACAACAGCATCCTCTGCTGTCTGGCTACAGTCTCCTACTTGGCAGTCACTGATATTCAGATCACATCGTTTACACCAGATAGAATTTACCTATGTGTTCCTTCCTCCTCTGTCCTCTGTCTCTGTCTCCTCTGTCTGACACCTCACTTTGTCTTCCAGACTTTTTCACTTCAAACATTTCCATCCTTCAGCATCTGTCCTTCTGCATTCCTCTCCTGGATACCAAACCTGCATTACTTCTTCACCATCTCTGTCTCCTCTCTCACTGCATCACCTAATCCAGGTATAACGCTACCAAACACGGTGACCCAAACACACGCATTAGGAGGGCAAACACGGGAATGAACATTTCATTTGATATTACTCAGCCGTTATTCATAAATATGTGTCACTACATAGAAGTGGAATCTGTTATGTCATCTTCTGCTAATCTGGGGCAGGGTCATGGGGGAACAGCCTCAGATGGGAAATCCAGGCTTCTCTCACCCTGGCTGCATCCTCCAGCTCACCTCCCAGATGTTCCTGAGGTGTTCCCTGTCCAGCTGTGAGACATAGTCTCTCCAGCTTTAGGATCTACCTGTGGGTCTCCTCCAGTGACCCACAGGGTAGGAATGTAGATCTTGGTTACCATGGTGAGGGTAGGAACTTAGATCCTGGTTACCATGGTGAGGGTAGGAACGTAGATCCTGGTTACCATGGTGAGGGTAGGAACGTAGATCCTGGTTACCATGGTGAGGGTAGGAACATAGATCCTGGTTACCATGGTGAGGGTAGGAACATAGATTCTGGTTACCATGGTGAGGACGTAGATCGACTGGTAAATCAAAAACTTTGCAACCTGGTCACAAACTGGATTGTGTGCTGGTTTCTGGGAAGGCTTGGGAAAATCTGACTTGTAAAGAAATGAAGAAAACAGAGCTTAAATAAGAAGTAGAAAACAAACACGTGTAAGGGTTAGACCATCGGGACCAGGTGACTGACCTGGGTGACAGATAAAGGGTAAGGGGAGGCAGTGTGCGGCAGGGAGCGGCAGGGGGCGGGTGACATGACAATATGGCAGCATAACTGAAAAGTCAAAAGTCAATATCTACCATGTTTGGTTTGAAAAAGAGAAGTTTGAAACAATAAAAGAAGATTCAGGTGTGAGACGGACAGAGAGAATATTTTTAAGCTGTGATTTCTCCTGGTGGCTCCTCGTAAAGCCCTCTGTGAAGCGAGGTGGAACGATGTGAAGAGCTCCTCCCAATCAATGCTGGTCCCTGATGTTTCCTCAGAGGAGAGGCCACGCAGCGTGATGAACAACTGCAACCTCTAACGATCACCTCAGAGACAGCACAAACACACACTCCTCCATTCATTCATCCATCCATCCATTGCTCTGGACGGTAGAGGAGGCCTCTGGATGGAGCTTTTAAAGCAACAACAAAGTGAAATAAAATCATAAAGAAACCATAATTTTATTAAATCTTAAATCATGTCATAAAAACATGGCGTCTTTATTCTGAACCGTGAAAATCAGGAGAGAAAAAAACAATAGAACATCTGCATGAACGTTCAGATACCTGAAAACCTCCTGGACCATGTGTGTGTGAAGCGTGTGTGAATGGCGTGTAAGTTAGAGTTCATTATGAGGATGGAGGTGTACGAGGGAGCGGGTGGGGGGGGGGACGTTAAGGCAAACGGGAAATTACTTGTAAGGCATCAGAAGCTGGAGGGAAGAAGAGAGAAAAGCTGCTAGGTGGGTCCGAGGCTTACCGCTGGAATGTTAATCCCACTAATGTCTTACAGTCTGAGAGGAGAGCAGGGGGTCGGGGAAAGAAGGTCCACCTTAGAAAGAGGGGGTCGGAGAGACAGGGTCCACCTTAGAAAGAGGGGGTCGGAGAGAGAAGGTCCATGTTAGAAAGAGGGGTGAAATAGAAGATGTGATGCAGGTGTTTGTTTCATACGCTACTGTGTTTCTAAATCTCTCATATTCAGATGTCCAGGTGGATTGGGTACCGCCGTATATGGTACTACCTTCTTCAGCTTATTTGGGGACGGGTTATAGGGGCAGTTACAGGGGTGACAGTCAATTTTTTTTACCCTGGCCACGGTTCTGGTAGCAGTCATACAGAGACCGGACAACCTCTGACACTCCACACTCAGAGGCTGTGCAGTGGACTGGTGTGGACAGTGCTTCCAATCTGGATGGTGCGGTACCAGGGGGATTCAGAGGCAGACCTAGGACCCTCTGAAGAGGTGAACACCTCAGCTTTCTCCTGGATAGTCAGAGAAACTGGCCAAAGTGATGAGAGTCTGGGTTTCTCCTCTAAACCCCGTTGCCCCTGCAGCGTGATCCCGGATCAGGTGACGATACACCGTGTAACCGGTACAGATGTGGGAGAGGATTCCACAGGAGAGGCAAGACGAATTATTCATCTTATAAAATTTTATTCGATTCAGATTCAGAATACCTCATTAATCCTCTGCTGGAAAAATTCCTGTGTCCGGTATCTCCAAGCAGTTCAAGAGAGAGCTCCAAATAGCTTCAGAACAGCTGCTAGGTGGTGCTGAGTTGAGTGAATTAGAGCCAGAACAGCAGCTTGGTGGAACACACAACAGTTGGTAATGTGCTGGGTTGAATGTGGGTTACCACGGTAACCCACATTTTGATCCTGTCTTCATTCCTTCTGATGCACTCCAGGACGGAACATCTCCACATGTCCATGAAGACTACACATGAAGGAGCTGATGAAGGAGCGCTGCATGGACCTGCTGCCATCACGATCAGCGCAATTAAAAACATGAAAGTTAAACACTATAAAATGTGAAAAAAACTGCGGAAAAACAGAACAATGTATGTTATACGTATTTAAACCGTCTTCTAAACTTCTTATCCCTAACAGGGTCTGGGAATAAGACCCTGTCCCAAGGGTCTGAAGACGCTTACGGGGTCTTAACAGGGCCCCCAAACAGGGTCCCCTATCCCAGCCGATAGGGGACTCACATCCTATTGGCTGGGATAGGATTGGAGCCTATCCCAGCTGATTTCAGGTGAGAGACAGCCACCTTCATAGCAGCCGATCAACCTAACTTCTGTGTTTTTGGAGGACGAGAGGAAATCGGAGTCCCCGATAAAACCCACTTATGCATGGGGAGAACATGCAAACTTCACAAAGAAAGACCAGTGTTTTAAGCTCGCCCTCACTTTGGGATTTGAACCCTGACCTTCTTGCTGTGAGGACACCGGGCTGCCCGGAAAAGAAGCAGATTAAAGTTTTTAAAAATTTATATAAATTTTATACCATTTTTTTTTGGGCTGCATGGTGGCCTCACAGCAAGAAGGTCAGGGTTCATGTCCCAGAGTGAAGGCCGGGCTTGAAACACTGTCCTTTCTGTGTGTAGTTTACATGTTCTACCTGTGTTTGTGTGGGTTTTCTCTGGTTTACTCCATAAACATACATGTTAGGTTAATTGGCTGCTATGAAGATACCCTTAGAAATGAGTGTGTGTGTGGGGTTGTGTGTGTGTAGGGTCCCAGCAACAGACTGGTGACCTGTTCGGGGTGCATTCTGCCTCTTGCCTTGAATCAGCTGGGATAGGCTCCCACAACTGCACTCAGGTTAAACGGTTCAGAAGACAAAACAAACTTTTTTTTTGGCTTCTGATAAAAAAGAAATTCCTATATTTGTATAAAGCTCATGCTAACGTGCTAACCTGATGAATGGCCCTGCTTTAAATGCCCCTCCCCCCTCCTCACCCACCATGCAAATGCCCCCTCCGGCCCAGCTGTCCGCCTGCAGCAGATTTGGTTGGAGAAAACCAGAAAGGAACAATAAAAAGAGTTGGTTTTGCATTCAGACTTTAAACGTTTGTAATAAAACACAACAAGTTCCTGGGATTAACTGGTGTGGGTTTAAAGGGGGGGACGGGAAGTGACGGAGGAAGGAGGGAGACTGAAAGGATTACAGGTCCCACCTGGTTTCTGCCCTCTGGTTCGGGCCTATGCTCTGCCCGATGCCGCTCAGCTCCAACGCTCTTCGTTTGGATCCATCCTATAAACATGTAATCTGTAATCCCAGCCCCACGTTTGTCCAATTGAGACCCCAACTGACTGGGGTTTTTCCTCCCAGAGAAGGAGGCTCTAACAATGGGGAGGTTTAACCTCTGATTGTGTGTTTACGTCAGATTAAGTGTGTGTGAAATAAAACAGAACGTTCTTGATTAGAGGACGATAGAACAGAAAGTGACCCTGCTGGTGATTTCCATCTGGTTTGCATGTGAACCTGGACTCCATCTGATCCCTCCGCTCTCACACCACCCTCAGGCTCAAAACCAGCCTTTTGCCCAATTATCTGTACTTTTAACTGGTGTATAAAAAGTTTGTCGTTCACCCACACGCCACATCAGTTTGAAAAGACAGGGAGTGGTGGAGAAGCACCTGTTCCTCTCAGGTGGAGACAAACCCCTCCTCTCTCTGAAGGACCGGTTTATCCATCCTCTGATGTTCCCTTTTAGACAGACCAGTATCTCCACCTGTAAACTGCACAGCGACAGCCGTTACCATGGTTTCACAGGTTTAAATCAGTGACTGTTTAAAGGAACAGGACATCCCAAGTTGTTTCCACCTGCATGGCAAACAGGAATCTGGCTCTGTTCAGAAAAGTGAGCCTCCGTTACTCAGTCACTGTTTTATCAGTCATCAGGTCTTCTTCAGAGTTTTAAATGTTTGTGTTTGATCCATCAGACTGTCTTCGTCTCTCCTGAGGTCATCCTTCCCCTGTTGTAATTTATAGCTACAGAACTACAAACATGGTGGACGGAAACTTGTGCTCATGTAAAGCCATCATCTCTCTTCTCTGATTGGGTGGGACGTTTTCCCATCTCTGCAATCGTAAGGTAACGCCTGCAATCCCTGACCTAGTTGCTGGAGTGGAGTCATTAGGTGACGCCAGCCTATCTTAGGCTATGTGAGTCACTAACTGTCCAATCAGATGCAGTGATTAAACAATGCAGTGGCTGAGATGTTTGACTGTTTTGATTAACAGACTGACACCAGGAAACCAGACTGTGAGTCAGGATTGGCTGCAGTTAGGAGGAGGCGTGTACCTTCAAAAACCTCACTCCGAGTAAGCACAGTCGTTACCATGTCAACGCAAACTGAACCAATGACTGCATATTTCTGTTCTGTTCCATCATCTACCGTTGAGTCGCAGGGACAGTAGACACAGATGGTAAACCCAACCTTTCCTCAAACCCTGGCTGCATCCTCCATCTCACCTGAGAGGATGCCGAGGCGTTCCCTTTCCAGCTGTGAGAGTCGACATAGTCTCTCCAGCAGCCTTTGGGTCTCATCCTGGTAGGACGGGCCTGAAACACCTCTTCAACGAGGCATTTGAGAGGCATCCTGAACCACCACATCTGGCTTCTCTTGACCTGGGGGAGCAATGGCTATACTCCGAGCTCCTCCCTCTGTCGCCGATTGGGAGTCCAGCCACCCTGCAGAGAAAGACCATTGGAAATAGAATCGACATACCGCCAGCAGTACGACTCATGCTCTAGCACCAAACATACAGAGACCGGACCCCCCGTACCAGGCGCTCCGAGACTCTGTACTCCCTGAGCACCCCCATCAAATTCTCTCTCCTGATCCACAAAGCACATTTCCAGCTCCAAATATTCAACACGGCGGCATTCATCTGGGAAGAAACTGAACTGACTTGTTTGGAGCCGAACGCTTCGGGTCAGATCACTTCTACTAAAGTCCAGACTTTCTATAGTGAACCATTTAGATCTGATACCTCCCCCCCTCCAAAACCTGGTCTGGAACCCCTTCCAGGCACCTCTAATTGGCTGCTGTTTACCCAGGAGAGCAGAGTGCATGCTGGGATGTTTACACATGGGATTAACCCCGTGCTTAATCTTCACAGGGAGAGACCCCAGCATCATCTGGGAAGGATTGCCCTGTCCACATCCCTCCCCCTCCAGGCCTGTTTACTCAGTACCATCACACTGGGATGGATCGCAGGCTGTTGTCATGGTGTTTATCTGCAGGACTTGTGGCTCTTTACTGACACCAAGTGGAGCTTTAAGGAGAGGCTAAAAATCCTGATGGATCAGCACTTTCTGGAAAAAATCAGTCCAATAAACAGATGCTGGATGAGATCATGTTGGTCAGTAGGTGACGCTGCAGGGGTGTAGTGGGAATGGGAATAACATTCAGTGAAACTCGAGTAAAAATCATTTTAATCATTAACAGAAAATCAAACATAAGCTTTTAAAAATAGATTTAATCATGTTTTATCTCATAATGGAAAAAAACAAACGGTCACATTTTCCTTGGAAAAAACTATGAAAACAAAACACCTTTAATCTGTGTAAGTGTAAATAAGTCCAGCTCTACTGGACCGATTTACTGACGAGTGTGAAACGGCCTCCAAATAAGAGACCATGGTCCTATGGCTGGAAAAGGGAATGCCCTCTGTAGGTCAGGGACAGGGTCCTCCTCGAAGTGGAGGAATTTAAGTACCTCATGGTCTTGTTCACAGTGGAGGAAAGATGGAGCTTTCCATTCAGCACCAAACTATCGACAGATCCATCGACAGATGGATTGGTGCTGCGTCAGGAATAATAAGGGCACTGCATCGTTCTGTCTTGGTAAAGAAAGAGCTGAGCCGAAAAGCAAAGCTCTGGATCTAGCAGGCAACCTTCGTTCCTACCCTCACCATGGTAACCAGGATCTACGTTCCTACCCTCACCATGATAACCAGGATCTATGTTCCCACCTTCACCATGGTAACCAGGATCTACGTTCCTACCCTCACCATGGTAACCAGGATCTACGTTCCCACCCTTACCATGGTAACCAGGATCTACGTTCCTACCCTCACCATGGTAACCAGGATCTACGTTCCCACTCTCACCATGGTAACCAGGATCTACGTTCCTACCCTCACCATGGTAACCAGGATCTATGTTCCTACTCTCACCATGGTAACCAGGATCTACGTTCCTACCATCACCGTGGTAATCAGGATCTACGTTCCTACCCTCACCATGGTAACCAGGATCTACATTCGTACCCTCACCATGGTAACCAGGATCTACGTTCCTACCCTCACCGTGGTAACCAGGATCTACGTTCCTACCCTCACCATGGTAACCAGGATCTACGTTCCTACTCTCACCATGGTAACCAGGATCTACATTTCTACCCTCACCATGGTAACCAAGATCTACGTTCCTATCCTCACCATGGTAACCAGGATCCAGGTTCCTACCCTCACCATGATAACCGGGATCCACGTTCCTACCCCCTCACCATGGTAACCAGGATCTACATTCCTACCCTCACCATGGTAACCAGGATGAACGTTCCTACCCTCACCGTGGTAACCAGGATCTACGTTCCTACCCTCACCATGGTAACCAGGATGAACGTTCCTACCCTCACCGTGGTAACCAAGATGAACGTTCCTACCCTCACCGTGGTAACCAGGATCTACATTTCTACCCTCACCATGGTAACCAGGATCTACGTTCCTACCCTCACCGTGGTAACCAGGATGAACGTTCCTACCCTCACCGTGGTAACCAGGATCTACATTTCTACCCTCACCATGGTAACCAGGATCTACGTTCCTATCCTCACCATGGTAACCAGGATTTATGTTCCTACTCTCTCTCTGAAATAGAGAGTTTCTGGGTTGAGAGAAGCCAGTTGGGGTGGTTCAGGCATTTGGTTAGGATGCCTCCCTCACTGTTGAAGTGTTCCGTCCCACCAGGAAGAGACCCAGAGGAAGACCCCGGAGTTTCTGGAAAGACTATGTCTCAAAGCTGGACAGGGAATGCCTCAGAATCCTCCTGGGCGATCTGGAGGATGCATTTGGGGTGAGAGAAAGTTTACCCTCTGACCCCGCAACCACACCCCGGATAAGCAGAGGAAGATGGACTGTAACGGAAACGAAAAGAATTTTTTTTAAAATTATATGACACTTCTTCATTTTTAAGTTTTATTTTTAGGTCCTGCTTCTGCTCCTAGAGGATTGGTTTCTGTGTGTGAAGCATTGTTGTTCTCATGGTTAATGTTCCTGCTTTCTGTGGGAACGTCTGAGCCACCAACAGGTGTGTGATTCCAGCGTGGTCACAAAACCAGCTGAAACCATCTGCTCAGGTCCTGTTGTAAAACTTTTCTAACATGACTCTGATCTGGATTCTCCTCTGCTCTTCTGTTGGAGCCTCATTCGGTAAGTTTTAATAAACCTGCTCGGGTACTGACTGGGCACCCGTCTCATCTGTGTTTCATGTGCAGCGGCTGAGGTCTGCTACGGGGAGCTGGGCTGCTTCAGTGACTTGCCACCCTGGGGGGGAACCGCAGAGAGGCCGGTTTGTGCCATACCATGGTCACCTGAGCGTATCGGCACCCGTTTCCTCCTCTTCACTCAGAAGAACGACTATTACCAGGTAACCAGGAGTCTGTAGACGGATGGGACTGATCACAACTGTTACGGAAAGATTTCACTCTTTAGATACCTGGCACTTAGAATCATCTGTAGTCGGATGCCAAGCTGCTCTGGATACCACACTGTGATAGTAATGAACGCATGAGGTCTTCATGAAGCAGCCATATGTATGAGCTTTAACACCTTTGGTTACATGACCCAGAGAATCCAATTGGTTCATCTGTATTCGGTAATGAATAACTGTTCCATTCTGTTCGGTTGTCTTCCGTTTATCCAGGGCCTGAGTCATGAGGTGGTGAAGGTGGAGATGTAGAGCCCAGATGCATACCCAGTTTTAACCAGTTTCTAGCAGTTAAGCAGGTGTTAGGGATCCACATGGCTTCCAGTAGCAATGTGGCCCCTGGAAGATGACGTGGAGGGAATCCATCATGGCTGCAGCACGAGAGCACAACACCAGATAATCTGATACTGGAGTGATGAACACCATGGGTTCAATAACTAGGATGTAGACTAGACACAGACATCAATGGGAGGCAATTCAGACCGGGTTTGCTAAATTAGGGCACAGGGCCAGATTTAGAGCCTGGAAATGTTCCAGAAGAGACGAGGATCATGACAGGAACAACAGCTCAGACAGAAACCCAGGTTTCTCTCAACCAGGCTGCATTCTTCAGCTCACCCAGGAGAATCCTGAGGTGTTCCCTGTCCAGCTCTGAGACATAGTCTTTCCAGCGGGTTTGGGGTCTGCCTTTGGTTCCGCTCCCTTCTCTCGACCTGGTTACCATGGTGAGGGTGGGAATTTGGATCCTGGTTACCATGATGAGGGTAGGTACATAGATCCTGGTTACCATGGTGAGGGTAGCAAGGTAGATCCTCGTTACCATGGTGAGGGTAGGAAAGTAGATCCTGGTTACCATGGTGAGGGTAGCAAGGTAGATCCTGGTTACCATGGTGAGGGTAACGAGGATCTACCTTGTTACCCTACGATGATCATAGATGATCTAAAAACATAGATATTCGTAGATCATCTATGAACGTGTGAGTGATCTACGTTCATAGTGAACGTAGATCACTCACACGATCCAACAGGGGAAGGATGAACACAGTAACTCTTCTGCCTCCAACAGGAAATAAAACCAGACTCCTCCATCGATATCTCCAACTACAACGGGAGGAGAAAAACCCGCTTTGTCATCCCGGGTTATCTGATGAAAGGAGACGAAGACTGGCCACAGACCATGTGCAAGGTAAGTCCAGAGAGTCTGACTAGGAAGAGACTGGTAAGGAGACATGGATCAGTAAACCTGGTGACAAACCAGGCCTGTGAGCCCCAACCTGGTGGTACTGGATCCAGTCTGGACTCATCTCACCCTCTGTGTTCTGGTGTCTACTCCCGGGTAGATCCAGTCTGGACCCGTCTCACCATCTGTATTCGGGTTTTCAGGCCGTGGTGAAGAAGGAGATGGTGAACTGCATCGCGGTGGAATGGAAGGAAGGAAGAAAGAGTCGCTACGTTCAGGCTGTTAACAACCTCCGAGTGGTCGCTGCCCAGGTGGCATCGATGATCACCTTCCTCATGGTAAAGACGAGGATGGGTAGGAAAAAACTAAATTTTTCGACAAAATTAGCAATTTTTTGACAAAATTAGCAATTTTTTAGTGACTTTTTTTTTTTTTTGCCATTTTTTTGCGAAAAAGTCATGGTTTAATTTAATTCGACACCATGTTAAACTCTTTTCAAAATAAACTGACAAATTGTGTGATAATTTGTCGCTTTAATAACAAGTCTTTCATAAAAAACTCCTGTTTTTTATAACAGGAGTTATAAAAACTGTAAGAACTGTTAAAACTGTAAGAAAAACACAGAAAAACAAAAACAGCTTCACTAATCAAGATAAACAGGTGCCACATTAAGAAAACAATAGCCTGTTCTGTTTACTTTAGCTTAGCCGCGTTAGCATTCGGCCATTTTCCTCCAATCTAACGAAGACACGAAGCCCAATGACAGACCGGCGACCTGTTCGGGGTGTACTCTGCCCTTCGCCTTAAATTGGCCGGGATGGGCTCCGGCAGCCCCCTCAGCCCCGAAAGGGATAGACGGATAAGAAGATGACTGACTGACTGACTAACGAAGACGTAACACACCTTTCAAAAAAACATCCACTAAACACTCAAAAATAACTTCTGATATTGATTCCTCAATTCTAACTAAAATGAATTGATTAAGCTGCAGATTCTGTGGCTGCCTTGCCTCATCTGTCGCCGTTAACAAAACACAGGAAATGACGCAACCGAAACCAACAAGGTCAACACTACAAAATAAAAGACTAAGAATCATTTCTGGCAGGGTTTTCACTCATAGATTGTGTGAGGAGCTCTGCCATCTGGGAGGAGCTCGGTGTCGAGCCGCTCCTCCTCCAGGTCGAGAGGAGCCAGATGCGGTGGTTGGATGGAAGGCTTGGACGTGGTTGTGCCACCTTCCAACACGTTCGTTTTGTAGTTGTCGAGAGTTGGTCCATGACTTGTGCAATTTTTAAAAAAATTTATTTGCAATTCTTCAATAAAATTTTCTTTTTTTTTCTACAAAATTTGCAATTTTTTCTTTAGAAAATTTGCAATTTTTTCTTTACAAAATTTGGCATTTTTTGACAAAATTTGCAATTTTTCAACAAAATCCGCAATTTAGCGATTTTTTTGGGCAACTTTTTTGCTATTATTTCATCAAAATTTGTCCCCAAAATTCTCCCCTTTTCTCTCCCTCCCACTTGCCCCGTTCCCTCCTCCAGACCCACTTCCAACAGACCCCTCAGATGTTCCACCTGATTGGTCACAGCGTCGGGGCTCACGCCGCCGGGGAGGTTGGAGGTCGGATCCCGGGTCTGGCTCGGATCACAGGTAGACGACCTGTAGTGACCTCACAGTGACCTGTAGTGACCTCACAGTGACCTGTAGTGACCTGTTGTGACCTCACAGTGACCTGTAGTGACCTGTAGTGACCTCATAGTGACCTGTAGTGACCTGTTGTGACCTCACAGTGACCTGTAGTGACCTGTAGTGACCTCACAGTGACCTGCAGTGACCTGTAGTGACCTCATAGGGACCTATAGTGACCTACAGTGCCCTCGATGTGCCACCTCTTCCTGTCTGTAGGTCTGGATCCCGCTGAGCCGTACTTCCAGGGCACCGAGGCCTCGATGAGGCTGGACGCTGGTGACGCTGCCCTCGTAGACGTCATCCACACCGATGGACTTCCCTTCAAAACCAACCTGGGTATGTGCCAGGGAAAACCTAGAATACCAGGATCATCCTGAGCCCTTCTCCCTTACAGGTCTGGGCATCACCGAGCCACTGGGGCATATCAACTTCTACCCAAACGGAGGAGAACTGATGCCAGGCTGCTCGGCCAACTCAGGCTATCCCACCGAGCTGGACGCCATCTGGGACGGTGAGAGGATTAGTACCACACATTGAGGGGCACCTGAGGCCTGGAAGAGGAGAGATCCTCCTCTAGGGTATCTCGGACTGACAAGGGTGGTGGAGGGGTGGGTACCTCAGACTGGGAGGGGTGAAGTGAGGGCATTGCAGGTCGTCTACCAGGCTGAAACGGATGGACTTCATCCAGACGGGTCCCACATCTTGTGGGTCTCATTTATAGGGCATGTTAAAGGTAGAGCAAGCATGTGCCAACGTCCACGCAGCAGTGATCTGTAAGATGGACGGGTGCGTGGACCTCGAAGCAAAGTCAGACCCTGCCAGATGGTAAGACGTGGGTAAAGAGAAGACGTGTGGGCAGAAGCTGAAGAGATGTGTCAGTCACCTTCCCTTACGGGGCTACTGGGGGCGACGGAGTGCATCCCAGCTGATTCGAGGCAAGGGGTGGGGTAGGGACAGGTCGCCAGTCTGTCGCAGTGCCATACACATACAACCACACACTCACTCCTAGGGGCACCTAGGGGCACCGGCTAATCAACCTACCATTTATGATTTTGGAGGGAGGGAGGAAACCGGAGTACCTGGAGTAAACCAACACATGCCCAGGGAGAACATGCAAACTCCACACAGAAAGACCAATGATCCAAGCCTCATCCCTAACCGGGACGAGGATCCACGACCATCTTGCTGTGAGGCCATTGTGCTACCCACCGTGCCATGGCTGAAGTGATGACAGTGAAATGAAGCATTTGAAGCAGTGAAAAAACAACTAGAAAACACAGAGAAATACCCGTCAGAGTAGGACCGTACATAAGAAAAGATTATTATTAAGACACATTGTTAATCATTATGTTTGAACCAATGGTGACAAATGAACCGTGGTGAGAGCAAGCATGCTGATTGGTCTAGAGACAGTGTGGTGAGAGCGGCCATGCTGATTGGTCTAGAGACAGTGTGGTGAGAGCGGCCATGCTGATTGGTCTAGAGACAGTGTGGTGAGAGCAAGCATGCTGATTGGTCTAGAGACAGTGTGGTGAGAGCAAGCATGCTGATTGGTCTAGAGACAGTGTGGTGAGAGCGGCCATGCTGATTGGTCTAGAGACAGTGTGGTGAGAGCGGCCATGCTGATTGGTCTAGAGACAGTGTGGTGAGAGCAGCCATGCTGATTGGTCTAGAGACAGTGTGGTGAGAGCAAGCATGCTGATTGGTCTAGAGACAGTGTGGTGAGAGCGGCCATGCTGATTGGTCTAGAGACAGTGCGGTGAGAGCAAGCATGCTGATTGGTCTAGAGACAGTGTGGTGAGAGCGGCCATGCTGATTGGTCTAGAGACAGTGTGGTGAGAGCAAGCATGCTGATTGGTCTAGAGACAGTGTGGTGAGAGCGGCCATGCTGATTGGTCTAGAGACAGTGCGGTGAGAGCAAGCATGCTGATTGGTCTAGAGACAGTGTGGTGAGAGCGGCCATGCTGATTGGTCTAGAGACAGTGTGGTGAGAGCGGCCATGCTGATTGGTCTAGAGACAGTGTTGTGAGAGCGGCCATACTGATTGGTCTAGAGACAGTGTTGTGAGAGCGGCCATGCTGATTGGTCTAGAGACAGTGTGGTGAGAGCGGCCATGCTGATTGGTCTAGAGACAGTGTGGTGAGAGCGGCCATGCTGATTGGTCTAGAGACAGTGTGGTGAGAGCAGCCATGCTGATTGGTCTAGAGACAGTGTGGTGAGAGCGGCCATGCTGATTGGTCTAGAGACAGTGCGGTGAGAGCAAGCATGCTGATTGGTCTAGAGACAGTGTCACTGAGAAGAAGACAGGAAACAGAGATGTTTGTAGCAGAGATGAAGATGCTGAGGATCTCTTTGGGAGTGACCAGGATGGATGGTTATTTAAACAGAGTAGAAGCAGAGGCTCTATACGATGTAGAGGAGATGCTATGCCCTTCACCCGCCTCCATTCTAGTCTTTATTAACACAATGACTCATGTTTCCTCGACCACACGACTTAACAATGCCGGGTGAGCTCCCCGTGGAATATTGGAGGTGTCCCAATGGAAAAATCATAAAGAAACCTGGCCGAGGTATTCCAGCCGCACCGTTCCCAGCAGTTATCTTCTGAAAAGAATGGCGACAGCCTTCCTGTGAAATGTCCACCAAGCAGCGGGATCAAGTGGCAGCATTGATGCCATGCCGGGGTGCGAGCAGAGGGTCGCAGCTGAATCCACCATGTCTGATCCCGTAGATGAGAGGAGGGGGAGGGCTGCATAGCTGGAAGTGTTGGCGTTCCTGCTGGATGCCTGCGCTGAAAGAGAAAACAAATGCAGCCGTGACCCCTGTTTCATGTCTATCCCTCTCCTTCATCATGAAGCCCAAATCCTACCGACGTGAACACTGATCTAATCTGTAATCCTCATCCTGTCTGTCCAACCTGGGAGAGAATCGAACTGGGTTTATATCTGCTTCATAATTTCTTTTCTCCAGCTGGGTTTTAGGAATGGCGGCACGGAGGCACAGCGGGTAGCACAGTGGCCTCACAGCAAGAAGGTTATGAGTTCAAATCCCGGGTGGGAACGAGGCTTGGAATACTGAACTCTCTGTGTGGAGTTTGCATGTTCTCCCCGTGTCTGCATGGGTTTCCTCCGGGTACTCTGGTTTCTTCCCACCCTCAAAAAACATGCATGTTAGGTTGATTGACCGGTGCCAAATTGCCCCTACACAGAGTCTGTGTGGCCTCACGACAGACTGGTGACCTGTTTGGGGTGTACCCTGCCCCTCAGCTTGGATGGGCACCGGCACCCCCACCACCCTGAAAGTGATGAAGGGTTTTAGGAACTTTCCTCTTTAAGAACGACGCTCAGTAGTGTTCCATCTGCGTTAATCAGACCCCCAGTGAATCTTTTATGGTTGTAAATCTGTAAGGGCAGGCGAGTGGAAGGGTGAATCCAAATGCGGGCATGATTTTCTGGGTTACAGATCATTTTGATTAGACTGGTGGAGAGATCAGAGATGACAGGCTGGCAGAGTAATGGATGACCGTAACGGAGCCTGAGGGATCCCTAAAGGAAGAAACAGGAAAATCAGAACATGTGTGATATAACTTGATCAGACAAAGTGGTAGATGTGGTTACCGAGGGGTCTGACGTCGGCTGGAGCTCCACCCACACAGGCTGATGACGTGCATGTGGGTGAGCATGCCCACAGGACCGCAACAAAATCTTACTAAAAACCATTTGACTAAAACTGAATTCATCTTCTGAATTCGTTACTCCTCATCGTGTCACGGGGATGCTAGAGCCTATCCCGGCTGATTTAAGGTGAGAGGCAGGATACACATTGAACAAGTCGCCAGTCTGCTGTGGAGCCACACACACACACACACACACACACACACACACACACACACACACACACACACACACACACACACACACACACACACACACACACACACACACACACACACACACACACACACCAGTCAATTAACCTAACATGCATCTTTTTGAAGGGTGAGAGGAAACCAGAAAAAAAAAAAAACACAGAAAGAACATGCAAACTCTGCACAGAAAGGCCAGAGATTCAAACCACGCCCACACTTTGGGACTCAAACGCTGACCTTCTTGCTGTGAGGCCACTGAGTGACCCCCTGCACCGCCGTGCAGTCCCCACTAAACTGAATTATCACAGTAAAAATATCTCAGGTATCACAGAAGAAAACCTTCACAATAAAAGTCTATAATCAATAAACAATCCAGTGGTTAAAAAAGTCTCTTATTGTTCAAACATTGAATTATTTGTAGTTAAAATTTATTGTTTTCTCTCCTCAGCTGTGATAAAAGTCCAGTCTGTCCCGTCCCATGCAGCTCACACTTCTTTACTTTGTTCAAAACATTTAAAAAGACAGCCTCCAAATTTAAATCCACTAAATCTCCTCCTTTTATTTGTTGTTTGCTGGAGCGGCCCCTGCGGGTCTGCGACGGCTCGGAGTGGAGGAGTTAAGTATCTCGGTCTCTTGTTCACACTGGGGGGAGGATGGATCGGTGCAGCGTCTGCATTAATTAGGACAGAACATTTGTCCGTCATGGTGAGAGAAAGAAGAGAGAAAAGCTCTGGATTTACCAGTCGCTCTATGTTCCTTCCCTCACCATGGTGACCTTGCTGATGAGGTGTTTCGGGTGTGTCCCACTGGGAGAAAACACAGAGGCAGACCCCTGACCTGCTGGAGAGAACGTGTCTCACAGCTGGACAGGAAACACCTCGGGATCCTCCTGGGTGAGCTGGAGGATGCAGCCGGGGTGAGAGAAACCTGGGCCTCTCGTCTGAGGCCGTTACCCCTGTAACCCAGCCCCGAATAAACGGAAGATGACGGAACGGAACAATAATGAAAAGTTTTCTCCATTTCTGTAGAAATGTAGATGCTGTCTGACCAGCTCAGTCACTGTGCTGTGAGAATGTCCAATCAGCAGCTCTGAAAATTATGACATTAAGGCCCAGAATGACCAGATCAGAATCTGATCTTAGAAGAAAAGTCTTTTTCTGTTAACTTTGTGCAGAAAGAACGAGCAGAGCAGACTGTGAAGGTCTTACTGGAAGCTCTGAGGATTCTAGTCTACCTGGTAGACGTTAGGCAGCAACGCAGCTAATCAGAACAAAACACGTTACTGATTTTAACGTCTGAAATAAAACAGATATTTTGTTTAGACCAGCAGAGAAGGTCTGAATGTGTTCAGAGTGTTTTAACTTTTCCATCTCAAGTTTTAAAGTTTTATTCATTCTGTAGATTTTTTGCTTGATTTCTAACTTTTTTTTTTTTTTTTTTTACTCTTTGTTTTTCCAGGATCCTCAGACTTTGATGCATGCAACCACGTCCGGGCCTACCAGTACTACATAGAGAGTATCAGTAAATCTCAGGGTTTCCTGGGATCCCCCTGCTCTGACTTGGACAGCTTTGAAGAGGTAAGCGACTACGAACCAGGATCAAAACCAGAACCTGTCTTTTTATCTTGTGGACATAAACAAGGGCAAGCTGTCATCCTTTAGGAGGCTCCGCTCAATTTAATTTTCCTCCAACTACTCGTTCATGAATTGCAGGCATTACCTTGCAATGGCAGCGATGGGAAAAATGTCCGTCCTCCATGTTTGTAGTTCTGTAGATCCACCATGCTGTACGGTCCGTCCTCCATGTTTGTAGTTCTGTAGATCCACCATGCTGTACGGTCCGTCCTCCGTGTTTGTAGTTCTGTAGATCCACCCTGCTGTACGGTCCATCCTCCATGTTTATAGTTCTGTAGATCCACCATGCTGTACGGTCCGTCCTCCATGTTTGTAGTTCTGTAGATCCACCATGCTGTATGGTCCGTCCTCCGTGTTTGTAGTTCTGTAGATCCACCCTGCTGTACGGGACATCCTCCATGTTTGTAGTTCTGTAGATCCACCATGCTGTATGGTCCATCCTCCATGTTTGTAGTTCTGTAGATCCACCATGCTGTATGGTCCGTCCTCCGTGTTTGTAGTTCTGTAGATCCACCCTGCTGTACGGGACATCCTCCATGTTTGTAGTTCTGTAGATCCACCATGCTGTACGGTCCGTCCTCCATGTTTGTAGTTCTGTAGATCCACCATGCTGTATGGTCCATCCTCCATGTTTGTAGTTCTGTAGATCCACCATGCTGTATGGTCCGTCCTCCATGTTTGTAGTTCTGTAGATCCACCATGCTGTATGGTCCGTCCTCCATGTTTGTAGTTCTATAGATCCACCATGCTGTACGGTCCGTGTTGGTAATGATTCTCCAGATTGAGAATTTAAAGACTGTATTTAAAAATTTATTCAGGAAAAGTTTGTTTTTACTCTCTGTTTTCTGGACGACACTGACTGTTCGGGGTCATTACATATTGTACATCCGGTCCCCACCAGAAAGGAATGATTGATTAAATGAAAAGGTCCCTGCTCAATGTGAACCCCAATGCTGCGAGGTCAGGCTGTTTCGATGGAGGTCTGGTGGATCAGGATACCTAATTTGAATAAGTAATGAAACTAATCTTAATTTGGTTTTTCTAGTAGTTTTAGTTTTTACCAGTAAACGGCATCGTTTGAGTTGAATAATTATCTTTGATACAGTAAAGAAAGAAACAGCTAAAAGAAACTCTTCTTTGATTAAAGTCCAAGAGAATGAAATCCAATCCTGTGAGGTCAGACTGTTTCTACAGGATGAAAGAAACAGTCTGACCTCACTTTTTTGGAATTCACTCGCTCCACGGTTGACGGGTACTTTTTTATTTAACCAATTATTCTTTCTGGTGAAATCGGATGCACTAACGAGGCGAAACATGAAACTTTACAATAATCCTGGCGTTGGCAGGGCAACCGTGTTTTCACCCCGAATAAAACTCTTTAAACTTTGTCTTTGTTTTGGGTTTAAATGTTCAGTTTCTCAAATGACCGTACAGCTTGGTTGACCTCCGGGTTTAGCTACTGAGATACAAACACTTTCGTTTGGTGTGATTGCATCATTTCTTCTTACTGATTGGCCAATTTTTCTGCCAAGGTCTTACAGCTGATTTCTGACCCAGTAGCTGGAGTGAAAGTGAATTGAGTGAAGCCACTAGGTGGAGCCATTCTGGGTTAAAAGTCCAAACTCACCTGATCAGTAATCAGCATCCTGAGTGAAAACCAAAAAACTCACAAAGCAGGAGAAGAAGAGAGGAAAGTGTTTTCTGATTTCTCAGATGAAGTCAAAGCAAAAATCTGGAGTAAAAACACCGGAACAACTCAAAAGAAAGAGAAAAAAAAAACACTTAAAAGTCCACCAGACACTGTTAGATGTAAATATGATCATCATAGAATAGTCATAGGAATAAAAACCTCTCCACTTCTGGGCCACAAAATCACAGTTGGATGTTTCCAAATTAGAATTTTGATGTTTGTTAGAAAGAAGTTCTTTAATAAAAAGAACTTGTGTCAAACAGTTAAACACGGAGGAGGACCTGTCATGGTTTGGGGTTGAATTGCAGCCAGTGGCACGGGTAACGTTTCATATCTAAATGCAGAATGAATTAATTGGGATTCCATCGCATTTTGAAGGTTAACTTGATATCATGTATAAAAAATCTGAAGTTAAAGATGATGGATCCTACAAATGGAAAGAAATCCTACACACAAATTAAAATCCACATCAAGAAACATGACGTCAAAGTCCGGCCATGGATTGATTATCTGTACATTAAAAGAACAGTTCTCAGTTAAACGAGCTCCTCCCGGATGCCAGAGTTCCTCACTTTATCTCTGACTGAGAGCCCAGCCACCATGCTGAGGAAGTTTATTTCAGCTGCTTGAATCCATGGTCTTGTTCTTTCGGTCACCCACACTGTTTGCCATGGTGAGGGTAAAAACATAAATCCTGGTTACTATGGTGAGGGTAGGAATGTAGATCCTGGTTACCATGGTGAGGGTAGGAACGTAGATCCTGGTTACCATGATGAGGGTAGGAACGTAGATCCTGGTTACCATGGTGAGGGTAGGAACGTAGATCCTGGTTACCATGGTGAGGGTAGGAATGTAGATCCTGGTTACCATGGTGAGGGTAGGAACGTACATCCTGGTTACCATGGTGAGGGTAGGAACGTAGATCCTGGTTACCATGGTGAGGGTAGGAACGTAGATCCTGGTTACCATGGTGAGGGTAGGAACATAGATCCTGGTTACTATGGTGAGGGTAGGAACGTAGATTCTGGTTACCATGGTGAGGGTAGGAACGTAGATCCTGGTTACCATGGTGAGGGTAAAAACGTAGATCCTGGTTACCATGGTGAGGGTAGGAACGTAGATCCTGGTTACCATGGTGAGGGTAGGAACGTAGATCCTGGTTACCATGGTGAGGGTAAAAACGTAGATCCTGGTTACCATGGTGAGGGTAAAAACGTAGATCCTGGTTACCATGGTGAGGGTAGGAACGTAGATCCTGGTTACCATGGTGAGGGTAGGAACGTAAATCCTGGTTACCATGGTGAGGGTAGGAACGTAGATCCTGGTTACCATGGTGAGGGTAGGAACGTAGATCCTGGTTACCATGGTGAGGGTAGGAACGTAGATCCTGGTTACCATGGTGAGGGTAGGAACGTAGATCCTGGTTACCATGGTGAGGGTAGGAACGTAGATCCTGGTTACCATGGTGAGGGTAGGAACGTAGATCCTGGTTACCATGGTGAGGGTAGGAACGTAGATCCTGGTTACCATGGTGAGGGTAGGAACGTAGATCCTGGTTACCATGGTGAGGGTAGGAACGTAGATCCTGGTTACCATGGTGAGGGTAGGAACGTAGATCCTGGTTACCATGGTGAGGGTAGGAACGTAAATCCTGGTTTCCATGGTGAGAGTAGGAACATTTTTACCCGGGACATTAAACCTCTGACTGTGTGAAATAATCCGTCCTGTTTATTTCTGATGTTGGAAAATTAGGAGGATCCTAGATGTGTTTTTCGTACATGACCGACCATCAGTCTCAACTCAATGGAAATGTGTTCTCTGATAAGTTTTAAAATAATAAAACCCTAAGTATCAGAGATTTATTTGATAAATCTGTGGAAATGAATGAGTTTCTAAAAGCGCTGCAACCATCCGACTGAAATAAACATCAGTCACCATGTCCTCTAAAACCTCATTGGATTGGGTCTTTCAGCTGGCTGTATCCCTGCCTCGTGTATCTGCAGCTGCCAGCGTTAATGACCGTTTATCCCGCTATGGTCTGGATCAAAGCAGACCGGGATGCCAAGTATGAGTTCATATGACCCTCTGAGCAGAGTAGGAGAACGTCTCCTTGTCGTTCACCCCATAAACGCCCTCTGCTGTTATTCCTACGGCTTCTCCTGAAGTAGCCGGCTCCTGTGACTCATTCACCACCTCCATATTTATAAGGTAACCTCTCAGAGCAGAAGAGGAGAAAAGCCGCCGCACATCTCCATCTAATCCATCTAAGTGACTGTTCATTGACAGGAGAAGGTCCCATGATGAGGTCACTGCTCACATCTCACCGTGTTCTCGCCTTCCCAGGGAAAGTGTTTCCCATGTGAAGACAACCAGTGTCCTCTGATGGGTCACCTCGCTGACAAGTTCCCTCTGACAGATGGAGTTACACAGACCAAATACTTCCTGAAGACCGGCAGATCAAAACCCTACGGCCGTACGTCCTTCTCACACACACACACACACACACACACACACACACACACACACACACACACACACACACACACACACACACACACACACACACACACACACACACACACACACACACACACACACACACACACACACACACACACACACACACACACACAGACAGACAGACAGACAGACAGACAGACAGACAGACAGACAGACACACACACACACACAGACACAGACAGACAGACAGACAGACAGACAGACACACACACACACACACACACTGCTTCTCAAACAAAAATATCTGATTGTTTAAAATGTTCCACTTTTTTTGTACTCGAAGTTAACAGTGTTAACAGTTTATGGCACAGTTTAATGGAGGGTCCCATGGCACAGTTAACGTGCCACAGGGGCATTTTTTTTTTAGGATGTCTTGGTTTCACGTGTTTGTTTGTTCTGTTCCGTTGTCTTCTGCTTATCCAAGGCCGGGTCGTGTGGGCCACAGTCTCTGACGGAAAGCCCAGGCTTGTCTCACCCCGGCTGCATCCTCAAGCTCACCCAGGAGGATCCTGAGGTTTTCCTTGTCCAGCTTTGAGACTTGATCTCTTCAGCAGGTCCAGGGTCTACCGATGGGTCTCCTCCTGGTGGGACGACACACCTCACCAGCAAAGAGCTTGGGAGGCATCCTAACCAGATACGCGAACCACCCCATGGGGTTTTTCTCGACCGAGCTCCTCCTAGATGGCAGAGCTCCTCCCTCTACCGCTGAGTGAGAGCCAAGCCACCGTGTGGAGGGAGCCACCCTGTGAAGGAAGCTCATTTCAGCCGCTTGTACCCGTGAACTCAATCTCTGATTATTCGAGCAAATGTGGAGCCTGGTTTTAATTTTTGAAGCTTTTCCACTTGATTGTTGTTGGTGTTTTCTGGATAAAAACAGAATATGGACGTACTGTACATAGAAGATCAGAGGGAGCTGTATCATCTTAGGGCGTGCAGGTCGGATAGCAGCTGACCCTTCCCACCCTGGACATGGACTTTTTGAGCGACTCCCCTCGGGTAGGAGGCTCCGGTCCATTCGGACCAGAACGTCCCGCCACAAAAACAGCTTCTTCCCTTCTGCCGTTAGTCTAATTAATACTTTATAACCTGAACCCCACATCTCTTAGTCACCTCCCTCTTATCACTTTACTATCTTTATTATTTTTTATTGTTTTCTATGACATGGCACTACTTTTCTTTTTCTTTCTGAGCACTCTGTTTTGTTAAAATTATTTTTATTTATTTTATTTTTATCTTATATTATTGCACAGCTGTATCAAAGCAAGTTCCTATTCTCTGATATTCTTCATTGACATGGCAATAAAAGCATTCTGATTCTGATTCTAATTATCCACGGTGTGTGGATGAGAGAGACGGTTACAGGGGTAAAGAAGGTGGATTTTCAGAATGGAGAAACGATGAGATGGAAGTCAAGAAGGTGGAGAAGTAGGTCCTCGATGCATGAGCACTTTTAACTAGTTCATTTCAGGTAATCACGGGTTAAGGCAGAGGGGTAGACACGTGCAGCCTGGAAGCCATCCTGAGCAGGCTTGTCAGGACCAGACGACATGGAGGGGACCAGATGACGTGGAGGGGACCAGATGATGTGGAAAGGACCAAACTGCTCTGGATGTGTGTCCTGAGCCTGCAAATTCTGACAGATGTAATGATGGTTCAGGACAGTCACCGTGACACCCTGATGGACACCAGGGGTTAAATAACTAGAAGACACTACACAGGTGGAGACATCAAGTAGAGGAAACTGGGACTAGGTGTGCAGAATTAGGACAAATGGCCTGATTTGGAGTGAGTAAATAACCCAGAAGGGGGAGGTGAAGGTGGTGGTGTTGAAGGGTATTATGCGGGCAAGACAGTCGGATGGAGATCAGGAGGGTGGGGGCAGGAAATTGTATGCGGTGCAAAGGGGGGTGGATGTGGTCCCGGTTGTTAGCAGGTAGTTTGAGTAGGCTGAGGATTGGGTAGACATGGCTGAATGATGCTCTCAGCCTCCTGGGGAAACATCTGAATGGAAGGTATGGTCACTGTGGTGAGGTGGAGGGTGTGGATTCATTACCAACACGGTCTGTGAGAAGTGTAGGTTGAAGACGGTAGAGATGCTAGGGGTGATCGAGTATGCAGGCCTGAGGGAGGTACAGTATGTCTGAGGGAGGTTGTGCTGGTTGGGCACCGGGGTAGGGGGCTTCCTCCGGTCCACCGGATTGCTAATGTCAATTTGAGAGGAAGTACTGACAGGTGGCAGTGATGCTCCACCAGGATGCTTCTGCCGTTAAGCCCCATAGAAGAAGAAATGTTCCTGCAGACGGGAGGGTCATGAGTAGTTTAAACTAAAACGAAAGCAAAAAGAATCTTTATGGAAGCAGAGAAGGAGGCCATGAAGGCAGCTACCGATAACATAAACATCAGATTTTATTCCTAGTAAATTTCTGAGATTGTGGTTTAATCCAGCTAATGTGTTTCAGGTTACATGTACCAGGTGAAGGTCACGTTGGACGGTCCCGTCTGGCCTAATCTGGGATTGTTATTTGTGTCTCTGGCTGGAAAGACGGAAAAGACCAAACAGTTCCAGCTCCACATGTAAGCCTCTCGCTCGTTTAATCAACCTCATTTTTAAAGCTGCAGTGTGCAGCTATGATGAGTGTATCCCTATTTCAGACATACAGGATAAAGGTGGCTGTTGCTCCTGCTATCCGGCCCAGGAGAAGCGGGACACAATGGAACGGAACGCATATTGACTTTAATAACAAGTGTTCTTGTGAATATTTGAAGTGTTTTTATTCAAACTTGTTTTTTTCAGTTGCTTTAACCGTAAAAATAAAAATCAGGTCTGTTATGTGTGACTTCTGAGTCTCTGATTCGTTGGTCTGGATAAAGATGGCATTAGATCTACTCCTTGTTCTCTGCAGAGGAGCTCTGGTTCCTGGGAGGGTTTACACAGCGCTGATGGACGTTGAGGTGGACGTGGGGACGGTCTTAGAGGTGAGGTTTCGCTGGAACAACCACATCATCAACCCTCTGAAGCCAAAATACGGAGCTGCACACGTGGAGTTAATCAGAGGTCGAGACAACAACATGTGAGTCTGAACGTGTCCTGCTTTTCTTTCGTTCGACATAGACGCTGATCCGAGGCCTCGTTTATTAAAGCCTAATTAAATCTTAAGCTGAGTAAGTGTTTCTGCGCAGGTTACACACCTGGCTTACACTAAAAAAAAAAAAACTGTGGGCCAAAAATGATTGTACTTACTTTACGAAACACAAGATTTAAAAAATCAGACCAGCAACAAATTTCTAGTGCAGACCTCTTTGATCTAGAGCCCAACCACGGCTCTAGAACTTCATATGTGGATCATGTAAATGATATCATGCATGTGTAATGACATTCAAATGAGCCTGTGACACCAGTCATGACTTTTTAAAATGGCGACGCCTCTCCTGGTAGGGCTTTTGCTCATTCCCAATTTGGAAATTTCTAAACTTAAAGCGAGTGTAACGTAAAACAGTCACTCACCTTTTGAACCGTTCATCCCTTTCGTAGTGTTGCGGGGGGTGTAAAAGCCCATCCCGAACACACACACAATCCTAGGGCCTATCATATAGTTGCCAATCAACTAGTATGCATGTTTTTGGAGAGTGGGAGGAAACCAGAGAAAACCCACACATACATGAGGAGAACATGCAAACTACACACAAAAAAGACACTGTTTCAAGCTTTGTCCCTACTCAGGACTCGAATACACGACCTTTTTACTACTCTGAGACTGCTGTGCTACCCACTGCACCACCATGCTGCTATATGTAAAACAGATGTAGATATTTAATAATGCCAAGATAAACGCCACAATTAGGCCCCCGGAAGAAGAGAAGTCCGTATTTTCACGACCCTAAGACGCACCGTACTAAAAGGTGTGAGTGTCACTGTATTTAATACATACGTAAGGTGGACATGATCATCGGGGGCAGGTTTCAATAAACAATCCATTCCCACACTTCACATGTTCTCATGGTGTTCTCTACTACATCCACCTTAAAACAACACACACACACACACACACACTCACACACAGGGCGTGCCACACGTTTTGAAGAAAATCTAAGAATTCTATGTGTTTTATAGTCATGTAAATATGATAAATATATTTCCACTGGTACTGGACACGTTCACAATTCCTTTTGTAACGTCCCCACTATGTCCCATCAGGCTTTGACAGTGTGGAGCCACTCCACAGAGAAGCTTCTATTTTTTCCCTGAGCAGGTAATACATTATTAAAATGCTCGTCCTTAAGTTTGAAAGAGCTTCACTTTCCGTTCCTGGAGTGTCCGTGTTAGTGCTAGGCTGACTCCACACTGCCAAAGTCAGATGGAACATAGTGGGCACAGCGTCTGGACTTCCACCTGTCCTTCAAGATTCACTCAGACTCTCCTTACTGCAAAGCTCTACAGCGCCATCACCTGTTCAGAAAACTAAAACATTTTGGATTGATAAAAACCTAATCTCCAACATCCTGATGTCCAGCAGCTACACATCACACAGGTCGTACAAAATAAGATACTCATATTGGACTCATCCTCCTCTCCAGAACACACAGAGTCCATGTTTCTACCACCACGGACTGATTGAGAGTCAGATTTCTGTCTGTCCGGCTGATTGTTTTGCCTTGCGGTCGAGCTGTCTCCCCAGCAGACGGCCACAAAGACAGACTGATAAAAAATGTACATCATGAAACCACACATTAAAAGACCTCAGCCCTCTCAGGAAAAATCTGCTCTGTCCATTCTCATACAGGGATCGAGATTTTAAATGTAATTAAAAACGTTTCTAACCACGGTTTACCATCATTTAACAACATCACATCCTGGTCTAACTTCCTCTCCAGCAAACAGAAAAAAAAACTCTCACAAATCAAGATGGAAAATAATTAGATCACGACAGACTCCACCGTTCCTTCTGTAGGAACGTGGTGTGATCAGAAAACCTCCATCATTACTTTAACCTTCTCTAGTCAAAGAGCAGATACAAGATTCCATTAAAAGAAATCCATAGGAAATCATTTGTTCCAATTGTAATCAAATCCCTTCCATAAGTTGGTGTGTTTGAAATGTTTTTTTTTTTTTTAAAGGTTTTTTTTTTTTTTTATATATTTTGCTATTTTTTTTGTCTTTTCGTTGGTTTAGGGTTTGGTTTGAGTTTGGTTTCAATGGTCCCAGGCGGATTTAGCTGCGGTTAGGATACGAACCCGTACCAATCAGTTGAAAGGCGATGTCTCAACCACTGGGGCTATACCGCCTGGGACCGTTTGAAATGTTTTTATTTCTCCTTGTTTAACCGTGTGAAGGAACATTTTTATACAGCTGTGTTAGAAAAACAAAGTTTTTTATTCTATTTCATTCCCATTTTCTCCATGAGAGACGGGAAAGGAAGGACACGGTCCTGAAGATGAACCGCTTCTATCACACATCACACCTGATACTTTTCTCCACCCGTTACCACCTGCCTGCACACGCTTCTTCACCTTCCATTGTCTTTCGTTTATCCAGGGCCAGGTCATGGGGGCAACAGCCTTGGACGTGAAGCCCAGGCTTCTCTCACCCCAGCTGCATCCTCTGGTTCACCCGGGAGGATCCTGAAGTGTTCCCTGTCCAACTGTGAGACATAGTTTCTCCAGCAGGTCTGGGGTCTACCTCTGGGTCTCCTCCTGGTGGGACAAGCCTGAAACACCTCACCAGTGAAGTGCTCAGGGGGGCATCCTAACCAGATGTCCAAACCACCACATTCTGGCTTCTCTCTACTCATAGGAGCAATGGTTCTCCTCCGAGCTCCTCCCTCGATCTCTGAGAGAGGACCCCAGCCACCTTGTATTCACGAACTCGTTCTTTCGGTCACCACTCTTCACCTCTATCGTTTATTTTTTTCTTGTAAACACAGAAAAAAAAACAACAACATTTGGATCATTTTTTTAATTTATGTCCAAAAACTTCACAAATGAACTGATTTGATCAACTTTTCTTTTTTGAGAAATTATTATTATTTTTTTTCCTTTTACTGGAACATTTTCAGAAGAAGTAAAACGCTGACTGATTTTCCTGCAGGGGGCAGCATGCCACCACCACACAGGATGAAAAGCTCATTAGCATTTTATTTAATTAAATCCACTGGGATTTAAATCTTCAGCCTGAAATAAAATGGTTTTATTCTTAATGCGTGCAAACAGAGAAAATGATCACAGTGAAACATATATGGATCAAATGTGATTTTATCCTCATCTTGTTTTTGTTTGATCTACAGAAGCATGTACTGTGGAACAGAACGAGTGGCAGAAAATGAGATCCAGTCTGTGCTGCCGTGCCCAGTTTAACGCACCCATTAAACTGCATTCAAATTTCTCTGATGTCTGTTTTCTTGATGCCGCTGGGAGGAGGGGGTCGTGAGTGGAGGGGGTTCAAGTAAAGAAAATACCTGTGAAACAACAGTCTGTCTGGTGCCTCCCCGTGTCTCCGCTCAAATTCATTTTCCTCCAGCAACTAGGTCAGGAATTGCATCGTTGTGAAAACGTCCTAAACAATCATAGAACAGAGATGACGGCGTGACATGAACACTGTCATGGTGGTGAGGGTGGTAACCTACGACCCAGAATCATTGCCAATTTATTGAAGGAAGTACAGAACCAGACAGACTCAGTAAGATTAGGGACCAGACGGTTGGAGCTCGGCTGGACGATGAGGAACCAGACGGTTGGAGCTCGGCTGGACGATGAGGAACCAGACGGTGTGGGGCTCGGCTGGACGGCGAGGGACCAGACGGTTGGAGCTCGGCTGGACGATGAGGAACCAGACGGTTGGAGCTCGGCTGGACGATGAGGGACCAGACGGTTGGAGCTCGGCTGGACGATGAGGGACCAGACGGTTGGAGCTCGGCTGGACGATGAGGAACCAGACGGTTGGAGCTCGGCTGGACGGTGAGGGACCAGACGGTTGGAGCTCGGCTGGACGGTGAGGGACCAGACGGTTGGAGCTCGGCTGGACGATGAGGGACCAGACGGTTGGAGCTCGGCGGACGAGGGGGGCTGGGAGAACTCAGCAGGAAGGCAGGGTGCGCCAGAAGCCAGGGCAAGAAACCAAGACAGCAGGTTGCACCATTATGGCTGCTTGGAGGCTGCACTGCATGTCAGTGGTGCAGAAACGGATGCAGCAGAGGAATAGAGCAAGAGAATGATCCAGCAGGGAAGTGAGGGACAGCAGGGCTTAAACAGTCCAAAAGGAAACAAGACACACCTCAGGGTTATGACCAGGTGTGAAAATCAGAGCTGAGTGAAGGATGGAAGGGGAGGAGTGATCCAAATGTGAGGGAGATCATGACAACTGTCTGTCCTCCATGTTTGTAGTTCTGTAGATCCACCATGTTAGACGGTCCGTGTTGGTAATGATTCTGTTTTGTTTTAGCTCATCTTGAGTCAGTCAGTCATCATTTTATCCGTCTATCCCTTACAGGATTACGGGGGGTGACGGAGCCCATCCCGGCAGATTCAAGGCGAGGGGGCAGGGTACACCCCGAACAGGTCGCCGGTCTGTCGCGGGGCCACACATATACAACCATCCACACACACACTCATTCCTAGGGGCAATTTGGTACCGGCCAATCAACCTAACATGCATGTCTTTGGAGGGTGGGAGGAAACCGGAATACCAGGAGGAAACCCACGCAGAGAACATGCAAACTCCACACAGAAAGGACAGTGTCCCAAGCCCCATCCCCACCCAAGACTCAAACCAACGAGCCTCTTGCTGTGAGACCACTGTGCTACCCACTGTGCCACCGTGCCGCCCTCATCTTGAGTCATTTTGTTAAATAAATGGTTGAAGTTTTTAAATCTTCTCCATCCATTTTATTTTTCCTGGTTCGTTAACATCGGTGTGTGTGGCGTTACTCTACCCTGAGCACGTAACAGACCGATTTAAGGTCTTAACGAATGGCTTTTTGAACAACAAGAGTCTTTTTCAGCATTCCTATTCCTCACAGATAAATAAAGTTATTATTGTATTAAATTATTTATTGAGTAAAAATTTTTATTTTGAAATCTTTCATCTGTGATTCTGAGATGTTTTAAATCTGTTTAATTGGACTGATTTAAATCTGTAAAATAGTCACAGATTATTAGAGCACTACTGAAGGCCTGGATTGTAAATGTCACTGATTGAATGGTGAGGAACTAGGGGGGAGTTTGGTCCATCACGGCCCCCCCATGCAGGGGACAGTGAACAGAACAGAAGGTTTTCTGATCTGTCCGGTCCTTTCCGTGGTGGAGCTTACTCTCCTCGGCTGTCAGGACGGAGTGTGTGTGGATATTAGCCTGATTAAAGCTGAAAGGCATCAGACTCCATCAGTGCGTACACAAATCAGCAGTAAATTACATGTTGGACTTCCTGTTAGCACCTGCTCGTCTGGCTGGAGAAGCTTCTGGACT
Source organism: Neostethus bicornis (assembly GCA_902685375.1). Classification (NCBI taxonomy): domain Eukaryota; kingdom Metazoa; phylum Chordata; class Actinopteri; order Atheriniformes; family Phallostethidae; genus Neostethus; species Neostethus bicornis. Next base: position 837,742 of record LR738548.1, read on the forward strand.
GAATCCTTAGTAATCCCCAAACTCCTCTCCGTGTTTATGTTGCATCTTGAAAGCACTTATTAATCTGTCCGTGGCCTTTCGCTGGCTTATGAAGTGCTGATTGTGTGTCATTGTTTTGGCTTCATTCATGTGAACAGACACCCCGTAATCAGGCGGCGCTAAAAGCCGAGCTGCCATCTCCATCATCACGCTAACGTTTGGAATCAGGCCTACAATACCAATCAGCCGGGAAGTCTTCTCCTGCTCCCCACATTAATAATATTAATAAAACAGTGAATGGGCTGTGTGGGCTACGAGTGGGGGGGTCCACAGACATCTGTCTTTGTCTACGACTCTTGTTTCTCTTTTCATTATTGACTCATTGAAAGTGAAGGCTAATGACAAAATAGCAGCTAATTCCAGTAATTATCCCTGTTTGTCAGACGAAATGACAGAACTTCTTCTTCTGATCTTCAAGCCCGAAGCTCCAGGGGGGGCTTTGTCGCTCCACAACGCCTCCTCAGACAGGTCAGGACCATAGACAGTAAAAAGGATGAACCCAGTGAGTGTGACGTCACCCAAAATGTTCAAATACATCCAAATAAAAACAATTCAGTCATTATTTACAGACAATAATAACATAACGCCATGTTTAACTTTTCATCTTTGTGTGCTGCACTCCTTACACCGCAGCAGGCTGCCCTTCGACGGTGCCAATGGTGGGAGAAACGGGGGTTAGGTGTCTTCTACAAGGACCCTAGACGTGTTCTCTGTGGGACGCAAACCCACGAAGTTCCGGTCCACGCGAGAACGCTCTAACCACTGAGCTGCCGTCTCCTCCCCAATAAAAAAATAAATAAATAACTGATGTTTATAATTAAGATCACAGTCAGAATGGTTACCGTGACAACAATAGAGCCTGAGTAGTGACTGACATTTTTTTTACCAGAAGGGGCTCCAAGGTGGCTCAGTGACTTGAGTCCTGGTGTGTGGTCGAGGCTTCAAACACTTTCCTTTCTGTGTTGAGTTTGCATGTTCTTCCATGTGGTTTTCCCCACCCTCCAAAAACATGCATGTTAGGTTGATCAGCTGCTATAAAATTGACCCTAGGAGTGAGTGTGTGTGTGTGATTGGTGGTCTGTGTGCGTGACCCTGCAACAGACTGGCGACCTGTTTGGGGTGTAGCCTGCCTCTCACCTGAAATCAGCCGAGACAGGCCCTGGCACCCCTGTATCCATAATGTTTTTAAAGTTAGAAAAATGATCTTCCTCAGCAGGGTGGCTGGGCTCATGCTCAGAGATAGAGGGAGGAGCTCTACCATCCGAGTGGCTGTTACCCCTCCAGGTCAAGAGAAGCCAGATGGAAGGGTTCGGACCAGAGGTAAGATCTTAAGCCCGAGCCGAACCCGACCCGAGCCCGGCCTAAAAATGTCAAAGATTACTTCGGGTCGGGTTCGCGCTTCTCTCTTGATGAATTTTTATTTTTTTTTTAATAAATACATGTTTATAAAATGTAAACTAAAGCGAGGTGTGTACTAAACTAATAAATACTTGTTATAAAATTAATCATTTGGATAAAACAGAAAAGTAATGTTTAACTACTAAACAGGATCCGCAGAGCCAGCGCATGCTCTGCGCACGTGAACACCTCCTCTTAATTTGGTAATCCTCTCCTGCGCACGTCTTTATTTTATTTATTTTGAACTGGTATCCCCGATATGAAGGAGTAAGAAGTTAAGGAGGATCCCCGATATGAAGGAGTAAGAAGTTAAGGAGGATCCCCGATATGAAGGAGTAAGAAGTTAAGGAGGATCCCCGATATGAAGGAGTGAGAAGTTAAGGAGGATCCCCGATATGAAGGAGTGAGAAGTTAAGGAGGATCCCCAATATGAAGGAGTAAGAAGTTAAGGAGGATCCCCGATATGAAGGAGTGAGAAGTTAAGGAGGATCCCCGATACGAAGGAGTGAGAAGTTAAGGAGGATCCCCGATATGAAGCAGTAAGAAGTTAAGGAGGATCCCCAATATGAAGGAGTGAGAAGTTAAGGAGGATCCCCGATATGAAGGAGTGAGAAGTTAAGGAGGATCCCCGATATGAAGAAGTAAGAAGTTAAGGAGGATCCCCGATATGAAGAAGTAAGAAGTTAAGGAGGATCCCCGATATGAAGGAGTAAGAAGTTAAGGAGGATCCCCGATATGAAGGAATGAGAAGTTAAGCAGGATCCCCGATATGAAGGAGTAAGAAGTTAAGGAGGATCCCCGATATGAAGGAGTGAGAAGTTAAGGAGGATCCCCGATATGAAGGAGTAAGAGGTTAAGGAGGATCCCCGATATGAAGGAATGAGAAGTTAAGCAGGATCCCCGATATGAAGGAGTAAGAAGTTAAGGAGGATCCCCGATATGAAGGAGTGAGAAGTTAAGGAGGATCCCCGATATGAAGAAGTAAGAAGTTAAGGAGGATCCCCGATATGAAGGAGTAAGAAGTTAAGGAGGATCCCCGATATGAAGGAATGAGAAGTTAAGCAGGATCCCCGATATGAAGGAGTAAGAAGTTAAGGAGGATCCCCGATACGAAGGAGTGAGAAGTTAAGGAGGATCCCCGATATGAAGGAATGAGAAGTTAAGGAGGATCCCCGATATGAAGGAGTAAGAAGTTAAGGAGGATCCCCGATATGAAGGAATGAGAAGTTAAGGAGGATCCCCGATACGAAAGAGTAAGAAGTTAAGGAGGATCCCCGATATGAAGGAGTGAGAAGTTAAGGAGGATCCCCGATATGAAGGAGTGAGAAGTTAAGGAGGATCCCCGATATGAAGGAGTAAGAAGTTAAGGAGGATCCCCGATACGAAGGAGTGAGAAGTTAAGGAGGATCCCCGATATGAAGGAGTAAGAAGTTAAGGAGGATCCCCGATACGAAAGAGTGAGAAGTTAAGGAGGATCCCCGATATGAAGGAGTGAGAAGTTAAGGAGGATCCCCGATATGAAGGAGTAAGAAGTTAAGGAGGATCCCCGATATGAAAGAGTGAGAAGTTAAGGAGGATCCCCGATATGAAGGAGTAAGAAGTTAAGGAGGATCCCCGATATGAAGGAGTAAGAAGTTAAGGAGGATCCCCGATATGAAAGAGTGAGAAGTTAAGGAGGATCCCCGATATGAAGGAGTAAGAAGTTAAGGAGAATCCCCGATATGAAGGAGTGAGAAGTTAAGGAGGATCCCCGATATGAAGGAGTAAGAAGTTAAGGAGGATCCCCGATATGAAGGAGTAAGAAGTTAAGGAGGATCCCCGATATGAAGGAGTGAGAAGTTAAGGAGGATCCCCGATACGAAGGAGTAAGAAGTTAAGGAGGATCCCCGATACGAAGGAGTAAGAAGTTAAGGAGGATCCCCGATATGAAGGAGTGAGAAGTTAAGGAGGATCCCCAATACGAAGGAGTGAGAAGTTAAGGAGGATCCCCGATATGAAGGAGTAAGAAGTTAAGGAGGATCCCCGATATGAAGGAGTAAGAAGTTAAGGAGGATCCCCGACATGAAGGAGTAAGAAGTTAAGGAGGATCCCCGATATGAAGGAGTGAGAAGTTAAGGAGGATCCCCGATACAAAGGAGTAAGAAGTTAAGGAGGATCCCCGATACGAAGGAGTGAGAAGTTAAGGAGGATCCCCGATATGAAGGAGTAAGAAGTTAAGGAGGATCCCCGATATGAAGGAGTAAGAAGTTAAGGAGGATCCCCGATATGAAGGAGTAAGAAGTTAAGGAGGATCCCCGATATGAAGGAGTGAGAAGTTAAGGAGGATCCCCGATATGAAGGAGTAAGAAGTTAAGGAGGATCCCCGATACGAAGGAGTGAGAAGTTAAGGAGGATCCCCGATATGAAGGAGTAAGAAGTTAAGGAGGATCCCCGATATGAAGGAGTAAGAAGTTAAGGAGGATCCCCGATATGAAGGAGTAAGATCCCCGTACTTGACATCTCCGGGCTGAAGAGCCCCCCGTGTTTCCATCAGGATGAAGAACATTTATTGACTTCTTTAGATATTTAGCTGTAGATTAGAATAAGCTAATATTTAAACAATAATCTTTGACACATTGTTTGCTCGTCCCGGGGGAGGGATCTCTCTTTCACGTGGATCCCCGTGAGGTTTCTTATTTTTTCCCCACTGATGGGTTTTTTAGGAGTTTTTCCTCACCGAGAAGGAGAGTCTAAGTGCATTAATGTGCTAGTCTTGTTTAGTTAGCATTTGTTAGTTATTTTTCTTGTTGTGTATTTGTGTTAATACGTTCCTCTTTTTCTTGTGAAGCCCATTGAGACGGAAATTCTGTGATTTTGGGCTATACAAATAAAATTGAATTGAATTGAATTGAATTAAGAAGTTAAGGAGGATCCCCGATATGAAGGAGTGAGAAGTTAAGGATAAACTAAAACACAAATTTCCTCTGTGTGGGATCAATAAAGTATATTCTGATTCTGATTCTGAAAAGCAGGAGAAGTGAAAAGACAAACACACACCGGTAAGAGTGAGGTGTGGAAAACATTCAAATTTATTGTTCAAAATGCTACAGAAACTTGCGTTGGCTTCACTGGATGTAGTCAATGTGGCGCATTGCTTTCATACGACACCAAAAAGACTGGCACCTCGATGCTGAGCGGTCATTTAAACAGCTGGACTGGTAAAAGTGATGATTGTCAAAGATCTATTTTATCATTTGTTTGTCTTCGCTCTAAGCAGGCCATCACAGACATGTGCGTTAGGGGTCCGATAGTGGGATTTTTTTTAAATTAAAAAACATGTTCTTGAAAATGTCCCTATTTATAAATAACCCTCCTCCTCCCGTGTCCTCACAAATAAAATATGGCATTTCGGGCTTGTTTCGGGCTCGGGCCCGCAAATCACGTTGATTGGTCGAGCTCGGGCCGGGTCGGGTTTTAATATTCACAAGCTCGGGTCAGGCTAGATTTTTTAGGCCCGATCTCACCTCTGGTTCGGACATCTGGTTAGTAGGCCTCCCTTGCTGGTGAGGTGTTTTGGACACATCTGACTGAGAGGAGAGCCAGAAGCAGACCGCGGACCTGCTGGAGAGACCATGTCTCACAGCTGGACAGGGAACACCTCAGGGTCCTCCTGGGTGAGCTGGAGGATGCAGCTGGGGTGAGAGAAGCCTGGTTTCCTCGTCTGAGGCTGTTGCTCCAGTGACCCGACCCCGAATAAGCGGAAGACGACGGAACGGAACAGAAAAAATGTTCAGACATGGTAAAAACCTCCAGTTATTTTTTAATAAATCATTTTTAAAAAGATAAACAAAAGTCTTGTTTTGATTTTAAATCAGGCTGATATCTGACCACCCTGATGATTATTTATTCCTTTAGAAAAACAAACATTTTGGTTGAAAACGCTGTGTATTTTCATCATGTTTATGTTCTGGCTTCTCATTGGTTCTTAAACACACACACACTCACACACACACACACACACACACACACACGCACGCACGCACGCACGCACGCACACACACACACACACACACACACACACACACGCTCACACACACACTCTGTGAGCTATGGAGAGCCTCTCCAGCTCCACTGCGGTTACAATAACACACTCCATGTCTAAATGCATTCTGGTGGCTGAATAAGAGCCTGTTGGGTTTCGTACTCGCACGCTGGTTCCTGTGTGGGCGAGTTAAAAAAGGTTTGATGAGAATTGATCGTTAGCCGGTTTGTTCTGGTGTAAGAAGAGCACTGTGGCCAGGCCGTTCTGACCAGGATCTGCTGCACCGTCTAACTCCAGTGGACTGACTGAGAGGCTCTTTTACACATAAAGCATTTCTATTCAACCCAGCGTCACATTAAACTGGGGTCCTGAACCCTTCTGGGTCTCATCGAGGTCAAGGTTTATATAGACCACGATGACTCATTTATGAAGTGGAATTACACCCAAATCTGTGTGTATGCAGACTTCCATACAAAGATGGTGAAGTGTGTGGACATCAGCATCACTCTACGCTGTCGTATGCAAGTGGTAAGACGTGGAGAAAAGAGGAGACGTGGACAGAAGCTGAACTGAGCACAGTGAAGCATGTAACCTGCAACCAAAGGGTTGCTGGTACGATCCACCCAGTCTTCAGGGTGAGGTGTCCATGAGCCTGACAATACCCAATGTCTCCTGATGGTGGTTTCCAGCTTGCGTGTCAGCTTCCACCATCAGGTATGAATGTGTGTGTGAGTGGGTAAATGTGAGCTACACTGGAAAGACCTTTAAGAACCAACGCAGGTAGAAAAAGAGCTGGAGAAGAAGAGAACATTTAACATTGACCGTAGGTGTCTGTCAGTGTCATACCAGACATAAGAAAATGGGAACACATCATGGAAAAGTTGGTTATTTAATGATAATTGTATTACTTTTGCTGCATTGCACCGTATCAGGCAGCGGTGCTAATGGTGGGAGTAACCTGGGAGTTACACGTCTTCTCCAGGGACACGTAGGCATGAGCTTGTGGTGAAAATTGAACCGCCAACTTTTTGGTCCAAAGTCAGCCTTTCAACCACTGAGCTACACCTGTTCAATGTGCATTAAGATATGTGTTTGAACTCATTTTAAAACCGTGTGCTGTCGTGCAGCCGCTGCTACGTAATATTTCACATCCTGCACATAAAGATAAATAACATCGTTAACCATTAAGCTGGGAATGACTCCAATCGTCTCGCAGCTTGTTTGGTACAAAGTTGAATGAATTCTGGTATGAAATGAAAACCTTCCTTACCAGCAGATGGACTTCATCCAGATTGAAATGAAGGTTGAACATGTTTAAAATAAAGGTCCGTTCCGTTCCGTCATCTTCCGCTTGTTCCGGGGTCGGGTCGCGGGGGCAACAGCCTCAAATGGGCAGCCCAGGCCTCTCTCACCCCAGCTACATCCTCTAGCTCACCTGGAAGGATCCCAAGTCGTGCCCCGGCCCTGGAGAGACATAGTCTCTCCAGCGGGTCCGGGGTCTGCCTCTTGGTCTCCTCCCGGTGGGACATGCCCGAAACACTTCGCCCGTGAGGTGCTCGGGGGGCATTCCGACAAGATGCCCGAACCACCCCATCTGGCTCCTCTCGACCTGGAGGAGGAGTGGCTTGACTCCGAGCTCCTCCCGGATGGCAGAGCTCCTCACCCGATCTCTGAGTGAGAGCCCAGCCACGCTGCGGAGGAAGCTCATTTCGGCCGCTTCTACCCGCGATCTCATTCTTTCGGTCACCACCCACAGCTGGTTACCATGGTGAGGGTAGGAACATAGATCCTGGTTACCATGGTGAGGGTAGGAACGTAGATCCTGGTTACCATGGTGAGGGTAGGAACGTAGATCGACTTGTAAATCGAGAGCTTTGCTTTTCGGCTCAGCTCTCTCTTTACCACGACAGACCGATGCAGCATCCTAGTTATTGCTGACACCGCACCGATCCGCCTATCGATCTCCCGCTCCATCCTTCCCCCACTTGTGAACAAGACCCCGAGATACTTAAACTCGTCCACTTGGGGCAGGACGCTTTCCCTGACCCGCAGGGGGCATTCCACCCTTTTCCGGGCGAGGACCATGGTCTCGGATTTGGAGGCGCTAATTCCCATCCCGGCCGCTTCACACAGCAGCAAATCGATCCAGTAAAATAAAGTTGTACATTTAAATTTGAAATGAAAATTCCTGGACTTCTTCTCAGAGTGCGTGGCCTTGGCGTGTCTCCTTCACCCACCGAACGTGGAGGAGTCACTCGGACTGTCCGCTCATTCTTGCTTCTGTGAGACTTTTATAAACACAAAATCAATTTTATTTATTAAAACCAATATTACTGCTCATACCTAATTGGGTCGCTCGTGCGTGACGAAGACTGTCTCAACTGATTTCAATCCAGTAGCAGGATGCACCCTGAACAGGTCGCCAAACTGTTGCAAGGCCACACGCACGCATACGTGCGCACGCACGCGCACACACACACACACACACATTCATTGCGAGGAGTAATTTCATATCAGCCAATACATGTTTTTAGACGGTGGAAAGAAAACTGGAGAAAGAAACTGGAGAAAATCCACACATGGAGAACATGCAAACTCCACGCAGTAAAGACCAGTGTTTTAAGCCTCACACCCATTCTGGGACTCAAACCCCCAACCATCTTGTTGTGAGGCCATCATTTTAACCATTGCACCAACGTGCAGCTCTAGTTCCTGAAGTTGCTGATTCCACACCACAGGCTTGGTCCACGGTTGGATGAACAGTATGTTAGATTAACCAGCCTGTAGATTAGGAGTGAATGTGTTAATCCCTCCTTCTGACCAGAATCACTGATCTGTTCAGGGTGCATGCTTTTAACAACCAAACCATCCTGTTCCTCCTTATTTACTCCTGTTTTCCATCCTAATCCTTGTCTGATAACTCCTCTTGGTGGCCAGGTGGTGACAGTGTTGCCTCAAAGATCCCCACCAGCCACCCAAACTGATCCCCTGAGAATCTCTAAAAGAAAAGGTATCTTTTAGCCTGTGGCAGCTGGTGGTAAAAAAAAAAAAACTGAGGGTGGGAGGGCCGCACATTTTTCAAACACACACAAAAACATGTGTATTTTAAGAAATCCTTTATATAAAAGATATCACATGCCAGTACATGAATATTTAAAAGTTTTATTTTCACATGTACATGATCCACCCTACTTAAACAGAAATTTGACTCTTCTTTCTTTCCGTTCCGTTCCGTCATCTTCCACTTGTTCCGGGAAGATGACGGAACGGTCGGGTCGTGGGGGCAACAGCCTCAAACGGGCAGTTCAGGCCTCGCTCTCCCCGGCTGCACCCTCTAGCTCACCCGGAAGGATCCCAAGTCGTTCCCCGGCCAGCTGTGAGACATAGTCTCTCCAGCGGGTCCGGGGTCTGGCCCTTGGTCTCCTCCCGGTGGGACGTGCCCAAAATACCTCGCCCGCGAGGCGCTTGGGGGGCATCCTGACCAGATGCCCGAACCACCCTATCTGGCTCCTCTCGACCTGGAGGAGGAGCGGCTCGACTCCGAGCTCCTCCCGGATGGCAGAGCTCCTCACCCGATCTCTGAGTGAGAGCCCAGCCACGCTGTGGAGGAAGCTCATTTCGGCCGCTTGTACTCGCGATCTCATTCTTTCGGTCACCACCCACAGCTGGTTACCATAGGTGAGTGTAGGAACATAGATCGACTTGTAAATCGAGAGCTTTGCTTTTCGGCTCAGCTCTCTCTTTACCACGACGGACCAATGCAGCGTCCTAGTTTTTGCTGACTTCCTTCTTTCTTTCCGCTATGAAATTTTTAAATTACATTCTGATTAAAGTCCTATATGTTTGTAATTATTTTTTTTTCCCATGATGGCGACAACCTCTATGGATTCAGCAGTAAAAATAATGGGCGGGTCGTGGGCGAGATTACAGGTAAGCTCCAGTGACGTGCGATGAGGTTCATGTCTGGGGAGGCACTGACTCCTCAAAAGTTAGATTTATAATCATAAGAACTGAAAAATACATCTTATTTCAGCATTCATCAAACAGCATACCAGAAAACCAAAGAGGAGATTTATGGATGGAGTGAAGGAGGAGAAAAAAAAAGAGAAGAAGAACTGACTGAAGGAGGTGACAAAACAACACCCACATTTACACAGCATGGTGGTATCCATTGCTGGTTTATGATGTGATGCTGGGAAGTGAAGCTTTCATGTGAGGCCGCAGGATGGAAATGAACTAGAAAGTCTGCTTTTACAAACCTCAAAAGTTTGTCCAACTTTTGTTGTACAAGATACAACAAATAAATGGTCATAATGGAGGTCAGAATCCCATCAAAACTAAGTAGAAACACAAAGGTTTTTATCCTGGAAAATGAATTAAGATGTTCCTTCAAACAGCACTCATGTGGTTTTTCTCATCATTTTATTCCTCTTGTTACTTAGAGGTTTCTTAGATCAATAACTTTTAAAAGCCTCTCTCCTTGTGTTTCTGATGCTCCTCATCAGCTCTGTCTTTCTCTGTTTGCAGGTATTTGATCATCACCTGGCCGCTGTGGTACAGATTCAGAAGAAACATAAAGACCTCTCTGGTTGTGTGTGTTGTGGTTTGGCTCCTCACCCTTTTTTATTTTGTTCATTACATTTTGGTTATGCTTTAGTATTAGCTTGGTTACAGCAGTTTACTTACTTATCCCAGGAGAAGAGAGCATTATACTTGAGTCTGTACAGAGTGCCGGAAATAAGGCTTTCTGACCAAGTTGTGGCTGGGACCTTAATGACCTTTTTTATTTTCACGATAAGTTTAACAAACAGTACAGAAAAGTAAGAAATATATATGTATATAATAACAAGCCTCCAGCCCTCCCACTGCCTATTCCACACGGAATATAATTTTAGTACATCATCAACAACAATATTAAAAAAAAAAAACAAACAAACATAAAAACAAGAGAAAATATAGTCAGTCAGAATATTATTGAAATAAAAATGATAAATATATATGTCAGGTTTAATCAGGAAGTCAGAGTGTTTTAGTTCAGTTGCCTGTTTTGTTTTGAAATCACTCACTTTATTTCCTTTCAGGTGTTGTGTTCCTCTTGGGTGTGTCTTCCTGGTCTGATCACCACTCTTTCCCTAATGTTCTACACCTGGTTCCTTTTTTTCCTGCCAGTATTTAAGGGGTTTCTTTTCCTCACTTCCCTGCGGGTTTGTCTTGTCTTTCTGGTTTCCCGTACTTGTCAGTTGATGTTTGGAAGTGAATCTCGTATTTTCTAGCTCTAAGTTTGTGATGTTTAGTAGGGATGGGAAATCCGAGGCCTCGCGACTCATCGAGCAACTTCAAGCAACTGCGAAAAGTCGACACGAGGAGTCGGCACATTTGCAGGCCCCGCATGTGCAGATAAAAAACAAACCCCAAGAAAAAAAAAATCTACCCACTGTCATTTGAGTAACTATAGAGGACCAGCTGATAGAATCTTACGGAAGGGAAAATGAACACACCGATACAATTAAAGAGGTGTTTTTGTGCGAGCGCGCAGTAGAAGATTTCGTAAAGAGTTTTGTTTTGGGAGAGTGTGATATTTTCACTTGTGTCTAATTCGATGCTCTCCAAATCAAAGTATAGAAAAAGTCTGTTTTGATATTTTAATATAAAGCTCTTTGTAATGTTTTGATAAGAGAAATACTGTATAAATTAAATTCGATTAGAATCAACAATCTGTGACACAAGCAGCAACATTCAGGAAAGACGTAAGAGAGTCTCTGCGGCTCTAAAATAGCGCAGAAAATTAGACAGGACAATTGTAAATGTTTGTCATAGATTTTTTATTTAAAAATAAAATCTTTTCCACGGTGCTTGGCTTTAGTCTGCTCCTCTCCAGACTGACTACCTCTCCCGCTTTGGATAAGACCCGCTCACAAGGCACCGGGGTCGCTGGCATGTGGAGATGATGCGTCACCAGTTTGTACAGGTTTGGGTAAACTGTTGTCCTCGATGCCCAGAATGCCAGAGGGTCTTCTCTCCTGAAGAAGTAGGGCTCCGACAGGCATCTCTGAACCACCACTGTGGCATTCGCCTTCGCGCACTGACTTCCCTGGTTTTCACGTAGAAAAAAGTAGTTAGGATTGTAAAACCATGTAACATGAGTACATCGTTGATCAGATGAAAATACGTACCAACCCGGCTGTCCAGCAGGTCCCACAAATAGTCATTCTCCGCTGAAGATGACGCTCCCGGTTGTGACTATTAAAACAGAACTGGTTCTCCCTCCATTTACAACTTACACACAGAAACACACTCACCTTTCACTCTCATACAGTCAGTCATCTTCTTATCCGTCTGTCCCTTTCGGGGTTGCGGGGGGTGCCGGAGCTCATCCCGGCTGATTTAAGGCGAAGGGCAGGGTACACCCCGAACAGGTCGCCAGTCTGTCGCGGGGCCACTCTCATACAATTCTCACAAAAACTCTTTCAACCTCTCAATTCCAAACAGTTTATTTGTGTTGGTGAATCCTAAAAACAATCTAATAAATATGTGTGTGCGTGTGTGACTGTGTTGGTTGAATGTGTGTGTGTTTTTCAAGTGACACCTACTAAAAGTTTAAAAGGATCAAAGTGATCGTATTGTGTACAAAACCTACTGTGATAAAATCCCTGTAGAATCCAAAGCTGTGATGACGCAAATCGCTAGAAAATCTCCTCCTCGCAAAAACCCACGTCTCCCTGAATGAATGAAAACCTTTTATATCATCTGACTGATTGACCGACCCGCCCCTTCAAACTTTCCGAGCTCTTCGACACCTGGCTCCACGTGACAGTAGCTCGGATTTTGGGTCGCGCGATGTTTGACATTCCGACACATGGAATCGGAGCAATTCTCGCGATACTTTTGTGTCACTCTGTTCGGCTCAGCTCGAGCAGACAGGCTTGAGCTGGCCATCCCTAATGTTTAGTATTTTGCTCGGCGCAAGCTTGTTTTCAGTTTGGATTTGTTGATAAAAGACTTTGTTTGGAGCGTCTACTGTCCAGCTTTGTATCCACACAACAAACCCTGACATTATATTTATGAAAATGAGCAAACACACAAAAAGCAACCATAAAAAACAAACAAAAAACCTGACAGTAGGGGTGTGCGATACCGCACGTTTTGGTATCGATCCGATACCAAGTAAACACCAGACCAATATCGCCAATACCGATATCGATACCGATATTTAAATTTTTTAAATGACTATTTTTGCATCAAGGGTTTGGTCATATATACTATAGCATGACCAAGTATATGTACTGAACATACACAGGTTGGTAGAGAGATCCATAGAAGAGCCCAGTTGCACACAAACAAATGTTAACTAATGTTAAAGCTGATCATGTTGTACTTTCATAATTAAAATTGGAGCGTCTCTGTTAATGAGCGCTGCCTCTGGGACAGAAGGGGTCAGGCGTTTCTCCTCCGTTTCTGAAGTTTTTCTTTGGGGTGATTCTTTAATTTATAGTGTTACCCCTATATTTACCAGCCTTTCTGTAAATGGTGCAGGTAGCCTCAAAGTACAGCCACACAGTTACTCTCTTTTTTCCTTCCATCTCTCTCTACTTTTACCGACTTGTGTTTTTTTTTTTTTCTCTTTTTTTTGGTTTCCTGGCCCCGAGTCGCTGAGTCATGTGACAAGTCAAAGCGAATGAGAGGAGAGAGGGGGCGGGGCCGCCTCGCTTTAGCAAACAGGCGCGACACACAGCATTTACGCATATTCTGCAGACAAATCGTTTAGGTTAACTTTTTGAAAAAAGAAAAAAAAAACGGAAGCAAAGTGCAAGGGGTAAAACTTCAACCAAAGTATCGATATTGTGGTTCGAGTATCGATCGATATCGATACTAGCTTTGGTATCGATATTATCGATTTTAGGATCGATCCGCCCACCCCTACCTGACAGGTAAAGAGCAAATATCTTTGCACATGTAAAGAAAGATGAAAAAAAAAAAAAAAAAAAGAGTGTGTGTGTGGGGGGAATGCATGATCCTCTGACCACCGTTAAGCAATAGAGTTCAGGAGCAATTTATTCAGGAGGAATATTATTCAGGAGGAATAAAAGAGTGCCGGAAATAAAGCTTTCTGACCAAGTTGTGGCTGGGACCTTTATGACCTTTTTATTTTCATGATAAGTTTAACAAACAGTTCACACAAATAAGAAATATATATATACATATGTATATAATAACAAGCCCCACAGCCCTCCCACTGCCTATTCCACACAGAATGTAAATTTAGTACATCAACAACAATATTAAAAAAAAAACATGATGAGCAAACACACAAAAAGCAAAAAACCCTGACAGGTAAAAAGCAAATATTTTTGCACATGTAAAGAAAGAGAGAAAAAAAATATAAAAAAAAAAAAAAAAAAAAAAAGGAGGAGAGCAGGTCTCATTCTGACACCACTGTGGATGGTAGTTTGAAATATTTTTAAAAAGGCCTCCATATCCTGTAAAATTTATGCTCAGATTTTCTCAGCGTGTATCTTCTCTAATTTGAGATGGTAAAGCACATGTCTGATCCAATGTGATAAAGTGGGCGGGGCAACATCCCTCCACCCAAGGAGGATGAGGCAATGGGCTAGCAAAGTCGTAAAGGTAATGATCCTCTGACCACCGTTAGGCAATGGCAGAGCCTCACTATTGATTCTAAACAAAAACATGAGTGGATTTAAATTCAACTTGGTTCCTAGTGGTAGAGCATTCGCATGTGCACTGGAAGTTAAGCAGAAGTTTGTGGGTTTGATTCCCACTGAGTTACGTCTAGGGTCCTTTGAGAAGATACCTCACCTCCTCATTCTCCCACCATTGGCACCTTTGTTGCAGCCTGCTGCGGTGTAGTAGTGCGGCACACAACTGTTCTCAGTGAGGGATGAATAGAGTGAGTAAAAATAAAACAATTTGAAAGAAAAAAATATTCTTCGGTGACTCGTCTATGATTTCAACCTGACAATCAATTATTACAATTCACCAAATTTACACTTTGATTTCTTTGTAATGAACATTTTTTATAACTCTAAGCTTGTCAGCCTGATCTGCTGTAGAATGCTGTAGAATTATGTCTTATTCCCACTGTGTGGGCGAACCTATTGCCCCCCACCCACCTCCTGAACATGTTGTGGTGGGGCTTCCTGTTTCTCCAGGTATGATGAAGAGGTGATGACAGGACTCCAGCCCAGCCAGGACTCTTTACAGCTCCTTCTACCCACCTCTCTTCCCTCACTCTTTCTGTCTTTAGTAAGCTGTCTGTCCTTCTGAGTCCTACCTCTTCACCACCTCCACCACATGACATGACTGCTGTGGACCAGAAAGTAGCAAAGATTAGTGAGGAAGAGGTTCAGAGAGCAGTGAAGAGGATGAAGGTCAGAAAGGCTCTTGGTTCTGATCATATACCTGTAGAGGTATAGAAGGCAGGCAGGAGACCTGGAGGAAAACCAAAGAGGAGGTTTATGGATGGAGTAAAGGAGGACATGAAGGTAGTTGTTGATGCAGGACAAAGAAAAAAAGAGAAGAAGAACTGACTGAAGGAGGTGACAATCAACACCCACATTTACACAGCATGGTGGTATCCATTGCTGGTTTATGATGTGATGCTGGGAAGTGAAGCTTTCATGTGAGGCCACAGGATCAGAAGTGAGATCGGGCCTAAAAAATCCAGCCCGACCAGACCAATCAACGTGATTTGCGGGCCCGAGACTGAAACAAGCCCGAAATGTCATATTTTATTTGTGAGGACTCGGGAGGAGGAGGGTTATTTATAAATAGGAACATTTTAAAGAACACGTTTTTTAATGAAAAAAAAAAATCCCACTATCGGACCCCTAACGCGCTTGTCTGTGATGGGCTGCTTAGCGTGAAGAGGAGGGACGGTCTTTGAAACAAATGATAAAATAGATCTTTGACGATCATCACTTTTACCAGTCCAGCTGTTTAAATGCCCGCTCAGCGTCGAGGTGCCAGTCTTTTTGGTGTCGTATGAAAGCAATGCGCCACATTGACTACATCCAGCAAAGCCAACGCAAGTTTCTGTAGCATTTTGAACAATAAATTTGAATCTTTTCCACACCTCACTCTTACCGGTGCGTGTTTGTCTTTTCAGTTCTCCTGCTTTAGTTTATCCTTAACTTCTTACTCCTTCATATCGGGGATCCTCCTTAACTTCTTACTCCTTCATATCGGGGATCCTCCTTAACTTGTCACTCCTTCATATCGGGGATCCTCCTTAACTTCTTACTCCTTCATATCGGGGATCCTCCTTAACTTCTCACTCCTTCATATCGGGGATCCTCCTTAACTTCTCACTCCTTCATATCGGGGATCCTCCTTAACTTCTTACTCCTTCATATCGGGGATCCTCCTTAACTTCTCACTCCTTCATATCGGGGATCCTCCTTAACTTCTTACTCCTTCATATCGGGGATCCTCCTTAACTTCTCACTCCTTCATATCGGGGATCCTCCTTAACTTCTTACTCCTTTATATCGGGGATCCTCCTTAACTTCTCACTCCTTTATATCGGGGATCCTCCTTAACTTCTTACTCCTTCGTATCGGGGATCCTCCTTAACTTCTCACTCCTTCGTATCGGGGATCCTCCTTAACTTCTTACTCCTTCATATCGGGATCCTCCTTAACTTCTTACTCCTTTATATCGGGGATCCTCCTTAACTTCTTACTCCTTCATATTGGGGATCCTCCTTAACTTCTCACTCCTTCATATCGGGGATCCTCCTTAACTTCTTACTCCTTCATATCGGGGATCCTCCTTAACTTCTCACTCCTTCATATCGGGGATCCTCCTTAACTTCTTACTCCTTCATATTGGGGATCCTCCTTAACTTCTTACTCCTTCATATCGGGGATACCAGTTCAAAATAAATAAAATAAAGACGTGCGCAGGAGAGGATTACCAAATTAAGAGGAGGCGTTCACGTGCGCAGAGGATGAGCTGGCTCTGCGGATCTTGTTCAGTAGTTAAACATTATATCTCATTTATCAAAAAAAAAAAAGTCAGTGAGAGAGAAGCCCGAACCCGACCCGACCCGAAGTAAGATTGACATTTTTAGGGCTCGGGTCGGGCTCAGGTCGGGCTCGGGTCGGGCTCGGGTCGGGCTCGGGCTCAAGATGTTACCTCTGCGCAGGATGGAAATGAACCAGAAAGTTTGCTTCTACAAACCTCAAAAGTTAGTCCAACTTTTGTTGTATGAGTTACAACAAAAAATGGTCGAATAATTGGTCATAATGGAGGTCAGAATCCCATCAACACTGAGGTTTTTATGTCCTTCAAACTGCACTCATGTGGTTTTTCTCATCATTTTATTCCTCTTGTTACTTAGAGGTGTCTTAGATCAATAACTTTTAAAAGCTTCTCTCCTTGTGTTTCTGATGCTCCTCATCAGCTCTGTCTTTCTCTGTTTGCAGGTATTTGATCATCACCTGGCCGCTGTGGTACAGATTCAGAAGAAACATAAAGACCTCTCTGGTTGTGTGTGTTGTGGTTTGGCTCCTCCCCCTTTTTATTTTGTTCATTACATTTTGGTTATGCTTTAGTATTAGCTTGGTTACAGCCGTTTACTTACTTCTCCCAGGAGAAGAGAACATTATACTTGAGTCTGTACAGAGTGCATCTTTTTTTTGTTTAGAGTAAATTACAACTTGAAGATGAACGCTGTGGTTAAATTTTTAGTAAACGTCAGTCCTCTTGCAGACCTGATCATGTATGTTTTAATCCGTAAAGGAACCTCAGACAAGTTTTTAACAGCTTCAGGTTCCTGTAAAATATTTTGGAATCAGGAGACAAGCAGCTAGAATACCAACATGTCTGCTTCATGCAGTCAGACCATTCAGATTTGTTCTAGAAAATCAGGACTCTCCCTCTCCAAGGCTGTCAGTGAAGCAGTGCTCTGTTTTCTTTGGGTCCGTGGTTTGTACCAAAGGATTTAGAGCCTCCAAACTGAGGAGAGAGCATTATACTCGAGTCTGTACAGAGTGCCAGAAATAAGGCTTTATGACCAAGTTGTGGCTGGGACCTTAATGAGCTTTTTTAATTTCATGATAAGTTATAAAGTGTAGTGGTGTTTACCTGTGGGCACCCGTGGACCTGTTGAGACACAGACAACTGCAACGTATGAGATTATTTAATAAACCCTCTAGTTGCTCCCACCATTGGATTCATTGTTGCTGCCTGTTGTGGTAAAATGCAGCAAAATAATTCTCCAATTATGGGACAAATGATGGTTTACAAAATAAAATAAATAAAAAGTCTTTCAATTCCGGAAAAAGTGTTTTTAGAAGTCTTTTACTTTTTCATACATAATTTTTTTCATAAATTCATCAATGTGTTTGTTTAATTTTCATAATAAAACATCAGAGTTACTTCAGGTGTGTGTAGAACCATGAACGGTCGTATCTGAGCTCAGCTCTGATTGGACCCTCCTTTTTTTGTTTTATATATATTTATTGATTTTGATTTCACAAACATTTCACACAAGTAAAAAATATATATGTATATAATAACAAGTCCCCAGCCCTCCCACTGCCCATGCAACACAGGATATAAGTTTAGTACATCAACAATAATATTAAAAAAAAAAAAAAAAAAAAAAAAAAAAAACTTAGAGAAACAAGAGAAAAATCAGTCTGTCAGAAAATCAGTGAAGTAAAAATGATAAATATATATTTATAAAAATTAGCAAACACACAAAAAGCAACCAAAAAAAAAAAACCTGACCGGTAAAGAGCAAATATCTTTTCACCTGTAAAGGAAGATAGAAAAACATTATTTAAAAAAAAAAAAAAAAAAAGGGGCGCGGGAGAATGCATGATCCTCTGACCACCGTTATACAATGGCAGAACCTCACAAACAGAAACATGAGTGGATTTAAATTCAGTTAGATTCCCTAGACCAGCGGTCGCCAACCTTTGACACCGAAAGAGCCATTTGAACCCGGTTTCCACGGAAAAGAAAACACTGGGAGCCGCACATCTAAAATGAAAAAAAAAAAACTTCTACGACTTTACCGCAGCATGTTTCTTATGAAATCCACGTGCTATAGAGAAAATGACATTTTATTCATTTAATGAACACATTTTAACATTTTGAATTCTTGAAAAATAATAACAATGAATGTCTCTTTCAAATAAATTAAAAAGCTGAATTTAAATTGTCCATGTAGCAAACGAAAGCAGAAAAATGCCATGAGGCGTCATCCTTATATCCATTTATCTAAAATGAAGATAACACTGTATATATTGCTTTTTCTTACCTTTACACTTTGTATAAACAACTATAGTGTGGTTATGTCTTATGAAGTGCTACGGAGAAAATTAAATTTTACCGATGTAATGAACACATTTTGAATTCTTGAAAAAATAATAATGTCTGAATGTCTCATTTGAATAAATTAAAAAGCTGAATTTAAATTGTGCATGCAGCAAACAAAAGGGAAAAATCCGTGAGCCGTCATCCTTATATCGCCTTGGGCTTTCAAAGTATGCAGCGGAGCATACTTTGTGATATTTCAAGATCACAATAATCTTCAAATTTAGAACTAAAATAATATAAAAACTAACACAAATAAAACACACTTCAATTAAATACCAAAAATTTTTTTTTAGTAATTTATTTTCCCAAGCCAATCAGAGCCGCATTATAAGGATGAAAGAGCCGCATGAGGCTCCGGAGCCGCGGGTTGCCGACTGCTGCCCTAGACGGTGGCTCAGTGGTAGAGCATTAGCCTGCACACTGGAAGTTAAGCAGAAGTTTGTGGGTTTGATTCCCACTGAGTTACGTCTAGGGTCCTTGGAGAAGACACCTCACCCCCTGATTCTCCTACCATTGGTTGCGTCGTGGCAGCCTGCTGAGGTGTTGTAGTGCAGCACCCAAATTTCCTCGGTGAGAGATGAATAGAGTGAGTAAAAATAAAACAAAAAAATTTATATTCTTCACTGACTCGTCTATGATTTCAACCTGACAATCAATTATTACAATTTACCAAATTTACACTTTGATTTCTTTGTAATGAACATTTTTTATAACTCTAAGCTTGTCAGCCTGATCTGCTGTGGAATGCTGTAGAATTATGTCTTATTCCCACTGTGTGGGCGAACCTATTGCCCCCCACCCACATCCTCAACATGATGGGGTGGCTTCCTGTTTCTCCAGGATGATGAAGAGGTGATGGCAGGACTCCAGCCCAGCAAGTACTCTTTACAGCTCCTTCTACCCACCTCTCTTCCCTCACTCTTTCTGTCTTTAATAACCTGTCTGTCCTTCTGAGTCCTACCTCTTCACCACCTCCACCACATGACATGACTGCAGTGGACCAGAAAGTAGCAAAGATTAGTGAGGAAGAGGTTCAGAGAGCAGTGAAGAGGATGAAGGTCAGAAAGGCTCTTGGTCCTGATCATGTACCTGTAGAGGTATGGAAGGCAGGCAGGAGGCCTGGAGGAAAACCAAAGAGGAGGTTTATGGATGGAGTGAAGGAGGACATGAAGGTAGTTGTTGATGCAGGAGAAAAAAAAAAGAGAAGAAGAACTGACTGAAGGAGGTGACAAAACAACACCCACATTTACACAGCATGGTGGTATCCATTGCTGGTTTATGATGTGATGCTGGGAAGTGAAGCTTTCATGTGAGGCCGCAGGATGGAAATGAACTAGAAAGTCTGCTTTTAAAAACCTCAAAAGTTACAACAAATAAATGGTCATAATGGAGGTCAGAATCCCATCAAAACAAAGTAACAACACTGAGGTTTTTATCATGGAAATGAATTAAACTGCACTCATGTGGTTTTTCTCATCATTTTATTCCTCTTGTTACTTAGAGGTTTCTTAGATCAATCATTTTAAAAAGCCCAGTAGCTCTCCTCACCAATATAGAGTCATCTTCAGCTGTCTTTTTCTTTTTTTTCTGATGAGAAGCAGATATAAATGATCACGTACCACACACTACTTTTCATATTTGTGCCGGACCAGCAGCAGTGAGGAACTTTTTCATCTGTGATCGTACAGCACTGAAAGGTAAATAACTTTATCTTTTATTTTACAGATAATTTATAACAGCTTTAGTCATTCTTCAACTTTTATGAAAATATCTTCCATCCTGTAAAAGTTTGCAGGTTGTGTGTGTGTGTGTGTGTGTATTCTAGTTTTAAACATTTTACTGATTAAATAACTTCTTTACAACAGATGATGGATAACGTGACTGGAGAAAATTTTACCAGTAAAAACGGGACGTTGATTGATTTCGACATGAATGAATCAACATTTTATGATGAATATTCCCTATTAGAAATATTGATGGACATATTTAATTGGATAGTCGTATGTATTGAACTTGTTTTGATTCCCGTGGCCATCGTTGGACTTTTCTCTATGGTGAGTATCACATGTATGAATATGTTGTTCCTGATTTAATGTTGAAAGTTTCCGAGATTTTATTTTTTAAAAATATAATTACAACAAAATGTAAATAAGTGTGTTCTACACGGTGATGTAGGAGTTAGCAGTGTGGCTTAAAATCAATGATGGTGCTGGTTTGAGACTCAACTGGAATGAAGCTGATTTCTGTGTAGAGTTTACCTGGTTTCTCTGAAGATGCTCTGCCTTCCTCCAAATAAGTACATACATAAGTAAGGCTTCTGTTTTGCTGCAGATCAAGAAAGATCACGTTGCTCCAGTCTACATCATCAACCTCCTGCTCACTGACCTCATCCAGATAGTTTGTATTGGTGTTCAGATGGCTGGATACGCGAGGATTGTATATCTTAGAGCGCTCGAAATCCAGATGTATGGTTGTCTGGTCAGTGTTGGGTTCATGGTGTGCATCTCCATGGAAAGGTAAATAAAAAGTTTATCTCTAAAAGTCTCTCCTTGTGTTTCTGATGCTCCTCATCAGCTCTGTCTGTCTCTGTTTGCAGGTACTTGATCATCGCCTGGCCGCTCTGGTACAGATTCAGTAGAAACATAAAGACCTCTCTGGTTGTTTGTGTTGTGGTCTGGCTCCTCCCATTTGTTTTGTGGCTCTTTGATTTTTTGTATGACTTTAATTTTTTCTTCCAAGCAGCTATATACCTACTCCTCCCCTTCCCCTTGTTCATGTTCTTCCTGGTAGGGACCATCAGAGGCCTGTCTGCAGCTCGTAGTGTACCTGCTGATGAAAAACGAAGGATTGTGGCCATTCTGGTTGCCGTGCTGATGATTTACACTCTGCTCTTTCTGCCCTACATCCTTTATATCATGGACTTTATTTTCCACCGGTATTTAGACATTTTCATTAAATTCTTGATCAACATCAGTCCTCTTGCAGACCTGATCATGTATGTTTTAATCCGTAAAGGAACCTCAGACAAGCTTTTAGCAGCTTTATGTTGCTGTAAAACATTTTGGAATCAGGAGACAAGCAACCAGAATACAGCCATGTCTGCTTCATGCAGTCAGACCATTTAGATTTTACTTTGTTCTGGAAATTCAGGACTCTCCATCTACGCTGAGGGTGTTGGACTGCAGCTGTATGCTGTGGTGTGGACCCTCGAGTGTGAGGAGATTTCCTGTTTAAAGCAGCGTGTTTTATTGTTCAGTAAGAGGCGGTTACTAAAAGGGTGTGGTACTTACATCTGAGTGTGGGGGCAGTTTGCATGCTTCTTTAGATGTGTTACTGTGTTTGTGTGCATGTGTAAAGTGTGTAATCAAAATAGAACTTGACTTACAGTTTTTGAAAACAGCAATTTTTGGATTCATAAATGAATGGATTTATAAATTAATAACTTTTAAATGATCATTTGTTTCACTTCATACACAGAGCTGTATACAGAGCTTCTGGAGAGGAAGGAAACATTAGGTTGTGGGTAAAAAAAAAAAGGTTACTCTTCAAACCAACATAAAAGTCTTCCTTTGTAATCCAATGACAGTTTTGTCTCCACCATCATCCTCTAAGCTTGTAGTCAGAAATTATTTATGATGTAAAATATACTAGATGTAAATATATGGATATATTCATTATATGTAAATACATGTAGCTGTTAGAATGTCCCACTAGAGCTGCCATCTCAATGGTTCTAAACTCCTCCCACTCCACCAATAAGGAGGGTGTTCTGGGTATGTGATGTCTGATCTGGAAGTACTAAAAAAGTGGGACGAGAACAAAGTATTTATCCTTTAAAGTTTCAAATGACTCCACTGCATTCACATTATAGTTTAACAAGCTGGTCCAAACCTTTTTCATACCAGTTTAAAGACAAAGACATGATGGAATAAAATCTGGATTCCTGAATGTAGAAGCTAATAAAGTCTTTTCTTAGTTTAAATAAAGTAACATTCTGTACCATGTATTCAGAGTATTAGAGACAGTAAAATGTTTCTGTTCCTCTGATTTAACCTTATTGTAACATATAAAAGAACCAATATAAAAACCTATTTAAGTAAAAGTACTAAAGTAAAGGTGTTACATTTATTTTCAGGGAAAAACTAAAAGTATTCAATCATGATTATGGATTTTTTTTTTTTTTACTTTAAGGCAACAAACAATTTCTTTTGTAAAAACTTTTTTTTTTCAAACTAAGCATAAGAAACATGAAGGATTAAAAAGATCTGATGCAGTGTAAATCTCAGAAGGTCAGTCAGTCATTTCTCATTTTAGATCTTGTTATTTTTTGTGGTTCATCTTTGATAACAGTTTGTTTTATAGTTTTTTGAGTGAGGGTCCACCTGGCTGTGTTAAACAGTCTTTGGTATGCAGCAGAAGCAGGTAAAGGTGGATTTTATTTTACAGACAAATTAATTCATTCTGTCAAACAAGGTGCTTGTGTTTTTTGTCCAGTTTATTTGCTTCTTTTCAACATTTCCTTTCAAACAGACAAACATATCTTTTTCAGTCGAGCAGCATGAGATGTTTTTCCTCTAGAACTGTGTTTGTTCTTTCTCTGTGACCTTTCATTTAATCCAAACCTACAAACAATAATAAACAAAAGGAAATAATCTATGATGTGTTGTGTGCAATGTTTGAAACATACATTTAAAGGATAACCTGATTATGTATTAAAATTACATAAAAAAACACAGACATTTCTGAGTATGGGTATTTTATATGTAGAGGTAGAAAATATAATTGAAAATTTTTTTGACAGATTGATGAATTATGACTGATGAATGTTAATAATGCTACATTTATTCAGTTAATAGCTTTGATTTTTATAGATTTTTACACACATGGCTGTTTTTAAATTTTTGGTTTGAAAGTAGCAAATTGATGTAAAAAAAGAGCTGATATTTTAGCTTTAAGAAGAAAAGAGGAGACAAAAAAGAAAAGCTCAGCTCAGATACGTTTGTTCATGTGGTTCTGCACACACCAGAAGTAACTCTGGTTTTTAATTATGAGCCAACAACTAATACATTCCAGTATGTGTGGAAAAAATGTCTGAAAATGTAAAAACTTCTTAAACACTTTTTCAGGAAATTATCAGGAATGAAATTTTCCGTGCACATCCCACTGTGAGGAGACGAAGAGGCAGACCCTGCACCCGCTGGAGAGACTATGTATCACAGCTGGCCGGGGAACGACTCGGGATGCTTCTGGGTGAGCTGTAAAATGCAGCTGGGTTGAGAGAAGCCTGGGCTTCCCATCTGAGGCTGTTGCCCCCTCGACCCGGCCCCGGATAAGAGGAAGACGTTTCCTAAATGCACAGCCCTTTGATCCATCCTCTGCAAACAGAAACATGTGAGAAGCTTCATGAGAAGAACCAGTGAAGAAGATTATGAACTAACACACCTGGTAGATGTAGGACTCACCGTGGATGTAGCAGCTCACCAGAAGCACTGAGACACAAAGCTGACGCCATGTATTCTTCCTACATTTAATAACACAACTCATGGAATTTGTTTTAACGGGAAACAAAAAAGAAAAGTTTAGACCAGATTACCCAGAATCCCTTTCATGCAGAAGCTGAATAATCTGTGCTGACTTTGGTCATTTTACTTTTTTTTTCTAACTAAATAAAAAAAATACCTAAAAATGTCATGTTCTTTTCTTTTTACATACCATGTTATTTTACACTCACCAATACACACCAGCTTTTTTCAGGGCTGCTCGAGGTTGTCCCTGTTTGATTAAAAATGTGTCTCATCGGTTGTTTCAAAACTTCTAAATGTGAACCAAAGGACGTACAGCAAGCCTTGTGGTTTGAGTTTTAACCTCTTAAGGAGCACCAGGTACACTGTTCCTTCTATTGAACAATCATCATCAATCCATTTACCCAGACAAACCAGACACAAGGTACTAAAAGAAGGAAAAGCCACTCCCCAAAAAAACATAACTACCTCCTGTTATATCATCAGCTCCTCTCAATGGGTCGACCAATAGGCTGAAACAACCATAAAGTACAAGATACAAAAAAATAATAAATTCAGACTTAAAAAGAAAAGACTATATTTATTTTACTGTTAATTTCTTTTAAATTATTGCAAGAAAAACTAGAAACACAAATAAAATTAATAATTGAACTTTAATTGCAATCAAACAGCAGAGGTGAGTTTTCTGTATTGATCACACTTTTCAGACTGTCAGTCTTTTACATGAACCAATCAATAGGAGGCGTTCGGCGAGCCGCTAAATGGTTCAGTGGTGTCCCACCCGAAAGTGCTTAAGTGATCAAGGGCTCTCGGCGGCCATTTTTGGTCCCTTTATGAGCCCTTTCAGTAAGTGGGCATCGAAGGCCATTTTCACCAAATAATTACCCATAAATCACTGCAGCGTGACGTAAAACATAGAGTCGACTGACGGTAAGAAGAAAGTCATTTCAAACTGCAAACATGTGTCGGTTGTTTACATTTTTCACCTCATAAATTCTCCGTTTACGTGAGCTTCCTAACCATCATGTCCTGGAGGAATTGCATGAACGAGAGGTAATTATAAGATGAATGTCTGAGTTTCCTGTTTGTTTGGTTTTATTCTCTGTTTATAAACTTATCTCTCATCATATTTTATTCACATTAAAATATCAGTAATGTTTGAGGTGAACTGAGTATGTTATAAAAGATAATTTATCAAGATCCAACATTTAAGATAAGATTGTTTTTAAAATCACTATTCAGAATATCCTGTCACTGCTTCTACACACCACAGATGTTTCCAACATAATCTATATCAGGAGCGTCATGTTATGAGGATTGTTTGGTAAATTATAATTTTCAATTTCTCTGTTCTTTAGAATTTCAATAAATACACACATAAGTGTTTCTGCATATTTATATATGTATGTATGCATGTATATACAGTATGTACTGTATGTATATTCTGTATGCAAACACGCACACACACACATATACAGTATATATATATATACAAAGTATATATACATATATATATATTAGTGGTGTCAGTCGATTAAAAAAACCATTTAAATTAATCACAGGATTTTGTAATAAATTAATCAAATTAATCACATTTTAATAACATATTTTCTAAATGTCTTCTGATAAAGAATTTGAATTCTAGGATATTAATAATGTACTGTATGACTAATCAGTTGAATCCAGTAAGAAGAGAAGATTTTAAATCTAATTTATTATTGGTGAACTGTGCTTCATGAGGCCAGGTGCAAGGTTAGGGTTCGTTAAGGTTCGTTCTTATCTTCAAGGATAGACATTGGCCTGCAATCAGCAGCAACCCACTTTGTGACAGTATTTGTCAAATTCTCTGTTGTGGATTTGCTCATTCGCGTGCCAAATTCAGCTAGCTTGATTTGGCGGAGCGAGCTCCCAGTAGCCACACTCGCAACAGAAGAAATCCCCGCCCACACCCCCACTCCCCAGAACATTTTGAAAAATAAGCAATTTTTCTGCATTTTGGTTCATATTTTGCCCAAAGTTTGTAATAATTAAAGAACACTTTAATTTTTTTTGTAGGCCGAACGGGTGTGGGGGATGAGCGCCCCCACAGCCACCCCAACCTCCCACCAGATCCACCCCTGCGACTGTCTCATCCTCATGAGTCTTGTCCATGTCTGCTATGTTCCAGCACTGCTGCCAGTGCAGGCGATGTAGCTCGGCCGAGAAGACTACGGATCCTTCAATGGACAAATATTCAAATGCGCAACCATTGGCTCGCCATCGTTATGATGTCATAACTAATTGCGATAATTTTTTTAATGCATTAAAATGTGTCATAATTAATAACTGGAATTAACACGTTAAAATGACAGCACTAGTCTTTATGTTTTCAGTGTGCACGCTCGTTACCTTTGGGTTACCAACAGGAGGTCCATTGGACCAAAACTTATCAGGTATTTGGAACGGACATACTCGGGTAAGCAGGTTGTTGGTTAATGAACCTCTAGCTCAGTGTTTACAAGATGATAAGGTAACCTGCTTCCTGGAATACAACTATTCTCTCCTTCCCCTGAACCAAACTCTAAAAAAAAAAAAAGACGTAGAGTGAAAATCCCACTAATAAGACTTCACATACAGCCTGTTCTCTAGCAGGTGCTCACAAAGCAGCAGAACATGCTGCTAATGCTCCACATGCTCCTAGAAAAGATCAGGATGTCATCAAAGTACACGGAAATAAAACAACTCAGGAATTCATTGATCAAGCTGTTGTAAACTGCAGGCGCACGACCTGCAGCGGAAAGGATGTCACCAGATACTGATCGTGTTCTAGAGACACACCGAAAAGGAAACCCAGTGCATGAGGAGGTGGGGCAATGTTTGAAGTCAGTTTGTTTTACACAGGAAATGAAAGTATTTTAGAGTGGAGCTGCAGTCGGAGCTACTCTCTGTGTTTCTATCAGAAGGAAAATAAACTGAGTTCATCTTTTCTTTCTCTACAACCGACTCCAATACAGGTGAGTCCAGCTGCTCATATTTACTGGCTTTGAATCCAAACTGAGAGTTTCAGGTAAACAGGAAGTTTCCCTCCAAACTCATCAGATAAACTCAGTCATGGAGAAAACTTCACACCACATAGAAGGAAATGTTTTTATCTTGGAGGGGGAGTACAGTAGTATGGGTCTAGGCAGAGTGGTGGAGGTTAGGGGGTTCATAGGTGGAGAAGGTTTACACACAATGGTTCATGTAAATAGAAATGTCATGTTTGTATGAGTGTGTGTTTGTGTAAATATGAACGAGGAAGTGTGTTAGAGTTCACAGATGAGTGTGTGTGTTGTAGGGGTGGATAAGAAGAGATGCATAGTAACGTCTGTAAGTTGCATCAGACATGATCTTGAGGTGATGAGAGGTCTAGTTCTTTTTCGGGCGGTGGCTCTTGAGTGCAGGTTTGTGTGCAGCGCCCCTTTTGGTCATGTGGTGGGTAGGCTGGTGTACTTTTGTGGTTTCCTGTTTCCTCTAAGCTTTCAGAGTTGGACGGAGGAGTAGGGTTTTATTGAGTATGTGTGTCATTTGTTTGTTATTTTTTACATCTAAGAAAAAAATAAAAAATAAACAACTATTTTTATCCATGACTTTAACCTGATATTGAATTTAAACCCACTATTTGGGTTTGACTCTCTGTTACACAAAATGCTATAAGTCTAAAAATTGTTTGGGATGAATGCCAAATATTCAACACCAAAAAATTTAAAAATGTTTCGTGGTCATGTTTGAGCTGCCCTCATGATCTTCTTTCTAAATGCTGTTTTTCTGACTCCTCCCAGGTCAGACATGTCTGCTAGAAGCATCCAGAGATCTCAGGACCAGTTCCTGTGCTCCATCTGTCTGGAGATGTTCACTGATCCAGTCAGCACACCGTGTGGACACAACTTCTGTAAAACCTGCATTACTAAGCACTGGCAGGATAAGCTTCTGTATGATTGTCCCTTGTGTAAAGACAAGTTTCCCACCAAACCTCAGCTGAAGGTCAACACTTTACTCTCTGAAATGGTTTCTCAGTTCAGACATGAAGCTCAGCAGGAAGCCAGCAGCAGCAGCTCAGAGCAACAAGCTGCCAGACCAGGAGAAGTTCCCTGTGACGTCTGCACGGGAACCAAACTGAAGGCCCTGAAGTCCTGCCTGGTGTGTCTGACCTCCTACTGTCACACTCACCTGGAGCCTCATATGACACTCTCAGGTCTGAGAAGACACCAGCTGATGGATCCTGTGGAGAACATGGAGGACAAGATGTGTAGGAAGCATTTTTAACCTCTGGAGCTGTTCTGTAAGACCGACCAGACCTGTGTCTGCTTGCTCTGTTCTGTTTTAGACCACAAGAGTCATGAGTTTGTTCCTCTGAGAGAAGAATGTGAAGGAAAGAAGGCAGAGCTGGGGAAGACCGAGGCTGACATTCAGCAGATGATCCAGAAGAGACGACTGAAGATTCAGGAGCTCAAAGAGTCGGTAAAGATCAGTAAAGATGCTGCAGAAAGAGAGACAGCAGAAGGTGTTCAGGTCTTCACCGCTCTGATGGAGGCTGCTCAGAGAGACCTGGACCAGCTCATCAAGGAGATCCAAGACAAACAGAAAGCTACAGAGAAACAAGCTGAAGACCTCATCAAAGATCTGGAACAGAAGATCTCTGAGCTGATGAAGAGGAGCTCTGAGGTGGAGCAGCTCTCACACTCTGAAGACCACCTCCACCTCCTCCAAAGCTTCTCCTCACTGAAAGCTGCTCCACCCACCAAAGACTGGACAGACACCAGAGTTCATCCACCATCATATGAGGGGACGGTGGTGAGAGCTGTGTCTCAGCTGGAGGAGACCATCAGGAAGGAGAAGCTGAAGAAGGTCCAGCAGTTTGCAGTAGATGTTACTCTGGATCCTAAAACAGCTCATCCTGATCTCGTCCTGTCTGATGATGGCAAACAAGTTCATACTGGTGATGAGGAGAAGAATCTTCCAGATAATCCAGAGAGATTTTCTTATTGTCATTGTGTTTTAGGAAGTCAGAGTTTCTCTTCAGGCAGATTTTACTTTGAGGTTCAGGTTAAAGGAAAAAATAAATGGGATTTAGGAGTGGCCAGAAAGTCCATAAACAGGAAGGGAAAGATCAGACTGAGTCCTCAGAACGGTGTCTGGACTGTTTGGTTAAGAAATGGAAATGAGTACACAGCACTATGTGGTCCTTTAGTCCGTCTCCATCTCCAGTCTGCTCCTGAGAAGATGGGAGTGTTTGTAGATTATGAGGAGGGTCTGGTCTCCTTTTATGATGTAGATGCTGCAGCTCTGATCTACTCCTTCACTGGCTGCTGCTTCACTGAGGAGCTCTATCCATACTTCAGTCCTTGCCTTAATGATGGAGGTGAAAACTCTAGTCCTCTGATCATCTGTCCTGTGAATCAAACAGTCTGATGGTTTCTCCTGAAGCTCCATGAAGAAGGAATCTGTTTCATCAGCAGTTTCAGTCTGAGAGAGTCTGTAGGTGAAGTTCTACTGGTGGACTGATGAGGTTGGAAATGTCTTCAGCAACAAGTCACCAGTTCTGTTTCCATGTGGATTATTCTGTAGTTTCTTCTGTCTGTCTCCATGTTTCTCTGTAGATGATCTAATCTGTAATCCCAGTCCTAGGTACATTCTGTCTGTCCCTCCTGGAAGACGATCAAAAGTAGATCATTTAAATAAAATCGCAGATAGTCTTTATAATTATTTTGTTATGGTCGAACCAACATTAGCCAGTAAAGTCAATGTGGACAATGAGAAGGAGCTTTTTAACGGTCCAATTAAATGAAATATAACTCCATGTTTTTTATGTGGAGTTTGAGAAAAAGAGTAAAGACTAAATTAAAAAAGGGTTAAAACTGGTCTCTAGATTTTAACTATATGGACACGTGCATTGTTAAAGATGTCTAAATGCACCTGTTTACTTCCGAGAACTCCTAACCTTCCACACCTCTGTCCGAAGCCTGTGCTCCTCCTTCTCCTCCTACAGCTTCCACCAAACAAGGACCAGACTCTCCACTATTGAGGACAGGTCCTTCCAGGCAGCTGCTCCTCAGCTCTGGAACGCTCTCCTGAGAGCTTGAGGGCTCCGCAAAGCGTTGAGGTTTTTCAAAAAAAAAAAATAAGACTGAAAACATTTTTATTTTAAAAGGCTTTCTAGCAAAGTTTTTTTTAATGTTTTACTGTTTTTGATTTTATGTACTTTTATTGTTTATTATTGCTTTTAATCATTGTAGTGCTTTGAGGTCTCCACTGGAAATGTAAAGTGTGTTATAAGTAAAATTAATTATTATCATTATTAAATGTTATTAATGATTAAATTAAAACATTATTGAATGTACACCTTCACAGTAGAAGACACAGACACACTTGATCCAACAGCAGAAATAGACCCAGATGCAAATTTCTTCATAAGTTCCCCTATAAACTGCAAATACTATGAACACAAACTGTTTGGAAGTAATATTAATTTAGAAGGAAAACTATCAATTATACACTTTAATAGCAGAAGTATGCAAGCTAATTTCAGTTCCATTTGTGATTTTCTCAAAGAATTCACTCATCCGTTCAGTATCATTGCAATAACAGAAACAAGGTTCAATGAAAACTCTCACAGCTATTATGATATGAAAAAATATGTAATGATAACAAAGAATAGAGAAAAGAAAACTGGAGGAGGGGTTGCTCTGTATGTCCACACTTCATTAGAACATGTTTTATTATCAAATATGACTGTTGCTATAAATGATGTTATGGAATGTTTAACAATAGAATTTCAAAGGAAAAAGATAAAAAAATATCATTGTAAGTGTTGTGTATCGTTCACCAAATTCAAGTGTTGAGAATTTTATTGAATGGATGGAGAAACTTTATTCTTGTGCGACTCAGAAAACCTTGTACATCTGTGGGGATTACAACCTTGACTTGTAAACCCAACCAAGCAGAAAAGTATTGATGACTTCATAAACACAATGCATTCTATGTCACTTATTCCCAGAATAACCAAACCTAGTAGAATAACATCACACAGTGCCACAATAATAGACAACATCTTTAGCAATAACATGGAAAGTCAGATTACAAGTAAACTCTTTATCGCTGACATTACAGATCATTTACCCATCTTCACTGTCTCAGAATCTGATTTTAAAAAACAACCTAAATCTACTGAACCCTTTCTAAAACAAATACTAACTGAAGAAACAATCAACTCTCTCAACAACAGCTTAAGTCAACAGGATTGGACCGGAATTTATGAAGAGACAGATGTTGACAAAGCTTAAAATAATTTCTTAAATTTATTTCTGACTCATTATAACAATCACTGTTTCTTAAAGGAAATGAAAGTAAACTATAGATGTGAAAACAAGCCATGGCTGACTAAAGGGATCATAAATGCTTGCAAAAAGAAAAATGACTTGTATAAAATATTCATAAAAACAAAAACCAAAGCAGCAGGACAAAAATATAAAAAATACAAAAATAAACTAATAGACATAATTAGAACAAGCAAGCAATTATATTATCGAAGACTGTTGTATGAAAACCAAAAGAACATGAAAAAAAATGTGGAATGTGTTGAATGCTTTGCTTAAACATATAGCGGCCACAACATCTGGAGACAGCTCCGCATCACTGTCAGAGTGATAAACAAGATGGTTGTTAGTGAAATGACTCACCAAATCACTCTCCTCAGGACAGTGAGCGTCAGACACTGGTTGATGTGGGCGACGAGACAGTGCGTCAGCGTCTCTGTTCTGGCTGCCAGCTCGATACTGCAGCTTGAAATCGTAGGTGGAAAGAGCAGCAAGCCACCGATGGCTAGCAGCATCAAGCTTAGCGGATGTCAGCACGTAAGTTAACGGATTGTTATCAGTTACTACGGTAAATTTCGAACCATATAAATAATCGTGAAATTTCTCACTCACACTCCATTTCAAAGCCAGAAATTCCAGCTTATGAGCTGGATATCTGGACTCACTAATCGACAACCCCCTGCTGGCAAATGCAATTACACGCAATTTACCTTCTTGCTCTTGGTAGAGTGCAGCACCGAGACCAGTGGTGCTTGCGTCAGTGTGCAGTATATAGGGTTGCTCGGGATTAGCAAACCCTAAAACTGGGGCCGTTGTCAATTTGTCAATGAGTGTTTCAAAAGCAGATTGGCACTGTACAGTCCATCTGTCATTAAATGGCTTTTTAGAATCATGAACTGACATGGATCTACCGCGATTTCTACGACGAGAAGGAATATAACCTTTAGTTAAATCATTAAGTGGCTTAGCGACTGTAGCGTAACCATTAATAAATCGGCGGTAATACCCTGCAAAACCTAAGAATGAACGCAGCTCTTTTAATGTCCGAGGTACTGGCCAAGATTTTAAAGCGCTTATCTTCTCAGGATCTGTCTCAACACCGTTCTCAGAAACAATGTGACCGAGATAGCGCACAGAAGATTGAAAAAATTTGCACTTCTCTGGTGATAGTTTTAACCCGTAATCTCTGAGACGATGGAGGACTTTGAGCAACCGATGTTCATGCTCTTCCAAAGTATCTGAGAAGATTATTAGATCGTCAAGAAAAACTAAGACCTCTCTCAGATGTAGATCACCCATGCACTTTTCCATGAGCCGCTGAAAAGTGGATGGGGCATTGGTCACGCCCTGGGGCATTCTATTGAATTCCCAGAATCCCAGGGGTGTCACAAAAGCTGTCTTAAATTTGTCTTGCTCTGCCATTTCGATTTGATAGTACCCGGATTTAAGATCAAGAACACTGAACCAACAAGAACCCGTGAGTGCCGAGAATGATTCCTCTAAATTAGGGAGTGCATACGCATCTTTAATGGTTTGAAGGTTAAGCTTCCTGTAATCTATACAAAGACGAACATCTCCATTTTTCTTTCGCACAACGACAATTGGTGACGAGAAGGGGGATTCCGATTCTCTAATAACTCCAGCCTCCAACAAATCTCGCAGGTGGTTGCGGACAGCTTCCAAATCGCGAGGATGAATAGGTCATGATCTATGTTTAAAGGCTGTTTCGTCACTGAGACGGATATGATGTTTTACTTTGTCAGTGCGTCCGAAATCTAAATCATGATGAGAAAATACTTCAGGTATTTCTTTGAGCTTGGAGATGATGCGTTCCTTCCATTCTGATGGAATTGGAGAATTATCAAAATCAAAGTTCAGCTCGACTTCACTGCTCAATGGCTTGTTGTTGGCAACACATTGAGACAGGATCTGGGGAGAGGTAGAAAGTTCTGCAATAATACTGTGGGGTTGGAGTATTATGGTCTGATCTGTTTCATTGGTGACAACAATTGGGATCTTGTGTGGTGAATGATTAGGTAGAGAAATCAAACAGCTTTTAACACACAAGCCACCTGGCATTGGCGACATTTTTGGCTGTTCCACTAGAGCACAACTCCCAGCAGATGGAAATTTGCTGGGGACAGAACCTTCAAGGACCAGGGTGTGGCTAGCTGGAACTGTGACCGGAGACTTTGTGGCTAATCTCACTACACCTTCACTGGTACCTTGGATTTGTTGATATTGTAGTTGGAGCAACTTGAGGACTGCCCTGTAATCTTGTCTGGCAGGTTCGTAAGGTTCTTTAGAGGCAGACTCGCTCAAATGATGCTCGTAGAGTGGCTCTAGTGTATTCATCCCGACCAGGATCTGTGACTGGAATCCAGATGTCACATCAGGGACAACCAATACCAGAGTATTTACATCAAGGTCATCACCAATAAAGTCACTTGGAAAAGTCATTGTCAGTTCAATAAATCCCAAATATGGAACTTCCTGTCCAGCAGCACCCTCCACTTGCAGTATCTCAGACAACGGGTTGACTGGTTGTTGAGAAAAATGTTCATTATACACAGACACAGGTACTGTGGTCACCTGTGATCCGGTGTCCAGTAAACAAGTGAAGTCTTGACCGGCTATTTTGATTTGGCCGGTACATCTGGAACCGATAAGACCTTATGGGAAGGCGAGTAGATGCAACTGAAGTGGAGTGTGACTGCTTAATACTTCTACGTGGCTGCTGCTTTGTGGGACATTGTCGGTCGTCTGCAGTTCCCATCCGCCCCTCAACAGGAACTTCGACTAGTTTAAAGACTGAGCGTGTTGAGGGTTTGGACTTCTGCCACTTTTTCTTCTTCTCTGAAAACTGACTTCTCTTCTGTGCAACGAGAACAGGGTCTGGACTATTGTCACACGCTGGCTTAATATGACCATCTTCGCCACAGTTGTAACAGTAACCAGGTCTAGGAGACTGTTTCGCTCTCTCTGGACGTGAAATGAGATTGGTCTTTGGAGTATCACCGGAAATGGATGACGTTTTCTTTCCAGAAGTGAGTTCTGCAAGCTGTTTTTGAATGTCATCTAATTGTTTCGACAACTGCTGAGTGATGGTCGTCAGCGCATCGATTCTGGAGCCTTCATCAGGTGTAGCATAAGCGTACTGTGCATGTGCTCCAGCTCTGGGTTTTGATGAACCCAGATGCTGCTTCATACGCTGCATCTTTGCAGTTTCTCGGTCTTCTTCAGTCCGCAGCAGGAACAGGAATTCAGCAAACGATGGTGGGTGGGACTTGCGCTGTTTTAGCTGGAGTTCTGCTATCAGGGTGTTGTCCCAGCAGCCACGACAGAATTGGGTCAGAAGATGACGATCGACCTCTGATGCTGGAACTCCTCCCCTCTTCACAGCCATACCTAGCGAGACCTGTAACCTCTGCAGGTACGCTGATGGTCTCTCTCCATTGTCCTGGAATAACTCCATGAATTTAGCGTACAACTCATCACCGTCTTGCACTGTTCCGTAAACTGAGTCTAATACTTGCAAATAAGCCGATGGAAGTGAATTTGGCTTTAGATGTCTAACCATATCGACCGCAGGTGGAAGAAGACTATCAAATATTTTTCTAGAACGCTGTAAATCAGAAACAGCGGGGTCAGCTAGTAAAAGTTCAACACCAGAACGCCATATCTCATAATCGGTTTCATGTTGGGGTCTTGGAGTTCGACCTGAGAACAATCTTAGCTTATGAGACGACATTGAGGTTTCTGTATCAGTTTTCATAATATGTTCGACTACATAGCGTTGAATACCAAGTGGATCAGCACTTGTACCTGACCCAGGTGGAAATGTCTGATTTTTACCAGCTACTGGTACTGCACCTTGAGGTGGACGAAAGGTGGTAGTAGTCGGCAAAGTTGGTTCTGGACAGGGAGAGGTTATACCTTCTTCGTCCTCTGGGGGAAATTCGAGTTCACCATCTTGAAGCTTGGAGATGGACTGGCCCAGCAGAGACATTGCACCTTTAAGGACTTCTGCATAGTCCTGCCCCGTCAACTTAGCTATGTTCCTCAGTTTACCAAGATAACTTTGGGTTTTTTGTGTTCCTTCCAACTCTGAACAAACGATTGAAAGCTCACAAATATCATACATGATTTTACCGTTACGACACGTAAATTTATGCGGTAAAATATCTCTTAACCCAGCTAATGCATTACCGGATTCAAACTCAACAACAATACAATCACGGAACACACTACTGGGTTCAGAAATAAGTTGAACCTTCGTAACTTTACCATAAGTACTTAGAAAATCAACCACTTCATTATCAGACTCATCACTGCTAGAGTATTTGACTATAACTGAGTTGGGAATTCTAATGCCTTCTTTTTCCAGAATGTCCATTTTCTTTGTTGCACAAAATGTTAATTTCTTTACTCGTTAATTAGTCACACTCTCTCCTGGCTGGCTCGCCAAGTTTGTGTAGCATATACGCTATTGCATAAGATTGCAGTGGGCCAATATCAGAAGATTAGATGTCGCTCTGGGAGAGAGTAAATTGAACCGAGCAATGTTTTTGGTTTTTCCACTGTGTATTAAATTTAAAACACACGTGTACAAGAGAATGGACATTCATAATATTTACACATACTCATCAATAAAGCATTGCAATTTTCAAAGCTCACAAAACATAAAAGTTTACAGGGTAATTGTTCATCAAAAGAAAACCGGGACCAAAAGAGTCCGACCATCTAAGTGTACAATGCAATGTTCATCAAAAGAAAACTGGGATCCAGAAGAGTCCGATCATTTAAGTGTAGGTGTGGAGGTGAGAAGTCCTCGGCCCACTGAGCCCCCTACCGGTCCGGCAAGGTGGATTGGAAACACTTTGAGTATTCCGGATCAGAAGTTTCAGGATTAACCTGCTCCTTGGCTCGCCATCATAAAAAATCAATCAATCCATCAATCGATGAATCAATGAATCACTGAATCGCTGAATGCGATCATCAGCTGAATCGCTGAATCACTGAATGCGATCATCAGCTGAATGCGGGAAACCTGGCCTGTACAAAAGGACCAAGCTCCAATGAATCATATATACATGGACGAATATCAACCAAATTGAACTGATAACTTCAGTAACATCATAACTTCAGTAACATCAACAAAGTATAAAGACATTTTGCTTCAGAGAATTATACAAACATTACATTGCATTATACAGTGTGTTACATTTGAAAAAAAACAAGGATTAGGCGTTAGTGCCATTATAAAGTGTGTTACATTTGAATTTGAAAAAAACAAGGATTAGGCGTTAGAAAACACATGCTAATCAGCTCCATTCAAACAAAGGGAGCAGCTAAGCTAGGCTAACGTTAGCAACAGCTTCCCACTCACCGATTTCCACACGTACAAGACTCAAAATTCACCGTGATTTTCCCCACTATAAGGACCGATAGTCGACGGCTCCTGTGACTCAGCTTCTCCGTTTGCCGCACACCTGCTACTAACGCTGTCTTATTAAGGAGACGCGGCAGGAAACAATGAGTCACGTGATCGCACGCAGCGTAAGCTCTGATTGGCTGACAATAACACGTGCACAAATCACTCCGCAGAGTTATAAGGCAGGGACAAAATGACAGGAGGGCCTAGTTTTACCACCTGGGTTACAAACTGAACTGGTGACTTGTTGCTGAAGACATTTCCAACCACATCAGTCCACCAGTAGAACTTCACCTACAGACTCTCTCAGACTGAAACTGCTAATGAAACGGATTCCTTCTTCATGGAGCTTCAGGAGAAACCATCAGACTGTTTGATTCACAGGACAGATGATCAGAGGACTAGAGTTTTTACCTCCATGATTTAAACAGGGACTGAAGTATGGGTAGAGTTCCTCGGTGAAGCAGCAGCCAGTGAAGGAGTAGATCAGAGCTGCAGCATCTACATCATAAAAGGAGACCAGACCCTCCTCATAATCCACAAACACCCCCACCTTCTCAGGAGCAGACTGGAGACGGAGAGGGACAGAAGGACCAGCAAGAGCGTTGTATTCATTTCCATTTCTTAAACAAAGAGTCCTGAAACCGTTCTGAGGAGTCGCTGTGATCTTTCCCTTCCTGTTGATGGATCTTCTGGCCACTCCTAAATCCCAGTCAGTTTTTCCTTTAACCTGAACCTCAAAGTAAAATCTACCTGAAGAGAAACTCTGACTTCCTAAAACACAAACACTTGGAGAAAATCTCTCTGGATTATCTGGAAGATTCTTCTTCACATCACCATGATAAACTTGTTTTCCATCATCAGAAAGAACGAGTTCAGGATGAGCTGTTTCAGGATCAAGAGTAACATCTACTGCAAACTGCTGGTCCTTCTTCAGCTTCTTCGTAACCAGCTTCTTCCTCTCCTTCCTGATTGTCTCCTCCAGCTGAGACACAGCTCTCACCACCGTCCCCTCATATGATGGTGGATAAACTCTGACCTGTGTCCAGTCCTTGGTGGGTGGAGCAGCTTTCAGGGAGGAGAAGCTTTGGAGGAGGTGGAGGTGGTCTTCAGAGCGTGAGAGCTGCTCCACCTCAGAGCTCCTCTTCATCAGCTCAGAGATCTCCTGTTCCAGATCTTTGATGAGGTCTTCAGCTTGTTTCTCTGTAGCTTTCTGTTTGTCTTGGATCTCCTTGATGAGCTGGTCCAGGTCTCTCTGAGCAGCCTCCATCAGAGCGGTGAAGACCTGAACACCTTCTGCTGTCTCTCTGTCTGCAGCATCTTTACTGATCTTCAGAGACTCTTTGAGCTCCTGAATCTTCAGTCGTCTCTTCTGGATCATCTGCT
The DNA here is from genome assembly GCA_902685375.1 of Neostethus bicornis. Taxonomy (NCBI): domain Eukaryota; kingdom Metazoa; phylum Chordata; class Actinopteri; order Atheriniformes; family Phallostethidae; genus Neostethus; species Neostethus bicornis. The sequence continues at coordinate 876,226 of LR738548.1, forward strand.
GAATGTCAGCCTCGGTCTTCCCCAGCTCTGCCTTCTTTCCTTCACATTCTTCTCTCAGAGGAACAAACTCATGACTCTTGTGGTCTAAAACAGGACAGAGCGAGCAGACACAGGTCTGGTCGGTCTTACAGAACAGCTCCAGAGGTTTATCATGCTTCCTACACATCCTGTACTCCATGTTCTCCACAGGCTCCATCAGCTGATGTCTTCTCAGACCTGAGAGTTTCAGATGAGGCTCCAGGTGAGTGTGACAGTAGGAGGTCAGACACACCAGGCAGGACTTCAGGGCCTTCAGTTTGGTTCCTGTGCAGACGTCACAGGGAACTTCTCCTGGTCTGGCAGCTTGTTGCTCTGAGCTGCTGCTGCTGGCTTCCTGCTGAGCTTCATGTTTGAACTGAGAAACCATTTCAGAGACAAAAGTGTTGACCTTCAGCTGAGGTTTGGTGGGAAACTTCTCTTTACATAAGGGACAATCATACAGAAGCTTATCCTGCCAGTGCTTAGAGATGCAGGTTTTACAGAAGTTGTGTCCACACGGTGTGGTGACTGGATCATTGAACATCTCCAGACAGATGGAGCACAGGAACTGGTCCTCAGATCTCTGGTAGCTTCTAGCAGACATGTCTGACCTGGGAGGAGTCATAAAAACAGCATTTAGAAAGAAGATCATGGGCAGCGCAGACATGGCCATGAGCCATCGCCATGAGTTTTTAATTTTTTTTGGCCAAAAATATTTTGCAATCATCTAAAAAAAAATTCAGACTGATAGCTTTTAATTACACAGAATGTTAAACCCAAATACACAGTGGGAATCAATATCAAGTTAAAATCATGAGCAAAAATAGTTTTTTTTTTTTAAAAATTCTTCAGGCATAAAAAATAAATAAAAAATAAACAAATGACACATAATTATACTCAGTAAAAGCCTCCTCCTCTATCCAACTCTGAAAGCTCAGAGGAAACAGGAAACCTAAAAAAAATACACCAGCCCAACCACCACATAACCAGAAGGGACGCTACACACAATTCTGCATCCAGGAGCCACCGACCCAAGAAGACCCAGACCTCTCATCACCTCAAGATCATGTCTGATGCTACTTACAGACGTTACCACAGAAAAACATTTCCCATAATGCTTCTTTTCTCATCCACCCCTAAAACACACACACTCATCTGTTTACTCTCAATTTTTTTCTCATTCATATTCACACACACACACACACACACACACACACACACACACACACACACACACACACACACCCTTTTTCCATTTACATTAAACATTGAGTGTAAACCTTCTCCACCTATGAGCCCCCTAACCTCCACCACTTTGCCTAGACCCATACTACTGTACTCCCCCTCCAAGATAAAAACATTTCCTTCTATGTGGTGTGAAGTTTTCTCCATGACTGAGTTTATCTGATGAGTTTGGAGGGAAACTTCCTGTTTACCTGAAACTCTCAGTTTGGCTTCAAAGCCAGTAAATATGAGCAGCTGGACTCACCTGTATTGGAGTCGGTTGTAGAGAAAGAAAAGATGAACTCAGTTTATTTTCCTTCTGATAGAAACACAGAGAGTAGCTCCGACAGCAGCTCGACACCAAAATACTTTCAGTTTGAATTCCAGAGAAATAAAACCAGTTTTTTTATCCTTGCTCCACCTCTTCCTGTGTTAACCCTTCAGGTGTGTTTCAGAAGGAGGGAGCATTGGTTTTAAAGCACAGAGAAGTGATGATAGAAAGATTTTCTAATGACAGCAGTCGTCTGTTCTAAATATAAAGTCCATCATGTAGAACGCATCTAACCACAAACATTAGATTAGAAACATTTGATTGTTTCACAGCTTTAACTCTAGAAATACAAACATTATTAGTTTCTAGGGGTGTAACGCTTCATGTATTCATACTGAACTGTTTCAGTACAGGATAATCGGTTCAGTGCAGGGCTGTGCATGAATGATTACAACCTGTCACTGTGTGTTTGCAGCTCTCTCACATAGAACTTGTACACATGCCTGATGTTATGTTTTGCATGTAGTTGAAGTTATTTTTAAACCCCAAAACCCACTTTGTTTACAATTAAATCAACTGTTTCTGTCAATTTTAAACACAATTTTTAGAAATATAAAAGAAGCAACAGAGTTTTATTTTAAAAAAAAAGTGGATCAAATTCCAGAAATCGGGAGAACTTGATCTACATTTTATCTTCTAAACTGTTAAACTCATCGCTAGGGATGGTTGTCAATACCATCTTATTGATGCTAGTACTCTTATCGATACCGCTTATCAATCCAGTATCTTATTAAAAATCTCATTGATACTTTCCTAGTGTAAAAAAAAAAATAGAGGAAGACAAACTATACAGATGCAATCAAAGCTTTTATTTTGAAACATTTTAAAATAAATTATTAACTTAACCTCCTTTACATTAAAGAAATGAAATTATTCTTCTTCTGTACCGCTTTTCCCCAGCGGGGTGCCGGAGCCTCTACCGGCGACTTTGATTGAAATAAATATAAACATCTTACATAAACTGTACAATTAACAATAAAATAAAGTCTTCCCACTTCAAACATCAATAAACTTAACTGGTAATCTCAAGTTATTCTCATCTTAAAAACATCCTTCACACACTGTTTTACAGCATTAAAATATCTCCCTTTTTCTGGTCGCGGTCTTATGTCTGATGAAACACTATTATTAGATGTGTGCATCCACAACACACCTTTTTTTTTTTTTTAATTTATTTATTTATTTATTTATTTATTTATTTTAGTCACATTGTAATTTCACATTAATGAAAGAAGAATTGTATTTTACCATCAGACCGAAAAGGTATCGGCTGAAGCAAACGTTTATTACACCGATCCTTTTTTCAAATTACCATGAAAGCAAAACATATGAGTTAATATTCAGAAATCCATCATAACAAATCAAATTAAAATTAGAACATCAAATAAAAAGTAATACAATTGTCACTTTAAATTCATTACATATAAGCTTGAATTTAACCTTAAAGACTTGCATATTTTTTAAGCAATAACTTAAATTTCTTCTTTAAACAGAAAAGATTGGAACATAATTTAAGTTCATCATCACAATTAAATTATTCCAAAGGTCCACATCTTCAATGGAAATACAGAATTTTTTACCATTTGTTCTAAATTTTTTTTTTAATGAACACATCATTTCCTCTCAGTTCGTATGGACTTTCCCTAATGTTATACATAGTTTGTAGAGAGTTTGACATCATGTTTGTTTTTATCTTAAACATAAATTTTAAAGTGTGTAATTCCACTAAATCATAGAACTTTAATGTTTTTAAATTTATAAATAGATTATTGGTTGATTATAAGATGAAAATGTTTTTACTCGTATTGCTTTTTTTTTGTAAAATATAAATTGGTTTTGTGTTAGTTTTGTACGTATTTCCCCAAATCTCAATACAATAAGTTAAATATGGAAGTACTAATGTATTATATAACATAAACAAACTGTTTTTATTTATTACTAATGTATTTTATAACATAAACAAACTGTTTTTATTTATTACTGATGTATTATATAACATAAACAAACTGTTTTTATTTAGGACATATCTGAATTTATAAATGATTGCTATTACTTTAGACAGTATTTTTTTTTCTTTCCAGCTTAATTTGTAATCTGTAATCATTCCAAGGAACTTACTGTCATAAGCTCGTTCTAAAGGGGTGTTATTAAGCATAATGAAATGTTTCGATATTATTATTGTGGTAATGATAAGTTTTTGGGTCTCGTTCAGTTTAAAGTGAATTTTTTCCTCCGTCAGATTAAAATTTCTTTTATCTCTTTGCAACAACTGAAGAAACGTTGTATAAAATATCTGATTGAATAAAAAAAATTGTGAGAAACATTCATTAAATAATGACCTCTGGCACAAACAGGATCATACTGGTGTTTGCTGTAATATGGCCTTGAAAATCTTCTCCTTCTGTTTAACACACAGCAAACATTTACTATCAATGCTTAACCTTAGCTAAATAAAACATTCAAAAACATACCTTTATTTAATAAAAGTAAAATGTTAATCTTCTTAAAATATAAAAAGGTAAAGAGTAAACAATCAACTTTCTTCACTGGTCATTTCAGCATAAAAAGTAGAAAGAAAAGTAAAGAAAAAGTGGAAGTAAACTTCTCATGAAAAACCTAATTGAATAAAAAAAAAACTGAGAGAAACATTCATTAAATGAGATTTATTTTCGGTAAACATTCATCACACTGATCATGAAGGAAAACATTTAGGACAGCGGCCCCCATTACATCCACCCTGATAGACCAGTAGATCTCTGAGAAAAATAATACATGTCACCTCATAATCTGTCCTCAGTCAGAATATTTAATCATTTTATTTACATACAGACAGAGAAATCCACTGTAACCATAGCAACCAAACATCACGTTGAGTTAAAGAAGAGGTTACATGCAAAAGGATCTTTTTGAAGTTTCAGCTGAGTTTGAATGACCTTCCAAAGCTTTGCAGAAGGACTGACAGACTATCAGTGAGAAGGTGAGGAGAGATCCTCTCCCAGGATGGACAGACAGAATGTACCTAGGACTGGGATTACAGATTAGATCATCTACAGAGAAACATGGAGACAGACAGAAGAAACTACAGAATAATCCACATGGAAACAGAACTGGTGACTTGTTGCTGAAGACATTTCCAACCTCATCAGTCCACCAGTAGAACTTCACCTACAGACTCTCTCAGACTAAAACTGCTGATGAAACAGATTCCTTCTTCATGGAGCTTCAGGAGAAACCATCACACTGTTTGATTGACATGACTGATGATCAGAGGACAAGAGTTTTTACCTCCATAGTTTAGACTAGGACTGAAGTATGGGTAGAGTTCCTCAATGAATCAGCAGCCAGTGAAGGAGTAGATCAGAGCTGCAGCATCTAGATCATAAAAGGAGACCAGACCCTCCTCATAATCCACAAACACCCCCACCTTCTCAGGAGCAGACTGGAGACGGACTGAAGGACCACATAGAGCTTGGTACTCATTTCCATTTCTTAACCAAACAGCCCAGAAACCATTTTGAGGAGTCGCTGTGATCTTTCCCTTCCTGTTGATGGACCTTCTGGCCACTCCTAAATCCCAATGAGTTTTTCCTTTAACCTGAACCTCAAAGTAAAATCTGCCTGAAGAGAAACTCTTACTTCCTAAAACACAAACACTTGGAAAAAATCTCTCTGGATTATCTGGAAGATTCTTCTCCACATCACCATGATAAACTTGTTTTCCATCATCAGACAGGACGAGTTTAGGATGAGCTGTTTTAGGATCAAGAGTAACTTCCACTGCAAACTGCTGATCCTTCTTCAGCTGGTCAGCAACCAGCTTCTTCCTCTGCTTCCTGATGGTCTCCTCCAGCTGAGACACAGCTCTCACCACCGTCCCCTCATATGATGGTGGATGAACTCTGGTCTCTGTCCAGTCCTTGGTGGGTGGAGCAGCTTTCAGGGAGGAGAAGCTTTGGAGGAGGTGGAGGTGGTCTTCAGAGTGTGAGAGCTGCTCCACCTCAGAGCTCCTCTTCATCAGCTCAGAGATCTCCTGTTCCAGATCTTTGATGAGGTCTTCAGCTTGTTTCTCTGTAGCTTTCTGTTTGTCTTGGATCTCCTTGATGAGCTGGTCCAGGTCTCTCTGAGCAGCCTCCATCAGAGCGGTGAAGACCTGAACACCTTCTGCTGTCTCTCTGTCTGCAGCATCTTTACTGATCTTCACTGAATCTTTGAGCTCCTGAATCTTCAGTCGTCTCTTCTGGATCATCTGCTGAATGTCAGTCTCGGTCTTCCCCAGCTCTGCCTTCTTTCCTTCACATTCTTCTCTCAGAGGAACAAACTCATGACTCTTGTGGTCTAAAACAGCACAGAGTGAGCAGACACAGGTCTGGTCGGTCTTACAGAACAGCTCCAGAGGTTTATCATGCTTCCTACACATCCTGTCCTCCATGTTCTCCACAGGCTCCATCAGCTGGTGTCTTCTCAGCTTTGGGAGTGTCAGATGAGGCTCCAGGTGAGTGTGACAGTAGGAGGTCAGACACACCAGGCAGGACTTCAGAGCCTTCAGTTTGGTTCCTGTGCAGACGTCACAGGGAACTTCTCCTGGTCTGGCAGCTTGTTGCTCTGAGCTGCTGCTGCTGGCTTCCTGCTGAGCTTCATGTCTGAACTGAGAAACCATTTCAGAGAGTAAAGTGTTGACCTTCAGCTGAGGTTTGGTGGGAAACTTCTCTTTACACAAGGGACAATCATACAGAAACTTCTCCTGCCAGTGCTGATTGATGCAGGTTTTACAGAAGTTGTGTCCACACGGTGTGGTGACTGGATCAGTGAACATCTCCAGACAGATGGAGCACTTAAACTGGTTCTCAGATCTCTGGTGGCTTCCAGCAGACATGTCTGACCTGGGAGGAGTCAGAAAAACAGCAATTAGAAAGAAGATCATGAGGGCAGTAAAACCAAGACCATCATAAATTATTTTATATTGTGGCTGTGAAAATTTTGCAGTCATCCTAATTTTTTTTTAGACTGATAGCATTTAATCTCCCATAGAGTCAAACCCTAACTATCAGTGGGATAAAACACAGTTTTAGGTTAAAGTCGTAGAAAAAAATAACTTTTTGATTATTATTTGTTTTAAAAAAAATCCTCATATGTGACCAAAAACTTTTTTTATATTGATCTGAGCAAGTTTAGCTTAAAAATTCAAAATCACTCAAAGTTCGAACCAAAGTGTAAATAAAACAGTCATTTTGAGTTTTTAAGGGAATTCTCTTTTTAATGGTTCTTAAATTGTTTTTTGGACAAAAAAATGCAGTAGAATCAGTGTAAAATCAGGTTTTTCCTTCACAGTTTTTTAAGATGCACAACACTGAGTCACCAGCCTCTGACATTAGTCAGAGAAGCCTGAAAGTGTCCATGATCAAAAGGAGCCTCTAAGTTAGATGTTAAATCACCAGACTGCTGGACATCTGAGCTGCTGGTGGTGACACATTGTGATAACCACAACCATACAAACCACAACCAGAAAATCTAGGATGAAACAAGCAAAGTACAATTTATACAAAATAATACATTCACCCCAACAACACACACTACATCTGTGAACTCTCACACACACTACACACACACACACACACACACACACACACACACACACACACACACCACACAAACACACCCTTTTTTCATTTACATTAACCATTGAGTGTAAACCTTCTCCACTGATGAGCCCCCTAACCTCCACCACTCTGTCTAGACCCATACTACTGTACTCCCCCTCCAAGATAAAAACATTTACTTCTATGTGGTGTGAAGTTTTCTCCATGACTGAGTTTATCTGATTAGTTTGGATGGAAACTTCCTGTTTACCTGAAACTCTCAGTTTGTCTTCAAAGCCAGTAAATATGAGCAGCTGGACTCACCTGTATTGGAGTCGGTTGTAGAGAAAGAAAAGATGAACTCAGTTTATTTTCCTTCTGATAGAAACACAGAGAGTAGCTCTGACTGCAGCTCCACTCTAAAATACTTTCACTTTTGAGTTCCAGAGAAATAAAAAGTTTTTTTTTTCCAGCATTGCTCCACCTCCTCGTGCACTGGGTTCACCTTTCAGGTATGTCTCAGAAGGAGGGAGGATCGGTTCCAAAACACAATTTCATATTAAAAAAAAGTTGTCGGTTGGTTTTGGCAGAACTCCCTGATGAAGCCCCACCTCCACCATTCACTCCTTCAATTCAGAAACTTTGCCGCTCCCAGACTGTGGGAGCTTTTTTTATGTTGTTGTTTTTACCCTGCAGAATACTGACAGATCAGAATGCTAAGTAACGCTGGAAAGATTAGTTTTTCCAGTCAGCAGATAGAAGAATTGTTTTATTTATATTTTTAATATTTTATGTTACATCCTAAATGTGTTTGTTTTCTGTGGTTTATTTTCCTGACCTGACAGGGAACACTGAGGAGAGAGGGACAGGTAAAGCAGTGAGAAAGAAGAAAAAGAGAGGAGGATAAAGTGAAGAGATAATCTGTAGTTACAATATTCAGCATCACATCCAACCTGCTGGATCGTCTGAAAAACAAAGAAACAAAAGTTTAAACCAGAGATAAAACTGAAACAAAAACAACCAATTATAACAAATGATGTATCTCTCCTTCACACGGCGAGGGTGGAGCAGCCTGCCACTGAAGCTGCTTTTTAGTGCAGACAGTGTCCTGCAGGGGGTGGGACTTGTGTACATCATTTGGTGGGTGGGACATTCACCAAACGATGTAATGGTGGACCAACATTTCTTCAAATCTGTCTGGAAGTCATTCTCTGTGGTCTCTCTAATTTCCTCCCAAGCCCAGGCCTTAGCCTCAGCCACCATCAAAGCTGCGTTCAGCTTTGTCCACCTATACTTGGCAGCTACTTCAGAAGTACCATAGGCCAAGAAGGTGCGGTACAAATCTTTCCTCAGCTTTTTAAAATTATTTTTATTTTATATACTTAGTTCATCCCGTTCCAGGAAATTTGTGTGCTGCATTACACCGCAGCAGGCTGCCATCTATGACAGTGCCAATGGTGGGAGAAACCTGGGGTTAAGTGTCCACAGTTTAAACCGACCACAGTTTGTGAGAGCCTGGTACTGCGTGTCAGACCTGGTCACCAGCAGCACTGGTGCCCCACAGGGGACTGTCCTGCCCCCCTTCCTCTTCACCCTCGACACAGCAGACTTCAGACACAACAATGAAGGACGCCTGCTGCAGAAGTTCTCCGATGACACCGCAATAGTTGGTCTCATCAGCGACGACAATGATGCGGAGTACAGAGGACTGACGCAGAACTTTGTGGACTGGTGTCAACAAAACCACCTCCTGATCAATGCAGAGCAAACCTAGGAGCTGGTGGTGGACTTCCGCAGGCATCACTCTACCCCTCCCTCACTAGTGAAGATCCAGGGAATGAACATTGAGCAGGTGGGCTCTTACAAATACCTGGGTGTTCACCTCAACAACAAATTGGACTGGACTCATAACACCGATGCTCTGTACAGGAAGGATCAGAGCAGGTTCTGCCTTCTGAGGAGACTGCGGTCCTTTGGAGTGAATGGGGCACCTCCTGAAGACCTTCTACGAGTCTGTGGTGGCATCCATCATCCTGTACGGTGTGGCATCACAGAAAGGGAGAGGAAGAAGCTGGACAGATCATCAACAAGTCCAGCTTTGTCCTGGGCTGCTCCCTGGACTCAGTGCGGGAGGTGGGTGACAGAAGGGTCCTGAAGAGACTGACATTCATGCTGGACAACAAGTCCCACCCCTGCAGGACACTCTGTCTGCACTAAAAAGCAGCTTCAGTGGCAGGCTGCTCCACCCTCGCTGCGTGAAGGAGAGATTCAGGAGGTCATTCCTTCCTTCTGCTGTGAGACTCCACAATGAGCAATTTTATCCATGTGCTCTTTTTGCTATTTCTGAACAGAACTGTGTGGTAGCTCACTCACTTTGAATGCATATTTCTGTCCCAGTTCTTAGTCTATTTTGCCTTTTCTGTTTTTGTTTTGTTTGTGCATACTTGTCATGTCCTTTTTTCTCCCTGTGCATATACTGTTGCATACTGCAATATCCACATTGTGGGACAAATAAAGGTATTCTTAACTTAACTAAATCTCTAAAACACTTCCTTATTAATATTTATACATACACACATATACACACAAACACGCCCTATGTTAATTGACGTGAACCGTTCCGTTCAGTCGTCTTCCGCTTATCCGGGGCCAGGCTGTGGAGGAAACAGCCTCAGATTGGAGGCTGTTTCCTCCACAGGTTCTCTCCCAGGTTCCCCTACCCCGGCTGCATCCTCCAGCTCATCTGGAAGGATCCCAAGTGGTTCCCTGGTCCAGGGTCTGCCTCTTAGTCTCCTACCGGTGGGACGTGCCCGAAACACCTCACCAGCAAGGCACTCGGGGGGCAACTAGATCCTGGTTACCATGATGACGGTAGGAACATTGATCCTGGTTACCATGGTGGTGGTAGAAATGTAGATCCTGGTTACCATGGTGGGGGTAGAAATGTAGATCCTGGTTACCATGGTGGGGGTAGGAACGTAGATCCTGGTTACCATGGTGAGGGTAGGAACGTAGATCCTGGTTACCATGGTGAGGGTAGAAATGTAGATCCTGGTTACCATGGTGAGGGTAGGAACGTAGATCCTGGTTACCATGGTGAGGGTAGGAACATAGATCCTGGTTACCACGGTGAGGGTAGGAATGTACCGTATTTTCACGACCATAAGGTGCACATGAAAGTCTCAAATTTTCTTCAAAACGAGAGGTGTGCTCTATCATGCAGTGCGCCCTATCTGATTTGTGATTTGCGGACGTATCATAGAAACATGCGGCAGACGCAGTTGAGAACATTAAAGGGGGAAGTGTGGGCGTGGATTCCATATAAAAAGAACAGGTATGGGCTTTATGCAGAACATCGCTGTTTTAACAACACTGAAAATAGAAAAGAGACACGCTTATGAAGCTCAGTTTAAACTGATGCCAATCAGCAGCGCAGAGGAACATGGGAATCGAGCCGCTGCAAGAAAATTTTAATTTCATGAGTCGATGGTTCGTAAGTGGAGGAAGCTGGAAAATGAGCCGCGAGAGGTGAAGAAGTCGCAGCTGAGTTTCCGCAGAAATAATACGAGTTGGCTAGAGTTGGAGGAAAGACTCCAGCAGCGATGGATGACCAGAGGAGACCACAGCTTCAGGAAGGGGGGAAGGAAGCTTGGGCTAACGTGTCTGCTGGCACTGTTGTCAGAGCTTTCACTGAAGCCGGCATCATTTCCGAGGAGCCGCACGGTACAGAAAGTGACTCTGAGAGCGAGGAAAGGGAACCTGCTTTGTTGAGTTAAGGGTAGCTTTTATATTCTGAAACAAAGCATGAGGACTTTGATGGGTTTGATAAATGACTTTATGACGACTGTAAATAATATTTAAATAAAGACAACCAAACTCAGTTTTGCTCCAGATCTGTTTTTAAATACACACACTTGTGTAAGGCGGACGGTAGAGGATATGTATATAAAAGTCGCGCCCTATCATCGGATGCGCCATATGTTTGTGTTAAATACAGTACAGGCAAAATTTGAACTGCGCCATTTAATACGGTGCGCCTTTTGGTCGTGATAATACGGTAGATCGGATTGTACTACTCTCTGCCAGATTGCCTTGGCCCTTTCCCCCTTAAACCCTACTCTAACCAGGGTCTGTATCCCCATTCCCCCTCCGTAACCCCTGGCTTTCCATCTCATTCATTGTTCTCTATTGTCTGTTTATTTAGAATTACACTGCTAGTTGGTAGAATACAATTCACATGTTGTCCACCTCTCTCCCTCCTCTGTGGGAGAGAGCCCCATTCAGGACTCTGCGTTCCTGTCCTGGGCATGGCCACACCGAGGAGACCTCAGCGCTTCATCATCCGCGCTCCATCAGGATGAAATCCATCTACTCATCCCCGTCCAGGGCATCGCTGGGCTGAGGAGCCCCCCGTGTTTCCATCAGGATGAAGAACATCTATTGACTTCTTTAGATATTTAGCTGTAGAGAAGATTAAGCTAATATTTAAACAATAATCTTTGACACATTGGTTGCTCGTCCCGGGGGAGGGATCTCTCTTTCATGTGAATCTCCATGAGGTTTCTTATTTTTTAGGAGTTTTTCCTCGCCGTGAAGGAGAGTCTAAGGACATAAATGTGCTAGTCTTGTTTAGTTAGCATTTGTTAGTTATTTTTCTTGCTGTGTATTTGTTTTAATACATTCCTCTTTTTCTTGTGAAGCCCACTGAGACGGAAATTCTGTGATTTTGGGCTAAAAAAATAAAATTGAACTGAATTCAATTGAAATACTTTTTATTGTTGGTTAAATAAATCTTTGATTTAAATGAAGTTCTCTAAACAACATCTCATTGGTCAAATAAAGACCAGGTTATGATGATGAAATGGTCTTAATAGTCATTTTAAGCCAAATTCCTTGAAGATGTGTTTGTTTCTAGATTTAATCAAAATAAAATATAAAACGTTCTGAAAAGAAACAAAAAGATTATTCAGAATTTGTTAATAAATCTTTTCAAACAAAAACAATGAACATCAGTGTTTGATTGACACCTATTCAATCCAGCAGAAAAAACTTTGAAGGCCCTGACAGTCCACCACTCCATTTAATAGAGTGTTATATAACATGTATTTTGTAAAAAGAAGAAAACACAACGTTTTTATGTGTTGTTTTGGCCGAAAATAGAATAAAATTACTTGAACCAGGATAGATTATTCAGCTCCTGCATGAATGGGTTTCTGAGTAATCTGGTCTAAACTTTTCTTCTTTTGTGTCCAGTTGAAACATATCCCATCAGGTGTTGGTTAAAAGAACCGGACAACAGAATGACGATTGAGCGTTGCAACAAAGGGTCAAGAAGTTTTTTCAAACAAGGTGAGTCCTGCATCCACAAGGTAGCACTAGTTTATCGACTTCTTCAATGGTTCTTTTCATGAAGCGTTTCTGTTTTCAGAGGATGGAACGAGGGGTTGTGGATTTTTTCATACCTGTATGAAGCCGAGAGTGACCTGTTGTGAAACAGATACCTGCAACCTTTGAAATGTTCAATAAAGTCTCTAAATTATAAAATGTTAAAGTCTTACAAGAAGTCTTTCATGTTTTCAAACATCATTTTTTACACATCCATGATGGTGTTTGTTCTCATAATTAAACATCACAGCTACTTTAGGTGTGTGCAGAACCATGAACGGTCGTATCTGAGCTGAGCTCTGATTAGATCCTTCTTTTTTGTTCTGAAAGCTACAAATTTTAGCTTTTATTTCACATCAAATTTCTGTTTGTAAAAATCAATGTCACCAATTTACTTCCAGGTAGCTAATGCTAGCAGCTAGACGTACTAGATGCTATTAGCACACTGAGAGAAGAATTAATGAGTCCAATGACGAGCACTGAAAAGTCACACTCAGACCAGCTACTTGAGCTTCAAGGTTCGTTAGAGAGGAGAGTTGGATTGTGTGACTGCTGCCCACTGTCAGCCTCCACTTGATGGAGACTGAGATTAATGTGTGTTATCTTAAAAATACACCATACACAAGCATCTAGATAAAACTATGAAAATGACATTGTTTGGACCCTTCCAGCTGCTGGAATGACGATTCCTCTGGGATCAAACTCTCACACAGCAGACAGGATGACTCATATGCTGCTTATTTCACTCCCGTATACTTGATGATTATGTTTGGAGTCACCCTGGAGAAATGTTTCCGGTAGATTAGATGGTAGCAAAATTATTTTCTTTACCTGCCTTATCTTCTTCTTCTTTCGGCATTTCCCTCCAGGGGTCGCCAAAGCCAGTCAGTTTCCTCCATCTAACCCTATCTCATGCATCCTCTTCGGTCACACCAACTATCTTCATGTCTTCCTTCACTGTATCCATGAACCTCCTCTTTGGTCTTCCTCTAGGCCTCTTTCCTGGTGGTTCCAAACCCAGCATCCTTCTTCCTGTCAGGTTAAGTAAGTGTCAGAGAGTTTTTTGTTCATTTCCTGTTTTATTTTGAAATCACTCTCTTTATTTGCTTTCAGGTGCTGTGTCTTCCCCTTGGGTGTGTCTTCCTGGTCTGATCACCTTTCTTCCCTAATGATCTTCACCTGTTTCCTATTTTCTCCTGGCGGTATTGAAGGGGTTGCTTTTCCTCACTCCCCTGCGGGTTTGTCTTGTCTTTCTGATCTCCTCTACTTGTCTGTTGATGTTTGGAAGTGAATCTCGTATTTTCAAGCTCTAAGTTTTGAGATGTTTAGTATTTTGCTCGGTGGAAGCTTGTTTGCAGTTTGGTTTTGTTTGGTTTGTGTGACTACTGCCCAGTTTGGTTTTGTGTGGATACAAAGCATGACAGTAGATGCTCCAAACAAAGTCTTTTGTTTGCAGCTCCAGACTTTCTTTGGAGCATCTACTGTCATGCTTTGTATCCACACAACAAACCTTGACACTTCCGATGTACTCTCTCTCTCTCCTCTGCACATGTCCAAACCATCTCAGTCTGGCCTCTCTGACTTTAAAACCTCTAACATGTGCTGTTCCTCTGATCAACTCATTTCTAGTTGGTCTCATGCCAATTAAAATATGTACAGAAGTTTGGTAATTAGTTTTTAACAGTGCACATGTCCATATAGGTAACATCTAGAGACCCTTTTTTTAACCCTTTTTAATTTAATCTTTAATCTTTTTCTTGAACTCCACATAAAAAACATGGAGTTCCATTTCTTTTAATTGGACCGTTGAAAAGCTCCTTCTCATCGTCCTCATTCATTTTACTGGCTAATGTTGGTTCAACCATAACAAAATAATTATAAAGACTATCTGTGATTTTATTTAAATGATCTACTTTTGATTCATTTTGGTTCCAAAAAGAACTTGAAATTCCATTTGTTTGTATTTGTTTCTGATTAGATGTTTTATTGAATCCCATGTTTTTTGTTTATTGGTTTTACTGGTCATTTCAGCATAAAAAGTAGAAAGAAATCTTAGAAGTAAAGAAGAAGTAGAAGTAAACTTCTTATGAAAAATCTGATTGAATAAAAAAAAAAAACCTTGAGAGAAACATTCATTAAATCAGATTTATTTTCAGTAAACATTCATCACACTGATCATGAAGGAAAACATTTAGGACAGCGGCCCCCATTACATCCACCCTGATAGACCAGTAGATCTCTGAGAAAAATAATAAACTGAAACTGCTGATGAAACAGATTCCTTCTTCATGGAGCTTCAGGAGAAACCATCAGACTGTTTGAATGACAGGACAGATGATCAGAGGACTAGAGTTTTTACCTCTATGATTCAGATGTGGACTGAAGAATGGATAGAGTTCCTCAGTGAAGCAGCAGCCGGTGAAGGAGTAGATCAGAACTGCAGCATCTACATCATAAAAGGAGACCAGACCCTCCTCATAATCCACAAACACCCCCACCTTCTCAGGAGCAGACTTGAGATGCAGACATAATGAATGTCCAGTTAAAGCTCCAATCTCATCTCCATTTCTTAACCAAACAGTCCAGAAACCGTTCTGAGGATTCAGTGTGATCGCTCCCTTCCTGTTGATGGACCTTCTGGCCACTCCTAAAGACCAGTCAGTTTTTCCATTAACCTAAACCTCAAAGTAAAATCTGCCTGAAGAGAAACTCTGACTTCCTAAAACATTAACACAGTAAGAAAATCTCTCTGGATTATCTGGAAGCTTCTTCTTCACATTACCAGTAAGAACTTGTTTTCCATCATCAGACAGGACGAGGTAAGGATGAGCTGTTTTAGGATCCAGAGTAACATCTACTGCAAACCGCTGGACCTTCTTTATCTTCTCAGCAACCAGCTTCTTCCTCTCCTTCCTGATGGTTTCCTCCAGCAGAGACACAGCTCTCACCACCAGTCCCCTCATATGATGGTGGAATAAACTCTGACCTCTGTCCAGTCTTTGGTAGGGTGGAGCAGCTTTCAGGGAGGAGAAGCTTTGGAGGAGGTGGAGGTGGTCTTCAGAGTGTGAGAGCTGCTCGACCTCAGAGCTCCTCTTCATCAGCTCAGAGATCTCCTGTTCCAGATCTTTGATGAGGTCTTCAGCTTGTTTCTCTGTAGCTTTCTGTTTGTCTTGGATCTCCTTGATGAGCTGGTCCAGGTCTCTCTGAGCAGCCTCCATCAGAGCGGTGAAGACCTGAACACCTTCTGCTGTCTCTCTGTCTGCAGCATCTTTACTGATCTTCAGCGACTCTTTGAGCTCCTGAATCTTCAGTCGTCTCTTCTGGATCATCTGCTGAATGTCAGCCTCGGTCTTCCCTAGCTCTGCCTTCTTGCCTTCGCATTCTTCTTCCAGAGGAACAAACTCATGACTCTTGTGGTCTAAAACAGCACAGAGCGAGCAGACACAGGTCTGGTCGGTCTTACAGAACAGCTCAAGATGTTTATCATGCTTCCTACACATCCTGTCCTCCATGTTCTTCACAGGCTCCATCAGCTGATGTCTCCTCAACATTGAACATGTCATAAGGGGCTCCAGGTGAGTGCGACAGTAGGAGGTCAGACACACCAGGCAGGACTTCAGGGCCTTCAGTTTGGTTCCTGTGCAGACGTCACAGGGAACTTCTCCTGGTCTGGCAGCTTGTTGCTCTGAGCTGCTGCTGCTGGCTTCCTGCTGAGCTTCATGTCTGAACTGAGAAACCATTTCAGAGAGTAAAGTGTTGACCTTCAGCTGAGGTTTGGTGGGAAACTCCTTTTCACACAAGGGACAATCATACAGAAGCTTCTCCTGCCAGTACTGAGTGATGCAGGCTTTACAGAAGTTATGTCCACACGGTGTGGTGACTGGATCATTGAACATCTCCAGACAGATGGAGACAGATGTCTGAATTAACTTTAAAGACATGAAACCACACTTCTGATCTTTTTACATTACTTCACTGTTCTGCCATTCTCATGTTTGTCAGTAATTTGTCAGCAGAAGAAAACCTGCTTCGTTATTAACACACACTATTTGCAGCCCGTAGTAATATAATAATATATGATGATATTACAATATAACAGGAGACGGATGCTTTTTGATGAACTTGAAACATAATTGAAACATAATTGAAACATTTTTTAATTCTACTAGTTTGTTAAATTTAAGTATTTTATCTTTTAAGATCAGAGCATTAAGTATGATCTAAAACTCCAGCCTTAGCAACAATTATGTTATTCTCTAATCAAATAATTTGCAGAGTTGTTTTTTTTTTTTTTTTAATTAGAACCCCATATTTCAGCACAGTAGTTTAGAAATGGTAAAATGAGAGAATTGTACAGGATGAATTACAATTTTTGTTAAGAAAATATTTTGCTTTGTGCTGAACTTTGTGCATTTCATAAATAAATAAAAGAATTAATGAATAAATAGAAGTAATAAATATTAAAGTAAGTTTAAATCCACAGATATGTGTTTATTATGATAGTCAGACATGACTACTAAGTTTATGTTGTAAAAATGTACATACTTAA
This sequence comes from Neostethus bicornis, assembly GCA_902685375.1. Classification (NCBI taxonomy): domain Eukaryota; kingdom Metazoa; phylum Chordata; class Actinopteri; order Atheriniformes; family Phallostethidae; genus Neostethus; species Neostethus bicornis. The sequence goes on from LR738548.1 coordinate 893,309, forward strand.
TTTTTAGATTGAGATGCAGTAGTTTTATTAAAACTATTTTGTGTTGATAGAATAAGCTTGGTTTGATAAGTTTTGAGGTTTTGTGGAAAACAGTCTCGGTGGAAGACAAAGTCAACTGATTTCTTTACAAGTTTATTGTATAGATCAAATGTGCATATGTGTAGAGCTGGAGAGATCTCTCCCTAAGTTTTTCACCATACAACCTTGATGCATTGCTGTACTGAAGGTTTACCCTCCCCCTATATAAGTTCAGAGTAATCTCAGCCTTGAAGTAACCCAGCATAACCCAGCAGACCACATGATCATTGATACACTATGATGAGAGACTAAACTGTTCAGATTTTAACGATCAACTACTAATGTTTGTTAAATACTGCTGTTTAATAAAACATTTCCATTACAAAGATAATGCCTTTTTCACTCTCTGTAGATTACTTGATTTCTAAAAAAAAAAAAAAAAAAATTACATGAGACGAGGTGCTTACATAGACGATGTTTGGAATCTAAGCTGTAGATTGTCTGTAGATTGGCTAACTGATGTTAAACAGATGTTTTAATCCTATACGGAACATAAATTAATTTAAAATAATAATATTTAACTTTGTGACCTTCACTCATCAGACAGGCAGAGAAAGAAGTTTTGACAAACTAAATAATACATGATTGGAGGTGTGGCAAGGCAGGCCACATAGTAAGGAAAGGCGGATCACCAGTGGAGACAAGGAGGATTGCAATTCAGGAAGCCTCAAGGCCACAGAACAATCAACAGATGATGCACAAGTACTGTAGCCACTTCAAGAAGTAATATTTGGCAGGGACTCACAGTTAAGAGATAAGATATCGTGGGATCCACAGGCAGACCAGGCCTTTCTGTTATTAAATCAGCTACAAAAGATCATTTGGGAAGCATTATGGAAGCAGAACTAATAGGACTTAAAACTGTTTAGCACTATTTGCAGACCTTAATGCATTACTGAGAGCTTGTCTACATTAAATCTCGCAGCAGACGCCTACTGAGGAGAGTGGAAACTCCGTTCCCACTGAAGGGAGTGATGGGAACGGAGACAACTAACATCTAGTGTTGTTCGTTCTTTTTATATCTATTTATATTTTTGCCTGTATCTTTAGGAGGCCTATGGTTTAATACGCTGGGAGCAGATCCGGAGGAGTCTATCCTACCATCCACACACCAGCAAGCTGTAATACAACACGAACACCATGAGGGTGATAATCAATGGTTGAAACTAGCACACTATACGGCCAACATTACAAATATTACTACACCATGTTGGGTACATATCGGAGGACATTACATCACAATTGGCTTATGATTCGGAACTTAAGGCTGTGGTATCTATGGCAAACAAGCACAGAGTTTCCCAGGACGCTTACATGCAGAACAGGGGGTATGTGTGCTGCAGTCTGTATAGATCATTGCTTTTGTTACTTTGTTTGATTGTTTTTGGATGTGATTTGCCATGTGTGATGAAGTTGATTTCCAGATCCGTGTCGAGGCTGTCCGCTGGCATGTTCGTACAGAGATCTGTGTCTATACATAGCATGCGTGTGTTACACTATGATGAGTGTAACACTTGCAAAACTCAAGAAAATCAAATCAGTCTGAGGCCATGTCCACACGTAGCCTGGTATTTTTGAAAATGTATTTTTGTTGTCATTCGTTTCAGAAAAACCCTTGCTTACACACTTAACCGTTTTCAATACAACCACAACCACACAAACCCTTATAAAAACGCTTCTGAGTGTGATTTTAAACACCAAGTACTCTCTTTCCTGTCTCCCTGATCACACTAGCTGTAATTGTCCAGTCATCTGTAAGAATCTCCTGCCCACCAAGAGCCTGTCTCAACTCCTTTATAAAATTTCGAGCAACACTCTTCCTTATTCAGCTTCCACCATATAGACTTCTGCACTCCCTTCATCCTCTTAAACTTCCTCATTGCTATGGTCATCTTACACACCATCCTGTGCTGTTTGGCTACACTGTCTCCTGCTACAACTTCAAAGTCACTGATCTCTTTCAGATTACACAGCCTACACAAAATGTAATCTACCTGTGTAATCCTCCTCCACTCTTATAAGTCACCCTGTGTTCCAGTCTTTTCATGAAGAAAGTATTCACTACAACCATTTCCATTCTTTTTGCAAAGTCAATCACTATCTGTCCTTCTGTACTCCTGTTCTGTATACCAAACCTGCCCATCACCTCCTCATCATATCTGTTTCCTGCACCAACGTGGCCGTTAAAGTCTGCTCCAATAACAACTTCACTTCTAGGGATGCTCTGATTTGCCTAATCAAGGTCTGACCAGAATTTATCTTTCTCCTTGATGTCATATCCTACATGTGGAGCATACCCACAAACAACGTTTAACATCACCCCTTTAATTTCTAGTTTGAAGCTCATCACCCTATCTGAACTTCTTTTTACCTCCAGAACATTCCCAACAAACTCTTCCTTCACTATAACTCCTTCACCATTCCTCTTTCTATCAACACCATGATAGAACAACTTAAACCCCGATCCTAGACTTCTAGCCTTGCTACCTTTCCATCTAGTCTCCTGGACACACAGAATGTCTACTTTCCTTCTCTGCATCATGTCAACTAACTCTCCACCTTTACCTGCCATAGTCCCAACATTCAAAGTTTCAACCCTAATTCCTTGACTCTTGACATTTCTCTTCTATTTCCTTTGAAGTACTCGTCTTCCTCCTCTTCTTTTTTGACCTCTTCATCTTTGACCACCAGTAGTCCAATTTCCACCGGCACGCTGTTGGTCAACAGCACCGATGGTGGTTGTTTTTAACCGGCCACGACCGATCCGGTATGTTATTTCTCAAACTGACTTGCATATTTTGTGTTTGGCATTGTATTACGGTGGATGCCCTTCCTGACACAACCTCTGTGATTATCTGGGCTAATGCCCATGGGACAACCGTTTGGATGGTTAGCAGTTAGATGTTTCACTGAGGAGTACAACATCTAAACGTGCAATGAAATGAAAATGGTAATTGGACTCTACTTATGATAGATAGATAGATACTTTATTGATCCCGAGGGAAATTGTCATGGCATCTGTTACTCCCATTCTCACATATCAGGACACACAATTACAACAGTTCAAAATAAAAGATAAGACAGAATAAAACAAGTAAATAGGCTAAAAATGATAAAGTGATTCTAAATGAACGTAAAAGTCAATCAGTAAAAACAGTAGGAATCAGTAAAATCACTGCAGCTCTCTACTGCTCCTGCCCGACGTGGCTGCATTAAAAAGTCTGATTGCATAAGGCACAGAAGAATTCTTCAGTCTGTTTGTGGAGCATCTCAGTGAGCGCAGTCTGGTGCTCACAGAGCTCCTCTGTTTGGAAAAGACCATGTACAGTGGGTGACTCTGGTTGGACAGGACAGATCTTAACTTGGCCGATGTCCTCTGCTCCACCACCTTCTCCACGCAGTGGAGCGCCTTTCCACCTGCGTAGGCACTCAAAGCGCTCTAGAGTGAAGCTCACATTCACCCATTCACACACATTCATACCTGGTGTTGGGAGCTGTCATGTAAGGTGCAAAACACCATCAGGAGAAATTGGTTGTTCTGGAGGGGTTGGTTAAATATAACCAGTAAAATAAGTTCAAATGATTTAACAAATTAAATTGTCTTCATCCACAAATCAAACGTCTGCTTCTTCTTGTTTCTTGGATTGGAATGATGTCATTTGGAATGATTGTGTGATAAAGACACAGTGACATCACACAAGATCAAAGTCAAACGTGGCCACGCCCTCTTGTTTTGTTTTAAACCTAAAGAGCACTTGCTGAAATGGTTGTCATGACGACATGAGCTGTAAAGTTTACACCTCCATGTTGTGGAACAGCTTTTTTATGTAAATATTAAATTACTCGTTGTTGTTTTTATGTGTTGTTTTGTTTGTAACATATTTTTAAAAATACAGAAACTTTATTCTGAGCTCGTAAACACTGTAAATGAAGAAAAGTAGCAATAAATTCACATTTAAACCATCTTATTAAACTGAATTGATACAAAAAAAAGCTCAGAGATCACAGATGAAAACCTTCACAATAAAAGTAAATTAAAGCCAAAGGATTTTTTTTTTTAGTTAAAGTAGCTGTCAGCTACCTCAGGACTCCCACAGGCCAAGAAGGCCCGGTTAGACTCCTCCTTCACTTTGATGGCATCGCTCACCGCACATCAAACATTGTCCACCAGCAGGTTTGATGTTGCCGCCACGACAGGCACAGATGACGTTGCGTCGACAGCACAAACTTGCTGCCTCAAAAATAGAGGTGCAGAACAGAGTCGAGTCTGAGTCAATGTCCCAAACCTCCTTCGGTATGTGTCAGAAGCTCTGCTGGAGTTGTGAGTTGAAATACTCACTGGTGGAAGGATCTACCAGACGTTCCCAGCAGACCCTCATTTATTGTTTAGGCCTACCTGGTTTGATTTGTTTCATTTCTCCACGATCTAATCCAACCAAAAACCAGATGGTGTTCAGGTGAAAGCTCCACCCATCTCTTTATCTTAGTGTGCAAGACATGTGGCCGCAAGTTCAATGAAACAACTATGAAGTGGATCATAGAACTACAGCCTTGAGTGCATGGTGCATGTGCTTGTGGAAACATGGAGATGTTTGCTACTGACAGTCTGTGACTAATGATAAGTTTTTGGGTCTTTTTGAGATTAAAGTTAATCTTTTCTTTCATCAGATTAAAACTTAGTTCATTTTTTTGCAGCAACTGAAGAAACTTTATATAAAATATCTGAATGAATAAAAAACTTTAGAGAAACATTCATTAAATCAGATTTATTTTCAATAAACTTTCATCACACTAATCATGAAGGAAAACATTTAGGACAGCGGCCCCCATTACATCCACCCTGATAGACCAGTAGATCTCTGAGAAAAATAATACATGTCACCTTATAATCTGTCCTCAGTCAGAATATTTAATCATTTTATTTACATACAGACAGAGACATCTGCTGTAACCATGGCAACCAAACATCACATAGAGTAGAGGATGTTTTATACATAATTAACTTTGACACCAGATCATTCTTGGCCTTGGATTTATTTCATCACACTGTTTCCTTCCAAAGCTTTGCAGAAGGCCTGACAGACTATCAGTGAGAAGGTGAGGAGAGATCCTCTCCCAGGATGGACAGACAGAATGTACCTAGGACTGGGATTACAGATTAGATCATCTACAGAGAAACATGGAGACAGACAGAAGAAACTACAGAATAATCCACATGGAAACAGAACTGGTGACTTGTTGCTGAAGACATTTCCAACCTCATCAGTCCACCAGTAGAACTTCACCTACAGACTCTCTCAGACTGAAACTGCTGATGAAACAGATTCCTTCTTCATGGAGCTTCAGGAGAAACCATCAGACTGTTTTATTGACAGGACAGATGATCAGAGGAATAGAGTTTTTACCTCTATCATTATTACTAGGACTGAAGAATGGGTAGAGATCCTCAGTGAAGCAGCATTCATTGATAGAGTAGATCAGAGCTGCAGCATCTACATCATAAAAGGAGACCAGACCCTCCTCATAATCCACAAACACCCCCACCTTCTCAGGAGCAGACTGGAGATGGAGACTGACTGAAGGACCACATAAAGCTTTGTACTCATTTCCATTTCTTAACCAAACAGTCCAGAAACCGTTCTGAGGAGTCGCTGTGATCTTTCCCTTCCTGTTGATGGATCTTCTGGCCACTCCTAAATCCCATTCAGTTTTTCCTTTAACCTGAACCTCAAAGTAAAATCTGCCTGAAGAGAAACTCTGACTTCCTAAAACACAAGGACATGTAGAAAATCTCTCTGGATTATCTGGAAGCTTCTTCTTCACATCACCATGATAAACTTGTTTTCCATCATCAGACAGGACGAGGTAAGGATGAGCTGTTTTAGGATCCAGAGTAACATCTACTGCAAACCGCTGGACCTTCTTTATCTTCTCAGCAACCTTCTTCATCTCCTTCCTGATGGTCTCCTCCAGCTGAGACACAGCTCTCACCACCGTCCCCTCATATGATGGTGGATAAACTCTGACCTGTGTCCAGTCCTTGGTGGGTGGAGCATCTTTCAGGGAGGAGAAGCTTTGGAGGAGGTGGAAGTGGTCTTCAGAGCGTGAGAGCTGCTCCACCTCAGAGCTCCTCTTCATCAGCTCAGAGATCTCCTGTTCCAGATCTTTGATGAGGTCTTCAGCTTGTTTCTCTGTAGCTTTCTGTTTGTCTTGGATCTCCTTGATGAGCTGGTCCAGGTCTCTCTGAGCAGCCTCCATCAGAGCGGTGAAGACCTGAACACCTTCTGCTGTCTCTCTGTCTGCAGCATCTTTACTGATCTTCACCGACTCTTTGAGCTCCTGAATCTTCAATCGTCTCTTCTGGATCATCAGCTGAATGTCAGCCTCGGTCTTCCCCAGCTGTGCCTTCTTTATTTCACATTCTTCTCTCAGAGGAACAAACTCATACCTCTTGAGGTTTAAAACAGCACAGAGTGAGCAGACACAGGTCTGGTCGGTCTTACAGAACAGCTCCAGAGGTTTATCATGCTTCCTACACATCCTGTCCTCCATGTTCTCCACAGGCTCCATCAGCTGATGTCTCCTCAACATTGAACATGTTAGATGAGGCTCCAGGTGAGTGTGACAGTAGGAGGCCAGACACACCAGGCAGGACTTCAGAGCCTTCCGTTTGGTTCCCGTGCAGACGTCACAGGGAACTTCTCCTGGTCTGGCAGCTTGTTGCTCTGAGCTGCTGCTGGCTTCCTGCTGAGCTTCATGTTTGAACTGAGAAACCATTTCAGAGAGTAAAGTGTTGACCTTCAGCTGAGGTGTGATGGGAAACTCCTTTTCACACAAGGGACAATCATACAGAAGCTTCTCCTGCCAGTACTGAGTGATGCAGGCTTCACAGAAGTTGTGTCCACACGGTGTGGTGACTGGATCATTGAACATCTCCAGACAGATGGAGCACAGGAACTGGTCCTCAGATCTCTGGTGGCTTCCAGCAGACATGTCTTACCTGGGAGGAGTCAGAAAAACAGCATTTAGAAAGAAGATCATGGGCAGCTCAGACATGGCCATGAGTCATCGCAATGACTTTTTATCAATTTTAAAGATCAAAGATTTTGAAATCATCACAAACCATTTTCTGACTAATAGCTTTCAATCTCACAGGAAGTGAAGTTTAAATACTCAGTGGGATTAAATTCATGAACATGAACAAAAATGGTGATTTATTCAAAAATGTCCTCAGATGTAAACAATAACAAACAAATGACACATATATTCAATAAAACCCTTCTCCTCCATTTAACTCTGAAACCTCAGTGGAAACAGGATACCACAAAAATACACCTGCCCAACCACAACATGACCAGAGGGAAAGCTGCATACAAGGCTGCAACCAGGAGCTATTGACCCAAGAAGACCCAGACCTCTCATCACCTCAAGATCATGTCTGATGCTACTTACAGACGTTACCGCGGAAAAAAAAACATTTCCCATAACGCTTCTCTTCTCATCCACCCCTAAAACACACACACTCATCTGTTAACTCTCGTTTTTTTTATCATTCATATCTACACACACATACGTATACACACACACTCTATTCATCCCTCACCGGGGAAATTTGTGCGCTGCACTCCTTACACCGCAGCAGGCTGCCCTTCGACGGCGCCAATGGTGGGAGAAGCCGGGGTTTAGGTGTCTTCTTCTAGGACCGTAGATATGCTCTCTGTGGGACGCAAACCCGTGAACCTGCGGTCCGTGCGCGCATGCCCTAACCACTGACTGAGCTGCCGTCTCCTCCCAAAGTGATGATAGAAAGATTTTCTAATGACAGCAGTCGTCTGTTCTAAATATAAAGTCCATCATGTAGAACACATCTAACCACAAACATTAGATTTGAAACATTTGATTGTTTCACAGCTTTAACTCTAGAAATACAAACATTATTAGTTTCTAGGGGTGTAACGCTTCATGTATTCATACTGAATTGTTTCAGTACAGGATAATCGGTTCAATGCAGACCTGTGCATGAATGATTACAACTGCATGTTTTCAGCTCTCTCACATAGAACTTGTACACATTGTCTGATGTTTTGTTTTGCATGTAGTTGTAACTGAAATATTTTTAAACCCCAAAACCCACTATTTTACAATTAAATCAACTGTTTCTGTCAATTTTCAGCACAATTATTAGAAATATCGAAGGAGCAACAGTTTTATTTTTTTTTAAAAAAGTGGATCAAATTCCAAAAATCAGGAGAACTTGATTCACTTTTTATCTTCTAAACGGTTAATCTCATCACTAGGGATAGTTTTCAATGCCACCTTATAGATATAAGTACTTTTATCAAGTACCTTTTTTAGTGTAAAAAAAGTAGAGGGAAACAAACAAACTATACAGATGAAACCAAAACTTTTATTTTGAAACATTTTAAAACAAAATATTAACTTAACCTCCTTTACATTAAAGAAATGAAATGATTCTTCTTCTGTACCGCTTCTCCCCAGCGGGGTGCCGGAGCCTCTACCGACGGCTTTGATTGAAATAAATATAAACAACTTACATAAACCGTAAAATTAACAACAAAATAAAGTCTTCACACTTCAGATATTAATACACTTAACTGTTAATCTCAAGTTATTCTCATCTTAAAAACATCCTTCACACACTTTATTCAGCAGTAAAATTAGAATATCTCGTTTTCTGGTATCAGTCTTATGTTTGATAAAACACTATTATTAGGTGTGTGCATCCACAACACACACCTGTTGATTCAACAGCGCTGGTCTCCTTAAACACCGAGCATCTTTCCAGTTAAAAGTACATTTTGTTGAGGTGTTTGTTTAAATTGATGGTTTTTCCATCTTTGCAGCTACTTTTTGTTACATTTCAGGCTGCATGCTCAGTCTGAATTAACTTTAAAGACATGAAACACACGTCTGATCTTTTTACATTACTTCACTGCTCTGCCATTCTCATGTTTGTCAGTAATTTGTCAGCAGAAGAAAACTTGCTGCGTTATTAACACACACTATTTGCAGACGGTAGTAATATAATATTATATTATGATGATATTACAACACAACAACAGGATAAAACAGTGGTAACATATTGTGCTAGAGTCTCTAATTCCGCGGTAGTTTGTTTTTGATTTTTTTTTTTTTTTTTACATTTTTCATCAATTGTTTTGCAATTTTTTGGGGTTTTGGGCAGATGACCCTCCAGCCCAGGAACTGGAGCACCTGCAAAACTCAAGAAAATCAAATTAGTCTGAGGCCATGTCCACACGTAGCCTGGTATTTTTGAAAACGTATATCTGCTGTCATCCGTTTTAGAAAAACCCTCGCTTGCACACTTGACCGTTTTCAACATAACCACATCCACACAAACCCTTATAAAAACGCTTCTGAGTGTGATTTTAAACACCAAGTACTCTCTTTCCTGTCTCCCTGATCACATTAGCTGTAGTTGTCCAGTCCTCTGGAAGCCTCTCCTGCCCACCAAGAGCCTGTCTCAACTCCTTTATAAAATAAGAGCAACACTCTTACTTTTTCAGCTTCCACCATTTAGTCTTCTGCACTCCCTTCATCTTCTTAAACTCACTCACTTCCAGGGTCATCTTGCACACCACCATCCTGTGCTGTTTGGCTTCACTGTCTCCTGCTACAACTTTGCAGTCACTGATCTCTTTCAGATTACACCGCCTACACAAAATATAATCTATCTGTGTACTCCTTCCTCCACTCTTGTAAGTCACCCTGTGTTCCAGTCTTTTCATGAAGAAAGTATTCACAACCATTTCCATTCCGTTTTGCAAAGTCGATCACTATCTGTCCTTCTGCATTCCTGTTCTGGATACCAAACCTGCCCATCACCTCCTCATCATATCTGTTTCCTGCACCAACATGGCCATTAAAGTCTGCTCCAATAACAACTCTCTCACTTCTAGGGATGCTCTGAATCACCTCATTAAGGTCTGACCAGAATTTATCTTTCTCCTCAATGTCACATCCTACTTGTGGAGCATACCCACAAACAACGTTTGACATCACCCCTTCAATTTCTAGTTTGAGGCTCATCGATCTGACGCTCTTTTTACCTCCAGAACATTCCCAACAAACTCTTCCTTCACAATAACTCCTACACCATTCCTCTTCCTATCTACTCCATGATAGAACAACTTGAACCCCGCTCCTAGACTTCTAGCCTTGCTACCTTTCCATCTAGTCTCCTGGACACACAGGATGTTTACTTTCCTTCTCTGTATCATGTCAAATAACTCTCCACCTTTACCTGTCATAGTCCCAAAATTCAAAGTTCTCACCCTAAGTCCTGTACACGTCTCCCTTCTCTTCTTCTAAACCACTAGTAGTCAAATTTCCACTGGCACCCTGTTGGTCAACAACACAGATGGCGGTCGATGTTAACCCGGGCCACGACCGATCCGGTATGATATTTCTCAAACTGACTTGCATGTTTGTATATGGCATAGTTTTATGTTGGATGCCCTTCCTGACACAACGTCTGTGATTATCTGGGCTAATGCCCATGGAACAACCATTTGGATGGTTAGCAGTTAGATGTTTCACTGAGGAGTACAACATCTAAACGTGCAATGAAATGAAAGGGTAAATGGACTCTACTTATAAAGCGCCTTTCCCCCTGCGTAGGTACTCAAAGCACTCTACAGTGAAGCTCACATTCACCCATTCACACACACATTCATATCTGATGTTGGGAGCTGCCATGTAAGGTGCAAGCCACCATCAGGAGAAATTGGTTGTTCTGGAGGGGTTGATTAAATATAACCAGTAAAATAAGTTCAAATGATTTAACAAATTAAATTGGCTTCATCCACAAATCAAACGTCTGCTTCTTCTTGTTTCTTGGATTGGAATGATGTCATTTGGAATGATTGTGATAAAGACAAAGTGACATCACACTAGATCAAAGTCCTCTTGTTTTGTTTTAAATCTAAAGAGCAATTGGTAAAATTGTTGTCATGACGACATGAGCTGTAAAGTTTACACCTCCATGATGTGGAACAGCTTTTTTTATGTACATGATAAATTACTCATTGTTGTTTTTATGTGTTGTTTTGTTTGTAACATATTTTTAAAAATGCAGAAACTTTATTCTGAGCTCGTAAACACTGTAAATGAATAAAAGTAGCAATAAATTCACATTTAAACCATCTTATTAAACTGAATTGATACATAAAAAGCTTAGACATCACAGATGAAAATCTTCACAATAAAAGCCAAAGTTTTCTGAGTTAAAGTAGCTGTCAGCAACCTCAGGACTCCCACAGGCCAAGAAGGCCCGGTAAGACTCCTCCTTCACTTTGATGGCATCGCTCATCGCACGTCAAACATTGTCCACCAGCAGGTTTGATGTTGCCGCCACGACAGGCACCGATGACGTTGCGTCGACAGCACAAACTTGCTGCCTCAACAATAAAGGTGCAGAACAGATACGAGTCTGAGTCAATGTCCCCCACCTCCTTTGGTATGTGCCAGAAGCTCTGCCGGAGTTGTGAGTTGAAATACTCACTGGTGGAAGGCTCTACCAGACGTTCCCAGCAAACCCTCATTTATCGTTTAGGCCTGCCTGGTTTGATTTGCTTCCTTCCCCACCATCTAAACCAACCAAATCCAGATGGTGTTCAGTTGACAGCTCCACCCATCTCTTTACCTTAGTGTGCAAGACATGTGGCCGCAAGTTCAATGAAACAACTATGGTGTGGATCATAGAACTACAGCTTAGAGTGCATGGTGCATGTGCTTGTGAAAACATGGAGATGTTTGTTACCGACAGTCCGTGACTAATGATGAGTTTTTGGATCTTGTTCAGTTTAAAGTTAATCTTTTCTTTCATCAGATTTAAACTTCATTTTTTTGCAGCAACTGAAGAAACTTTGTATATCATATCTTATTGAATTAACAAAAAAAAACTTTAGAGAAACATTCATTAAATCAGATTTATTTTCAGTAAACATTCATCACACTGATCATGAAGGAAAACATTTAGGACAGCGGCCCCCATTACATCCACCCTGATAGACCAGTAGATCTCTGAGAAAAATAAAACATGTCACCTTATAATCTGTCCTCAGTCAGAATATTTAATAATTTTATTTACATACAGACAGAGCAATCCACTGTAACCTTAGCAACCAAACACCACGTGGAGTTGAAGGCAAGGCTTTATGCAAAATGAACTTTTTGGAAGTCAGCCAAGCTTTGCAGAAGGACTGACAGACTATCAGTGAGAAGGTGAGGAGAGGTCATGTCCAGACTTTATACAATGACATTGCGAGTGTTCTGAAGGTCAATGGGAGTTTGGGTACACCGTTCTCCGTGGGAAGGGGCATCAGACAGGGCTGCTCCTTGTCAGGGATGTTGTACCCTTTTTTGCAGCGGCTCCGGTCAAGATTGCGGGGGGTCAGCCTGCCCGCATTTCCTTCCTCGTTCAAGGTGTCTGCCTACGCTGATGATGTGGTCATTCTTGTGACCGGTCAGGGTGACGTGGACGTGTTGGCTGAGACTGTGTCTCTGTTTGGACAGGTGTCGGGTGCGAAGGTGAACTGGGCAAAGAGCGAGGCCCGTTTTTTTGGAAATGGGCTGGATGGTGTCCGACTGCCGGGAGGACTCAAGTGGGGTTCTGGGGGTTTTAAGTATTTAGGAGTTTTTCTGGGCGAGGACAGTCTCCAGAAGACCTGGGGTCAGACAGTAGAAGGTGCAAAGCCGGGTGTTGAAGTGGAAGTGGATTCTGCCTAAGATGTCGTATCGGGGGAGGGTACTGGTCATTAACAACTTGATCTCCTCCCAGCTGTGGCACAAGTTGATGTGCGTGGACCCGCCTCCTTCGCTTCTTTCTACTGTCTAGAAGCTGATTGTAAATTTTTTCTGGGACAAGCTCCACTGGGTCTCTCAGTCGGGGCTGTTCCTCCCGAAGGAGCAGGGTGGGCAGGGCCTTGTTCACCTGGCCAGTCGCGGTGCTGCTTTTCGGCTCCAATTCATCCAACGACTGATATCAGGTCCTACAGATCTGCTCTGGAGACCGTTAGCGGGGGCCATACTGGAGAGGGTGAGTGGGTGGGGCCTCTCTCTCTTCCTCACAGACTGTCACTCGGACTCTCTCCCTGGGTTCTATCTGAGTGGGCGGGCCCTGCTCTACGGGACCGCTGTATCAGTGGGGGACTCACGACCGTCGGTGTACTGTTGGACTGGACCGACTGTACCCACCCGTACGGACGCTCTGGTCCCTCGTCTGGGCATAAGGTCGGCTCGGACTCTAAAGAGGCTACTCACCCACTGGAAGGAGCGTCTCTCTCAGCAGGAGTGGGGTCTGTTACGGGACTATGGCTCAGGTTCTCTACTCCCCGACCCCACCGACCCCTTCCCCACCGTTGTCTTCGGTCCTGACCTCCAAGACTCCTCTGGTCCCTTGCTGACCGCTCTTGCTCCTGTCTCTTTGGACTCGGCCTTCGGAAAGACTCTCTACAGACTAATGGTCCAGGCTCTGAACCACCAGAAATTAAACGGCTGCACAGACACCGTGTGGAGGGATCATCTGGGCTTGAGTCCTGACCAGGGACCGGCCTGGTCCTTCCTGTACAAGCCCCCCCTCAGTAAGAAACAGGGTGACCTGCAGTGGAGGCTGCTGCACAGAGCAGTGGCCGTAAATTTGTTTATAAATCGTGTAAATAGTTTCGTTGGTGAGGGGTGTCCGTTTTGTGGAGAGAGGGAGACTGTTTTTCACTGTTTTGGGGATGCGGTCAGCTGACGCAGCTGTTTGATCTGTTGAGGGAAGTGTTCAGGGTTCTGGGGGCGGTTTTTAGTGCACAGGTGTTTGTGGGAGGGGTCAGGTACTCTCGACGCAGCAGGAGGAGGGGACGGGTCCTCAACTTTCTCCTGGTTCAAGCTAAAATGGCAATCTATGTGAGCAGGAGGATGGTTCAGACTGGGACGGTTGTGTGTGTGTGTGTGTGTGTGTGTGTGTGTGTGTGTGTGTGTGTGTGTGTGTGTGTGTGTGTGTGTGTGTGTGTGAAGGAGGTGTTAAAGAAGATGGTAGAGGCACGGCTCAAGTTAGAGTTTGGGGTGTTTCAAATAAATGGGGACTTAGAGGGTTTTGAGGAGCTGTGGGGGTATGAAGGGATTTTAGCCACTTTGAAAGAGGGGGATCTTGCACTTGGGTCTCTGTTTGTGTGAGGGTGGGTGTTTTGTGTGGGGGTGGGTGTTTGAGTGAGGGTGGGTGGGGAAAAGGGGTCCTTTATCTTTTTTTGATGTGTGTCATGTAAATGGTGTTTGATACTAAAATGTATACGTTATATATTTTGTTCATTGAATGTTTTATGTGTTTTTGTTTTGTTTTTTCAAGCGTACATAGTGCACACCGTGTGAACTGTGTCGTATGGTATTAGTGATATTGTTTTTATTTGGTTTTTGTGTAAACACAAATATAAGTTGTAGAATGCTTTTCCTAGAGGCAAATAAAGGTCTGTTAAAAATCAAAAAATCTCCCAGGATGGACAGACAGAATTTACCTAGGACTGGGATTACAGATTAGATCATCTACAGAGAAACATGGAGACAGACAGAAGAAACTACAGAAAAATCCACATGGAAACAGAACTGGTGACTTGTTTCTGAAGACATTTCCAACCTCATCAGTCCACCAGTAGAACTTCACCTACAGACTCTCTCAGACTGAAACTGCTGATGAAACAGATTCCTTCTTCATGGAGCTTCAGGAGAAACCATCAGACTGTTTGAATGACAGGACAGATGATCAAAGGACAGGAATTTTTACCTCCTTGATTCATATATGGACAGAAGAATGGGTAGAGTTCCTCAGTGAAGCAGCAGCCAGTGAAGGAGTAGATCAGAGCTGCAGCATCTACATCATAAAAGGAGACCAGACCCTCCTCATAATCCACAAACACCCCCACCTTCTCAGGAGCAGACTGGAGATGGAGACGGACTGGAGGACCAGCACAAGCTTTGTACTCTTTTTCATCTCTCAGAGCTACAGTCCAGAAACCATTCTCAGGAATCAGTGTGATCTCTCCTTTCCTGTTGATGGATCTTCTGGCCACTCCTAAAGTCCAGTCAGTTTTTCCTTTAACTTGAACCTCAAAGTAAAATCTACCTGAAGAGAAACTCTGACTTCCTAAAACATTAATATATAGAGAAAATCTCTCTGGATTATCTGGAAGATTCTTCTTCACATCTAAGTATGAACTTGTTTTCCATCATCAGACAGGACGAGGTAAGGATGAGCTGTTTTAGGATCCAGAGTAACATCTACTGCAAACCGCTGGACCTTCTTCAGCTTCTCATTAACCAGTTTCCACTTCTCCTTCCTGATGGTCTCCTCCAGCTGAGACACAGCTCTCACCACGGTCCCCTCATATGATGGTGGATAAAGTCTGACCTCTGTCCAGTCCTTGGTGGGTGGAGCAGCTTTCAGGGAGGAGAAGCTTTGGAGGAGGTGGAGGTGGTCTTCAGAGCGTGAGAGCTGCTCCACCTCAGAGCTCCTCTTCATCAGCTCAGAGATCTCCTGTTCCAGATCTTTGATGAGGTCTTCAGCTTGTTTCTCTGTAGCTTTCTGTTTGTCTTGGATCTCCTCGATGAGCTGGTCCAGGTCTCTCTGAGCAGCCTCCATCAGAGCGGTGAAGACCTGAACACCTTCTGCTGTCTCTCTGTCTGCAGCATCTTTACTGATCTTCACCGACTCTTTGAGCTCCTGAATCTTCAGTCGTCTCTTCTGGATCATCTGCTGAATGTCAGCCTCGGTCTTCCCCAGCTCTGCCTTCTTTCCTTCACATTCTTCTCTCAGAGGAACAAACTCATGACTCTTGTGGTCTAAAACAGGACAGAGCGAGCAGACAAAAGTCTGGTCGGTCTTACAAAACAGCTCCAGAGGTTTATTGTGCTTCCTACACATCCTGTCCTCCATGTTCTCCACAGGATCCATCAGCTGATGTGTTTTCAGTACTGAACGTGTCAGATGAGGCTCCAGGTGGGTTTAGCAGTAGGAGGTCAGACACACCAGGCAGGACTTCAGGGCCTTTAGTTTGGTTCCTGTGCAGACATCACAGGGAACTTCTCCATGTCTGGCTGCTTGTTGCTCTGAGGTGCTGCTGCTGGCTTCCTGCTGAGCTTCATGTTTGAACTGAGAAACCATTTCAGAGACAAATGTGTTGACCTTCAGCTGAGGTTTGGTGGGAAACTCCTCTTTACATAAGGGACAATCATACAGAAGCTTCCCCTGCCAGTGCTGATTGATGCAGGTTTTACAGAAGTTATGTCCACACGGTGTCCTGACTGGATCATTGAACATCTCCAGACAGTTGGAGCACAGGAACTTGTCCTCAGATCTCTGGTGGCTTCCAGCAGACATGTCTGACCTAGGAGGAGGCAGAAAAACAGCATTTAGAAAGAAGATCATGAGGGCAGCTCAGACATAGCCACCATGAGTTTTTATATTTTTTTGCCACAAATACTCAGTGTGACTCATTTCAAAATTAGGTTTATTTAAAAATATTTCCTCAAATGTAAAAAATAACAAACAAATGACACATATAATCAATAAAACCCTCCTCCTCCATCCAACTCTGAAAGCTCAGAGGAAACAAGAAACCACAAAAAAATACAACCCACCCACCACTTGCCCAGACGGGGTGCTGCACACAAGTCTGCACCCAGGAGCCACCGACCCAAGAAGAACTAGACCTCTCATCAACTAGAGATCATGTTTCCTACTTACATACGTTACTATGGACACAAGCACACACCCTTTTTCCATTTCCATGAACCATTGAGTGTAAACCTTCTCCACCTATGAGCCCCTAACCTCCACCACTCTGCCTAGACCTATACTACTGTACTCCCCCTCCAAGATAAAAATATTTCCTTCTATGTGGTGTGAAGTTTTCTCCATGACTGAGTTTATCTGATGAGTTTGGAGAGAAACTTCCTGTTTACCTGAAACTTGTCTTCAAAGCCAGTAAATATGAGCAGCTGGACTCACCTGTATTGGAGTCGGTTGTAGAGAAAGAAAAGATGAACTCAGTTTATTTTCCTTCTGATAGAAACACAGAGAGTAGCTCCGACTGCAGCTCCACTCTAAAATACTTTCATTTCTTGTGTAAAACAAACTGACTTCAAACATTGCTCCACCTCCTCATGCACTGGGTTTCCTTTCCGGTGTGTCTCTAGAACACTATCAGTAGCTGGTGACATCCTTTGCACAGCAGGTGCACGACCTGCAGTGTACGACAACTTGATCAATAAATTCCTGAGTTGTTTTATTTCTGTGTACTTTGATGACATCCTGATCTTTTCTAGGAGCATGTGGAGCATCAGCAGCATGTTCTGCTGCTTTTTTAGCATCTGCTAGAAAACAGGCTGTAAGTGAAGTCTGATTAGTGGGACTTTCACTCTACGTCTATTTTATTTGTTTTTTTAAGAGTTTGTTGTGGTTCAGGGGAAGGAGAGAATAGTTGTATTCCAGGAAGCAGGTTTACCTTATCATCTTGTAAACACTGAGCTAGAGTTTTATTAACCAACAACCTGCTTACCCGAGTATGTCCGTTCCAAATACCTGATAAGTTTTAGTCCAATGGACCTCCTGTTGGTAACCCAGAGGTAACGAGCGTGCACACTGAAAACATAAAGACTAGTGCTGTCATTTTAAAGCGTTAATTCCAGTTATTAATTATGACACATTTTAATGCATTAAAAAAAATTACCGCAATTAGTTATGACATCATAACGGTGGCGAGCCAATGCTTGCGCATTTGAATTTTGGTCCATTGAAGGATCCGTAGTCTGTAATTATAATTTTTTTTTCATAAAAAACTCATGCACAGGAAATGTTTTCTGGATAAAAAATATGCTCCAGAACCCCAGAAATACAGTTCACCGAAAGAAAAGTTGAAAATAAACTTGAAAATCACTCAATCTTTCTGTCTGTCTGTCCTACATAAAGCTGACGCGTGCGTCATGACGCACCGAGATGGCGGTGTGTTGTGGTTGTAAAATACCATTACGCAGCTGAAAAACAAGCGATCGGATTGGTCCGGTTTTGAGTTAAGCCCCTCGTTTTGAAGCTTAAATTATTGGCTATCTTTATATGTCAATCTTTTAATTTAAAGTGTTGTCATTCACCAGCTAGCAGCTAACAAGCTAACGCCGCTGTTAGCTGAAGGAGGAGCGCTTGTTTCATTCAAAGTCATCTAACAAACAAACCCATCATCAAAAAATATCGCGAATGGTCTAATTTTGTAGATAACTTTGTGAAGAAATTAAACACACCCAGGACGAACTCATAAACACAGCATGGCGGTTGCTATGGCGATAGGAACGTGACTGCTGCGTTTTACAATGCATTTCTGAAAGAAAAAAAAAATCACGTTTTCTGGTGTATTTCTCCAAACTGGATTACTTTTGAGAAAATACAATTTCATATGTTATTCTGTGGATAATTACGAACAAAATGAGACCAATTACATAAAGATCGAACCCGTCTGAGTCCATTACAACTGGATCAAAGGTAAGATAGTCCTGCATTTGGGTCCTCCTCCTTCCACATCACACCAGTTTCTGTGGGCTGGGCATGGCCACCAACAAGCGAAGCCAGCTCGATAAAATTCGCTCATCAAACACACTGTCCAGTGGACACTTTGAAATCTTTTCTATGATGCACACCCCCTGGATGAATGAGGGATTACACACACTTTTAAGTTTACGTCAATGTTTGCAACACACCGTTTAAAAAGTTCTGAGCATCATGAATAAACATAAAATGAGTGATGGTACGAGATGAGTCGAGTAATGCAGGCGTGGTTTTAGCAAAGCATGATTACTGCATACTGTGTAACTATTTTATTACAGCTAACTAATCAGTAGTAACACCCTTATTTACTTTAATATGTAAAGTTTATGTCCACAAAAAGTAATGAAATAAAAGTAAAACTAACTGGAACCAGTTTTTAACAGAATCTTAAACATTCTCACCTTGACAATAAAAAGCAAGGAAAGCTAATAAATTAATAGAAACACTCAAAATAAAAAAAAAAAATAAAAAAAACCTAGTGTCTTCACATCTTTTCAACAAGAATCATTTTGTGTTCCAAGCCAGTGTTCTATTGATTGCTCAGTTTACTTAAGAGTTGGCGTACGCAGGGATTTTAGTGTAAGTGCACTTCCTGAATGAGGCCTCATGTGAGGTATTCAGTCATGCAGCATGTCCCTGCAAGTTTCACTTCCTCCGCACCTCAGAGCTGCTCTGCTTTTCTTCTCTCACAATGTTCCAGTTCCGCAGAAGACACCAAACAATATGGAGCTTGAACATTGTCGGTATTATTTTTACTTAGATAACTAGTTTAACTTTTTACGAGACAGTTTTTTACAGTAAAAAACCCGCCCAGCAAAGAAGACAAGGGAGAGTTTATTTTTACCACACCCAGAAACCGGAAGGAAACAAATACCAGCAGTTATCTACATGCAGTCTGACAGTAAGGTCTCAGTTTACTCTGAAAGTCACATGAAGAAATCTGGCTGATAAACCTCTGAGCCGGCTCATCTAAAGGTTTGGATTGTTTTTATCACTAACATGTAGATTTTTGTGTTTACTTGTTCAGATTGTGACTGTTTGTGTTACGGTTTGAGTTGGATTAAGAACCCAAACACACTGAACATGTTCAGAAAGTTTATTTTGAGGTGAAAGGCTTCTTGAAGAAGTCAAGCTGGCTGGAGAGGCAGACCACTGAAAACGGAGGACTGGTAAGGCTTGGACAGAGACGCTAACCCGGAGCTTAATTTACAAACAAATGTGTGGATCTTCAACTGAAAAACAACTTTTTGCTCACCATTGTGATGTTGCTGTTGCCACATAAACTTAAGATGTATCAATATCCCAGTAAAAAGAAGGGAGGCTTAAGACAGACAGTAACTTACCTGGAGTATGTAATAGTATTCTCAGCTCCTGGTCTACAACCCAAACCTGGAGAAGAGGAAGGCAGTACAGGAGAGCTAATAACAGTATTAATGAATCCTCTACTTTTTGCTGCATTTCCTCTAAAAGATTCTGGATGGAGGTTCATTAAAGGAATTATTGTTCATGTTAAACATGATTCTTTAAATGTTACATCAGGAAAATCCTCCAGATTATAATTCAGAAATGAACTAATTTTCTCCCACTTGCAGGTAAAACAGATAAAACCAAGACTTTCTGGATGTGAGGACAGCGTTCACTGTGTCTCAGGAATTTGTAACTCTGTCCTCTGCAGCTGAGCTGAAAATGACAGTGAGAGTTTCTGGTTGTCTCTTTATCATCTGTTTCTGTTCCAGAGGAAAAAAGTCTATTCTTTGTCTCTCTTCTTGGTTTCAGGTTTCTTCACAGTTCATACCTGAAGTCTACAAGGAAAGAATTGGGATTTCTTACAGGTAATGTCCTCCGGCCTCGCCTCAGCCTTTTATCCAGTTCCTGTAACCTTCTAGTGTTTCCAGCAACCTCTGACCTCGTCCTAAAATATATTTGTCAATGGTTCATCATCAAACGTCCAAAATCCGTTAAATCTGCAGTTGGTTGATGTCAGAAAATCAAATGTTAGAAGGATAAAGACTGACAATCTGATGAAAGTGCAGATAATTTAATACTTTGTGGATTCTTCAGCTTCAGATTTCCTGGTCCTGGGTTCTTCCGATGCTCTCACCACCCATGAGGGGAAGGTGGCTTACAGGACGATGATATGGGATGAGGACCATTTGGAGCAATCTGGAAAAATGCCTGGAGGGCCGCTGTTCAGCATCGAGTGCCTGCAGAACTCCATCAGGAAGCTCCACCTGCCACACTGTGAACTTGAATCCGGTAAGGACCTCTGTGCGGCAGTCAGCAGGAAATAGAATCTTCACATGGACATCTGTTTGTTTCCTCATAGATCGGCTATCCGAGTTCCTCTCCGTTGTCCACATCACCGATGAGGGAATGAACTTCATTCAGACGTTGATGGTCAATCAAACCGACGTGGTCGTGGAGATCCAGCAACTCTCTCTCCTTGGCATTGTACAGGATCATTGGAAATATGACAACAACGTACTCTTGAGGCCAATTAAAGGACAAACCCTTCTGTTCCTGAGGAGCAGTCACAGGACCTTTCGCAGCCTCGATGTGATTCTGTTGCCGAGCAACGTCACTCTTGGAGATGTAAGTCCCCCTCAGTTCTTCCACACTGGAACCAAACACTGTGGAAACCAACTAAATGCTTTCATTTTCAGGTGAAAAAACAGCATGAAGACTCCATGTTCCTCGAGGCTCCTTCTTCCTGCTTCTTTCATAAGAACCAAACCTACAGTCTCCACAGTGACCCTGATACTTTCACCATCCAGCCCAAAGTGAGTATCTGACCTCCCTTTGCCACCCGAACTCACACTATAAAGCCAGCTCCACACGTATCGGGACATCAACACAAATCTAACATTTTCGGTTCTATACACCCACAGTGGGTCAGAAATATTTTATAAACAGTCTCTTCTGTCCCTTTAAAAACTCGCTGGTTGCTTTTGCAGTGATGTTTTGGTCACTGTCTATATGCACTGTGAAGCGCCGTTCCAAACACTTCAGGATTGATCGTGTTGCTTTTATTAGCAGTCACGTCATCAATAAGTACAGGAGAACCACGTCTACTGGTAGCCGTGCATGCCCATAGCATGACTATTGTTCCCTGATGCTTTGCTTTGCTTTGGATCATGAGCAGTTCCTTCTTCCTTTCATCACTTTGGTAGAAATGAATGTTGACCCAGAACTATGAAGCTTTCTAGAAGTGGTTCAACAAACTTTAACTTGGTTTCCTGTGTTTGAGTCTCAACAATCTTTCATATCTTGCGGTGAACTCTCTGAATTCACTTTGGTGCTACTTTCTGGAAGTGTTCTTTATCTGGCCAAGTTCATCCACCTCGGTGGTTTTCCATGGTTTACTGGGTGTTTAGGTGATGCTGAGCTCATAAGTGCATTCCGTCTGTTTAAGGCTGTAATAAACAGTTGTTCAGATCATGCCCTAATGAGTTCACTTTATCTCTGATGTATTGTTTTTTTGTCAGTTTAATAAGAAATACTTTATGAATCCCTACTGGGGAGGTTCAAATGTCCGGCAGCTCCAAGGAGTCCAAGAAAGAGCAGTGAGCTCTGTAAGCCTCCAAAACATCAGCCGCTGCGCCACGCAGAATTTGGTTTATTGTGGCAACGATGTTTGAAGCTCCAGTGAATCCTGATAAGATCTTAAACTGTCTCTAAAAGCTCCACATCTTGACAGCAACTCACATCCTTTACTGTGGTGGAACAACACCAGCAGTCCACCATCTTTATTTCCACACGTCTTCAACATAGTGAAGCCAGGTATGTTCAGACAGGAATCACCTCTGATGTCACTCATACAAGTCTGTTAAACAGAATTGGCAGCACTCATCCTGTCATTCTCCACCGGGTTTCCAATTCTTCACATTTTTTAACAAGCAGTTTGAATCCCCATAAAAACCCATAGTAGAAACAGCCTGGATCTCCTTTTCCTCATCTTTCACTTCACACTCTGCTTGACTTACAGATGAAGTTGCTCATCTCTTCAACATCCAACCAAAATGTGGAGCTCGACACGTACTTGCTGCCATCGCAGGAGGCTCTTATTTAAAAACCTACTGATGGCTTACATCACCGATAGACACAGCTCTTTAAATCTCATCTCAAGAGTTAATAGCAACAGATTCCAAATGCACTCTGAACCTTTTACCTGCTCGTTGTCATCGTGAAGGAAGAAGACAGACCAGCTCATGGACCAGCTTAGAAACCAGATGTGTCATTACTTTTGGCCCCTTTTGAAGTGGGAGGCACAGATGTAAACTGTTGTAACTTTTATTTTGTTCACATGATTTAAGTAAAAGACCCTTCAAATAAAATCTGGCAGCTGACATCTTATTAATTCATTTAAAATTCCCACCTTTCTCCTCAGAACGCTGTGTTTTTTTTAAGTTATGGACCAAACTACGATGCGAGCTACGAGATGTGGATCCCACTGAGTACGGAGGAGCTGACCGTGATGATCCAGAACCCAGAAAATACCAGTGTGTGGCAGTACTCTGCCACACTGCCAGGTGAGCACAGACTGAAGATAGAGAACATGTGGAGTTTGTTAGAAAACACAGTGAGGAGACATGGCTTCTCCATCAGTCAGAGTCTGTTTATTTCTTCTCTGTATTATGGGATGGATCATACCTCCATCCACTGGCTGCAGATGATCCAAAGTCCAGCAGAAACCAGAAAGAACATGTCTCCATACTGGTTTGCCTTCATTGCTTTCCAATCAGCCACAGGATCCAGTTTAAGGTTCTACTGGTTTTTCAGTGTCTTGATGGGCTGGCTCCCTCCCTCACCTTTCTGAGGCCAGAAAAACCTCCTTCACACTCTATTGTCCACACTCTAATGAAACTAGAAAGAAAAAATTAAAGATCTGAATTAAACTAGCAGAGCAGAAGATCTGGAGATCTGGAGAAGATCTGGTTCAGGTTGAACTCTGTTTTTTACTTGCTTATTGTGTTTCTGCTGAGGTACTGAATTTAATTTTCATCCCCAGCTGTTCCCTCATCCTCCGAGCAGAGTGAGAAACAGCTGCGACTGAGACCAGATATGGCAGAGGATGAGAAGCTAGAAATCATACGGCAGAAGTTCATCGAACGGGTGTCTTCTCCTGTTCTGGACGAGCTGCTGGATGTCCTGATGGAATGCAGAGTGTTACATGATGCCGAGGTGGAGGAAGTTCAAACCTACGAGAGAAGAGACAAAGCTCGGGAACTTATAGACACGGTGAGAAGGAAAGGACGTGAGGCCAGCTCCAAACTGATCCAAGCGCTGAAAGAACATGATCCATACCTGTACAGTAACCTCAGCTTAGACTAAAGGACACACCTGTGCAGTGGCGGCTGGTGACGTGTGGCGCAGGGGCGCCGCCCCTCCTGTCCTGATCACCAAAACTAACAATAAAAAATATATAAACAATAATATGTTTGTAAGTATGTAAAACTGTCTTGTGTGAAGATTATATGCATTTTAATAATGTTTTACACCGTTTTATTTTATTTTATTACTCATTTTATTTCTACTTCCTGCGAAAACCGGAACAAGGGTGCGACCCGGAACGCCCCGCAAGAAAAACGCATGAGTGTGTACGGGGTTTCCGGTATTTCTGAAGAAAACATGACGTCAGCTATGAATTTTATTCTATTCATTTGTATTGCAAAGAATAACTACGCCAGTGTGTTTGGGGAGCATGCATCATGCTCCCCAAACACAGTGATAGGTTGTTCTCTCTGTCAGTCTGTTACGTGAACCAATCAAATAGATATAAGCTTGACCTATAATCCCACCTGGGACCCTCCCACCTTTGGGGTTGATAGGTTGTGTTAACGACCCGTAGAGAATCCACAGAGAAAGTCTTGAACCAAGATAAAATAAAGATGACTTCTACAACTTAATCATAGAACTTTTTGGTGGATGGACTTCAGTAAAAGTAAGGACACAACTGATTCTGTTTGTTTAAATAAAAAAAAAAAAAAAAAAAAAAGAAAAAAACACTATAAGTACATGTTTGTCCTTGAAGATTTTTGCTTTTTAAAAAAAAAAAAAAAAAATCATTTCAAAAAGCAAACTTTATTAAAATTTAATTAAAGACCAGGATTTAAAATTTGAAAATTAACCATTTTTTAGTGTTGGTCAAAATGAAACCTCTGTACTTTAATTTGCTTATAGTATTGATGAATTTCTTAAAACTCTATCCATAGCTTTAAAAGAGACAAATCTGTTCCTGTGTTTATGTTTGTGAATGTGATTGTGAATGTGATTGAAAGAGGAATGCTGATTGGATATGAAGCATTATGAGTAGTTGGATGCTGTTGGATGAATGCTTACATAAGATGGATTTTTCAGTTCTTACAATTATAAATCTAACTGTTGAGGAGTCAGTGCCTCCCCAGACATGAACCTCACCACACATCATGTGGGACTTTAATCAGAAGGTAATTAAAAATTTTCGTAGCAGAAAGAAAGAAGGGCCAAATTCCTGTTCAAGTAGGGTGGATCATAAACATGTGAAAATAAAACTTTTAAATATTCATGTACTGGCATGTGATATCTTTTATATAGAGGATATCTCAAAATATATATACTTATTTTTTGTGTGTGTGCCCCCCCGACCCAGTTTTTTTTACCACCAGCTGTCATTGCTTGTCAGTCCAAAGGACATCACCAGATACTGATAGTGTTCTAGGGACATATCTTAAAATAACCCAGTGCAGGATCAGGTGGAGCAAAGTTAGAAGTCTGTTTGTTTTACACAGAAAATGAAACTGAAAGTATTTTAGAGTGGAGCTGCAGTCGGAGCTACTCTCTGTGTTTCTATCAGAAGGAAAATAAACTGAGTTCATCTTTTCTTTCTCTACAACTGACTCCAATACAGGTGAGTCCAGCTGCTCATATTTACTGGCTTTGAAGCCAAACTGAGAGTTTCAGGTAAACAGGAAGTTTCCCTCCAAACTCATCAGATAAACTCAGTCATGGAGAAAACTTCACACCACATAGAAGGAAATGTTTTTATCTTGGAGGGGGAGTACAGTAGTATGGGTCTAGGCAGAGTGGTGGAGGTTAGGGGCTCATAGGTGGAGAAGGTTAATACTCAATGGTTCATGTAAATGAAAAAAAGTGTGTGTGTGTGTGTGTGTGTATCTCTGTGTGTGTGTTTGTGTTGCTGTGTGTGTGTGTGTGCGCGCACGCGTGCACACATAAATATGTTATCATGAATGAGGAAGTGTGTGGGAGTTCACAAATGAGTGTGTGCGTTGTATGGCTGGATGAGTAGAGAAGCATGGTAACGTCTGTAAGTAGCATCAGATGTAATCTTGAGGTGAGAGGTCTAGTTCTTCTTCGGGCGGTGGTTTCTGGGTGCAGGGCTGTGTGCAACCCTCGTCTGGTCATCTGGGGGTTGGGCGGGTGTATTTTTGTGGTTTCCTATTTCCTCTGAGCTTTCAGAGTTGGATGGAGGAGGAGGGTTTTAATTGAGTAAATGTATCATTAAAAGCTATCAGTCTGAAAATTGTTTGAGATGATTGAAAAATATTGAACACCAAAAAATTTTAAAACTCATGGTGGTCATGTCTAAGCTGCACTCATGATCTTCTTTCTAAATGCTGTTTTTCTGACTCCTCCCAGGTCAGATATGTCTGCTGGAAGCCACCAGAGATCTGTGGACCAGTTCCTGTGCTCCATCTGTCTGGAGATGTTCACTGATCCAGTCACCACACCGTGTGGACATAACTTCTGTAAAACCTGCATCAATCATCACTGGCAGGAGAAGCTTCTGTATGATTGTCCCTTGTGTAAAGAGGAGTTTCCCACCAAACCTCAGCTGAAGGTCAACACTTTAGTCTCTGAAATGGTTTCTCAATTCAAACATGAAGCTCAGCAGGAAGCCAGCAGCAGCAGCTCAGAGCAACAAGCTGACAGACCAGGAGAAGTTCCCTGTGACATCTGCACAGGAACCAAACTGAAGGCCCAGAAGTCCTGCCTGGTGTGTCTGACCTCCTACTGTCACACTCACCTGGAGCCTCATCTGACACGTTCAGCACTGAGAAGACATCAGCTGATGGAGCCTTTGGAGAACATGGAGGACAGGATGTGTAGGAAGCATGATAAACCTCTGGAGCTGTTCTGTAAGACCGACCAGACCTGTGTCTGCTGGCCCTGTTCTCTTTCAGACCACAAGAGTCACGAGTTTGTTCCTCTAGAAGAAGAATGTGAAGGAAAGAAGTCAGAGCTGGGAAAGACCGGGGCTGACATCCATCAGATGATCCAGAAGAGACGACTGAAGATTCAGGAGATCAAAGAGTCTGTGAAGATCAGTAAAGATGCTGCAGACAGAAAGAAAGCAGAAGGTGTTCAGGTCTTCACCGCTCTGATGGAGGCTGCTCAGAGAGACCTGGACCAGCTCATCAAGGAGATCCAAGACAAACAGAAAGCTACAGAGAAACAAGCTGAAGACCTCATCAAAGATCTGGAACAGGAGATCTCTAAGCTGATGAAGAGGAGCTCTGAGGTGGAGCAGCTCTCACGCTCTGAAGACCACCTCCACCTCCTCCAAAGGTTCTCCTCCCTGAAAGCTGCTCCACCCACCAAAGACTGGACACAGGTCAGAGTTTATCCACCATCATATGAGGGGATGGTGGTGAGAGCTGTGTCTCAGCTGGAGGAGACCATCAGGAAGGAGATGAAGAAGCTGGTTGTTAAGGCTGAGATAAAGAACGCCCAGCGGTTTGCAGTAGATGTTACTCTGGATCCTAAAACAGCTCATCCTTACCTCGTCCTGTCTGATGATGGAAATCAAGTTCATTATGGTGATGTGAGGAAGAAGCTTCCAGATAATCCAGAGAGATTTTCTCGATGTTTTAACATTTTAGGAAGTCAGAGTTTCTCTTCAGGCAAATTTTACTTTGAGGTTCAGGTTAAAGGAAAAACTGAATGGGATTTAGGAGTGGCCAGAAGGTCCATCAACAGGAAGGGAGCGATCACACTGAGTCCTCAGAACGGTTTCTGGACTGTAGCTTTGAGAAATGAAAATCAGCATTTTGCTTTTACTAGTCCTTCAGTCCATCTCCATCTCCAGTCTGCTCCTGAGAAGGTGGGGGTGTTTGTGGATTATGAGGAGGGTCTGGTCTCCTTTTATGATGTAGATGCTGCAGCTCTGATCTACTCCTTCACTGGCTGCTGCTTCACTGAGGAACTCTACCCATTCTTTAGTCCTGGTCCAAATCTTGGAGGTAAAAACTCTAGTCCTCTGATCATCTGTCCTGTCATCAAACAGTCTGATGGTTTCTCCTCAAGCTCCATGAAGAAGGAATCTGTTTCATCAGCAGTTTCAGTGTATTATTTTTCTCAGAGATCTACTGGTCTATCAGGGTGGATGTAATGGGGGCCGCTGTCCTAAATGTTTTCCTTCATGATCAGTGTGATGAATGTTTACTGAAAATAAATCTGATTTAATGAATGTTTCTCTCAAGGTTTTTTTTTTTTATCCAATCAGATTTTTCATAAGAAGTTTACTTCTACTTCTTCTTTACTTCTAAGATTTCTTTCTACTTTTTATGCTGAAATGACCAGTAAAACCAATAAACAAAAAACATGGGATTCAATAAAACATCTAATCAGAAACAAATACAAACTAATGGAATTTCAAGTTCTTTTTGGAACCAAAACGAATCAAAAGTAGATCATTTGAATAAAATCACAGATAGTCTTTATAATTATTTTGTTACGGTTGAACCGACATTAGCCAGTAAAATGAATGTGGACGATGAGAAGGAGCTTTTCAATGGTCCAATTAAAAGAAATGGAACTCCATGTTTTTTATGTGGAGTTTAAGAAAAAGATTAAAGAATAAATTAAAAAGGGTTAAAAAAGGGTCTCCAGATGTTACCTATATGGACATGTGCATTGTTAATAACTAATTACCAAACTTCTGTACATATTTTAATTAGCATGAGACTAACTAGAAATGAGTAGATCAGAGGAACAGCACATGTTAGAGGTTTTAAAGTCAGAGAGGCCAGACTGAGATGGTTTGGACATGTGCAGAGTAGAGAGAGAGAGTACATCGGAAGTGTCAGGGTTTGTTGTGTGGATACAAAGCAGGACAGTAGATGCTCCAAACAAAGTCTTTTATTTAACAAATCCAAACTGCAAACAAGCAAAATACTAAACATCTCAAAACTTAGAGCTTGAAAATATGAGATTCACTTCCAAACATCAACAGACAAGTAGAGGAGATCAGAAAGACGAGACAAACCCGCAGGGGAGTGAGGAAAAGAAACCCCTTCAATACCGCCAGGAGAAAATAGGAAACAGGTGAAGATCATTAGAGAAGAAAGGTGATCAGACCAGGAAGACACACCCAAGGGGAAGACACAGCACCTGAGAGCAAATAAAGTGACTGATTTCAAAATAAAACAGGAAATGAACAAAAAACACTCTGACTGGGATGCTCAGTTTAGAACCACCAGAAAAGAGGCCTAGAGGATGACCAAAGAGGAGGTTCATGGATACAGTGAAGGAAGACATGAAGATGTTTGGTGTGACCGAAGAGGATGCAGCAGATAGGGTTAGATGGAAGAAACTGACTGGCTCTGGCGACCCCTGAAGGGAAATGCCGAAAGAAGAAGAAGAAGATAAGGCAGGTAAAGAAAATAATTTTGCTACCATCTAATCTACCAGAAACATTTCTCCAGGGTGACTCCAAACATAATCATCAAGTATACGGGAGTGAAATAAGCAGCATATGAGTCATCCTGTCTGCTGTGTGAGAGTTTGACCCCAGAGGAATCTTCATTCCCGCAGCTGGAAGGGTCCAAACAATGTGATTTCCATTGTTTTATCTAGATGCTTGTGTATGTTGTATTTTTAAGATAACACACATTAATCTCAGTCTCCATCAAGTGGAGGCTGACAGTGGGCAGCAGTCACAGAATCCAACTCTCTTCTCTAATGAACCTAGAAGCTCAACTAGCTGGTCTGAGTGTGACTTTTCAGGGCTCGTCATTGGACTCATTAATTCTTCTCTCAGTGTGCTAATAGCATCTAGTACGTCTAGCTGCTAACGTTAGCTTCCTGGAAGTCAGTTTGGTGACTTTGATTTTTTTACATTTTAATTCCCAGATGACTGTCTTTAAATTTCTTGGTTTTAAAGAAGAAATTTGATGTGAAATAAAAGCTAAAATTTGTAGCTTTCAGGACAAAAAAGAAGGATCCAATCAGAGCTCAGCTCAGATACGACCGTTCATGGTTCTGCACACACCTAAAGTAGCTGTGATGTTTAATTATGAGAACAAACACCATGATGGATGTGTAAAAAATGATGTTTGAAAACATGAAAGACTTCTTGGAAGACTTTAACATTTTATAATTTAGAGACTTTATTGAACATTTCAAAGGTTGCAGGTATCTGTTTCACAACAGGTCACTCTCGGCTTCATACAGGTATGAAAAAATCAACAACCCCTCGTTCCATCCTCTGAAAACAGAAACATGTGAGACGCTTCATGAAAAGAATCAGTGAAGAAGTCGATAAACTAGTGCTACCTTGTGGATGCAGGACTCACCTTGTTTGAAGCAACTTCTTGACCCTTTGTTGCAACGCTCAATCGTCATTCTGTTGTCCGGTTCTTTTAACAAACACCTCATGGGATTTGTTTCAACTGGACACAAAAGAAGAAAAGTTTAGACCAGATTACTCAGAAACCCATTCATGCAGGAGCTGAATAATCTATGCTGGTCCAAGTCATTTTATTCTATTTTCAACCAAAACAACACATAAAAATGTTATGTTTTCTTCTTTTTACAAAACATATGTTATATAACTCTATTAAATAGAGTGGTGGACTGCCAGGGCCTTCAAGGTCGCCTCTGCTGGATTAAAAAGGTCTCAATCAAACACTGATGTTCATTGTTTTTGTTTGAAAAGATTTATTGATAAATTCCGAATAATCTGTTTGTTTCTTTTTAGACGTTTTACATTTTATTTTCATTAAATCTAGAAACAGACACATCTTTCAGGAATTTGGCTTAAAATGACTTTTAAAACCATTTCATCATCATAACCTGGTTTTTATTTGACCAATGAGATGTTGTTTAGAGAACTTCATTTAAATTTAAAGATTTATTTAACCAAAA
Source organism: Neostethus bicornis (assembly GCA_902685375.1). Taxonomy (NCBI): domain Eukaryota; kingdom Metazoa; phylum Chordata; class Actinopteri; order Atheriniformes; family Phallostethidae; genus Neostethus; species Neostethus bicornis. The sequence goes on from LR738548.1 coordinate 924,147, forward strand.
ATAAAAAGTATTTCAATTTAATTCAGTTCAATTTTATTTTTTTAGCCCAAAATCACAGAATGTCCGTCTCAATGGGCTTCACAAGAAAAAGAGGAATGTATAAACACAAATACACAGCAAGAAAAATAACTAACAGATGCTAACTAAACCGGACTAGCACATTTATGCACTTAGACTCTCCTTCACGGCGAGGAAAAACTCCTAAAAAATAAGAAACCTCATGGAGATTCACATGAAAGAGAGATCCCTCCGCCGGGACGAGCAACCAATGTGTCAAAGATTATTGTTTAAATATTAGCTTATTCTAATCTACAGCTAAAAATCTAAAGAAGTCAATAGATGTTCTTCATCCTGATGGAAACACGGGGACTCCTCAGCCCAGTGATGCCCTGGACGGGGATGAGTAGATGGATTTCATCCTGATGGAGTCGAGATGATGAAGCGCGGAGGTCTCCTCTGTGTGGCCTTGCCCAGGACAGGAATGCAGAGTCCTGAATGAGGTCTCTCTCACAGAGAGGAGGGAGGGAGGTGGACAACATGTGAATTGTATTGTACCATTTAGCAGTGTAATTCCTGATAATCCTCAGATAGACAGCCAGGGGTTACGGAGGGGGGAAGTGGATACAGATAATGGTTCGGATAGGGAGTGGGGGTACAGACCCTGGTTAGGGTAGGGTTTAATAGGGAAAGGGCCAAGGCGATCAGGCAGAGAATAGTACAATCCGATCTATCGTATTTTCACGACCAAAAGGCGCACCGTATTAAAAGGCGAGGTCCAAATTTCACGTGCTCTGTATTTAACACATACATAAGGCGCATCCGATGATAGGGCGCAGGTTTTATATACATACCCTCTACCGTCCGCCTTAAAATAACACACACACAGAGACACACACACACTCTCTCTCTCTCAAACACACACACAAGTGTGCCTATTTTAAAATAGATCGGGAACAAAACTGAGTTTGGTTGGTTTTATTTAAATATTAGTTACAGTCGTCATAAATCAATTATCAATCCATCCAAGTCCTCATCCTCTGGTCCGGAATCTAAAAGCTGCGCTAAATCCAACATAGCAGGTTCACTTTCCTCGCTGTCAGAGTCACTTTCTGTACCGTGCGGCTCCTCGGAAATGCCACATTGTACAGGATGACTGATCCCACCACAGACTCGTAGAAGGTCTTCAGGAGGTGCCCCATTCACTCAAAAGGACCGTAGTCTCCTCAGGAGGTAGAGCGTGCTCTGACCCTTCCTGTACATAGCGTCAGTGTTATGAGTCCAGTCCAGTTTGTTGTTGAGGTGAACATCCAGGTATTTGTAAGAGTCCACCTGCTCAATGTTTATTCCCTGGATGTTTACTGGTGAGGGAGTGGTAGAGTGATGCCTGCAGAAGTCCACCACCATCTCCTTGGTTTTCTCTGCGTTGATAAGGAGGTGGTTTTGCTGACACCAGTCCACAAAGTTCTGCGTCAGTCCTCTGTACTCCGCGTCATTGTCGTCGCTGATGAGACTAAGAATCGCAGTGTTGTTGGAGAACTTCTGCAGCACGCATCCTTCATTGTTGTGTCTGAAGTCTGCTGTGTCGAGTGTGAAGAGGAAGGGGGACAGAATAGTCCCCTGTGGGGGACCAGTGCTGCTGGTGACCAGGTCTGACACGCAGTTCCAGTCCTCTCACAAACTGTGGTCGGTTTAAACCGTGGACACTTAACCCCCCGTTTCTTCCATCATTGGCATTGTCATAGATGGCAGCCTGCTGCGGTGTAATGCAGCACACAAATTTCCTGGTACGGGATGAACTAAGTATATAAAATAAAAATCATTTTAAAAAAGCTGAGGAAAGAGTCGTACCGGATCTTCTTGGCCTATGGTACTCCTGAAGTAGCTGCCAAGTATAGGTGGACAAAGCGGAACGCAGCTTTGGTGGTTTCTGAGGCTAAGGCCTGGGCTTGGGAGGAAATCAGAGAGACCACAGAAAACGACTTCCAGACAGATTTAAAAAAATTTACGTCCACCATTACATCGTTTGGTGAATGTCCCACCCACCAAATGATGTAAACAAGTTCCACCCCCTGCAGGACACTGTCTGCACTAAAAAGCAGCTTCAGTGGCAGGCTGCTCCACCCTCGCTGTGTGAAGGAGAGATTCAACATTTGTTAATTTGTTATAATTGGTTGTTTTTGTTTGTTTCAGTTTTATCTCTGGTTTAAACTTTTGTTTCTTTGTTTTTCATCCAGCAGGTTGGATGTGATGCTGTATATTGTAACTACAGATTATCTCTTCACTTTATCCTCCTCTCTTTTTCTTCTTTTTCACTGCTTTACCTGTCCCTCTCTCCTCAGTGTTCACTGTCAGGTCAGGAAAATAAGCCACAGTAAACAAACACATTTAGGATGTAACATAAAATATTAAAAATATAAATAAAACAATTCTTCTATGTGCTGACTGGAAGAACTAATCTTTCCAGCGTTACTTGGCATTCTGATCTGTCAGTATTCTGCAGGGTAAAAACAACAACATAAAAACAGGCTGCCAAGATCTCACAGTCTGGGAGCGGCAAAGTTTCTGAAGGAGTGAATGGTGGAGGTGGGGCTTCATCAGGGAGTTCTGCCATAACCAACCGCCAACTTTTTTTTTTCTATGAACTGTGTTTTGGAACCGATCCTCCCTCCTTCTGAGACACACCTGAAAGGTGAACCCAGTGCACGAGGAGGTGGAGCAATGCTGGAAAAAAAAAAAACTTTTTATTTCTCTGGAACTCAAAAGTAAAAGTATGTTAGAGTGGAGCTGCAGTCGGAGCTACTCTCTGTGTTTCTATCACAAGGAAAATAAACTGAGTTCATCTTTTCTTTCTCTACAACCGACTCCAATACAGGTGAGTCCAGCTGCTCATATTTACTGGCTTTGAAGCCAAACTGAGAGTTTCAGGTAAACAGGAAGTTTCCCTCCAAACTCATCAGATAAACTCAGTCATGGAGAAAACTTCACACCACATAGAAGGAAATGTTTTTATCTTGGAGGGGGAGTACAGTAGTATGGGTCTAGACAGAGTGGTGGAGGTTAGGGGGCTCATAGGTAGAGAAGGTTAACACTCAGTGGATCATGTAAATGTGCCGTGCGCAAACTTTGCATGCACGGACATGTATCACTGGCATGAAGAAGTGTTCACAGAAGAGTGTGTGTCTTTTAGGAGTGTATGAGAGAAGAATTATTAGAGATTCTGTTTTTTTTACAATGCCAGTCGAGTGAATTTTTAGAAACTCCGGCTTTAAGTCTAAAAAAGATACACGATAGAAAAAAAATGACACTATACAGTGAGGCTGCACGATGGCCTCACAGTTAGAAGGTTGGGGGTTTGAGCCCCAGAGTGGAGGCAATGCTTAAAACTCAGGTCTTTCTGTGTAGGGTTTGCATGTTGTCTTATGTATGTGTGGGTTTGTCCCGGTTTCCTCCAACTCTCCAAAATTATGCACATTAGGTTAATTGGCTGTTATGACATTGCCTCGAGGAATGAGTGTGTGTGTAGATGGTTGTCTGAGTGTGTGGCCCCACAGCACACTGGCGACCTATTTGGGGTGTAGGACACACGGGCAGGGTGTAAGAGGAGTCAGTGTGATCTATATAAATAGTAAATAACTAATGTTTTGTGTAAAAATGTTCTTCTAATATAGAATATTTAGTTTTTGTTTTTCTGATATTTTAGTAGCACTAATCATCAAATTGATGACCGTGGTAGCTCTAGTAGTTCTAGAACTCTGGTGTTTCTAGTGTTAAGTTGAATCAGTTGTGATCTTGAGGGTACGTGGGGTCTCGGTCGTCTTGGAGCGATGGGTCTTGGGTGCAGGCTTTTGTGCAGCGCCTCCTGTGGTGATGTTGTGTGTGTGGTACTCTGGTTGCATTTTGCTGGAACATTAAACGTGTTTGCATCTTGAGTGTAAAACTATTTTCATTTCTTTTATTAGGTCATAAATCCAGTTCATGTTTCTGCTGAGCAGTTTTAAAGCACCAGCAGGACGTCATGATGGAAGCAGCCAGTGAGTTTTTATTCTAGTAACTATTTTAATCCAGTTTTCATGCAGATGAAGTTCTGTGTACAAATGTTAGTACATTTAGCTATGAAATCTCATTGTGCGGAAAGACAAACAAGGACTAGAAAGATGCAAGTTGAATCACAAGTTTATTCTTCACAAAGTGATAGCTCTAAATATTTATGAAAAAAAAAACATCGTTGATCTGCAGTCTGACACACATCTGGCAAATCACTTCAAGTCAGTCTCACTGCTGGACTTTTACTCCACCCTCAAAGAGGAGAACTTTCCACACCTGAGGAGGCATGCTCAGAGGATCCTAGTCCTCTTTGGATCTACCTATCAATGTGAACAGACATTCTCAGTTATGAAGTTCAACAAATCCAAACACAGATCCTCTATGACTGATGACCACCTCTCAGCTGTCCTTCACATAGCCACTTCAGACATTACGCCAGATTTCAATGTTCAAGCTCAGAACAGACTGGATTATTCTCACTGAAGAGGTAACATGAGGTGGAAAGCATTACAAGTTATTGTTTGTGGAGATTAACAAGTTAAAAAATAAATTGCACTGGTTCAATATTTGTTTTTCTTATTTAACCAGTTTGACATAACCTAATCTACATATTTACAGAGTGCTTTATTCTTCTGATTATCAGTGCCAGCTATTCAAAATATTTAAGTATTTTACAATCAAAGAAAGTTGGTGGCTCTCTGACACAATTCAGGCTTCTCATGCGGCCCCTGATAAAAATTAATTGCCCACCCCTGGCCTACACAAAATGTAATCTACAGTATCTGTGTACTCATTCCCCCACTCTTGTAAGTCACTGTGTTCCAGCCTTTTCTTGAAGAAAGTATTCACTAAACCATTTCAATTCTTTTTGCGAAGTCGATCACCATCTGTCCTTCTGCATTCCTGTTCTGGAGACCAAACCTGCCCATCACCTTCTCATCATCTCTTTTTCCTGCACCAACATGGCCTTTGAAGTCTGCCCCAATAACAACTCTCTCACTTCTATCAAGAATCAAGAAATTATTTATCAGTCCCACAAAAGGAAAATTGCAAGAATTGAAGATGCAGCCAATCAATGGCGCTACCCTTTTAGAAGAGATGGAGATACAAAAGGGAGGCAAAGATAGATTCAGTATCTAAACCTATTTGTCATACGGCTTCACCGCCACAAGTCGATGCAGCTGGACAAGTTTAAAACCACACCAGTCACTTATCAAAAACATACCCAGACAAAACATAAACATGCACCACATGCAGAGGAAAGCATTGAGTTGAGAGGAGGGGTTGGTGGGGTGCAGGAGGGTATTCAGGGTGCTGGGGGCAGGGGGTAAAAAAGCAGTTGTGACTTTCCACACATGACTTTCCATTTATTCTAGGGGTCCATCATGTAGTCAGCCATGAACATACAATCAGGACACAATAGCTTCCCTCTAGGCATCCTTCGGATCAAAAAAATGTAATCAGTCGCTCTGAAAGCCCAACTGATCCGATCCATGTTGATAGATTTTTGCAGAGTGAGGCTTCACACCGAGCGAGGCTTTGCGACAGTCAAGACAAAACAATGTTGGAAGAGGACACAGGGAAGAGGAGAGACAGAAAAAGCGCCTGCTTCCCTAGCAAGCCAGACAAAAAAAAAAAAGGGGGTGGGTGGTTTCTATTCTAGGGCTGCTCTCAGTCACCTCATTAAGGTCTGACCAGAATTTCTCTTTCTCCTCATTTTTAAATCCCACCTGTGGAGTATACCCACTAACAACATTTAACACCACCCCTTCAATTTCTAGTTTGAGGCTCATCACTCTGTCTGACCTTCTTTTTAACCTCCAGAACATTCCCAACAAACTCTTCCTTCACTATAACTCCTACACCATTCCTCTTCCTATCGACACCATGATAGAACAACTTGAACCCCACTCCTAGACTTCTAGCCTTGCTGCCTTTCCATCCAGTCTCTTGGACAAGATGGAAAGTCACTTCACTCTCTTTATCTGTTATACTCTGTTATTGCACTACAGTTCACATTTTTGTTCGGAGCACTCTTAGTTTTGTTCATTTTTATCCCAGTTTACATTAAATATTTTCATTATTTTTATTACTATGGTTATTATTATTTGCACATTAGTACCTCAGCAAGTTCCTGGTCCATGAATCTTGTTCACTGACCATGGTGATAAAAGTCTTTTTAATTCTGATTCTGGACACACAGTATGTCTATTTTCCTTCTCTACATCATGTCAACCAACTCTCTACCTTTACCTGTCATAGTCCCAACATTCAAACTTCCTACCCTAAGTCCTAGACTCCAGATGCTTCTCTTTTCTCTCGTTCGACGAACACGTCTTCCTCCTCGTCCTCTTCTACCCGTTGTTGTTGATCAACAGCAGCGATGGTGGGCGTTTTTCACTTAGGCCAAAATTGAATCAGAATGGTAGTTTTGGTACCAACTTGCATGATAGTCTAAGTGCAGTTTTATGTAGGATCCCCTTCCTGACACAACCTCTGTGTTTATTTGGGCTAATTTTTGCTGCACAAACATTTGTATCTTAGACAAATACATGCCTCACAGAGCAGTACAACATCTAAATGTACAATAAGAATAAAAACTTATGGTAGTTTATTAGCTAATGAACTTTTTTGTCTCACCAGGTGGACAATGTTTAAAACGCAGAAACAGCATGACACCACCTCCTGACTGTAAGTTTCTCTGAAATTTTTGTAAATGAAAATGTGAGGTGGATGTGGAGGCCAAATGAGGTTCGGTTGGAAGATCTCAGTCCACAGGAAGTTAGGATTCAGGAGTGATCATAAAACCATTCAAGATTAAATCTGCTTTAATAGAGACTTTTCATGAAAAAATAAGCTTATGGTCTCATGTAGACTTTGTTGTAAACTTTTACAATAAACTTTTTTTAGTGAATTCATTAACATTCCAACTTTGATTAGATATTTCTGTTTAGTTAAAAATACCATTAATGCTATCTCTCTGTATTTTCTTATTAGTTACTAATCGTCATCATCCATATAATTCATTTTGCTTGATTCGTTCATTCTAGCATACATCAGGGTGTCTTTGACAGTAACAGAACACAGTACAAGCAAGTTTAGCTCCAACAGATATGCTCTCCATGTTTTACCTGTCCATCATGGAGAGTGTGTTGTTCGTTGCTGTGGTCGCCTGAGGAGCTGATATTAAAAAAAAAGGATGCCAACAGACTAAACATACTGATAAAAAATAGGTGGCTCTGTAGCTAGCTCAGCCCTTGCCTGCTCCAGTTGGTGGAAATATGTTTTAAAGATGCCAAAACAAAAATTAAAATCACAACGACATAAAAATACTATGTACTCGTACGTCTGATCTTCTGCATACAATGATAATTAAAATCAAAAGAAAGGAAAGGGAAAGTTTCCTCTTTTATTTATTTTGTTTTTATCTTTTATTTTCTTTCAGTGTCGGAGCAGAGGATTCTTCTGCTGGGAGGAAACTGGTCTGACAGGAGTTCAGTGGGAAACTTCATACTGGGATTTGATGCTTTTAACAAAGATCATCAGTCTTTTTTCAGCGTTAAGAAAAAAGTGGAAAATGATCAATTATCCATCATCAATTCTCCAGACCTGCAGTTTCCTTCATCAGAGTTTCTAAAAGACTGTATGAAGGTCTCAGATCCTGGACCTCATGTCTTCCTGCTGCTGGTGCAGCCTGAAGATTTCACAGAGAAACAGAAAGATGACCTCTGCAGGCTCCTCCAGAGTTTTACTGACCAATCATTCAATCATTCACTCATTCTGATTTTAAATCCCAAAAAACAAAAAGTAATAAGAAAGCAAAGATTTCAGCTCTGATGGAAAATCCTCCGTTAAAGGAGATGATCAGAAAATGTAAATACAGGTATTTGAAGCAGAAGAACCTTGAATGTCCAGAGCTGCTAACTCGCATTGACCAAATAATAAGAGAAAGTAATGGAGAACATGTGAGAGACGAGGCGTCTGTGAAAACAACAGAAAGTTTAACACAAAAGTTTTGTGAGTTTAAAACAAATTTTACTTGAAGAGAAAGTATTTTTATTAATTATTTATTCTATGTTTTTTATTTTTTAGGTCAGACCGATGATCTTAAAGAAAAAGAATTCTCGTTATTTGGTGAAAACCCTTCACCAGACAGTAAGTAGATCAATCTTAGAGTTAAACATGACTTTATAGATTAAAGTTTATCAAAACTTTAATGAAAATAAAACATAAACTCTTTTCTAACTTTTTAAAAACCATCAAATGTTTTCTTTTCAAGATCAAACACAGAATGAGTCCTTCAGCGAGCAGAGAGAACAAAGTGTTTCATCTCCAGACAGTCAGAGTGTTTGGTGAGTAAAATGTTTTCCTAAATAATAATAAAATGTATGAGGTTCCGATAAAAACCAAAAACAAAACCACGAGTTTAATGATGTTTCTGTGTCATAGATTCAGAAAAAAATATAATTAAGTAAAACTTTTTGTATATATATTTTTTTACTGCATTACCTCAGCATAGTGAGGTGGTTTATAACTGTGAAATTGTTTTTGAGGGGGTGTTTGATTCAGATGAAGAACTACCGACGGTCTACCTGTGGAATAGACGGTCCGTCACTAAATTTTTAGTTTAGGAAATTTCAGTGAGATTAACAACATACTAAATATTAATTATTATAATCTCAGTATTTGGGATTTTATTATGAAACAACTTAAGTCCTAAGCTGGTGGTTTGTAAGCAGAGGAAAACCAGCTTACCAGCTTGACCAAATTATTTATCTGATTTTACAGATAGATGATGTCACAACACTTTGTTGTGTTTTAGTGTAGTTTATTTGTTCTTAATGCGTTTTTTCAGGGTTGGTGCAGGAAGAAGGACCCAAATGCAGATTACAGTTCAAGCTGGTTTATGGAAGGGAAGCGGGGTTTGGGTATGAGGTAGTCTGGCTAGAGATCAGAAGGTTGCAACAATGGCGAGGAAATATTTGGGTTTTCATAACAAGGTTCCACACAAAGACAGAGACAGTCCAAAAAAGTAGTAAGGGAGAGTAGAACTTACAAAGACTGGGGACAAATAAGAGGCAGATTTGGCAGAAAGAGACAATGAGAACTAAATGGAGTTAATACGGCAGGAAGGATTGGGCCCGGAAGCTAGGAGAGGAGGGACGATCCCCGATAGTGCCTTCCTCAATAAGGGATGGCTCCAGACGGCCTAAAGGCCCCAAACATACGGGTGAAGGAAGGGCATGGGGCAACACAAGGGTGTCCAAGGACTCCATTGAAGCAGGAGGAGATCCAGTTGTAAGTTGGCCACGACGGATGGACCGAGGCTCAGACAGAGAAGTATCTAGGAGTTCCTCAGACGTAGGCTCAGGAGGACGAGAATCTGGGACCTCCTAAAGTACAAAAGAGATATAAGAGAAAAGTTTTTATAGCTCTGCCATGAACGGAAGACACGAGGCATGTTGGGGATATCCCTTTTCCATCACTGCTATGGCCCAAAGTCCAGCTCTTAAAGTCAAATTCAGGATGACTTAAAAGGTAGATCTTATATCAGGGGTTTTGGCAGCTGGTCGTCTCCGGGGCGCACTCTTAGAGCATTGTGGGCGCGGTCCAGCAGTGGCATGGTGTCTAAACAGATTAAGCCTTCAGAACACTCAGTCACTGCCCATGTTCCTTGCCTTCTTTCACACCAACAATCCTCACATTCTGTCTTATGGAGCAGCCCTCTAGGTCCACACATTTCTCAGACATTTCCTCCACTTGATTAGTGAGCTGTTTAACTTAGTTCTGCAGATTGGTATTTGTGAGTCCACCAGCTGAGTCCACCATTTTCTTCAGCTTGTCATTGGGATGGTCACCTCTAAGAGTATTGCGTGTCAGTTGTTGCCTTGGTTTGGACAGCAGGAAGTTCTGATGTTACTGCTAGCATTTCTGTTATCTGCTTATTGCTAACCGTACTCCCTGTAAACCCATCTAAAAGACCCAAAGTGGACAAAAAAGATGAAAAAGAAAACACACACAATTACTTAACAGGACAATTTCAGGATGTCCATGATGCTACATTGCTACGATCTTATGCATGAAATGGGAATGTGTGTGTATGTGTGTGTATGGGAGGAGTGGGAAAGACTTGAAAAGGAGAACTTTGATGGAAACATTTCTGTGTACTGGTGTCTATAAGAAATAGCAGATCCATGATCTTCTTTCTAAATGCTGTTTTTCTGACTCCAGGTCAGACATGTCTGCTGGAAGCCACCAGAGATCTGAGGATCAGTTCCTGTGCTCCATCTGTCTGGAGATGTTCACTGATCCAGTCAGCACACCGTGTGGACATAACTTCTGTAAAGCCTGCATCTCTAAGCACTGGCAGGGGAAGTTTCTGTATGATTGTCCCTTGTGTAAAGAGACTTTTCCCACCAAACCTCTACTGAAGGTCAACACTTTACTCTCTGAAATGGTTTCTCAGTTCAGACATGAAGCTCAGCAGGAAGCCAGCAGCAGCTCAGAGCAACAAGTTGCAAGACCAGGAGAAGTTCCCTGTGACGTCTGCACAGGAACCAAACTGAAGGCTCTGAAGTCCTGCCTGGTGTGTCTGACCTCCTACTGTCACACTCACCTGGAGCCTCATCTGAGACTCTCAGGTCTGAGAAGACATCAGCTGATGGAGCCTGTGGAGAACATGGAGGACAGGATGTGTACAAAGCATGATAAACCTCTGGAGCTGTTCTGTAAGACCGACCAGACCTGTGTCTGCTCGCTCTGTCCTATTTTAGACCACAAGAGTCATCGAGTTTGTTCCTCTGAAAGAAGAATGTGAAGGAAAGAAGTCAGAGCTGGGGAAGACCGAGGCTGACATTCAGCAGATGATCCAGAAGAGACGACTGAAGATTCAGGAGCTCAAAGAGTCAGTGAAGATCAGTAAAGATGCTGCAGACAGAGAGACAGCAGAAGGTGTTCAGGTCTTCACCGCTCTGATGGAGGCTGCTCAGAGAGACCTGGACCAGCTCATCAAGGAGATCCAAGACAAACAGAAAGCTACAGAGAAACAAGCTGAAGACCTCATCAAAGATCTGGAACAGGAGATCTCTGAGCTGATGAAGAGGAGCTCTGAGGTGGAGCAGCTCTCACACTCTGAAGACCATCTCCACCTCCTCCAAAGCTTCTCTTCCCTGAAAGCTGCTCTACCCACCAAAGACTGGACACAGGTCAGAGTTTATCCACCATCATATGAGGGGACGGTGGTGAGAGCTGTGTCTCAGCTGGAGGAGATCATCAGGAAGGAGAGGAAGAAGCTGGTTGCTGAGAAGATAAAGAAGGTCCAGCAGTTTGCAATAGATGTAACTCTGGATCCTAAAACAGCTCATCCTTACCTCGTCCTGTCTGATGATGGAAAACAAGTTCATCATGGTGATGTGAAGAAGAAGCTTCCAAATAATCCAGAAAGATTTTTTCAATGTGTCAGTGTTTTAGGAAGTCAGAGTTTCTCTTCAGGCAGATTTTACTTTGAGGTTCAGGTTAAAGGAAAAACTGACTGGGATTTAGGAGTGGCCAGAAGGTCTGTCAATAGGAAGGGACCAATCTCACTGAGTCCTCAGAACGGTTTCTGGACTGTAGCTCTGAGAAATGAGAAAGAGTACAAAGCTTGTGCTGGTCCTTCAGTACGTCTCCATCTCCAGTCTGCTCCTGAGAAGGTGGGGGTGTTTGTGGATTATGAGGAGGGTCTGGTCTCCTTTTATGATGTAGATACTGCAGCTCTGATCTACTCCTTCACTGGCTGCTGCTTCACTGAGGAACTCTACCCATTCTTTAGTCCAGGTCTATGCCACAGACGTAAAAACTCTTGTCCCCTAATCATCTGTCCTGTTAATCAAACAGTCTGATGGTTTCTCCTGAAGCTCCATGAAGAAGGAATCTGTTTCATCAGCAGTTTCAGTCTGAGAGAGTCTGTAGGTGAAGTTCTACTGGTGGACTGATGTGGTTGGAAATGTCTTCAGCAACAAGTCACCAGTTCTGTTTCCATGTGGATTATTCTGTAGTTTCTTCTGTCTGTCTCCATGTTTCTCTGTAGATGATCTAATCTGTAATCCCAGTCCTAGGTACATTCTGTCTGTCCATCCTTGGAGAAGATCTCTCCTCACCTTCTCACTGATAGTCTGTCAGTCCTTCTGCAAAGCTTTGGAAGGTTGTTCAAACTCAGATGAAACCATAAAAGATTATTTTGCATGTAACCTCCTCTTTAACTCCACGTGATGTTTGGTTGCCATGGTTACAGTGGATTGCTCTGTCTGTATGTAAATAAAATGATTAAATATTCTGACTGAGGACAGATTATAAGGTGACATGTATTATTTTTCTCAGAGATCTACTGGTCTATCAGGGTGGATGTAATGGGGGCCGCTGTCCTAAATGTTTTCCTTCATGATCAGTGTGATGAATGTTTACTGAAAATAAATCTGATTTAATGAATGTTTCTCTAAAGTTTTTTTTTGTTAATTCAATAAGATATTATATACAAAGTTTCTTCAGTTGCTGCAAAAAAAATGAAAGAAGTTTAAATCTGGTGAAAGAAAAGATTAACTTTTAACTGAACAAGACCCAAAAACTTATCATTAGTCACAGACTGTCAGTAGAAAACATCTCCATGTTTCCACAAGCACATGCACCATGCACTCTAGGCTGTAGTTCTATGATCCACTTCATAGTTGTTTCATTGAACTTGCGGCCACATGTCTTGCACACTAAGATAAAGAGATGGGTGGAGCTGTCACCTGTACACCATCTGGTTCTGGGTTGGTTTAGATGGTGGAGAAACGAAGCAAACCAGGCAGGCCTAAACGATAAATGAGGGTCTGCTGGGAACGTCTGGTAGATCCTTCCACCAGTGAGTATTTCAACTCACAACTCCAGCAGAGCTTCTGGCACATACCGAAGGAGGTGGGGAACATTGACTCAGACTCGTATCTGTTCTGCACCTCTATTTATGAGGCAGCAAGTTTGGGCTGTCGACGCAACGTCATCGGTGCCTGTCGTGGCGGCAACATCAAACCTGCTGGTGGACAGTGTTTGACGTGCGGTGAGCGATGCCATCAAAGTGAAGGAGGAGTCTTACCGGGTCTTCTTGCCCTGTGGGAGTCCTGAGGTAGCTGACAGCTACTTTAACTCAGAAAACAATCCTTTGGCTTTAATTTGCTTTTATTGTGAAGGTTTTCATCTGTGATGTCTCAGCATTTTTTTGTATCAATTCAGTTTAATAAGATGGTTTAAATGTGAATTTATTGCTACTTTTCTTCATTTACAGCTTTTACGAGCTCAGAACAAAGTTTCTGTATTTTTAAAATATGTTACAAACAAAACAACATATAAAAACAACAACGGGTAATTTAATATTTACATAAAAAAGCTGTTCCACATCATGGAGGTGTAAACTTTACAGCTCATGTCGTCATGACAACCATTTCACCAAGTGCTCTTTAGGTTTAAAACAAAACAAGAGGGCGTGGCTTAGTTTGACTTTGATCTTGTGTGATGTCACTGTGTCTTTCTCACACAATCATTCCAAATGACATCATTCCAATCCAAGAAACAAGAAGAAGCAGACGTTTGATTTGTGGATGAAGCCAATTTAATTTGTTAAATCATTTGAACATATTTTATTGGTTATATTTAACCAACCCCTCCGGAACAACCAATTTCTCCTGATGGTGGCTTCCACCTTACATGACAGCTCCTAACATCAGGTATGAATGTGTGTGAATGGGTGAGTGTGAGCTTCACTGTAGAGCGCTTTGAGTGCCTACGCAGGTGGAAAGGCGCTCCACTGCGTGTAGAAGGTGGTGGAGCAGAGGACATCGGCCAAGTTAAGATCTGTCCTGTCCAACCAGCGTCACCCACTGTACATGGTCTTTTCCAAACAGAGGAGCTCAGTGAGCACCAGACTGCGCTCATTGAGATGCTCCACAAACAGACTGAAGAATTCTTTTGTGCCTTATGCAATCAGACTTTTTAATGCAGCCACGTCGGGCAGGAGCAGTACAGAGCTGCAGTGATTTTACTGAATCCTACTGTTTTTAATGTTTTTACTGATTGACTTTTACATTCATTTAGAAGCACTTTATCATGTTTAGCCTTTTTGCTTGTTTTATTGTTTCTTATCTGTTTTATCTTTTATTTTGAACTGTTGTAATTGTGTGTCCTGATATGTGAGAATGGGAGCAACAGATGCCATGACAATTTCCCTCGGGATCAATAAAGTATCTATCTATCTATCTATCTATCTATCTATCTATCTATCTATCTATCTATCTATATATCTATATATCTATATATCTATCTATCATAAGTCGAGTCCAATTACCATTTTCATTTCATTGCACGTTTAGATGTTGTACTCCTCAGTGAAACATCTAACTGCTAACCATCCAAACGGTTGTTCCATGCGCATTAGCCCAGATAATCACAGACGTTGTGTCAGGAAGGGCATCCGAAGTAAAACTATGCCATATACAAATATGCAAGTCAGTTTAAGAAATAACATACCGGACCGGTCGTGGCCCGGGTTAACAACGACCAACATCTGTGCTGTTGACCAACAGGATGTCGGTGGAAATTGGACTACTGGTGGTTAAAGAAGAAGAGGAGGGAGACGTGTACATCAGAAAAGAGAGAGAAGAGTAATTTCTAGCGTCTAGGACTTAGGGTGAAAACTTTGAATGTTGGGACTATGATGGGCAAAGGTGGAGAGTTAGTTGACATGATACAGAGAAGGAAAGTAGACATCTTGTGTGTCCAGGAGACTACGTAGATGGAAAGGTAACAAGGCTAGAAGTCTAGGAGCGGGGTTCAAGTTGTTCTACACGGTGTCAATAGAAAAAGGAATGGTGTAGGAGTTATTGTGAAGGAAGAGTTTGTTGGGCATGTTCTGGAGGTAAAAAGAGGGTCAGACAGAGTGATGAGCCTCAAACTAGAAATTGAAGGGGTGATGTTAAACGTTGTTTGTGGGTATGCTCCACAAGTAGGATGTGACATCGAGGAGAAAGATAAAATCTGGTCAGACCTTGATGAGGTAATTCAGAGCATCCCTAGAAGTGAGAGAGTTGTTATTGGAGCAGACTTTAATGGCCACGTTGGTGCAGGAAACAGAGATGATGAGGAGGTGATGGGCAGGTTTGGTCTCCAGAACAGGAATACAGAAGGACAGATAGTGATCGACCTCGCAAAAAGAATGGAAATGGTTGTGGTGAATACTTTCTTCATGAAAAGACTGGAACACAGGGTGACTTACAAGAGTGGAGGAAGGAGTACACAGGTAGATTACATTTTGTGTAGGAGGTGTAATCTGAAAGAGATCAGTGACTACAAAGTTGTAGCAGGAGACAGTGAAGCCAAACAGCACAGGATGGTGGTGTGTAAGATGACCATAGCAATGAGGAAGTTTAAGAAGATGAAGGAAGTGCAGAAGACTAAATGGTGGAAACTGAAAAAGTAAGAGTGTTGCTCTTATTTTATAAAGGAGTTGAGACAGGCTCTTGGTGGGCAGGAGATGCTTCCAGAGGACTGGACAACTACAACTAATGTGATCAGGGAGACAGGAAAGAGAGTACTTGGTGTTTAAAATCACACTCAGAAACATTTTTATAAGGGTTTGTGTGGATGTGGTTATATTGAAAACGGTTAAGTGTGAAAGCGAGGGTTTTTCTAAAACGGATGACAGCAGATATACGTTTTCAAAAATACCAGGCTACGTGTGGACATGGCCTCAGACTAATTTGATTTTCTTGAGTTTTGCAGGGGCTCCAGTTCCTGGGCTGGAGGATCATCTGCCCAAAACCCAAAAAATTGCAAAAATTGCAAAACAATTGATGAAAAATGTAAAAAAAAAAACAAAAAAAATCAAAAACAAACTACCGCGGAATTAGAGACTCTAGCACAATATGTTATCACTGTTTTATCCTGTTGTTGTGTTGTAATATCATCATAATATAATATTATATTACTACCGTCTGCAAATAGTGTGTGTTAATAACGGAGCAGGTTTTCTTCTGCTGACAAATTACTGACAAATATGAGAATGGTAGAGCAGTGAAGTAGTGTAAAAAGATCAGAAGTGTGGTTTCATTTCTTTAAAGTTAATTCAGACTGAGCATGCAGCCTGAAATGTAACAAAAAGTAGCTGCAAAGATGGAAACACCATCAATTTAAACAAACACCTCAACAAAATGTACTTTTAACTGGAAAGATGCTCGGTATTTAAGGAGACCAGCGCTGTTAAATCAACAGGTGTGTGTTGTGGATGCACACACCTAATAATAGTGTTTTATCAAACATAAGACTGCTACCAGAAAACCAGATATTCTAATTTTACTGCTGAATAAAGTGTGTGAAGGATGTTTTTAAGATGAGAATAACTTGAGATTAACAGTTAAGTGTATTAATAGTTGAAGTGGGAAGACTTTATTTTGTTGTTAATTTTATGGTTTATGTAAGTTGTTTATATTTATTTCAATCAAAGCCGTCGGTAGAGGCTCCGGCACCCCGCTGGGGAGAAGCGGTACAGAAGAAGAATCATTTCATTTCTTTAATGTAAAGGAGGTTAAGTTAATATTTTGTTTTAAAATGTTTCAAAATAAAAGTTTTGGTTTCAACTTATAGATTTTTTGTTTCCCTCTACTTTTTTACGCTAAAAAAGGTACTTGATAAGAGTACTTATATCAATAAGGTGGTATTGAAAACTATCCCTAGTGATGAGATTAACCGTTTAGAAGATAAAAAGTGAATCAAGTTCTCCTGATTTTTGGAATTTGATCCACTTAAAAAAAAAAAAAACTGTTGGTCCTTCAATATTTCTAATAATTGTGCTGAAAATTGACAGAAACAGTTGATGTGAGTTCTATGTGAGAGAGCTGAAAACATGCAGTTGTAATCACTCATGCACAGCCCTGCACTGAACCGATTATCCTGTACTGAAACAGTTCAGTATGAATACATGAAGCGTTACACCCCTAGAAACTAATAATGTTTGTATTTCTAGTGTTAAAGCTGTGAAACAATCAAATGTTTCAAATCTAATGTTTGTGGTTAGATGTGTTCTACATGATGGACTTTATATTTAGAACAGACGACTGCTGTCATTAGAAAATCTTTCTAACATCACTTTGGGAGGAGACAGCAGCTCAGTCAGTGGTTAGGGCATGCGCGCACGGACCGCAGGTTCGCGGGTTTGCATCCCACAGAGAGCATGTCTACGGACCTAGGAGAAGACACCTAACCCCGGCTTCTCCCACCATTGGCGTCGTCGAAGGGCAGCCTGCTGCGGTGTAAGGAGTGCAGCACACAAATTTCCCCGGTGAGGGATGAATAGAGTGTGTGTGTATACGTATGTGTGTGTAGATATGAATGATAAAAAAAAAAAAAAAAAAACGAGAGTTTACAGATGAGTGTGTGTGTTTTAGGGGTGGATGAGAAGAGAAGCGTTATGGGAAATGTTTTTTTTTCCGCGGTAACGTCTGTAAGTAGCATCAGACATGATCTTGAGGTGATGAGAGGATGAGAGGTCTGGGTCTCCTTGGATCAGTACCTCCTGGTTGCAGCCTTGTATGCAGCTTCCCCTCTGGTCATGTTGTGGTTGGGCAGGTGTATTTTTGTGGTATCCTGTTTCCACTGAGGTTTCAGAGTTGGATGGAGGAGGGTTTTATTGAATATATGTGTCATTTGTTTGTTATTGTTTACATCTGAGGAAATTTTTAAATAAATCACCATTTTTGTTCATGATCACAAATTTAATCCCACTGAGTATTTGGACTTCACTTCCTGTGAGATTAAAAGCTATTAGTCTGAAAATGGTTTGTGATGATTTTAAAATCTTTGATCTTTAAAATTGATAAAAAGTCATTGCGATGACTCATGGCCATGTCTAAGCTGCCCATGATCTTCTTTCTAAATGCTGTTTTTCTGACTCCTCCCAGGTCAGACATGTCTGCTGGAAGCATCCAGAGATCTGAGGACCAGTTCCTGTGCTCCATCTGTCTGGAGATGTTCAATGATCCAGTCAGCACACCGTGTGGACATTAATTCTGTGAAGCCTGCATCACTCAGTACTGGCAGGAGAAGCTTCTGTATGATTGTCCCTTGTGTGAAAAGGAGTTTCCCATCACACCTCAGCTGAAGGTCAACACTTTACTCTCTGAAATGGTTTCTCAGTTCAGACATGAAGCTCAGCAGGAAGCCAGCAGCAGCAGCAGCTCAGAGCAACAAGCTGCCAGACCAGGAGAAGTTCCCTGTGATGTCTGCACAGGAACCAAACTGAAGGCTCTGAAGTCCTGCCTGGTGTGTCTGACCTCCTACTGTCAGACTCACCTGGAGTCTCATCTGACATGTTCAACGTTGAGGAGACATCAGCTGATGGAGCCTGTGGAGAACATGGAGGACAGGATGTGTGCGAAGCATGATAAACCTTTGGAGCTGTTCTGTAAGACCGACCAGACCTGTGTCTGCTCGCTCTGTGCTGTTTTAGACCTCAAGAGTCATGAGTTTGTTCCTCTGAGAGAAGAATGTGAAGGAAAGAAGTCAGAGCTGGGGAAGACCGAGGCTGACATTCAGAAGATGATCCAGAAGAGACGACTGAAGATTCAGGAGCTCAAAGAGTCGGTGAAGATCAGTAAAGATGCTGCAGACAGAGAGACAGCGGAAGGTGTTCAGGTCTTCACAGCTCTGATGGAGGCTGCTCAGAGAGACCTGGACCATCTCATCAAAGAGATCCAAGACAAACAGAAAGCTGCAGAGAAACAAGCTGAAGACCTCATCAAAGATCTGGAACAGGAGATCTCTGAGCTGATGAAGAGGAGCTCTGAGGTGGAGCAGCTCTCACACTCTGAAGACCACCTCCGCCTCCTCCAAAGCTTCTCCTCCCTGAAAGCTGTTCCACCCACCAAAGACTGGACAGAGACCAGAGTCCATCCACCATCATATGAGGGGACGGTGGTGAGAGCTGTGTCTCTGCTGGAGGAGACCATCAGGAAGGAGAGGAAAAAGCTGGTTACTGAGAAGATAAAGAAGGTCCAGCAGTTTGCAGTAGATGTTACTCTGGATCTTAAAACAGCTCATTCTTACCTCGTCCTGTCTGATGATGGAAAACAAGTTCATCATGGTGATGTGGAGAAGAGTCTTCCAGATAATCCAGAGAGATTTTCTTACTGTGTTAATGTTTTAGGAAGTCAGAGTTTCTCTTCAGGCAGATTTTACTTTGAGGTTCAGGTTAAAGGGAAAACTGACTGGTCTTTAGGAGTGGCCAGAAGATCCATCAACAGAAAGGGAGCAATCAAACTAAGTCCTCAGAACGGTTTCTGGACTTTAGCTCTGAGAAATGAAAACGAGTATAATGTTTTTGCTGGTCCTCCATTTCATCTGCATCTCCAGTCTGCTCCTAAGAAGGTGGGGGTGTTTGTGGATTATGAGGAGGGTCTGGTCTTTTTTTATGATGTAGATGCTGCAGCTCTGATCTACTCCTTCACTGGCTGCTGCTTCACTGAGGAACTCTATCCATTCTTTAGTCCTCATCTGAATCATAGAGGTAAAAACTCTAGTCCTCTGATCATCTGTCCTGTCATCAAACAGTCTGATGGTTTCTCCTGAAGCT
Organism: Neostethus bicornis; assembly: GCA_902685375.1. Lineage (NCBI taxonomy): Eukaryota > Metazoa > Chordata > Actinopteri > Atheriniformes > Phallostethidae > Neostethus > Neostethus bicornis. The sequence goes on from LR738548.1 coordinate 943,822, forward strand.
CCATGAAGAAGGAATCTGTTTCATCAGCAGTTTCAGTTTATTATTTTTCTCAGAGATCTACTGGTCTATCAGGGTGGATGTAATGGGGGCCGCTGTCCTAAATGTTTTCCTTCATGATCAGTGTGATGAATGTTTACTGAAAATAAATCTGATTTAAAGAATGTTGCTCTGAAGGTTTTTTTTTTTATTCAATCAGATTTTTCATAAGAAGTTTACTTCTACTTCTTCTTTACTTCTAAGATTTCTTTCTACTTTTTATGCTGAAATGACCAGTAAAACCAATAAACAAAAAACATGGGATTCAATAAAACATCTAATCAGAAACAAATACAAACAAATGGAAAAAAAAAGTTCTTTTTGGAACCAAAACGAATCAAAAGTAGATAATTAAAAAAAAATCACACATAGTCTTTATAATTATTTTGTTACAGTTGAACCAACATATCAACATATCAAAAGAAAAAGGCTGGCTAAGAAGAAGTGGGACACTGAGTGGAATGAAAAGAGTAGGCAAAGTACAGGTTGTAACAGCGTAAGGTTAAAGTAGAGGTGGCAAAGGCAAAACAAGTAGCCTATGATGACCTTTACGATAGGCTGAACAGCAAGGAGGGAGAGATGGACCTATACAGGTTTGCAAGACAGAGAGACAAAGATGGGAAGGATGTGCAGCAAGTTAGGGTGATTAAAGACAGGAATGGATGTCTTTTGACAGACACCAGTAATGTGATGGGAAGATGGAAAGAGTACTTTGAAGAGTTGATGAATGAAGAGAATGAAAGAGAACAAAGAGTAGAAAATGTTACCATAGTGGACCGGAAAGTGGCCTGATTAGTAAGGTAGAAATAAAGAGGGCACTGAAGAGGATGAAGAGTGGAAAGACTCTGGGTCCTGATGATATCCCTGTAGAAGTATGGAAGTGTTTAGGTGAGGTGGCAGTAGAGTTTCTGAATGGGCTGTTTAACAGGATATTAGAAAGTAAGAAGATGCCTGATGAATGGAGGAGAAATGTGCTGGTTCCTGTTTTTAAGAACAATGGAAATGTGAGAAGAACAAGAAGAAGGAGATGTGCAGAGTTGTGGTAACTACAGAGGAATAAAACTGATCAGTCATACGATGAAATCATGGGAAAAAGTTGTCGAAGCTAGGCTAAGGTCTGAAGTAAGAATTTGTGAGCAGCAGTATGGTTTTATGCCTAAAAAGAGCACTACAGATGCAGTATTTGCCTTGAGGATGCTGATAGAGAAGTACAGAGAAGGCCAGAGGGAGCTGCACTGTGTCTTCGTAGATCTAGAGAAAGCATATGACAGGGTACCTAGAGAAGAACTATGGTATTGTATGAGGAAGTCTGGTGTGACGGAGAAGAATGTTAGAGCAGTGCAGGACATGTATGAGGGCTGTAAGACAGTGGTGAGGTGTGCTGTAGGTGAGACAGAGGAGTTCAGTGTGAGGATGGGACTGCACCAAGGATCTGCTCTGAGTCCTTTGCTGTTTGCTTTGGTGATGGACAGGCTGACAGACGAGGTCAGACAGGAATCTCCATGGACAATGATGTTTGCAGATGACATTGTGATCTGTAGTGAGAGGAGGGAAGAGGTGGAGGAAAAGCTGGAGAGGTGGAGGTTTGAAGATTAGTCAGAGTAAAACAGAGTACATGTGTGTGAATGAGAGGGATCCAAATGGAAAAGTGAGGTTACAGGTAGAAGAGATAAAGAAGGTGGAAGATTTTAAGTATCTAGGATCGACAGTCCAGAGCAATGGAGAGTGTGGAAAAGAGGTGAAGAAGCGTGTTCAGGCAGGCTGGAATGGGTGGAGGAAAGTATCAGGTATGATGTGCGACAGAAGAGTTTCAGCAAGAATGAAAGGAAAAGTGTACAAAACCGTGGTGAGACCGGGCATGCTGATTGGTCTAGAAACAGTAGCACTGAAGAAAAGGACTGAAGACAGGAAGCAGAGTATTTTTATTTAAATTTATGCAATGTCTGAGACAAAGGTATTTACAAATTATTTTTTTTTAAACAGAAAATATTAAAGATCCGTCACTAGCGGGCAATCACGTTTATTGTTTTTGGTAGATTCCAAAGAGTGAGACCTGGGTGGTATTCCTGAAAGCAGGTTTTGTGACATACCTGGGTAAGTTTGTTGATGATCTCAACTTTTGGTTCCAAAACCAGAAGTAACTTCCGGGTTATGTGGGTAACCATAGCAACTTCCCCTCTCAACATAACCTGCTCTGGACCAGGTTATGCTCTGGGTAAGGTTCAGAAAGGTTACTGAGCAAGGCGTGTCCTTTTAATGACGATCCTCTGAACGTGGAAGCACAAATTAGCCTTCTTTTTTGTAAGAGGATGAGAAGGCCAGGCCTCGATGTGCTGTCTTATCCTGAAGAGTAACGTGGATTATGATGAAATCTTACATTTTCTGCTGGATATTAAAGAGGAAAAAGTTTCTGTTGCTTTCTGTGTAAATCCTCTTAAAGACTGATTGTCTGGAACTAAACATGTTAAAATGAAAAATAGATAAAAAAAACTTTCAAAACTGCTATTTTAAAAAAAAATTACAAAAGATGACAAAATAAATGTTGGTGTTTAGATTTTGTTTTATTTTATTTTTTTTATGTAGGATACTTAGTGCTAGTTACTAGGTTCACACTGGCTCGTTGGTAAAGTTTTGGTCTTTGAACCAGAAGAAGCCAGTTTGAATCCTCGTGAACTTTTTCTCATTTTCTAAATGTAGATAGTTTCTTACACTGCACTGGAAATAAAGTCAGACTTAAATACGGAGACATTTTCAAACTGATTTTTATTTGAACATTTTAATGAAAATGGAATAAGCTTGCGCAATTACCTGTCAGTTTTTTTTTTTTTTTGCCATAAATTTTACTTGCTGTGGACAGCACGTGCTGCAGACTCTGGCAGAGCAAATCTTTTCGGAAATATTTGACATTCTGACCTGTCAGGATTTAAAAAAAGAAAAAAAAAAAGATGGCTGCCAAAATCAAAGTGCCTGTGGGCTGAAAGATCCAGAATTCAAGGAGTGGCTGGTAAAAGTTGGGCTCTGTCAGGGAGTTCTGCCAAAACCAACTAGCATTTTTTTTTTTTTTTACCATGAATTATGGTTTGGACCCGATCCTCCCTTCTTCTGAGACACACCTGAAAGGTACACCCAGTGGAGAAGGAGGTGGAACGATGGTGAAAAAAAAGACGTTTTTCTTCTTCTTTCTGCATTTTCCTTCAGGGGTCACCACAGCAGGTCAGTTTCTTTCACTCTCTTCAGTAAAAAAAAATGGTTTTATTTCTCTGAAACTCAAAGTGAAAGTGTTTTAGAGTGGAGCTGCAGTCGGAGCTACTCTCTGTGTTTCTATCAGAAGGAAAATAAACTGAGTTCATCTTTTCTTTCTCTACAACCGACTCCAATACAGGTGAGTCCAGCTGCTCATATTTACTGGCTTTGAAGACAAACTGAGAGTTTCAGGTAAACAGGAAGTTTCCCTCCAAACTCATCAGATAAACTCAGTCATGGAGAAAACTTCACACCACATAGAAGGAAATGTTTTTATCTTGGAGGGGGAGTACAGTAGTATGGGTCTAGGCAGAGTGGTGGAGGTTAGGGGGCTCATAGGTGGAGAAGGTTTACAATAAATTGTTTCATATTACTGTGCTGTGTGCATGCACGGACATGTCTCACAGACATGAGTAAGGGTGTGAGTTCCCATGAGTGTGTGTGCTGTAGGAGTGGATGAAAAGAGAAGCATTGTTCAAGACTCAAGACTCTTTATTGTCTCAATGCAAAAAAAATGAGATTTTTCCACCCGGTGGGACGTGCCCAAAACACCTCAACAGTGAGGCGCTCGGGGGGCATCCTGACCAGATTCCCGAATCACCTCATCTGGCTCCTCTTGACTTTGAGGAGGAGCGGCTCGACACCGAGCTCCTCCCTAATGGCAGAGCTCCTCACCCGATCTCTGTGTGAGAGCCCGGCCACCCTGCGGAGGAAGATAATTTCAGCCGCTTGTATCCGCAAACTCATTCATTCAGTCACCACACAAGAAGTTGACCAAAAAAATCTTGTTTCCTCACTTTTTAATTTTGTTAATTTCCTATCAGTTTCTCACTGACAGGAAATAAAAAAGATTGCCAAACAGGATTTTATGAGCACGTACAAGAAGTTATGTAACATATTATTACCAGACTAGCAGCAGTGAAGAACTGTTTGAAGTGCAACAGCACTGCATAGAAAGGTCGATTATTTTACTTGATAAATACTTTAACTTTAAAGTTATCATTATAACAATTTTTCTTAACGTTACAAAACCAGATACACACTAAGAGCATCTGGTGACAAACATCAGTTTTTATTCTGACAGTTGTTTCATCTGAAAACTGTGAGTATGATCTCTTCTGTGTCACTTTTGATTTCATGTTGTTACACCAGCTAATGGATCTAATATTTTTAAGCTGTGACATTTTTAGTGAATTCTTCTAAAACATTATTTTGAAGATTTTTCTGAATTTGAGAATCACTGCTTTCAGTCATTTTCTTTCTTTGTTTTTAGCTCAAAATGTTTTTCGTCCAGTTAAAATCCTAGAAAAAGTGTGTAAGTTGGTTTGAAGAATTTACTGATTCAGCAACTTACTTTGTATTTCCAACAGAAAAATGGAGAACGAGTCCATGACAAATCTCCCCTCTGACTACACCGAGGATTTCCCCTCTCCCTACAGAGATGACATCACATGGAATGTAGTCGAATGGATGATCATTTCTATTGGACTTCTTCTGATTCTCATGGCCATCGTTGGATTTTATTCTCTGGTGTGAATCTTTTCATCTTATAAGTGGGTTCCAGCTGGTGAACCAGAACACATTTCTGATCCTAACTGTAGATCTAGAGTGAACAGTAAAAATAATTATATAGAAGACATCTAAATAAATTATAGATATATAATTAAATACAGACCCAAACTAAACTAAGTAAGAATGCAATGGAAAAAAACAAAAAGGTTTTAAACTTCTTAACAGTGGCGGCTGGTGACATGTGGTGCAGCACCCCCCACCTTCCCTTGCCCGCCCCTCCTGTCCTGTTAACCAAAAACAATAGAAAAATATGTAAACATGTGTATGTTTGTAAGTATGTAAAATTGTCTGATTATATGCATTTTAATAACGTTTAACACCGCTTTATTTTATTTTAATTCTTCCGGTGAAAACCGGAACGAGGGAAAAAAATAAAGAAGAAGGAAAGAAGGGTTCAAGCAGAGTGGATCATATACATGTGAAAATAAAACTTTTACTGTAATTATTCATGTAATGTTATGTGATATCTTTTATATAGAGAAGATCTCAAAATAATGATATGTCTTTTTTGGTGTGTGTGTTTGAAAAATGTGTGAGCCCCCCGCCCCACGCCCCCCGCCACCTCCTCCCAGTGTTTTTTCCAAAGCCGCCACTGGTTGTTAAAGTTAGTAACAGTCCCTTGGGATCTGAAATGCTCCTGAAGCAGAGAACCAGAAGAGCCTTTCAGCTTGGTTATTATGTTTTAGGAAATATTTTAAGGTTCTTCTTTGACATGTGAGGATGTTTTTCTGCAGATTCAGGAAGGTCACGTTCCTCCAGTTTACATCATCAACCTTCTGGTCACTGATCTCATTCAGCTCTGCTGTCTGGCTATAGAGAAAGTTCGTCACGATCACATTTCAGAATTATTTCAACTTTACTGTTGGCTGGTCAGTGTTGGGTTCATGGTGTGCATCTCCATGGAAAGGTAAATAAAAAGTTTATCTCTAAAAGTCTCTCCTTGTGTTTCTGATGCTCCTCATCAGCTCTGTCTGTCTATGTTTGCAGGTACTTGATCATCGCCTGGCCGCTGTGGTACAGATTCAGAAGAAACATAAAGACCTCTCTGGTTGTTTGTGTTGGGGTTTGGCTCGTCCCACTTGTTTTATGGCTCATTTCATATTTTTCAATCCCTGACTTTCACATCCTTCCGGTGGTATTTTTACTCCTGCCCTTCCCTCTGTTCATCTTCTTCCTGGTAGGGACCATCAGAGCCCTGTCTTCAGCTCGTAGTGTCCCTGCTGATGAAAAACGAAGGATTGTGGCCATCCTTGATGCCGTGCTTTTGATTTACACTCTGCTCTTTTTGCCCACAATCTTTTTTTTTCTGAGAGTAATTAGCCTGGAATTTCACACTTTCATTAAATTCTTGATCAACATCAGTCCTCTTGCAGATCTGATCATGTATGTTTTAATCCGTAAAGCAACCTCAGACAAGCTTTTAGCAGCTTTATGTTGCTGTAAAACATTTTGGAATCAGGAGACAAGCAACCAGAATACTGCCATGTCTGCTTCATGCAGTCAATTTTTTTTTCCCCGCACAAGTCTTTCACCTTTTACTAAAGACTTTCGTGGAGAGCGGCGTGGAAGATTCCTGGCTATTTTTGGCAGGCTTTTACACCCGAAAAGCCTATGAGGAGACGGCAGCTCAGTGGTTAGAGCGTTCGCGCGCTGACCAGAAGTTTGCGGGTTTGCGTCCCACAGAGAGCACGTCTAGGGTCCTTGGAGAAGACACTTAACCCTCGCTTCTCCCACCATTGGCGCCTTTGAAGGGCAGCCTGCTGCGGTGTAAGGAGTGCAGCACACAAATTTTCCCGGTGAGGGATGAATAGAGTAATTCATTTCATTTAATGAAGTTCACAAAACAACATCTCATGTTTAAATAAAGATCATGATATGATGATGAAATGGTTTTAAAAGCTATTTTAAGCTAAACTCCTGAAAGATGTGTTCGTTTCTAGATTTAAAGAAAATACAAACGTATAAAGTTCTGAAAAGAAGCAAACAGATCATTCAGAATTCTAAATTGTTTTTTCAAACCAAAACAATGAACATCAGTGATTAATCCAGAGACCTTTTTAATACAGAGAAGACCTTGAAGGCCCTGACAGTCCACCACTCTTTTTAATAGAGTTATATAACATATGTTTGTAAAAAGAAGAAAACACAATGTTTTTATGTGTTGTTTTGGCTGAAAATAGAATACAATTACTTGGACCAGGATAGATTATTCAGCTCCTGCATGAATGGGTTTCTGAGTAATCTGGTCTAAACTTTTCTTCTTTTGTGTCCAGTTGAAACATATCCCATGGGGTGTTGGTTAAAAGAACCGGACAACAGAATGACGATTGTGCGTTGCAACAAAGGGTCCAGAAGTTGCTTCAAACACGGTGAGTCCTGCATCCACAAGGTAGCACTAGTTTATCGACTTCTTAACTGGTTCTTTTCATGAAGCGTCTCACATGTTTCTGTTTTCAGAGGATGGAACGAGGGGTTGTGGATTTTTTCATACCTGTATGAAGCCGAGAGTGACCTGTTGTGAAACAGATACCTGCAACCTTTGAAATGTTCAATAAAGTCTCTAAATTATAAAATGTTAAAGTCTTCCAAGAAGTCTTTCATGTTTTCAAACATCATTTTTTTACACATCCATGATGGTGTTTGTTCTCATAATTAAACATCACAGCTACTTTAGGTGTGTGCAGAACCATGAACGGTCGTATCTGAGCTGAGCTCTGATTGGATCCTTCTTTTTTGTTCTGAAAGCTACAAATTTTAGCTTTTATTTCACATCAAATTTCTTCTTTAAAACCTAGAAATTTAAAGACAGTCATCTGGGACTAAAAATGTAAAAAAATCAAAGTCACCAAACTGACTTCCAGGAAGCTGACGCTAGCAGCTAGAAGTACTAGATGCTATTAGCACACTGAGAGAAGAATTAATGAGTCCAATGACGAGCCCTGAAAAGTCACACTCAGACCAGCTAGTTGAGCTTCTAGGTTCATTAGAGAAGAGAGTTGGATTCTGTGACTGCTGCCCACTGTCAGCCTCCACTTGATGGAGACTGAGATTAATGTGTGTTATCTTAAAAATACACCATACACAAGCATCTAGATAAAACTATGGAAATTACATTGTTTGGACCCTTCCAGCTGCTGGAATGAAGATTCCTCTGGGGTCAAACTCTCACACAGCAGACAGGATGATTCATATGCTGCTTATTTCACTCCCGTATACTTGATGATTATGTTTGGAGTCACCCTGGAGAAATGTTTCCGGTAGATTAGATGGTAGCAAAATTATTATCTTTACCTGCCTTATCTTCTTCTTTCGGCATTTCCCTCCAGGGGTCGCCAAAGCCAGTCAGTTTCCTCCATCTAACCCTATCTCATGCATCCTCTTCGGTCACACCAACTATCTTCATGTCTTCCTTCACTGTATCCATGAACCTCCTCTTTGGTCTTCCTCTAGTCCTCTTTCCTGGTGGTTCCAAACCCAGCATCTTTCTTCCTGTCAGGTTAAGTAAGTGTCAGAGAGTTTTTTGTTCATTTCCTGTTTTATTTTGAAATCAGTCACTTTATTTGCTTTCAGGTGCTGTGTCTTCCCCTTGGGTGTGTCTTCCTGGTCTGATCACCTTTCTTCCCTAATGATCTTCACCTGGTTCCTATTTTCTCCTGGCGGTATTGAAGGGGTTTCTTTTCCTCACTGCCCTGCGGGTTTGTCTTGTCTTTCTGATCTCCTCTACTTGTCTGTTGATGTTTGGAAGTGAATCTCGTATTTTCAAGCTCTAAGTTTTGAGATGTTTAGTATTTTGCTCGGCGCAAGCTTGTTTGCAGTTTGGATTTGTTAAAAAAAGACTTTCTTTGGAGCATCTACTGTCATGCTTTGTATCCACACAACAAACCCTGACACTTCCGATGTACTCTCTCTCTCTCTCCTCTACACATGTCAAAACCATCTCAGTCTGGCCTCTCTGACTTTAAAACCTCTAACATGTGCTGTTCCTCTGATCTACTCATTTCTAGCTAGACTCATGCTAATTAAAATATGTACAGAAGTTCGGTAATTAGTTATTAACAATGCACAAGTCCATATAGTTAACATCTAGAGACCCTTTTTTAACCCTTTTTAATTTATTCTTTAATCTTTTTCTTGAACTCCACATAAAAAACATGGAGTTCCATTTCTTTTAACTGGACCGTTGAAAAGCTCCTTCTCATCGTCCACATTCATTTTACTGGCTAATGTTGGTTCAACCGTAACAAAATAATTATAAAGACTATCTGTGATTTTTTTTAAATGATCTACTTTTGATTCATTTTGGTTCCAAAAAGAACTTGAAATTCCATTTGTTTGTATTTGTTTCTGATTAGATGTTTTATTGAATCCCATGTTTTTTGTTTATTGGTTTTACTGGTCATTTCAGCATAACAAGTAGAAAGAAATCTTAGAAGTAAAGAAGAAGTAGAAGTAAACTTCTTATGAAAAATCTGATTGAATAAAAAAAAAAAAACTTGAGAGAAACATTCATTAAATCAGATTTATTTTCAGTAAACATTCATCACACTGATCATGAAGGAAAACATTTAGGACAGCGGCCCCCATTACATCCACCCTGATAACCAGTAGATCTCTGAGAAAAATAATAAACTGAAACTGCTGATGAAACAGATTCCTTCTTCATGGAGCTTCAGGAGAAACCATCAGACTGTTTGATTCACAGGACAGATGATCAGAGGGCTAGAGTTTTTACCTCTATGATTCAGATGTGGACTGAAGAATGGATAGAGTTCCTCAGTGAAGCAGCAGCCGGTGAAGGAGTAGATCAGAACTGCAGCATCTACATCATAAAAGGAGACCAGACCCTCCTCATAATCCACAAACACCCCCACCTTCTCAGGAGCAGACTGGAGATGCAGACATAATGGATGTCCAGTTAAAGCTCCATTCTCATCTCCATTTCTTAACCAAACAGTCCAGAAACCGTTCTGAGGATTCAGTGTGATCGCTCCCTTCCTGTTGATGGACCTTCTGGCCACTCCTAAAGACCAGTCAGTTTTTCCTTTAACCTGAACCTCAAAGTAAAATCTGCCTGAACAGAAACTCTGACTTCCTAAAACATTAACACAGTAAGAAAATCTCTCTGGATTATCTGGAAGCTTCTTCTTCACATTACCAGTAAGAACTTGTTTTCCATCATCAGACAGGACGAGGTAAGGATGAGCTGTTTTAGGATCCAGAGTAACATCTACTGCAAACCGCTGGACCTTCTTTATCTTCTCAGCAACCAGCTTCTTCCTCTCCTTCCTGATGGTTTCCTCCAGCAGAGACACTGCTCTCACCACCGTCCCCTCATATGATGGTGGATAAACTCTGACCTCTGTCCAGTCTTTGGTGGGTGGAGCAGCTTTCAGGGAGGAGAAGCTTTGGAGGAGGTGGAGGTGGTCTTCAGAGTGTGAGAGCTGCTCCACCTCAGAGCTCCTCTTCATCAGCTCAGAGATCTCCTGTTCCAGATCTTTGATGAGGTCTTCAGCTTGTTTCTCTGTAGCTTTCTGTTTGTCTTGGATCTCCTTGATGAGCTGGTCCAGGTCTCTCTGAGCAGCCTCCATCAGAGCGGTGAAGATCTGAACACCTTCTGCTGTCTCTCTGTCTGCAGCATCTTTACTGATCTTCACTGACTCTTTGAGCTCCTTAATCTTCAGTCGTCTCTTCTGGATCATCTGCTGAATGTCAGCCTCGGTCTTCCCCAGCTCTGACTTCTTTCCTTCACTTTCTTCTCTCAGAGGAACAAACTCATGACTCTTGTGGTCTAAAACAGCACAGAGCGAGCAGATACAGGTCTGGTCGGTCTTACAGAACAGCTCAAGATGTTTATCATGCTTCCTACACATCCTGTCCTCCATGTTCTCCACAGGCTCCATCAGCTGATGTCTCCTCAACATTGAACATGTCATATGGGGCTCCAGGTGAGTGCGACAGTAGGAGGTCAGACACACCAGGCAGGACTTCAGGGCCTTCAGTTTGGTTCCTGTGCAGACGTCACAGGGAACTTCTCCTGGTCTGACAGCTTGTTGCTCTGAGCTGCTGCTGCTGGCTTCCTGCTGAGTTTCATGTCTGAACTGAGAAACCATTTCAGAGAGTAAAGTGTTGACCTTCAGCTGAGGTTTGGTGGGAAACTCCTTTTCACACAAGGGACAATCATACAGAAGCTTCTCCTGCCAGTGCTGAGTGATGCAGGCTTTACAGAAGTTATGTCCACACGGTGTGATGACTGGATCAGTGAACATCTCCAGACAGATGGAGCACAGGAACTGGTCCTCAGATCTCTGGTGGCGTCCAGCAGACATGTCTGACCTGGGAGGAGTCAGAAAAACAGCATTTAGAAAGAAGATCATGATGGCAGCTCAGACATGGCCATGAGTCATCGCCATGAGTGTTTATCAATTTTTTTGCCACAAAGATTTTAAAATCATCACAAACAATTTTCAGACTGATAGCTTTTAATCTCACAGGAAGTGAAGTCCAAATAATCAGTGGGATTAAATTTACGATTTGTTGAGGTGTTTGTTTAAATTGATGGTTTTTCCATCTTAGCAGCTACTTTTTGTTACATTTCAGGCTGCATGCTCTGTCTGAATTAACTTTAAAGACATGAAACCACACTTCTGATCTTTTTACACTACTTCACTGTTCTGCCATTCTCATGTGTGTCAGTAATTTGTTAGCAGAAGAAAACCTGCTTCGTTATTAACACACACTATTTGCAGCCCGTAGTAATATAATATATTATGATGATATTACAACACAACAGGAGACGGATGCTTTTTGATGAACTTGAAACATAATTTAAACATAATTTAAACATTTTTTAAATTCTACTAGTTTGTTAAATTTAAGTATTTTATCTTTTAAGATCAGAGCATTAAGTATGATCTAAAACTCCAGCCTCAGCAACAATTATGTTATTCTCTAATCAAATAATTTGCAGAGTTGATTTTTTTTTTTTTTTTTAATTAGAACCCCATATTTCAGCACAGTAGTTTAGAAATGGTAAAATGAGAGAATTGTACAGGATGAATTACAATTTTTGTTAAGAAACTATTTTGCTTTGTGCTTAACTTTGTGCATTTCATAAATAAATAAATAAATTAATGAATAAATAGAAGTAATAAATATTAAAGTAAGTTTAAATCCACTGATAAGTGTTTATTGTGATAGTCAGACATGACTACTAATTTTATGTTGTAAAAATGTACATACTCAACCCTTTGATTGAAATAGCAGTAGTTTTATTAAAACTCTTTTGTGTTCATAGAATAAGCTTGGGTTGATAAGTTTTGAGGTTGTGGTGGAAAACAGCCTCGGTGGAAGAAAAAGTCGACTGATTTCTTTACAAGTTTATTGTATAGATCAAATGTGCATATTATTTAGAGCTGGAGAGATCTCTCCCCACGATTCTGGCCATACAACCTTGAAGCATTGCTGTACTGAAGGTTTACCCTCACCCTACATAGTTCGACTGAAGTTCAGAGTAATCTCAGCCTTGAAGTAACCCAGCATAACCCAGCAGACAACAGGATCATTGATACACTATGATGAGAGACTAAACTGTTCAGATTTTAACGATCATCTACTAATGTTTGTTAAATACTGCTGTTTAATAAAACATTTCCATTACAAAGATAATGCCTTCTTTACTCTCTGTAGATTACTTGATTTCTAAAAAAAAAAAAAAAAAAAAAAAAAATTACATGAGAGGCAGTGTTTACATAGACGATGTTTGGAATCTAAGCTCTAGATTGCCTGTAGATTGGCTAACTGATGTTAAACTGATGTTTTAATCCTATACGGAACATAAATTAATTTAAAATAATAATACTTAACTTTCTGACCTTCACTCATCAGACAGGCAGAGAAAGAAGTTTTGACAAACTAAATAATACATGATTGGAGGTGTGGCGAGGCAGGCCATATAGTAAGGAAAAGGCGGATCACCAGTGGAGACAAGGAGGATTGCAATTCAGGAAGCCTCAAAGCCACAGAACAATCAGCAGATAATGTCATTTTTAGGGCTTTGTGACATCTGCAGAGTACTCCTACCCAAACTATGCACAAGTACTGTAGCCACTTCAAAAAGTAATATTTGGCAGGGACTTACAGTTAAGAGATAAGATAACGTGGGATCCACAGGCAGACCAGGCTTTTCTGTTATTAAATCAGCTACAAAAGATAGTTTGGGAAGCATTATGGAACAGAACTAATTGGACGTAAAACTGTTTAGCACTACTAGCAGAACTTCATGCATTACTGAAAGCTAGTTTACATTAAATCTCGCCGCAGACGCCTACACGGGAGAGTGGAAACTCCGTTTCCACTGAAGGGAGTGATGGGAACAGAGACAACTAACATCTAGAGTTGTTCGTTCTTTTTATATCTATTTATATTTTTGCCTGTATTTTTAGGAGGCCTATGGTTTAATACGCTGGGAGCAGATCCGGAGGAGTCTATCCTACCATCCACACACCAGCAAGCTGTAATACAACACGAACACCATGAGGGCGATAATCAATGGTTGAAACTAGCACACTATACGGCCAACATTACAAATATCACTACACCATGTTGGGTACATATCGGAGGACATTACATCACAATTGGCTGATAATTTGGAATTTAAGGCTGTGGTATTTATGGCTAAACAGCATGGAGTTCCCCTGGATGCTTATATGCAGAGCAGAGGGTATGTGTGCTGCAGTCGGTATGGATCATTGCGGTACATATATCCCCGAGTCTAGAAGTAATTGGACTGCAATTAGGAATAAGGTTAGGAATTTGAAACACTTTTTGGCCTCACAAGAAGACAGTAATCCACAATGGACATGGCTCAGTTGGCTTAACTCTGGGAGCTGGACTATGGTACTCCAAAGTATTTGTATCCTTATTGCTTGCTTTTTGTTACTATGTTTGATTGTTTTTGGATGTGTTTTGCCATGTGTGATGAAGTTGATTTCCAGATCCGTGTCGAGGCTGTCCGCTGGCATGTTCGTACAGAGATCTGTGTCTATACATAGCATGCATGTGGGGCAGGTTGATTGTCCATCTACTGATCTTTCTCCAGAACGGATGGATGCTCTCCTTAGAGCAACTGCACACTCAGCTGAGGAGAACGAGGACATACCAGTGTAGGATCTGTCTGAAGGGGGAGACATCAGTAGCCTTTCCTGGTCATTTGATTTGGTAAGATCTCGGAGGAGATCTCAGAAGGGGGAATGAAGAAAGTTGATATTTTACTCTTTATCTTTTAACATTTTAAGAAAATCCACATTTTACATTTTATTCTATAAAGATATGTGTTTAAGTGTTTATTTAATTTTTATTCAATAAAGATACGTTTCTGAATGTTTTATTTTGCTAAGGCTAAGCCCCTGAGAATAAAAGCTTGCTGTGAGTTTAATGGAAGGTTGTCTGATGGGAAGATTATCAAGGCCGTTGTACAACAAGACCAGTGGGAATCTAGTTGCAAGAAGTTGCAAGAAGAGAAGTTGAGAAGACGGAGAACGAATGACCAATCGGGAGAAAGAGAAGATGCCTTAATTAATGAATATTTATGAACTGTAATTTATAATAAAATTGACAATCTCAGATGGGCATTGTCTTTATTGTAACCTCACAGAGAGACATTGGTGTGCTCTGTGAGGACAATGAAACCCAGATGCATCATGTACAGTGGGTGACTCTGGTTGGACAGGACAGATCTTAACTTGGCCGATGTCCTCTGCTCCACCATCTTCTCCACGCAGTGGAGCGTCTTTCCACCTGCGTAGGCACTCAAAGCGCTCTACAGTGAAGCTCACATTCACCCATTCACACACACATTCATACCTGATGTTTGGGAGCTGTCATGTAAGGTGGAAGCCACCATCAAGAGGAATTGGTTGTTCTGGAGGGGTTGGTTAAATATAACCAGTAAAATAAGTTAAAATGATTTAACAAATTAAATTGGCTTCATCCACAAATCAAACGTCTGCTTCTTCTTGTTTCTTGGATTGGAATGATGTCATTTGGAATGATTGTGTGAGAAAGACACAGTGACATCACACAAGATCAAAGTCAAAATAAGCCACGCCCTCTTGTTTTGTTTTAAACCTAAAGATAACTTGGTGAAATGGTTGTCATGACAACATGAGCTGTAAAGTTTACACCTCCATGATGTGGAACAGCTTTTTTTATGTAAATAATAAATTACTCATTGTTGTTTTTATGTGTTGTTTTGTTTGTAACATATTTTTAAAAATACAGAAACTTTATTCTGAGCTCGTAAAAGCTGTAAATGAAGAAAAGTAGCAATAAATTCACATTTAAACCATCTTATTAAACTGAATTGATACAAAAAAAAATGCTCAGAGATTACAGATGAAAACCTTCACAATAAAAGTAAATTAAAGCCAAAGGATTGTTTTCTGAGTTAAAGTAGCTGTCAGCTACCTCAGGACTCCCACAGGCCAAGAAGGCCCGGTAAGACTCCTCCTTCACTTTGATGGCATCACTCACCGCACGTCAAACATTATCCACCAGCAGGTTTGATGTTGCCGCCACGACAGGCACCGATGACGTTGCGTCGACAGCACAAACTTGCTGCCTCAACAATAGAGGTGCAGAACAGATACGAGTCTGAGTCAATGTCCCCCACCTCCTTCGGTATGTGCCAGAATCTCTGCTGGAGTTGTGAGTTGAAATACTCACTGGTGGAAGGATCTACCAGACGTTCCCAGCAGACCCTTGTTTATCGTTTAGGCCTGCCTGGTTTGGTTTGCTTCATTTCTCCACCATCTAAACCAACCCAGAACCAGCCGGTGTTTAGTTAATAGTGTAGGTGTGCCCATCTCTTTACTTTAGAGTGCAAGACATGTTTTTTTTTTATTTATTTATTTATTTATTTCGGTCACAGTGCAACCTCATATCAATGAAATAAAGAAAACAACCATATTCCAGCAAAGGACCGAAAAGGTAACGGCTGAAGCAAACGCTTATTACGCCGACCCTTTTTTTTTTTTTTATGTCATAATAAAAGTAAAAAGACATAAGTAAATACTAAGTCATCATAATTGTTATAACGCATAACATAATAATATCATAATACATCATAACATAATCATAACACATCATAACATATAACATAATCATAACACATATTCGTAACACATAACATAATCATAACACATCATAATTGTTTACTTTTTATAGAAGCTTGAATTTAACCATCAAGACTTGCATATTTTTTAAGTATTAATAACTTAAATTTCTTTTTTAAACATAAAAGATTTAAACACAATTTAAGTTCATCATTACAATTATTCCAAAGATCCACACCTTTAATAGAAATACAGAATTTTTTAACATTTGTTCTAAATTTATTTTTAATGAACACATCATTTCCTCTTAGTTCGTATGGACTTTTCCTAATGTTACGACCCTGGGGTCGTGGCCCTTTAAATCTTTCTGCCTGTCTGTCCTCACAGTATCTAGAGCGGCAGTTGGCCCGCCCACTGCGATCCAGAAGGCTGCTGGCTGCTCTCTGCGCGACTGACGCGAGTTTGATCCTCTGCCATTCTTTTGTTTTCATTGTATCTTTAGTAGTATCGTCTGTAATAAATCCCTTTAAACCTTTTACTTTGTGTGGCCTTCCCCTTATTGTTGCTGCTCTTGAGCCGGAGTAGTAACACTAATAATATACATATTTTGTAGAGAGTTTGACATCATGTTTTTTTTTATCTTAAACATAAATTTTAAAGTGTGTTATTCCACTAAATCTTAGAACTTTAATGTTTTTAAATTTATAAATAGATTATTGGTTGATTATAAGATGAGAATGTTATTGCTCGTATTGCTTTTTTTTGTAAAATATAAATTGGTTTTGTGTTAGTTTTGTACGTATTTCCCCAAATCTCGATACAATAAGTTATATATGGAAGTACTAATGTATTATATAACATAAACAAACTTTTTTTATTTAGGACAAATCTGAATTTATAAATGATTGCTATTACTTTAGACAGTTTATTTTTTGTATAATTTATGTGTGATTTCCAGCTTAATTTGTGATCTATAATCATTCCAAGGAACTTACTGTCGTAAGCTCGTTCCAATGGGGTGTTATTAAGCATAATTTGAATTTGTTTAGGTACTTTTAATTTTGTAAATACTATAAATTTCGTTTTTTCAATATTTAATGATAATTTATTTATGTCAAACCATATTTTTATTTTACTCAATTCTCTTTCAACTGATTGTATCATTTGGTTCAGGTCTTTTCCTAAAAAGTAAAGAGTAGTGTCGTCTGCAAACAGTACATAATTTATTAGTTTGGATGTGTAACACAAATCATTGATGTACAGGATAAAGAGTTTAGGCCCCAGAGTTGAGCCTTGTGGAATTCCACATATGACTTTTAATAAATCAGATTTTTCCTCCTTTATTTGTACATACTGATATCTATTTTCTAAGTAGCTCTGAAGCCATGTATATGCAGCTCCTCGAAAACCAAATCTGTCTAGTTTGCTCAGTAATATATTATGATCTATGGTGTCGAAAGCTTTCTTAAGGTCTATGAAAATACCGATGCCATAATTATTTGAGTCTATTGATGTAGTAATATTTTCTATTAGTTCTGTAACAGCCATATTAGTGGATCGGTTTTGTCTAAACCCATATTGTTTGTCACTAAGGAGCTGGTGTTTCTCTATAAATTTATCTAATCTTATTACAAATACTTTTTCTATTATTTTTGAAAACTGTGGAAGTATGGATATAGGCCGATAATTTGAAAATAATTGTTTATTGCCATTTTTATAGACTGGAATAACTCTAGTTATTTTCATTTTTTCAGGAAATTTACCGATTTGAAAAGACTTATTGCAAATATATCTTAGAGGCTGTGCAATATGTTCTATTGTATTCTTTATTAAATTCATATCAATGTTAAGTGTATCTTTAGATGTTTTTGATTTAAATTGCTTTACTATTTTAATTATTTCATTTTCATTTGTTGGGTTTAAATAAAATGTAAAAGGATTTCTGTTTACAGCATCACTTGGACTTATGTTATGCTTCTCAATACTTTCAGCCAAGGTATTTCCTACATTAACAAAATAATGATTAAATCCTTCTATAATTTCTTTTATATTTTCCAGCTTTGAGCTTTTGTTCATGAATTGTTTTGGTATTTTATATTTTTTATCTTTTATTTTTATTATTTTATTAATGACATTCCATGTTCCCTTAATATTTTCTTTTTGTTCTTCAAATAATTTATGAAAGTATTCTTTTTTGGTTTTCCGTAAAATACTAGTCAATTTGTTTTTATAATTTTTATATTTTATTTCAGATTCCTTGGTTTTGTGTTGAATAAACTTTTTATATAACATATTTTTCTTCTTACATGCATTTTGTAATCCACTTGTTATCCATGGCTTTATTTTAGAATTTTCTTTAAGTCTTACCTTTTTTAATGGGCAGTTTTTATTGTAGATTTCTAAAAACATGGATATAAAAATTTCATACGCTTCACTTGGGTCAGTTTGGTTGTAGACCTCGTCCCATTTCTGTTTTAATAAGTCTTCTTTAAGTTTATTTAGAGTTTGGTCTGTCACTCGCCTAATATATCTGAATGTTTCAGAGTTTTCTTTGTCATCAGTTATAATTTTATTTTGAAATATAGCAAAAACTGGTAGATGGTCACTTATATCACTGACAAGAAGGCCACCAACAATTTTAGCTTCAATATTGTTTATAAAAATATTATCTATTAGAGTGGAGGAATCAATCGTTATCCTGCTGGGTTTATCAATAATTGGTAGTAACATATTTGAATGCATCATATTTATGAAATCAGTTGTTTTCCCATGGGTAGTTGCTTTAAGCAAATTTATATTTAAATCTCCACATATTATTAATTCCTTTGTGGAATATCCATTTATATTTATAATTTCATTCATTTTTTCATTAAATGTATCAATCGGTGAACCAGGTGTTCGGTATACACAAGTAACATGTACATTTTTTGTTTTTTTAAATTCAATTTCGACAGTGATTAATTCCATTATATTGTGAACAGATACTGATTTATCTTCAATGATTTTACAGTTAAAGTTTGAGTCCACATAGAGGGCAACTCCACCTCCTTTTTTGTTGTTTCTGGTGACTGTAAATAGTTCGTATCCCTCTATCTTTACTAGTGTTAGAGGGTGCTTTAGCTCGTCCAGCCACGTTTCAGATACGGCTATAACATTAAATTTACCGTACATATGCAGTAGGTCTTTGATTTTTGATATGTTCTTCCAGAGACTCCTAATGTTAATATGTAGCACTGAAAAGTTTTTCTCCAGTTTAACGTTCTCTTTAAATTGTTCGCTTGTGTAATAGTCACAGCTTAAGTCCAAGTTATTGTAGAAATATAATTCTGGATCAAGTTGTTGATCAATACAAGTCATAGTTTGTCTTGTGTTCAGTGCACATATGTTCACCTGTCTCCTTTTCCGCGATGCGTAATCCGTGCATCATCAAGCGCTCTTTACAATCTTCCGAGAAATCATAATCCTTTTTTAAAGTAACATAATCCAAATAATTATTCATACGGATTCAGGTCTTTCAGCTCTCTTATCGTGATCACTTTCGCTTCTTCTGGCGTACCATTGAGTTTAATCATCACTTGCCCGTTCCGAGTCCACGTAGCTTGTATTTTTTTCTGTTTTCGCAAGTTTCTTGCATGTCTTGCGATGTCTGCACGTCTTTTTGTTAAGTGTTCATTCAGATATACTCCCGTCCCTCTTAACTTCTTAGCTTGTCGTAATAGCTCTATTTTGTGTTTCCTGTTAACAAAACGCACAATAATATTTGGTTTTGCGTTTTTTTCCTTCTTCGGAAGTGTGTGACAAGCGGATATGTTCTCTGGATCAACTTTTATGTCTTTATTTGCCAGAAATTGAATGACTTGCCTCTCCAGAGTTTGTTGCTCCTCTGGCGTCGCGTTCTCCTCTTCGGCCTGTGCTGTAGCGTTAGCATAGCTGCGGTGTCTAGTTTCCAGTCCACTCACAATAATATCCTCCATCCGAGTATACTGTTCCAAGTCATCAACTCTTCGTTCCAGTCCAGAAATAACGGCGTCTTTCGTCTTTATTATTTGCTTTAATTCTGCCACTTCATTCATCAGGGCTATTAGCTTCTTTTGCTGCTGAACTACTGTAGTCATTTCTTCCGACATAAAAGTCAGCGATTTGCGGATCTCTTGTAATTCTTCGTCAATGGCAACACCTGTGCCCTCAGACCCTGTGTCCTATACTAACCCACTCTGTGTTTGTTTGTGGGAACAGCAGCCAGAGTGGGAATTTTGGACTTCCCTCAGCCCAGCCACATGCAGATACTCCTCACATTAAGACGTGGTCTCGTCCCGGTGGAAATCTCCCAGAACAGGTCACCAGAGAGGAGGGAATCCTATCCAGGTTCTCAAACCATCCAGTCTGGATCTTCTCTACATGGTGGAGAAGCAGCTGTAGGGCAGGGCTCCTCTTTTTCTTGATTATTTATTTATTTATTAAGCCTGGCTTTGACAAGTGCACTTAAAAAAGACAAAGAACATAGTTCTGACCGGCACATTGGTTCCCACCAGAGGAGAGAAAAATACCCAAACAAAAAACACGACCAAACCCAATAGCCACTCTATCATGTACCAAACTGCTCAAGAAGAGAAAATCTATGCACTCATGCTCAAAAGGAGAGGAGAAAGTTTGACCTTATTAATCCCGTCACTATTTCATTTAATAAATAATCAAAACAATTTAATAACAAAAGCAGCTGTGTATAAACATGATTTAAATAATTAGGTTCACAACTAAACTCCCATTAATATCTTAAGTCTATGTGTAAGTATAATGTGTTGCTTTTTGTAGTTTTTAAATATCATTTTCTTAAATATATTTTTAAATGTATTAATATGTAAACATGTCTTTAAATCATTGTTGAGGCTTAGTAGAAAAAGTTTCAAAAAAGTCTTCTGGACAGTTTATTCTGTCCAGAATTAAACTGTCCAGATGACTTTTTTGAAACTTTTTCACTTCTGAAAGTCCCTCATTCACTCCTGGATGAATGAGGGACTACACGGATTCATTGTTGAGGCTGTTCCAAACTTTAACAGCTGAAAGTTTCTTTTCCCTTGTGTTGTAATTTTATACTTCTAGAATAAGAATGTTACCTTACCATCCTTACCTGACCTCTGTAAGAGCACACTGTGAACTGGTTAGTGATGTCTGTCTGAGTCAGGATACATATGGAGGTAAAGAGAAGTGTCAGGTTACAAAGTCATTGATCAAGTTGTAGAAAACTCCATCCTGGTGGTGAAAATAACCAGAAGATACATTTATCTCAGGTATAATTGGGGAAAACCTTAGCCAGTAGTGAAGGAGGGCTCTGTCATGGGGTTCAACTACAGCCAACCGCCAAATCTTTCTCTGTGTCTTTTCTCTGTGATTTACAACTGATCCTCCCTCCTTCGGAGAAACACCTGAGAAATAAACACAGTGCATGAGGAGGTGGAGCAATGCTGGAAAAACTGGTTTATATTTACCAGAAGTTAAACTTTCAGTTTCAGTTTGATTTCAGTTTGATTTCTGGTAAATATAAACTGAAAGAAAGTTTTCCTCCAAACTCATCAGATAAACTCAGTTATGGAGAAAACTTCACACCACATAGAAGGAAATGTTTTTATCTTGGAGGGGGAGTACAGTAGTATGGGTCTAGGCAGAGTGGTGGAAGTTAGGGGGCTCATAGGTGGAGAGGATTTACACTCAATGGTTCATGTAAATGGAAAGGGTGTTTTTGAGTGTGTGTAAATATGAATGAGGAAGTGTGTGAGAGTTAACAGGTTAGTGTGTGTGTTGTAGAGATGGATAAAAAGAGAAGCATGCTAACGTCTCCAAGTAACATCAGGCATGATCTTGAGGAGATGAGAGGTCTGGTTCTTCTTCAGGCCATGGCTCCTGGGTGCAGACTTGTGTGCAGCTTCCCCTCTGGTCATGTGGTGGTTGGGCTGGTGTGTTTTCTTGTGGTTTTCTGTTTCCTCTGAGCTTTCAGAGATAGATGGGCAGGCATGGGTTTATGTCTTTGTTTGTTATTTTTACATCTGAGGAAACATTTTTAGATAAATATCTATATGTATTCAAGACTTTAACTTGATGTTGAATTTTGTCCCTGTGAGTATTCGGGATTAAATGCTGTTAGTCTGAAAATTGCTTCGGATGATTGCAAAATATTTGTGGCCAAAAAAAAAAAAAAACTCATGGTGGTCATGTCTGAGCTGCTTTCGTGATCTTCTTTCTAAATGCTGTTTTTCTGACTCCTCCCAGGTCAGACATGTCTGCTGCAAGGCACCAGAGATCTGAGGATCAGTTCCTGTGCTGCATCTGTCTGGAGATGTTCAATGATCCAGTCACCACACCGTGTGGACACAACTTCTGTAAAACCTGCATCAATCAGCACTGGCAGGAGAAGCTTCTGTATGATTGTCCCTTGTGTAAAGAAAAGTTTCCCACCAAACCTCAGCTGAAGGTCAACACGTTTGTCTCTGAAATGGTTTCTCAGTTCAGACATGAAGCTCAGCAGGAAGCCAGCAGCAGCACCTCAGAGCAACAAGCTGCCAGACCAGGAGAAGTTCCCTGTGACGTCTGCACAGGAACCAAACTGAAGGCCCTGAAGTCCTGCCTGGTGTGTCTGACCTCCTACTGTCACACTCACCTGGAGCCTCATCTGACACGTTCAGCACTGAGAAGACATCAGCTGATGGAGCCTGTGGAGAACATGGAGGACAGGATGTGTAGGAAGCACGATAAACATCTTGAGCTGTTCTGTAAGACCGTCCAGACCTGTATCTGCTGGCCCTGTTCTCTTTCAGACCACAAGAGTCATGAGTTTGTTCCTCTGAGAGAAGAATGTGAAGGAAAGAAAGCAGTGCTGGGGAAGACAGAGGCTGACATCCAGCAGATGATCCAGAAGAGACGACTGAAGATTCAGGAGCTCAAAGAGTCGGTGAAGATCAGTAAAGATGCTGCAGACAGAGAGACAGCAGAAGGTGTTCAGGTCTACACCGCTCTGATGGAGGCTGCTCAGAGAGACCTGGACCAGCTCATCAAGGAGATCCAAGACAAACAGAAAGCTACAGAGAAACAAGCTGAAGACCTCATCAAAGATCTGGAACAGGAGATCTCTGAGCTGATGAAGAGGAGCTCTGAGGTGAAGCAGCTCTCACTTTCTGAAGACCATCTCCATCTCCTCCAAAGATTCTCCTCCCTGAAAGCTGCTCTACCCACGAAGGACTGGACAGAGACCAGAGTTCATCCACCATCATATGAGAGGCCAGGGATGAGAGCTTTGTCTCAGCTGGAGGAGACCATCAGGAAGGAGAGGAAGAAGCTGGATGTTAAGGCTCAAATGAAGAAGGTCCAGCAGTTTGCAGTAGATGTTACTCTGGATCCTAAAACAGCTCATCATGATCTCGTCCTGTCTGATGATGGAAAACAAGTCCATCTTGGTGATGTGGAAAAGAGTCTTCCAGATAATCCAGAGAGATTTTCTGAATGTGTTAATGTTTTAGGAAGTCAGAGTTTCTCTTCAGGCAAATTTTACTTTGAGGTTCAGGTTAAAGGAAAAACTGAATGGGATTTAGGAGTGGCCAGAAGGTCCATCAACAGAAAGGGAGAGATCACACTGAATCCTCAGAACGGTTTCTGGACTATTTGGTTAAGAAATGGAAATGAGTATAAAGCTAAAGCTATTCCTCCAGTCCGTCTCCATCTCCAGTCTGCTCCTGAGAAGGTGGGGGTGTTTGTGGATTATGAGGAGGGTCTGGTCTTCTTTTTTGATGTAGATACTGCAGCTCTGATTTACTCCTTCACTGGCTGCAGCTTCACTGAGGAACTCTACCCATATTTCAGTCCATGTTTAAATAAAGGTGGTAAAAACTCTAGTCCTCTGATCATCTGTCCTGTCATTAAAACAGTCTGATGGTTTCTCCTGAAGCTCCATGAAGAAGGAATCTGTTTCATCAGCAGTTTCAGTCTGAGAGAGTCTGTAGGTGAAGTTCTACTGGTGGACTGATGAGGTTGGAAATGTCTTCAGCAACAAGTCACCAGTTCTGTTTCCATGTGGATTATTCTGTAGTTTCTTCTCTCTGTCTCCATGTTTCTCTGTAGATGATCTAATCTGTAATCCCAGTCCTAGGTACATTCCATCTGTCCATCCTGGGAGAGGATCTCTCCTCACCTTGTCACTGATAGTCTGTCAGTCCTTCTGCAAAGCTTTAGAAGGTTGTTCAAACACAGCTGAATCATCAAAAAGATTGTTTTGAATTTAACGTACTCTTTAAATGTATGTGATGTTTAGTTGCCATGGTTACAGTGGATTGCTCTGTCTGTAAATAAAATGATTAAATATTCTGACTGAGGACAGATTATAAGGTGACATGTATTATTTTTCTCAGAGATCTACTGGTCTATCAGGGTGGATGTAATGGGGGCCGCTGTCCTAAATGTTTTCCTTTATGATCAGTGTGATGAATGTTTACTGAAAATAAATCTGATTTAATGAATGTTTCTCTGAAGTTTTTTTTTATTTTTATTCAATCAGATATTTCATAAGAAGTTTATTTCTACTTCTTCTTTACTTCTAAGATTTCTTTCTACTTTTTATGCTGAAATGACCAGTAAAACCAATAAACAAAAAACATGGGATTCAATAAAACATCTAATCAGAAACAAATCCAAACAAATGGAATTTCAAGTTCTTTTTGGAACCAAAATGAATCAAAAGTAGATCATTTAAATAAAATAACAGATAGTCTTTATCATTATTTTGTTACGGTTGAACCAACATTAGCCAGTAAAATGAATGTGGACGATGAGAAGGAGCTTTTCAACGGTCCAATTAAAAAAAATGGAACTCCATGTTTAGTATGTGGATTCAAGAAAAAGATCAAAGATTAAATTAAAAAGGGTTAAAAAGTGTCTCTAGATGTTACCTATATGGACATGTGCATTGTTAAAGATGTCTAAATGTACAAATAACCGTCTATAAAATATACAGATAACCGATAGATTAAAACAGCCTAGTTATTCAGATATACGTATGTATCAACCCTAGTCATGGGAGTTCTCCCAAACAGTCTACATGTGCCTTCTGGATTGGGAGAAGGCATCTCACCGTGTCCCTCAGGGACTCCTGTGGAGGAAATTTGGAGGTAAAGAGTCTTGGAGCCCTTGTTTTGGGCTGTCTGGTCTTGGTCTAGGCTAGTTTATATGTAGCACAATTCATACAAAATTCATATAAAATTCAAAGTGGTTTACGAGAGAGACAAAAAAATTGTATTAAAATCACAAAACACAGAATGAAAATGTTTAAAAAAAACTTCAAACCAATGAAAAAAGTAATTAATAATCAGTCAAATGCACAGTAAAACAGAACTGTTTTCAGTCTAGATTTAAACGTCGTCACATTAGAGGCCTATCTCACGGCCTCAGGAAGCTTGTTCAAGAC
Source organism: Neostethus bicornis (assembly GCA_902685375.1). Lineage (NCBI taxonomy): Eukaryota > Metazoa > Chordata > Actinopteri > Atheriniformes > Phallostethidae > Neostethus > Neostethus bicornis. The sequence continues at coordinate 969,229 of LR738548.1, forward strand.
TTCTGCAGCATAAAATTGAAATGCGGCTTCTCCATGTTTAGTCCTGACTGTAGGCACCAGCAGGAGGCTGGTCCTCGAGATCCCAGAGGTCCTCAGAGTTCTAGATGGTTCATGTTTAGTCCTGACTCTAGACACCAGCAGGAGGCCGGTCCCAGAGGTCCTCATTGTTCTAGATGGTTCATGTTTAGTCCTGACTCTAGACACCAGCAGGAGGCCAGTCCCAGAGGTCCTCAGAGTTCTAGATGGTTCATGTTTAGTCCTGACTCTAGACACCAGCAGGAGGCCGGTCCCAGAGGTCCTCAGAGTTCTAGATGGTTCATGTTTAGTCCTGACTCTAGACACCAGCAGGAGGCCGGTCCCAGAGGTCCTCAGAGTTCTAGATGGTTCATGTTTAGTCCTGACTCTAGACACCAGCAGGAGGCCGGTCCCAGAGGTCCTCAGAGTTCTAGATGGTTCATGTTTAGTCCTGACTCTAGACACCAGCAGGAGGCCGGTCCCAGAGGTCCTCAGAGTTCTAGATGGTTCTTAAGACACATTTCACACTTAAACACAAGCAGAGTAGCTTTAATGTCTATTCTCTGAGCCACAGGAAGCCAGTGCAGAGACTTGAGCAATCAAAGATCCATTCTTACAGGCTAAGGTAGGAATAGATATGACTTACTTTTTCTCCTCATTGTAGTAAAACATTCTTCTGATACATTTCTCCATCTTAAAAAGCTCTTATTTAAAAGCTCTGGCACTTCTTTCCCCACGGTCTCACTACGTTACTTCTTCACCACAAATCAAACATCCAGATGAAACTGCTGGAAGAGGATGTCTCACTACTTTCTCATTCAAACATTTCTTTTTTAGAACTTGAAAAAGGTAAAACCGTTTAGAAGTTTAGTCTTTATCATCATCATCTTTATTTCAGACTCAAGGTTCATTTACACACAGACAAACAGACAAGAAATAAAAATAAATAAAATATACAAGCCAGTTATAAATAACATTTGTACCAATGTTTCCATAGAAAGGACTGATACCTGAGGGTACTGACACTAGGATATCATTTTTTTGTAAAGTGGCTTCAGAAACTCAAGAAGAAAAATAAAACATAAAATATACCATATTTTTACGACCATAAGCGCACATAAAAGTCTCAAATTCTCTTCAAAATGAGCGTTGCACCATATAGTGCAGTGTGCCTTATGTGATTTATGGACTTATTAGAGAACCATGAGGTGGACGCAGTTGAGAACATTAATGCATTAAACTTATATAGTGCTTTTCTAGACACTCAAAGACACTTTACATATACAGTATACTATATGCAATATTCATTCACTCCATACAATCATTCACACACACAACTTTCATTCCTGATGATGGGAGATACCATGCAAGGCGCAGACCACTATCATCAGAAGCAACCGGGGGTTCGGTGTCTTGCTCAAGGACACCTCGGCATGGACTCTGGCTGGGGGATTGAACCTGCGACCTTACGGTTACGGAGCAGTCGCCCTACCCACCGCCATCCTTCCCCCTTTACGTGGGGAAGGATGGCGTAAAGACATTAAAGGGAGAATTGTGTATAAAAGAACAGGTATGTGCTTGATACAGAACATTACTGTTTTAACAACACTGAAAACGGAAAACAGACACACTTATGAACCTCAGTTTAAACTGATGCCAAGCAGCTACGCGAAGGAACATGGGAATCGAGCTTCCGCAAGAAAATTTAAAATGAACGAGTCGATTCTTCGTAAGTTGAGAAAGCTGATAAATGAGCTGCGAGAGGTGAAGAAGACACAGCTGAGTTTCCGCGGAAATAAGACGAGGTGGCCAGAGTTGGAGGAAAGACTCCAGCAGCAATGGATGACCAGATTAGACCACAACCTCAAGAAGGGTGGAAGGCAGCGCTGAGCGAGTTACCCCACAGTTTGCCAGTGGATTGTAGATGATTGGGCTAACGTATCTGCTTGCACTGTTGTCCAAGCCTCACTAAAGCCGGCATCATTTCCAATGAGCTGCACGGTTCAGAAAGTGACTCTGAGAGCGAGGAAAGTGAACCTGCTTTGTTCGGTTAAGCGCAGCTTTTAGATTCTGAACCAGAGGATGAGTGACTTACATGGATTGATAATTGACTTATAACTAATATTTAAATAAAAACAACCAAACTCAGTTTTGTTACTGATCAAATTTTAAATACGCACACTTGTGTGTGTGTGTGTTTGAGAGAGATAGTGTGTGTGTGTCTCTGTGTGTGTGTTGTTGTAAGGCGGACGGTAGAGGATATGTATATAAAACCTGCGCCCTATCATCGGGTGCGCCTTATATTTGTGTTAAATACTGAGCACGCAAAATTTGGACTGCGCCTTTTAATACGGTGCGCCTTTTGGTCGTGAAATGACGGTAGATTGGATTGTACTATTCTCTGCCAGTTTGCCTTGGGCCTTTCCTTTTTAAACCCTACCCCAACCAGGATCTGTCCCTCTCCTAACCAGGGTCTGTATCCCCTTCCCCCCCTCGCCAACCCCCTGGCTTTCTATCTCATTCATTGTTCTCTATTGTCTTTTTATTTAGAATTACACTGCTAGTTGGTACAATACAATTCACATGTTGTCCACCTCTCTCTCTCCTGTCTGAGAGAGAGACCTCATCCAGGACTCTGCGTTCCTGTCCTGGGCATGGCCACACCGAGGAGACCTCCACGCTTCATCATCCACGCTCCATCAGGATGAAATCCATCTACTCATCCCCGTCCAGGGCATCGCTGGGCTGAGGAGCCCCCCGTGTTTCCATCAGGATGAAGAACATCTACTCATCCCCGTCCTGGACATCACCGGGCTGAGGAGTCCCCCGTGTTTCCACCAGGATGAAGAACATCTACTCATCCCCGCCGTGGGCATCGCTGGGCTGAGGAGTCCCCCGTGTTTCCATCAGGATGAAGAACATCTATTGACTTCTTTAGATATTTAGCTGTAGATTAGAATAAGCTAATATTTAAACAATAATCTTTGACACATTGTTTTCTCGTCCCGGGGAGGAATCTATATTTCGTGTGGATCCCCACAAAGTTTCTTATTTTTTCCCCACTGATGGGTTTTTAGGAGTTTTTCCTCACCGTGAAGGACAGTCTAAGTGCATTAATGTGCTAGTCTTGTTTAGTCAGCATTTGTTAGTTATTTTTCTTGTTGTGTATTTGTGTTAATACATTTCTCTTTTTCTTGTGAAGCCCACTGAGACGGAAATTCTGTGATTTTGGGCTAAAAAATAAAATTGAACAGAATTGAAATACTTTTTATTGTTGGTTAAATAAATCTTTGATTTAAATGAAGTTCTCTAAACAACATCTCATTGGTCAAATAAAGACCAGGTTTTGATGATAAAATGGTCTTAAAAGTCATTTTAAGAACTCCTGAAAGATGTGTCTGTTTCTAGATTTAATGAAAATAAAATGTATAAAGTTCTGAAAAGAAACAAACAGATTATTTGGAATTTGTTAATAAATCTTTTCAAACAACAACAATGAACATCAGTGTTTGATTGAGACCTTTTTAATCCAGCAGAGAAGACTTTGAAGGCCCTGACAGTCCACCACTCTATTTAATAGAACTTAACCCCAACCTCGGGGTTAAGTTCGACCCCCACCTCACCTTTGACAATCATGTCACCCACATTTGCAAAACTTCCTTCTTTCACCTCCGTAACATCTCAAAACTTCGTCCATCTCTCTCCCTCCCGGCTGCTGAGAAGCTCGTCCATGCCTTTGTCTTCTCCAGGCTGGATTACTGTAATGCGCTTCTCATTGGGATCCCTGGCAGGAGCACTCAAAAGCTCCAGTATGTTCAGAACAGCGCCGCCAGGGTCCTGATGAGGGTGCGGAAATACGAGCACATCACTCCCATCCTTCACAGCCTTCACTGGCTTCCAGTTCACCTCCGTATTGAATATAAGGTCCTCCTTCACACCCATCACTGTCTGCACGGTGAGGCCTCCACTTACCTCTCAGAACTACTCACACTCAATACCTCAACCAGGACCCGGTCAGGCCAACAGCATCGTCTGAACCCACCCAGGACACCGCTAAAAACAATGGGCGACAGGGCCTTCAAGGCTGCTGCTCCCTGCCTGTGGAATGCCCTCCCAGACTACCTCAGGGCCCCACAGACGGAGGATGCCTTTAAAAAAGGACTAAAAACCCACCTTTTTACAAAAGCTTATCATTTTAAAATTTTGTTTGCATTGTATGTTTGTTTTTATTGTGCTGTACTGTTTTAATTGTTTTAAGTTTTAATGTTTTAACCTTGTAGCACTCTGAGGCTTGATTTCAGGTGTAGAGTGCATTATAAATAAAATGTATTATTATTATTATTATTATTAATAGAGTTATATAACATATGTTTTGTAAAAAGAAGAAAACATAACGTTTTTTTGTGTTGTTTTGGCCGAAAATAGAATAAAATGACTTGGATCAGCATAGATTATTCAGCTCCTGCATGAATGGGTTTCTGAGTAATCTGGTCTAAACTTTTCTTCTTTTGTGTCCAGTTGAAACAAATCCCATCAGGTGTTTGTTAAAAGAACCGGACAACAGAATGACGATTGTGCGTTGCAACAAAGGGTCCAGAAGTTGCTTCAAACAAGGTGAGTCCTGCATCCACAAGGTAGCACTAGTTTATCGACTTCTTCACTGGTTCTTTTCATGAAGCGTCTCACATGTTTCTGTTTTCAGAGGATGGAACGAGGGGTTGATGATTTTTTCATACCTGTATGAAGTGACCTGTTGTGAAACAGATTCCTGCAACCTTTGAAATGTTCAATAAAGTCTCTAAATTATAAAATGTTAAAGTCTTCCAAGAAGTTTTTTATGTTTTCAAACATCATTTTTTACAAATCCATCATGGTTTTTGTTCTCATAATTAAACATCACAGCTACTTTAGGTGAGAGCAGAACCATGAACGGTCGTATCTGAGCTGAGCTCTGATTGGATCCTTCTTTTTTGTCCTGAAAGCTACAAATTTTAGCTTTTATTTCACATCAAATTTCTTCTTTTAAACCTAGAAATTTAAAGACAGTCATCTGGGACAAAAAATGTAAAAAAAATCAAAGTCACCAAACTGACTTCCAGGAAGCTAACACTAGCAGCTAGAAGTACTAGATGCTATTAGCACACTGAGAGAAGAATTAATGAGTCCAATGACGAGCCCTGAAAAGTCCCACTCAGACCAGCTACTTGAGCTTCAAGGTTCATTAGAGAAGAGAGTTGGATTCTGTGACTGCTGCCCACTGTCAGCCTCCACTTGATGGAGACTGAGATTAATGTGTATTATCTTAAAAATACACCATACACAAGCATCTAGATAAAACTATGGATATGACATTGTTTGGACCCTTCCAGCTGCTGGAATGAAGATTCCTCTGGGGTCAAACTCTCACACAGCAGACAGGATGACTCATATGCTGCTTATTTCACTCCCGTATACTTGATGATTATGTTTGGAGTCACCCTGGAGAAATGTTTCCGGTAGATTAGATGGTAGCAAAATTATTATCTTTACCTGTCTTATCTTCTTCTTCTTTCGGCATTTCCCTTTTAGGGGTCGCCAAAGCCAGTCAGTTTCTTCCATCTAACCCTATCTCCTGCATCCTCTTCAGTCACACCAACTATCTTCATGTCTTCCTTCACTGTATCCATGAACCTCCTCTTAGGTCTTCCTCTAGGCCTCTTTTCTGGTGGTTCCAAGCCCAGCATCCTTCTTCCTGTCAGGTTAAGTAAGTGTCAGAGAGTTTTTTATTCATTTCCTGTTTTATTTTGAAATCAGTCACTTTATTTGCTTTCAGGTGCTGTGTCTTCCCCTTGGGTGTGTCTTCCTGGTCTGATCACCTTTCTTCCCTAATGATCTTCACCTGGTTCCTATTTTCTCCTGGTGGTATTGAAGGGGTTTCTTTTCTTCACTCCCCTGCGGGTTTGTCTTGTCTTTCTGATCTCCTCTACTTGTCTGTTGATGTTTGGAAGTGAATCTCGTATTTTCAAGCTCTAAGTTTTGAGATGTTTAGTATTTTGCTCGGTGCAAGCTTGTTTGCAGTTTGGATTTGTTAAATAAAAGACTTTGTTTGGAGCATCTACTGTCATGCTTTGTATCCACACAACAAACCCTGACACTTCCGATGTACTCTCTCTCTCTCCTCTGCACATGTCCAAACCATCTCAGTCTGGCCTCTCTGACTTTAAAACCTCTAACATGTGCTGTTCCTCTGATCTACTCATTTCTAGTTAGTCTCATGCCAATAAAAATATGTACAGAAGTTTGGTAATTAGTTATTAACAATGCACATGTCCATATAGGTAACATCTAGAGACCCTCTTTTAACCCTTTTGAATTTATTCTTTAATCTTTTTCTTAAACTCCACATAAAAAACATGGAGTTCCATTTCTTTTAACTGGACCGTTGAAAAGCTCCTTCTCATCGTCCACATTCATTTTACTGGCTAATGTTGGTTCAACCGTAACAAAAAAATTATAAAGACTATCTGTGATTTTATTTAAATGATCTACTTTTGATTCATTTTGGTTCCAAAAAGAACTTGAAATTCCATTTGTTTGTATTTGTTTCTGATTAGATGTTTTATTGAATCCCATGTTTTTTGTTTATTGGTTTTACTGGTCATTTCAGCATAAAAAGTAGAAAGAAATCTTAGAAGTAAAGAAGAAGTAGAAGTAAACTTCTTATAAAAAATCTGATTGAATAACAAAAAACCCTTCAGAGAAACATTCATTAAATCAGATTTATTTTCAGTAAACATTCATCACACTGATCATGAAGGAAAACATTTAGGACAGCGGCCCCCATTACATCCACCCTGATCTCTGAGAAAAATAATAAACTGAAACTGCTGATGAAACAGATTCCTTCTTCATGGAGCTTCAGGAGAAACCATCAGACTGTTTGATTCACAGGACAGATGATCAGAGGACGAGAGTTTTTACCTCTATGATTCAGATGAGGACTAAAGAATGGATAGAGTTCCTCAGTGAAGCAGCAGCCGGTGAAGGAGTAGATCAGAGCTGCAGCATCTACATCATAAAAGGAGACCAGACCCTCCTCATAATCCACAAACACCCCCACCTTCTCAGGAGCAGACTGGAGATGCAGACATAATGAATGTCCAATTAAAGCTCCATTCTCATCTCCATTTCTTAACCAAACAGCCCAGAAACCGTTCTGAGGATTCAGTGTGATCGCTCCCTTCCTGTTGATGGACCTTCTGGCCACTCCTAAAGACCAGTCAGTTTTTCCTTTAACCTGAACCTCAAAGTAAAATCTGCCTGAAGAGAAACTCTGACTTCCTAAAACATTAACACAGTAAGAAAATCTCTCTGGATTATCTGGAAGCTTCTTTTTCACATCACCAGTATGAACTTGTTTTCCATCATCAGACAGGACGAGGTAAGGATGAGCTGTTTTAGGATCCAGAGTAACATCTACTGCAAACCGCTGGACCTTCTTTATCTTCTCAGCAACCAGCTTCTTCCTCTCCTTCCTGATGGTCTCCTCCAGCTGAGACACAGCTCTCACCACCGTCCCCTCATATGATGGTGGATAAACTCTGACCTGTGTCCAGTCCTTTGGTGGGGGGAGCAGCTTTCAGGGAGGAGAAGCTTTGGAGGAGGTGAAGGTGGTCTTCAGAGTGTGAGAGCTGCTCCACCTCAGAGCTCCTCTTCATCAGCTCAGAGATCTCCTGTTCCAGATCTTTGATGAGGTCTTCAGCTTGTTTCTCTGTAGCTTTCTGTTTGTCTTGGATCTCCTTGATGAGCTGGTCCAGGTCTCTCTGAGCAGCCTCCATCAGAGCGGTGAAGACCTGAACACCTTCTGCTGTCTCTCTGTCTGCAGCATCTTTACTGATCTTCACCGACTCTTTGAGCTCCTTAATCTTCAGTCGTCTCTTCTGGATCATCTGCTGAATGTCAGCCTCGGTCTTCCCCAGCTCTGCCTTTTTGCCTTCGCATTCTTCTCTCAGAGGAACAAACTCATGACTCTTGTGGTCTAAAACAGCACAGAGCGAACAGATACAGGTCTGGTCGGTCTTACAGAACAGCTCAAGATGTTTATCGTGCTTCCTACACATCCTGTCCTCCATGTTCTCCACAGGCTCCATCAGCTGATGTCTCCTCAACCTTGAACATGTCATATGAGGCTCCAGGTGAGTGTGACAGTAGGAGGTCAGACACACCAGGCAGGACTTCAGGGCCTTCAGTTTGGTTCCTGTGCAGACGTCACAGGGAACTTCTCCTGGTCTGGCAGCTTGTTGCTCTGAGCTGCTGCTGCTGGCTTCCTGCTGAGCTTCATGTTTGAACTGAGAAACCATTTCAGAGACTAAAGTGTTGACCTTCAGCTGAGGTTTGGTGGGAAACTCCTTTTCACACAAAGGACAATCATACAGAAGTTTCTCCTGCCAGTGCTGATTGATGCAGGCTTTACAGAAGTTATGTCCACATGGTGTGGTGACTGGATTATTGAACATCTCCAGACAGATGGAACACAGGAACTGATCCTCAGATCTCTGGTGGCGTCCAGCAGACATGTCTGACCTGGGAGGAGTCAGAAAAACAGCATTTAGAAAGAAGATCATGGGCAGCGCAGACATGGCCATGAGTCATCGCCAAGAGTGTTTATCAATTATTTTGCCACAAAGATTTTAAAATCATCACAAACAATTTTCAGACTAATAGCTTTTAATCTCACAGGAAGTGAAGTCCAAATAATCAGTGGGATTAAATTTACAATTTGTTGAGGTGTTTGTTTAAAATGATGGTGTTTCCATCTTAGCAGCTACTTTTTGTTACATTTCAGGCTGCATGCTCTGTCTGAATTAACTTTAAAGACATAAATCCACACTTCTGATCTTTTTACATTACTTCACTGTTCTACCATTCTCATGTGTGTCAGTAATTTGTCAGCAGAAGAAAACCTGCTTCGTTATTAACACACACTATTTGCAGCCCGTAGTAATATAATAATATATAATGATGAAATTACAACATAACAGGAGACGGATGATTTTTGATGAACTTGAAACATAATTGAAACATAATTGAAACATTTTTTAATTCTACTAGTTTGTTAAATTCATTTAACAAATTGATCTAAAACTCCAGCCTTAGCAACAATTATGTTATTCTCTAATCAAATATTTTGCAGAGTTGATTTTTTTTTTTTTTTTAATTAGAACCCCATATTTCAGCACAGTAGTTTAGAAATGGTAAAATGAGAGAATTGTACAGGATGAATTAAAATTTTTGTTAAGAAAATATTTTGCTTTGTGCTGAACTTTGTGCATTTCATAAATAAATAAATTAATGAATAAATAGAAGTAATAAATATTAAAGTAAGTTTAAATCTGCAGATATGTGTTTATTGTGAGTCAGACGTGACTACTAGTTTTATGTTGTAAAAATGTACACACTTAATTTTTAGATTGAGATAGCAGTAGTTTTATTAAAACTCTTTTGTGTTCATAGAATAAGCTTGGTTTGATAAGTTTTGAGGTTGTGGTGGAAAACAGTCTTGGTGGAAGAAAAAGTCGACTGATTTCTTTACAAGTTTATTGTATAGATCAAATGTGCATATGTGTAGAGCTGGAGAGATCTCTCCCTACGATTCTGGCCATACAACCTTGAAGCATTGCTGTACTGAAGGTTTACCCTCACCCTACATAGTTCGACTGAAGTTCAGAGTAATCTCAGCCTTGAAGTAACCCAGCATAACCCAGCAGACCACATGATCATTGATACACTATGATGAGAGACTAAACTGTTCAGATTTTAACAATCAACTACTAATGTTTGTTAAATACTGCTGTTTAATATAACATTTCCATTACAAAGATAATGCCTTTTTCACTCTCTGTAGATTACTTGATTTCTAAAAAAAAAAAAAAAAAAAAATTACATGAGAGGAGGTGCTTACATAGACGATGTTTGGAATCTAAGCTGTAGATTGCCTGTAGATTGGCTAACTGATGGTAAACAGATGTTTTAATCCTATACGGAACATAAATTAATTTAAAATAACTAATACTTAACTTTTGTGACCTTCACTCATCAGACAGGCAGAGAAAGAAGTTTTGACAAACTAAATAATACATGATTGGAGGTGTGGCGAGGCAGGCCACATAGTAAGGAAAAGGCGGATCACCAATGGAGACAAGGAATATTGCAATTCAGGAAGCCTCAAGGCCACAGAACAATCAGCAGATAATGTCATTTTTAGGGCTTTGTGACCTCTGCAGAGAACTCCTACCCAGACTATGTACAAGTACTGTAGCCACTTCAAAAAGTAATATTTGGCAGGGACTTACAGTTAAGAGATAAGATAACATGGCACCCACAGGCAGACCAGGCTTTTCTGTTATTAAATCAGCTACAAAAGATCATTTGGGAAGCATTATGGAACAGAACTAATTGGACTTAAAACTGTTTAGCACTATTAGCAGAACTTCATGCATTACTGAGAGCTTGTTTACATTAAATCTCGCTGCAGACGCCTACTGGGGAGAGTGGAAACTCCGTTTCCACTGAAGGGAGTGATGGGAACAGAGACAACTAACATCTAGAGTTGTTTGTTCTTTTTATATCTATTTATATTTTTGCCTGTATCTTTAGGAGGCCTATGGTTTAATACGCTGGGAGCAGATCCGGAGGAGTCTATCCTACCATCCACACACCAGCAAGCTGTAATACAACACGAACACCATGAGGACGATAATCAATGGTTGAAACTAGCACACTATACGGCCAACATTACAAATATTACTACACCATGTTAGGTACATATTGGAGGACATTACATCACAATTGGCTGATAATTTGGAATTTAAGGCTGTGGTATTTATGGCTAAACAGCATGGAGTTGCCCTGGATGCTTATATGCAGAGCAGGGGGTATGTGTGCTGCAGTCGGTATGGATCATTGCGGTACATATATCCCCGAGTCTAGAAGTAATTGGACTGCAATTAGGAATGAGGTTAGGAATTTGAAACACTTTTTGACCTCACAAGAGGACAGTAATCCACAATGGACAAGGCTCAGTTGGCTTAACTCTGGGAGCTGGACTATGGTACTCCAAAGTATTTGTATCCTTATTGCTTACTTTTTGTTACTATGTTTGATTGTTTTTGGATGTGTTTTGCCATGTGTGATGAAGTTGATTTCCAGATCCGTGTCGAGGCTGTCCGCTGGCATGTTCGTACAGAGATCTGTGTCTATACATAGCATGCGTGTGGGGCAGGTTGATTGTCCATCTACTGATCTTTCTCCAGAACGGATGGATGCTCTCCTTAGAGCAGTAGCACACTCAGCTGAGGAGAACGAGGACATACCAGTTTAGGATCTGTCTGAAGGGGGAGACATCAGTAGCCTTTCCTGGTCATTTGATTTGGTAAGATCTCGGAGGAGATCTCAGAAGGGGGAATGAAGAAAGTTGATATTTTACTCTTTATCTTTTAACATTTTAAGAAAATCCACATTTTACATTTTATTCTATAAAGATATGTGTTTAAGTGTTTATTTAATTTTTATTCAATAAAGATACGTTTCTGAATGTTTTATTTTGCTATTGCTAAGCCCCTGAGAATAAAAGCTTGCTATGAGTTTAATGGAAGGTTGTCTGATGGGAAGATTATCAAGGCCGTTGTACAACAAGACCAGTGGGAATCTAGTTGCAAGAAGTTGCAAGAAGAGAAGTTGAGAAGATGGAGAACGAATGACCAATCGGGAGAAAGAGAAGATGCCTTAATTAATGAATATTTATGAACTGTAATTTATTATAAAATTGACAATCTCAGAAGGGCGTTGTCTTTACTGTAACCTCACAGAGAGACATGGGTGTGCTCTGTGAGGACAATGAAACCCAGATGCATCTGTTTAGATTTTAATGTTGAGGAATAAATACCGGAAAATGAGAAATTGATTGAATCCTGGTAGTATTTCAAATGCTTGGTATGCTTTAATATTTAGTGTTTTGATCACCAGCCTTCTCTCTTCAGTCTGCACACGCAAGAAAGACCGGGTGGTGTGATTATTTAATGAATGATAGTTTAAGCGAATATTGAATTTAATCAAATTTAAGAAGAAGTAAACCCTGAATTCTTTCAAAGTAAATAAAATAGACTCAACATGAGGTTTAAAGCAAAGAATTAACTCAAACAAACAGACCTCTCTGACGGAGGAAAGCTAGATCTTAAATGAGAGTTGACCAAACCAATGCCAACATAAAAAAGGGGGTTTAAACAAAACAGCTTAACTAAATCTAAACTAATAAAACCAATTTCACCCTAAAGGAGGTGAATGGCACAGTCTACCCCATGGACAGCAGATGATCCTCCAACCCAGGAACTGGAGCACCTTCAAAACTCAAGAAAATTAAATTAGTCTGTGGCCATGTCCAAACGTAGCCTGGTATTTTTGAAAACATATATCTGCTGTCATCCGTTTTAGAAAAACCCTCGCTTACACACATAACCGTTTTCAACATAACCACATCCACACAAACCCGTATAAATACGCTTCTGAGTGTGATTTTAAACACCAAGTACTCTCTTTCCTGTCTCCCTGATCACACTAGCTGTAGTTGTCCAGTCCTCTGGAAGCATCTCCTGCCCACCAAGAGCCTGTCTCAACTCCTTTATAAAATTTGAGCAACACTCTTACTTTTTCAGCTTCGACCATTTAGTCTTCTGCACTTCCTTCATCTTCTTAAACTCACTCACTTCCAGGGTCATCTTACACACCACCATCCTGTGCTGTTTGGCTACACTGTCTCCTGCTACAACTTTGCAGTCATTGATCTCTTTCAGATTACACCGCCTACACAAAATGTATTCTACCTGTGTACCCCTCCTCCACTCTTATAAGTCACCCTGTGTTCCAGTCTTTTCATGAAGAAAGTATTTACTACAACCATTCCCATTCTTTTTGCGAAGTCGATCACCATCTGTCCTTCCGTATTCCTGTTCTGGAGACCAAACCTGCCCATCACCTCCTCATCATCTCTGTTTCCTGCACCAACGTGGCCATTAAAGTCTGCTTCAAATAACAACTCTCTCACTTGTAAGGATGCTCTGAACCACCTCATCAGTGTCTGACCAGAATTTATCTTTCTTCTCAATGTCACATCCTACTTGTGGAGCATACCCACAAACAACGTTTAACATCACCCCTTCAATTTCTAGTTTGAGGCTCATCACCCTGTCTGACCTTCTTTTTACCTCCAGAACATTCCCAACAAAATCTTCCTTCACAATAACTCCTTCACCATTCCTCTTCCGATCTACTTCGTGATAGAACAACTTGAACCCCGCTCCTAGACTTCTAGCCTTGATACCTTTCCATCTAGTCTCCTGGACACACAAGATGTCTACTTTCCTTCTCTGCATCATGTCAACTAACTCTCTACCTTTACCTGTCATAGTCCCAACATTCAAAGTTCCCACCCTAAGTCCTAGACTCTAGAGGTTACTCTTTTCTCTCTTTTCTGATGTACACGTCTCCCTCCTCTTCTTTTCTAAAACCACCAGCAGTCCAATTTCCACCGACATCCTGTTGGTCAAAAGCACCGATGGCGGTCGATGTTAACCTAGGCCAAGACCGGTCCAGTATGGTATTTTTCAAACTGACTTGCATATTTGTACATGGCATAGTTTTGTGTTGGATGCCCTTCCTGACACAACGTCTGTGATTATCTGGGCCAATGCCCATGGCACAACCGTTTGGATGGTTAACAGTTAGATGTTTCACAGAAGAGTACAACATCTAAGCGTGGAATGAAATGAAATTGATAAATGGACTCTACTTATGATAGATAGATAGATAGATAAATACTTTATTGATCCCGAGGGAAATTGTCATGGCATCCGTTGCTCCCTTTCTCACATATCAGGACACACAATTACAACAGTTCAAAATAAAAGATAAAACAGATAAGAAAGAATAAAACAAGTAAAAAGGCTAAAAATGATAAAGTCCTTCTAAATGAATGTAAAAGTCAATCAGTAAAAACAGTAGGATTCAGTAAAATCACTGCAGCTCTCTACTGCTCCTGCCCCACGTGGCTGCATTAAAAAGTCTGATTGCATAAGGCACAAAAGAATTCTTCAGTCTGTTTGTGGAGCATCTCAGTGAGCGCAGTCTGGTGCTCACAGAGCTCCTCTGTTTGGAAAAGACCATGTACAGTGGGTGACTCTGGTTGGACAGGACAGATCTTAACTTGGCCGACGTCCTCCGCTCCACCACCTTCTCCACGCAGTGGAGCGCCTTTCCACCTGCGTAGGCACTCAAAGCACTCTACAATGAAGCTCACATTCACCCATTCACACACACATTCATACCTGATGTTAGGAGCTGCCATGTAAGGTGCAAGCCACCATCAAGAGGAATTGGTTGTTCTGGAGGGGTTGGTTAAATATAACCAGTAAAATAAGTTCAAATGATTTAACAAATGAAATTGGCTTCATCCACAAATCAAACGTCTGCTTCTTCTTGTTTCTTGGATTGGAATGATGTCATTTGGAATGATTGTGTGAGAAAGACAAAGTGACATCACACAAGATCAAAGTCAAACGTGGCCACGCCCTCTTGTTTTGTTTTAAACCTAAAGAGCACTTGGTGAAATGGTCGTCATGACGACATGAGCTGTGAAGTTTACACCTCCATGATGTGGAACAGCTTTTTTATGTAAATATTAAATTACTTTGTACTTGTTGTTGTTTTTATGTGTTGTTTTGTTTGCAACATATTTTTAAAATTACAACAACTTTATTCTGAGCTTGTAAACACTATAAATGAAGAAAAGTAGCAATAAAGTCACATTTAAACCATCTTATTAAACTGAATTAATACCAAAAAAGCTCAGAGATCACAGATGAAAATCTTCAAAATAAAAGTAAATTAAAGCCAAAGTTTTCTGAGTTAAAGTAGCTGCCAGCTACCTCAGGAGTCCCACAGACCAAGAAGGCCCGGTAAGACTCCTCCTTCACTTTGATGGCATCGCTCACCGCACGTCAAACATTGTCCACCAGCAGGTTTGATGTTGCCGCCACGACAGGCACCGATGGAGCTGCGTCGACAGCACAAACTTGCTGCCTCAAAAATAGAGGTGCAGAACAGAGTCAAGTCTGAGTCAATGTCCCCCACCTCCTTTGGTATGTGCCAGAAGCTCTGCTGGAGTTGTGAGTTGAAATACTCACTGGTGGAAGGATCTACCAGACGTTCCCAGCAGACCCTCATTTATCGTTTAGGCCTGCCTGGTTTGCTTCGTTTCTCGACGATCTAAAACAACCAAAATCCAGATGGTGTTCAGGTGACAGCTCCTCCCATCTCTCTACCTTAGTGTGCAAGACATGTGGCCGCAAGTTCAATGAACCAACTATAAAGTGGATCATAGAACTACAGCCTAGAGTGCATGGTGCATGTGCTTGTGGAAACATGGAGATGTTTGGACAGTCTGTGACAAAAGATAACTTTTTGGATCTTGTTCAGTTTAAAGTTACTCTTTTCTTTCATCGGATTAAAACTTCTTCCATTTTTTTTTGGAGCATCTGAAGAAACTTTAAATATTATATCTTATTGAATAAAAAAACTTTAGAGAAACATTCATTAAATCAGATTTATTTTCAGTAAACATTCATCACACTGATCATGAAGGAAAACATTTAGGACAGCGGCCCCCATTACATCCACCCTGATAAACCAGTAGATCTCTGAGAAAAATAAAACATGTCACCTTATAATCTGTCCTCAGTCAGAATAGTTAATCATTTTATTTACATACAGACAGAGAAATCCACTGTAACCATAGCAACCAAACATCACATGGAGTTAAAGAGGAGGTTACATGCAAAATGATCTTTTTGAGGCTTCAGCTGAGTTTGAACGACCTTTAAAGTTTGCAGAAGGACTGACAGACTATCGGTGAGAAGGTGAGGAGAGATCCTCTCCCAGGATGGACAGACAGAATGTACCTAGGACTGGGATTACAGATTAAATCATCTACAGAGAAACATGGAGACAGACAGAAGGAACTACAGAATAATCCACATGGAAACAGAACTGGTGACTTGTTGCTGAGGACATTTCCAACCTCATCAGTCCACCAGTAGAACTTCACCTCCAGATTCTCTCAGACTGAAACTGCTGATGAAACAGATTCCTTCTTCATGGAGCTTCAGGAGAAACCATCAGACTGTTTGATTCACAGGACAGATGACCAGAGGACTAGAGTTTTTACCTCCATAGTTTACACCAGGACTGAAGAATGGATAGAGTTCCTCAGTGAAGCAGCAGCCAGTGAAGGAGTAGATCAGAACTGCAGTATCTACATCATAAAAGGAGACCAGACCCTCCTCATAATCTACAAACACTCCCATCTTCTCAGGAGCAGACTGGAGATGGAGACGGACTGAAGGACCAGCGCAAGCTTGGTACTCATTTTCATTTCTCAGAATTACAGTCCAGAAACCATTCTGAGGACTCAGTATGATCTTCCCCTTCCTGTTGATAGACCTTCTGGCCACTCCTACATTCCACTCAGTTTTTCCTTTAACCTGAACTTCAAAGTAAAATTTGCCTGAAGAGAAACTCTGACTTCCTAAAACCATACCACATAGAAAAAATCTCTCTGGATTATCCGGAAGATTCTTCTCCACATTACCAGTATGAACTTGTTTTCCATCATCAGACAGGATGAGTTTAGGATGAGCTGTTTTAGGATCCAGAGTAACATCTACTGCAAACCGCTGCACCTTCTTCAGCTTCTCAGCAACCAGCTTCTTCAACTCGTTCCTGATGGTCTCCTCCAGCTGAGACACAGCTCTCACCACCATCCCCTCATATGATGGTGGATGAACCCTGACATCTGTCCAGTCCTTGGTGGGTGGAGCAGCTTTCAGGGAGGAGAAGCTTTGGAGGAGGTGGAGGTGGTCTTCAGAGCGTGAGAGCTGCTCCACCTCAGAGCTCCTCTTCATCAGCTCAGAGATCTCCTGTTCCAGATCTTTGATGAGGTCTTCAGCTTGTTTCTCTGTGACTTTCTGTTTGTCTTGGATCTCCTCGATGAGCTGGTCCAGGTGTCTCTGAGCAGCCTCCATCAGAGCGGTGAAGACCTGAACACCTTCTGCTGTCTCTCTGTCTGCAGCATCTTTACTGATCTTCACTGACTCTTTGAGCTCCTGAATCTTCAGTCGTCTCTTCTGGATCATCTGCTGGATGTCAGCCTCGGTCTTCCCCAGCTCTGCCTTCTTTCCTTCAAATTCTTCTCTCAGAGGAACAAACTCATGACTCTTGTGGTCTAAAACAGAACAGAGCAAGCAGACACAGGTCTGGTCGGTCTTACAGAACAGCTCGAGAGGTTTATCATGCTTCGTACACATCCTGTCCTCCATGTTCTCCACAGGCTCCATCAGCTGATGTCTTCTCAGCCCTGGTAGTCTCAGATGAGACTCCAGGTGAGTGTGACAGTAGGAGGTCAGACACACCAGGCAGGACTTCAGGGCCTTCAGTTTGGTTCCTGTGCAGAGGTCACAGGGAACTTCTCCTGGTCTGGCAGCTTGTTGCCCTGAGCTGCTGCTGCTGGCTTTCTGCTGAGCTTCATGTCTGAACTGAGAAACCATTTCAGAGAGTAAAGTGTTGACCTTCAGCTGAGGTTTGGTGGGAAACTTCTCTTTACACAAGGGACAATCATAAAGAAACTTCTCCTGCCAGTGCTGAGTGATGCAGGTTTTACAGAAATTATGTCCACACGGTGTGGTGACTGGATCAGTGAACTTCTCCAGACAGATGGAGCACAGGAACTGGTCCTCAGATCTCTGGTGGCTTCTAGCAGACATGTCTGACCTGGGAGGAGTCAGAAAAACAGCATTTAGAAAGAAGATCATGAGGGCAGCTCAAACATGACCACGGAACGTTTTTAAATTTTTTGTTGTTGAATATTTGGCAATCATCCCAAACAATTTTTAGACTTATAGCATTTTGTGTAACAGAGAGTCAAACCCAAATAGTGGGTTTAAATTCAATATCAGGTTAAAGTCATGGATAAAAATAGTTGTTTATTTATCATTTTTTTCTTAGATGTAAAAAATAACAAACAAATGACACACATACTCAATAAAACCCTCCTCCTCCATCCAACCCTGAAAGCTTAGAGGAAACAGGAAACCACAAAAGTACACCAGCCTACCCACCACATGACCAAAAGGGGCGCTGCACACAAACCTGCACTCAAGAGCCACCGCCCGAAAAAGAACTAGACCTCTCATCACCTCAAGATCATGTCTGATGCAACTTACAGATGTTACTATGCGTCTCTTCTCATCCACCCCTGCAACACACACACTCATCTGTGAACTCTTACACACTTCCTCGTTCATATCTACACAAACACACACACACACAAACATGACACTTCTATTTACATGAACCATTGTGTGTAAACCTTCTCCACCTATGAACCCCCTAACCTCCACCACTCTGCCTAGACCCATACTACTGTACTCCCCCTCCAAGATAAAAACATTTCCTTCTATGTGGTGTGAAGTTTTCTCCATGACTGAGTTTATCTGATGAGTTTGGAGGGAAACTTCCTGTTTACCTGAAACTCTCAGTTTGGCTTCAAAGCCAGTAAATATGAGCAGCTGGACTCACCTGTATTGGAGTCGGTTGTGGAGAATGAAAAGATGAACTCAGTTTATTTTCCTTCTGATAGAAACAGAGCGTAGCTCCGACTGCAGCCTGACTCTAAAATACTTTTATTTCCTGTGTAAAACAAACTGACTTCAAACATTGCTCCACCTCCTCATGCACTGGGTTTCCGGTGTGTCTCTAGAACACGATCAGTATCTGGTGACATCCTTTCCACTGCAGGTCGTGCGCCTGCAGTTTACAACAGCTTGATCAATGAATTCCTGAGTTGTTGTATTTCTGTGAACTTTGATGAAATTGTGATCTTTTCTAGGAGTATGTGGAGCATCAGCAGCATGTTCTGCTGCTTTGTCAGCACCTGCTAGAGAACAGGCTGTATGTGAAGTCTGATTAGTGGGACTTTCACTCTACGTCTTTTTTTTTTAGAGTTTGTTGTGGTTCAGGGGAAGGAGAGAATAGTTGTACTCCAGGAAGCAGGTTTACCTTATCATCTTGTAAACACTGAGCTAGAGGTTCATTAACCAACAACCTGCTTACCCGAGTATGTCCGTTCCAAATACCTGATAAGTTTTAGTCCAATCGACCTCCTGTTGGTAACCCAGAGGTAACGAGCGTGCACACTGAAAACATAAAGACTAGTGCTGTCATTTTAACACGTTAATTCCAGTTATTAATTATGACACATTTTAATGCATTAAAAAATTATCGCAATTAGTTATGACATCATAACGGTGGCGAACCAATGCTTGTGCATTTGAATTTTGGTCCATTGAAGGATCCGTAGTCTTCTCGGCCGAGCTACATCGCCTGCACTGGCAGCAGTGCTGGAACACAGCAGACATGGACAAGACTCATGAGGAGGAGACAGTAGAAGGGGCGGATCTGGTGGGAGGTTGGGGTGGCAGTGGTGGCGCTCGTCACCCACACCTGTTTGGCCTACAAAAATATAAAAGGTGTCCTTTAATTATTATAAACTTTGGGCAAAATATGCACCAAAATGCAGAAAAATTGCTTATTTTTCAAAATGTTCTGGGGAGTGGGTGTGGGGGGGAATTTCTTCTGTTGCGAGTGTGGCTACTGGGAGCTCGCTCCGCCAAACCAAGCTAGCTGAATTTGGCACGCGGATGAGGAAATCCACAACAGAGAAACTGACAAATACTATCACAAAGTGGGTTGCTGCTGATTGCAGGCCAATGTCTATCCTTGAAGATTAGAACAAACCCTAATGAGCCCTAACCCTGCACCTGGCCTCATGAAGCACAGTTCACCAATAATAAATTAGATTTAAAATCTTCTCTTCTTACTGGATTCAACTGATTAGTCATACAGTACATTATTAATATCCTAGAATTTAAATTCTTTATCAGGAGACATTTAGAAAATATGTTATTAAAATGTGATTAATTTAATTAATTTATTACAAAATCCTGTAAATAATTCGATTAGTTTTGTTTAATTGACTGACACCACTAATATATATATATATATATATATATATATATATATATATATATATATATGTATATACTGTATATACTGTATGTGTGTGTGTGTGTGAGCGTGTTTGCATACAGAATATACATACATACTGTATATACATGCATACATACATATATAAATATGCAGAAACACTTACTGTATGTGTGTGTTTATTAAAGTAATTCGAAAGAACAGTGAATTTGAAAATAATAATTTACCAAACTTTTTTCATTTTTTACTTTTTTTACACTCCTAAGGTAGATTATGTTGGAAACAACTGTGATGTGTAGAAGCAGCGACAGAATATTCTGAACAGCGATTATAATGACAATCTTATCTCAACCTCTTAACACCCACCTACGCATCTGTCAGAGCTTCAGAGCCTATCCTACAGTAGTTCAAACATTAAAAAAATGTACATTTTTAACCTCGCCTAATTGTGTTCATTTTCTAATGTCCCTAGCCAAGACATACTTCTCAGTAGGCATAATTCCTTCCATATGTATGATAATAATCTTGTTAACTGCAACTTTGTAAAGTTTCAGATCTCTAGGTAAAAGAGTTTTTGATTTATTGACCTTGTAGTATAAAACTGTTCATTCGGAACAAGCTATAAAAATGTGCCAAATTGAATTTTTTGCCATTCAATAACCTTTTTAGTCATAAAAAAAGCATATTAGTGTTTCTGCGACTTTAAAAACCTCCACAGATCATTTTTTATGTATATATAATTTTTCAAATTTTTATTTTCATATTTTTGGCTGTAATTATGTTTTTTTTTCATAAAAAAAATCATGCACAGGAAATGTTTTCTGGATAAAAAATATGCTCCAAAACCCCAGAAATACAGTTCACCAAAAGAAAAGTTGAAAATAAACTTGAAAATCACTCAATCTTTCTGTCTGTCTGTCCTACATAAAGCTGACGCGTGCGTCATGACGCACCGAGATGGCGGTGTGTTGTGGTTGTAAAATTCCATTACGCAGCTGAATAACCAGCGATCGGATTGGTGCGGTTTTGAGTTAAGCCCATTGTTTTGAAGCTGAAACTACTGGCTATCTTTATATGTCAATCTTTTAATTTAAAGTGACGTCATTAGCCAGCTAGCAGCTAAAAAGCTATTGCCGCTGTTAGCTGAAGGAGGAGCGCTTGTTTCATTCAAAGTCATCTAACAAACAAACCCATTATCAAAAAATATCGAGAATGGTCTCATTATGTAAATAACTATGTGAAGAAATTAAACACACCCAGGACGAACTCATAAACAAAGCGTGGCGGTTGCTATGGCGATAGGAACGTGACTGCTGCGTTTTACCATGCATTTCTCAAAGAAAAAAAAAAAAATCACGTTTTCTGGTGTATTTCTCAAAACTGGATTACTTTTGAGAAAATACAATTTCATATAGTTATTCTGTGGATTATTACGAACAAAATGAGACCAATTACATAAAGATCGAACCCGTCTGAGTCCATTACAACCGGATCATAGGTAGGATAGTCCTGCATTTGGGTCCTCCTCCTTCCACATCACACCAGTTTCTGTGGGCTGGGCATGGCCACCAACAAGCTGAGCCAGCTCGGTAAAATTCCCTCATGAAACACACTGTCCAGTGGACACTTTGAAATCTTTTCTACGATGCACACCCCCTGGATGAATGAGGGATTACACACACTTTTAAGTGTACGTCAATGTTTGCAACACACCGTTTGAAAGGTTCTGAGCATCATGAATAAACATAAAATGAGTGATGGTACGAGATGAGTCGAGTAATGCAGGCGGGGTTTTAGCAAAGCATGATTACTGCATACTGTGTAACTATTTTATTACAGCTAACTAATCAGTAGTAACACCCTTATTTACTTTAATATGTAAAGTTTATGTCCACAAAAAGTAATGAAATAAAAGTAAAACTAACTGGAACCAGTTTTTAACAGAATCTTAAACATTCTCACCTTGACAATAAAAAGCAAGGAAAGCTAATAAATTAATAGAAACACTCAAAATAAAAAAAAAATAAAAAAAACTAGTATCTTTACATCTTTTCAACAAGAATCATTTTGTGTTCCAAGCCAGTGTTCTATTGATTGCTCAGTTTACTTAAGAGTTGGCGTACGCAGGGATTTTAGTGTAAGTGCACTTCCTGAATGAGGCCTCATGTGAGGTATTCAGTCATGCAGCATGTCCCTGCAAGTTTCACTTCCTCCGCACCTCAGAGCTGCTCTGCTTTTCTTCTCTCACAACGTTCCAGCTCCGCAGAAGACACCAAACAATATGGAGCTTGAACATTGTCGGTATTATTTTTACTTAGATAACTAGTTTAACTTTTTACGAGACAGTTTTTTACAGTAAAAAACCCGCCCAGCAAAGAAGACAAGGGAGAGTTTATTTTTACCCCACCCAGAAACCGGAAGGAAACAAATACCAGCAGTTATCTACATGCAGTCTGACAGTAAGGTCTCAGTTTACTCTGAAAGTCACATGAAGAAATCTGGCTGATAAACCTTCTGAGCCGGCTCATCTAAAGGTTTGGATTGTTTTTATCACTAACATGTAGATTTCTGTGTTTACTTGTTCAGATTGTGACTGTTTGTGTTACGGTTTGAGTTGGATTAAGAACCCAAACACACTGAACATGTTCAGAAAGTTTATTTTGAGGTGAAAGACTTCTTGGAGAAGTCAAGCTGGATGGAGAGACAGACCACTGAGAACGGAAGGACTGGTAAGGCTTGGACAGAGACGCTAACCTGGAGCTTAATTTACAAACAAATGTGTGGATCTTTAAAAGAAAAGAAAACATTTTGCTCACCATTGCGATGTTGCTGTTGCCACATAAACTTAAGATGTATCAATATCCCAGTAAAAAGAAGGGAGGCTTAAGATAGACAGTAACTTACCTGGAGTATGTAATAGTATTCTCAGCTCCTGGTCTACAACCCAAACCTGGATAAGAGGAAGGCAGTACAGGAGAGCTAATACGGTATTAATGAATCCTCTGCTTTTTGCTGCATTTCCTCTAAAAGATTCTGGATGAAGGTTCATTAAAGGAATTATTGTTCATGTTAAACATGATTCTTTAAATGTTACATCAGGAAAATCCTCCAGATTATAATTCAGAAATGAACTAATTTTCTCCCACTTGCAGGTAGAACAGATAAAACCAAGACTTTCTGGATGTGAGGACAGCGTTCACTGTGTCTCAGGAATTTGTAACTCTGTCCTCTGCAGCTGAGCTTAAAATGACAGTGAGAGTTTCTGGTTGTCTCTTTATCATCTGTTTCTGTTCCAGAGGAAAAAAGTCTATTCTTTGTCTCTCTTCTTGGTTTCAGGTTTCTTCACAGTTCATACCTGAAGTCTACGAAGAAAGAATTGGGATTTCTTACAGGTAATGTCCTCCAGCCTCGCCTCAGCCTTTTATCCAGTTCCTTTAACCTTGAGTGTTTCCAGCAACCTCTGACCTCGTCCAAAAATATATTTGTCAATGGTTCATCATCAAACGTCCAAAATCCGTTAAATCTGCAGTTGGTTGATGTCAGAAAATCAAATGTTAGAAGGATAAAGATGACAATCTGATAAAAGTGCAGATGATTGAATACTTTGTGGATTCTTCAGCTTCAGATTTCCTGGTCCTGGGTTCTTCCGATGCTCTCTGACTGGTCTGGGCTTCCACACCACCCATGAGGGGAAGGTAGCTTACAGGACGATGATATGGGATGAGGACCATTTGGAGCAATCTAGAAAGATGCCTGGAGGGCCTCTGTTCAGCATCGAGTGCCTGCAGAACTCCATCAGGAAGCTCCACCTGCCACACTGTGAACTTGAATCCGGTAAGGACCTCTGTGCGGCAGTCAGCAGGAAATAGAATCTTCACATGGACATCTGTTTGTTTCCTCATAGATCGGCTATCCGAGTTCCTCTCCGTCGTCCACATCACCGATGAGGGAATGAACTTCATCCAGCCGTTGATGGTCAATCAAACCGACGTGGTCGTGGAGATCCAGCAACTCTCTCTCCTTGGCATTGTGCAGGATCATTGGAAATATGACAACAACGTACTCTTGAGGCCAATTAAAGGACAAACCCTTCTGTTCCTGAGAAGCAGTCACAGGACCTTTCGCAGCCTCGATGTGATTCTGTTGCCGAGCAACGTCACTCTTGGAGATGTAAGTCCCCCTCAGTTCTTCCACACTGGAACCAAACACTGTGGAAACCAACTAAATGCTTTCATTTTCAGATGAAAAAACAGCATGAAGACTCCATGTTCCTCGAGGCTCCTTCTTCCTGCTTCTTTCATAAGAACCAAACCTACAGTCTCCACAGTGACCCTGATACTTTCACCATCCAGCCCAAAGTGAGTATCTGACCACCCTTTGCCACCTGAACTCACACGATAAAGCCAGCTCCACACGTATCGGGACACCAACACAAATCTAACATTTTAGGTTCTATACACACCCACAGTGGTTTAGAAATATTTTATCAACAGTCTCTTCTTTCCCTTTAAAAACTCGCTGGTTGCTTTTGCAGTGATGTTTTGATCACTGTCTATATGCATTGTGAAGCGCCGTCCCAAACACTTCAGGATTGATCGTGTTGCTTTTATTAGCAGTCACGTCATCAATAAGTACAGGAGAACCATGTCTACTGGCAGCCGTGCATGCCCATAGCATGACTATTGTTCCCTGATGCTGTGCTTTGCTTTGGATCATGAGCAGTTCCTTCTTCCTTTCATCACTTTGGTAGAAATGAATGTTGACCCAGAACTCTGAGGCTTTCTAGAAGTGGTTCAACAAACTTTAACTTGGTTTCCTGTGTTTGAGTCTCAACAATCTTTCATATCTTGCGGTGAACTCTCTGAATTCACTTTGGTGCTACTTTCTGGAAGTGTTCTTTATCTGGCCAAGTTCATCCACCTCGGTTGTGTTCCATGGTTTACTGGGTCTTTAGGTGATGCTGAGCCCATCAGTGCATTCCATCTGTTTAAGCATAATCTAAATAGTTGTTCAGGCCATGCCTAATAAGTTCATAAGTTCAATAAGTTTTTTATCAGTTTAATAAGAAATACTTTATGAATCCCTTCAAGAAAGAGCAGTGAGCTCTGTAAGCCTCCAAAACATCAGCCGCTGCGCCACGCAAAATGTGGTTTATTGTGGCAACGATGTTTGAAGCTCCAGTGAATCCTAATAAGATCTTAAACTGTCTCTAAAAGCTCCACATCTTGACAGCAACTCACATCCTTTACTGTGGTGGAACAACACCAGCAGTCCACCATCTTTATTTCCACACGTCTTCACCATAGTGAAGCCGGGTATGTTCAGACAGGAATCACCTCTGATGTCACTCATACAAGTCTGTAAAACAGACTTAGCAGCACTCATCCTGTCATTACCCACCGGGTTTCCAATTCTTTACATTTTTTAACAGGGAGTTTGGTTCCCCATAATAACCCATAGTAGAAACAGCCTGGATCTCCATTTCCTAATCTTTCGCTTCACTCAGGTGTGACACATCAGCCAAAACGCTCCCTGAGCCCTGGTGGGATCAGACAGATAATCCCATTTGGCACGCCTCGCAGCTGAAGTTGCTCATCTCTTCAACATCCAACCAAAAATACACAGACTTGCTGCCATCGCAGGAGGCTCTTATTTAAAAACCTACTGATGGCTTAATTCACTGATAGACACAGCTCTTTGAATCTCATCTCAAGAGTTAATAGCAACAGATTCCAAATGCAGTCTGAACTTTTTACCTGCTCATTGTCATGGAGATAATGAAGGAAGAAGACATACCAGCTCATAGACCAGCTTAGAAACCAGACGTGCCATTACTTTTGGCCCCTTTTGAAGTGGGAGGCACAGATGTAAACTGTTGTAACTTTTATTTTGTTCACAAGATTTAACTAAAACTCCCTTCAAAAAAAATCTGGCAGCTGACATCTTATTAATTCATTTAAAATGTCCACCTTTCTCCTCAGAACGCTGTGTTTTTTTTAAGTTATGGACCAAACTACGATGCGAGCTACGAGATGTGGATCCCACTGAGTACGGAGGAGCTGACCGTGACGATCCAGAACCCAGAAAATACCAGTGTGTGGCAGTACTCTGCCACGCTGCCAGGTGAGCACAGCGGGATCAGACTGAAGATAGAGAACATGTGGAGTTTGTTAGAAAACACAGTGAGGAGACATGGCTTATCCATCAGTCAGAGTCCGTTTATTTCTTCTCTGTATTATGGGATGGATCATACCTCCATCCACTGGCTGCAGATGATCCAAAGTCCAGCAGAAACCAGAAAGAACATGTCTCCATACTGGTTTGCCTTCAGTGCTTTCCAGTCAGCCACAAGATCCAGTTTAAGGTTCTACTGGTTTTTCAGTGTCTTGATGGGCTGGCTCCCTCCCTCACCTTTCTGAGGCCAGAAAAACCTCCTTCCACACTCTATTGTCCACACTCTGATGAAACTAGAAAGAAGAAAATAAAGATTTGAATTAAACTAGCAGAGCATCCTCTGGTTGGAGAAGATCTGGTTCAGGTTGAACTCTGTTTTTTACTTGCTTATTGTGTTTCTGCTGAGGTACTGAATTTAATTTTCATCCCCAGCTGTTCCCTCATCCTCCGAGCAGAGTGAGAAACAGCTGCGATTGAGACCGGATATGGCAGAACATGAGAAGCTAGAAATCATACGGCAGAAGTTCATCGAACGGGTGTCTTCTCCTGTTCTGGACGAGCTGCTGGATGTCCTGATGGAATGCAGAGTGTTACATGATGCTGAGGTGGAGGAAATTCAAACCTACGAGAGAAGAGACAAAGCTCGGGAACTTATAGACACGGTGAGAAGGAAAGGACGTGAGGCCAGCTCCAAACTGATCCAAGCGCTGAAAAAACACGATCCATACCTGTACAGTAACCTGAGCTTAGACTAAAGGACACACCTGTGCAGACCCTGTTATTCCAGAACAGACTGAGATTAGAGGAAAAGTTCAGAGCAAACCATCAACTTCTGTTCTGGTTCTTTCTTACATGTAAATAACTGTTTTATCTCTTGAAGAAGATCCAGTTTACCTGGACACACCTTCAGTCAGAGGAAGCACAGGCTCCATCTTAAGGTGTGAGAATTTTTTCCCAACAAATTTATCTACAGACTGTTTTTTGGGTGGGACGGCATTCTTGCTTGCAGTTGTGGATTGTGGCCGACTGGTGCGTTCAACAGATAACTCGTCCGTAAAAAGAATGTTTTTCTTACTGAAAGTTTGTTTTTCTTCTGAATATCTGCTGCCGCAAACGAACCTGGTCCATGTCTGTTCCCGCCATTTAATATTTTGTTTAGAGATTGGAATTCCAAAATCAGAAAACAAGTCATTTCCTGATTATCATATCAAACTACAGAACTGATTTTTTAAAATTCATTTAACGTCTCATCTCAAGCGCCTTGAGTTGAGACATCTCTTTCTCGAGGGGTCCTTAACCTAACATGCATGTTTTTTTTGGATGGTGGAAGGAAACCAGAGTAACCGGAGGAAACCCACGCAAATCTCATTCTTTGTTTTCTAAAACTCAGTTTGAAACTAAATTTTTGAAAAAAAAAAAAATCCATTTCTAATGAGTTTACGAAGAAATAAACCCAAGTTAAAAAAAATAAATGTCCAGATGAGGAGGTGGGGGGATCGGGGGCAGTGTGGGCGTGTGATGTGAATGTCATGCATGTTTGCAGTGTTTTTGCAATTGTGTGATTTTGTTTTGTTTTTTTGGTTTTATTTTGGTATTCTTTCATAATCTGGATTTTAATTCTTGTCTAAGTTTTTTGTCGAACAGGCGTGGCCTGTTTCTGTGATGAAATGCTTGGATGCTATTTCTTATCTATTGAACTGTTACGTTATGTTTAGATATTATAACCCTTATGTTTTGCTTAGATATTAGTTATTTTTTTTTACTTTCATATGACATGCTATTTTTTTCTTTTATACTTTCTATTTGGATTTATTCTCTATGTTGAAATATCTTTGTGGGATATCAAATTTTTTTGGACGATCCTTTCAAGATTTTTTTATTGTGTATAAACTCACGTAACTACATTTGCAGTAGGGGAGGAGTTTAGTGAGAGCTTGCAGAAAGTGAAGTTAAGTTGAGGTCAACTGTTAGCTTATTCCTTTGTGCAACAGGTGTGAAATGTTAGAAGTTGTCAGAGAGAGAGGAAAATTAGAGCTAGAAGGGCCTGCCTCTGGCATGTGACGCCACACATTGTGTAAAAACTCTGATGTGTTTGAGTTGGAACTCTGTTTAAACAGAGGCTGATATGACTCTGATCTTCAGCTGAACTATCTAGGGGAGATTAAACCTTCAGTACAGCAGTCAGAATCAGAATATACTTTAATGATCCCACACAAGGGATATTTGTGTCACAGCAACAACTTCCTATCTGCTAAGTGAGTCGTTGTAGAGCCCGATCACGTACGGAAAGAAAGACCTCCGGTAACGAGATGTTCTGAGCCTCTTGGAGCTCTGCTGTTCGTCCAGGAGTGGGTAGAGAGGATGGTCCTGGTTTTCCATGATGGACAAAAGTTTGTTCAGTGACCTCCTCTCTACCACTGCCTCAAGTGAGTCCTGTTTGCTGCCAA
Source organism: Neostethus bicornis (assembly GCA_902685375.1). Lineage (NCBI taxonomy): Eukaryota > Metazoa > Chordata > Actinopteri > Atheriniformes > Phallostethidae > Neostethus > Neostethus bicornis. The sequence continues at coordinate 997,995 of LR738548.1, forward strand.
TGACAGAGCCAGCCAGTCTGATTAGTTTATTCAGTCTGTTGGCGTCACTGGCTGCGATGCTGCTCCTCCAGCAGATGACAGAGAAGAACAAGGTGCTGGCCACCACAGACCGATAGAAGGTCTCCACCACAGACTGATAGAAGGTCTCCAGGATCTTGCTGCACACATTGAAGGACCTCAGCTTCCTTAGAAAGTAAGGTCGGCTGCAGGTCTTCTTGTACACAGCAGTACTGTTGCTCTTCCAGTTCAGTCTGCTGTCGATGGTCACTCCCAGGTTTTTGTACTCCTCCACCACCTCCACATCTCTACTCAGAATGCAGAGCGACTGCAAAGCATTAAATGCATTAAATGTTGTAGAATCAGAAAATTAGGTAGAGATCTCTCCAGCTCTTCACCTGTGGACATATGATCTTTATGGTAAACTTGTAAAGAAAGCAGTTGATGTTTTCTTCCAACAAGGATGTTTCCCACCACACCACAAACAACGTCTAACATCACCCCTTCAATTTCTAGTCTTTTTACCTCCAGAACATTCCCAACATACTCTTCCTTCACAATAACTCCTACACCATTCCTCTTCCTATCGACACCTTGATAGAACAACCGGAACCTCACTCCTAGACTTCTAGCCTTGCTACCTTTCCATCTAGTCTCCTGGACACACAGGATGTCTACTTTCCTTCTCTGCATCATGTCAACTAACTCTCTACCTTTACCTGTCATAGTCCCAACATTCAAAGTTCCCACCCTAAGTCCTGAGGTTACTCTTCTCTCTCTTTTCTGATGTACACATCTCCCTCCTCTTCTTCTTTAACCACCAGTAGTCCAATTTCCACCGACATCCTGTTGGTCAACAGCAAAGATGGTGGTTGTTGTTAACCCGGGCCACGACCGATCCAGTATGGTATTTCTTAAACTGACTTGCATATTTTGTATTTGGCATAGTTTTATGTTGGATGCCCTTCCTGACACAACGTCTGTGATTATATGGACTAATGCCCATGGCACAACCATTTGGATGGTTAGCAGTTAGATGTTTCACTGAGGAGTACAACATCCAAACGTGCAATGAAATAAAAATGGTAAATGGACTCTACTTATCAAGCGCCTTTCCACCTGCGTAGGTACTCAAAGCGCTCTACAATGAAGCTCACATTCACCCATTCACACACACATTCATACCTGATGTTGGGAGCTGCCATGTAAGGTGGAAGCCACCATCAAGAGAAATTGGTTGTTCTGGAGGGGTTGATTAAATATAACCAGTAAAATAAGTTCAAATGATTTAACAAATTAAATTGGCTTCATCCACAAATCAAACGTCTGCTTCTTCTTCTTTCTTGGATTAGAATGATGTCATTTGGAATGCTTGTGTGACAAAGACACAGTGACATCACACAAGATCAAAGTCAAACGTGGCCACGCCCTCTTGTTTTGTTTTAAACCTAAAGAGCGCTTGGTGAAATGGTTGTCATGACGACATGAGCTGTAAAGTTTACACCTCCATGATGTGGAAAAGCTTTTTTTATGTAAATATTAAATTACTCGTTGTTTTTATATGTTGTTTTGTTTGTAACATATTTTTGAAAATACAAAAACTTTATTCTGAGCTCGTATTCTGAGCTCGTTGGGTGGAGACGGTGGCCGCGTGGTTAGCGCGTTCGCCCGCGGACCGGAAGGTCGCGGGTTCGCGTCCCATGGAGAGCACGTCTAGGGTCCTTGGAGAAGACACCTAGCCCCCACTTCTCCCACCATTGGCGCCGTTGAAGGGCAGCCTGCTGCGGTGTAAGGTGTGCAGCAAACAAATTTCCCCGGTGAGGGATGAATAGAGTAATTCAAAATACAAAAAAAAAAATAAACACTGTAAATGAAGAAAAGTAGCAATAAATTCACATTTAAACCATCTTATTAAACTGAATTGATACAAAAAAGCTTAGACATCACAGATGAAAACCTTCACAATAAAAGTAAATTAAAGCCAAAGGATTGTTTTCTGTGTTAAAGTAGCTGTCAGCTACCTCAGGACTCCCACTGGCCAAGAAGGCCCGGTAAGACTTCTCCTTCACTTTAATGGCATCGCTCACTGCACGTCAAACATTGTCCACCAGCAGGTTTGATGTTGCCGCCACGACAGGCACCGATGACGTTGCGTCGACAGCACAAATTTGCTGCCTCAAAAATAGAGGTGCAGAACAGAGTCAAGTCTGAGTCAATGTCCCCCACCTCTTTCTACAGTATATGTGCCAGAACCAAAGCCGGAGTGGTGAGTTTAAATACTCACTGGTGGAAAGATCTACCAGACGTTCCCAGCAAACCCTCATTGATCGTTTAGGCCTGCCTGGTTTGGTTTGCTTCATTTCCCCACCATCTAAACCAACCAAAAACCAGATGGTGTTCAGGTGACAGCTCCACCCATCTCTTTACCTTAGTGTGCAAGACATGTGGCCGCAAGTTCAATGAAACAACTATGAAGTGGATCATAGAACTACAGCCTAGAGTGTCCTGGTGCCACGTGTGTATGTGGAAACTCTTATATGTAGACATGTTTTGCTACTGACAGTCTGTAACTAATGATAAGTCTGTGTTAAATAACTTACATTGATGTGTATTAAATTTGATCCGTTAAATATTTATGAAGCTTCTTAAGTTTTTGAGTCTTTTTCTGTTTAAAGTTAATCTTTTCTTTCATCAGATTAAGACTTCTTTCATTTCTTTGCAGCAAATGAAAAAAACTTTATACAAAAAATCTGGATAAAACATCGGTTATGGTGGTGACTGTTTATGTTCCTCCGTCAGCTGATGCTGAAACTGCTGGTGACGTCATCTTAACCACCGTTTCCCGCCTACAAACACAGCAGCCCAACGCCTTCTGTATCATAACTGGTGATTTCAACCACATCAACATGAACAGATCACTTGTTGACTTCACCCAGTACGTGGACTGCCCCACGAGGGAGAATAAAACGTTAGATCTTCTGTATGCAAACATACAAAATGCATACAGAGCCACAGCCCTTCCTCCCCTTGGCAGGTCTGATCACAACCTGGTCCATCTAAAGCCGTGTTATGTCCCAATCGCCCTGCAAAAACCCGTGTCCAAAAAGACTGTCAGGAAGTGGACTCCGGAAACAGAGCGGGCTCTACAGGACTGTCTCGGATCCACGGACTGGGATGCACTCTGCACACCTCACGGGGAAGACATTGATGGCATGACAGACTGCATTACAGAATACATTAAGTTCTGTGTGGAGTCTGTCTGTCCCACCCGGATTGTTCGATGCTTCCCCAACAACAAACCCTGGATCACCTGTGACCTGAAGACGCTCCTTAACCGGAAGAAAGCAGCCTTCAGGTCTGGAGACCGGGAGGAGCAGAAGATGGTGCAGCATCAACTCCGAGACCAGCTGAGGAAGGGAAAAGATGCATACAGGAGGAAGCTGGAATCCAAACTACAGCAGGACAACATGAGGGCGGTGTGGTCCGGAATGAAAAAGATCACTGGATATGGGGGAAGAAGCAGACCCGCTAGTGGTGGCAAAGATAGAGCTAATGACTTTAATACCTTCTTCAACAGGTTTAGCTCTACAAATGCCACTACCTCTTCTTCCCTACCTCCACCACACCTGCTACCAGCGTCTGCTCCTTCTCAGCGATTCAATGGACTAGTGCCTGAACCCCCCCCACCCAACCGTTTGACTGTGACCACCTTTCAGGTGAAGAAACAGCTGGAGAAGCTAAACCAGCACAAAGCAGCCGGCCCAGATGGCATCAATCCCCATACCCTGAGGACCTGTGCGCTCCAGCTGTGTGGGGTTCTCCAGCACCTCTTCAACCTGAGCCTCAGGCTGGAGAGGGTTCCGCTTCTCTGGAAGACATCGTGCCTGGTCCCTGTACCCAAGAAACCATCTTCATCTGACCCCAAGGATTTCCGTCCAGTTGCCCTCACATCTCATGTGATGAAAGTGCTGGAGAGGCTGGTGTTAGCTCACATGAGACCGCTGGTGAATTCCTCTCTGGACCCCCTGCAGTTTGCCTACCAGCCACGCCTGGGTGTTGACGACGCTGTCATCCATCTGCTGCAGCGAGCTCATTCACATCTGGATGGCGGTGGAGGCATGGTGAGAATCACCTTCTTTGATTTCTCTAGTGCGTTTAACACCATCCAGCCCTCATTACTGGGTGATAAGCTGCGGCTGATGGGTGCTGGTGCGGCCGCCGTCTCCTGGATCACTGATTACCTGACAGACAGGCCACAGTTCGTCCGGCTGGGCAAAGTCCGGTCTGATGTGGTTTTAAGTGGTGTGGGAGCCCCACAGGGCACGGTGCTCTCTCCATTCCTCTTCACATTGTACACTTCAGACTTCCAGCACAACTCCGATTCATGCCACCTACAGAAATTCTCTGATGACTCTGCAGTTGTAGGGTGTATAAGTGGTGGGCAGGATGAAGGAGTGCAGGAGGGTGGTGGATGGATTTGTGGTGTGGGCGGGAGAGAATCACCTGCTCCTCAATGTGGACAAGACCAGGGAGATGGTGATTGACTTCCGGAAGAGGAGGAGGACTGCTTTGCAGCCGCTCTGCATTCTGGGTAGAGATGTGGAGGTGGTTGAGGAGTACAAGTACCTTGGAGTGACCATCGACAGTAGACTGAGCTGGAGGAGCAACAGTACTGCTGTGTACAAGAAGACTTGCAGCCGACTTTACTTCCTAAGGAAGCTGAGGTCCTTCAATGTGTGCGGCAAGATCCTGGAGACCTTCTACCAGTCTGTGGTGGCCAGCACCTTGTTCTTCTCTGTCATCTGCTGGGGGAGCAGCATCGCAGCCAGTGACACCAACAGACTGAATAAACTAATCAGACTGGCTGGCTCTGTCATTGGCAGCAAACAGGACATACTCGGAGCAATGGTGGAGAGGAGGTCATTGAACAAACTTTTGTCCATCATGGAAAACCATGACCATCCTCTCTACCCACTCCTGGACGAACAACGGAGCTCCTTCTCCAAGAGGCTCAGACAGCTCCGCTCGAGAACATCTCGTTACCGGAGGTCTTTCTTTCCGTACGTGATCGGGCTCTACAACGACTCACTTAGCAGATAGGAAGTTGTTGCTGTGACACACAAATTTCCCCTGTGTGGGATCAATAAAGTATATTCTGATTCTGATCTGATTCTAAAACAAAAAACTTGAGAGCAACATTCATTAAATCAGATTTATTTTCAGTAAACATTCATCACACTGATCATGAAGGAAAACATTTAGGACAGCGGCCCCCATTACATCCACCCTGATAGACCAGTAGATCTCTGAGAAAAATAATACATGTCACCTTATAATCTGTCCTCAGTCAGAATATTTAGTCATTTTATTTACAGACAGAGAAATCCACCGTAACCATAGCAACCAACCATCACATAGAATAGAGGATGTTTCATACAGCAACACATACAGAATGTACCTAGGACTGGGATTACAGATTAGATCATCTACAGAGAAACATGGAGACAGACAGAAGAAACTACAGAATAATCCACATGGAAACAGAACTGGTGACTTGTTACTGAAGACATTTCCAACCTCATCAGTCCACCAGTAGAACTTCACCTACAGACTCTCTCAGACTGAAACTGCAGATGAAACAGATTCCTTCTTCATGGAGCTTCAGGAGAAACCATCAGACTGTTTGACAGGACAGATGATCAGAGGACTAGAGTTTTTACCTCCTTCATTAGGACAGGGACTGAAGTATGGGTAGAGTTCCTCAGTGAAGCAGCAGCCAGTGAAGGAGTAGATCAGAGCTGCAGCATCTACATCATAAAAGGAGACCAGACCCTCCTCATAATCCACAAACACCCCCACCTTCTCAGGAGCAGACTGGAGATGGAGACGGACTGGAGGACCACATAAAGCTTTGTACTCATTTCCATTTCTTAACCAAACAGTCCAGAAACCGTTCTGAGGAGTCAGTGTGATTTTTCCCTTCCTGTTGATGGATCTTCTGGCCACTCCTAAATCCCATTCAGTTTTTCCTTTAACCTGAACCTCAAAGTAAAATCTGCCTGAAGAAAAACTCTGACTTCCTAAAACACTGACACATTCAGAAAATCTCTCTGGATTATCTGGAAGATTCTTTTTCACATCACCATGATGAACTTGTTTTCCATCATCAGACAGGACGAGGTCAGGATGAGCTGTTTTAGGATCCAGAGTAACATCTACTGCAAACTGCTGGAACTTCTTCATTTGAGCCTTAACATCCAGCTTGTTCCTCTCCTTCCTGATGGTCTCCTCCAGCTGAGACACAGCTCTCACCACCGTCCCCTCATATGATGGTGGATAAACTCTGACCTGTGTCCAGTCCTTGGTGGGTGGAGCAGCTTTCAGGGAGGAGAAGCTTTGGAGGAGGTGGAGGTGGTCTTCAGAGCGTGAGAGCTGCTCCACCTCAGAGCTCCTCTTCATCAGCTCAGAGATCTCCTTTTCCAGATCTTTGACGAGGTCTTCAGCTTGTTTCTCTGTAGCTTTCTGTTTGTCTTGGATCTCCTTGATGAGCTGGTCCAGGTCTCTCTGAGCAGCCTCCATCAGAGCGGTGAAGACCTGAACACCTTCTGCTGTCTCTCTGTCTGCAGCATCTTTACTGATCTTCACCGACTCTTTGAGCTCCTGAATCTTCAGTCGTCTCTTCTGGATCATCTGCTGAATGTCAGTGTCGGTCTTCCCCAGCTCTAACTTCTTTCCTTCACATTCTTCTTGTATAGGAACAAACTCATGACTCTTGTGGTCTGAAACAGGACAGAGCAAGCAGACACAGGTCTGGTCGGTCTTACAGAACAGCTCCAGAGGTTTATCGTGCATCCTGCACATCCTGTTCTCCATGTTCTCCACAGGCTCCATCAGCTGATGTCTTCTCAGTACGGAGCGTGTCAGATGAGGCTCCAGGTGAGTGTGACAGTAGGAGGTCAGACACACCAGGCAGGACTTCAGGGCCTTCAGTTTGATTCCTGTGCAGACGTCACAGGGAACTTCTCCTGGTCTGGCAGCTTGTTGCTCTGAGCTGCTGCTGCTGGCTTCCTGCTGAGCTTCATGTCTGAACTGAGAAACCATTTCAGAGACTAAAGTGTTGACCTTCAGCTGAGGTTTGGTGGGAAACTTCTCTTTACACAAGGGACAATCATACAGAAACTTCCCCTGCCAGTACTGAGTGATGCAGGTTTTACAGAAGTTATGTCCACACGGTGTGCTGACTGGATCAGTGAACATCTCCAGACAGATGGAGCACAGGAACTGGTCTTCAGATCTCTGGTGGCTTCCAGCAGACATGTCTGACCTGGTAGGAGTCAGAAAAACAGCCTTTAGAAAGTAGATCATGGATCTGCTGCTTCTTATAGACACCAGTGCACAGAAATGTTTCCATCAAAGTTCTCCTTTTCAAGTCTTTCCCACTCCTCCCATACACACAAACACACACTCCCTTTCATGCATAAGGCCGTAGCAATGTAGCATCATGGATATCCTGAAATTGTCCTGTTAAGTAATTGTGTGTGTTTTCTTTTTCATCTTTTTTGTCCACTTTGGGTCTTTTAGATGGGTTTACAGGGAGTATGGTTAGTAGTAAGCAGGTAAGAGAAATGCTAGCAGTAACAGCAGAACTTCCTGCTGCCCAAACCAAGGCAACAACTGATACGCAATACTCTTAGAGGTGACCATCCCAATGACAAGCTGAAGAAAATGGTGGACTCACCTGAGAACATATACGTCACAAATACCAATCTGCAGAACCAAGTTAAACAGCTCACTAACAAAGTGGAGGAAATGTCTGAGAAATGTGTGGACCTAGAGGGCTGCTCCATAAGACAGAATGTAAGGATTGTTGGTGTGAAAGAAGGCAAGGGACATGGGCAGTGAGTGAGTGACTGTTCTGAAGGCTCAACTTCTTCAGACTCCATGCCACTGCTGGACCGCGCCCACAATCCTTCCTGCCTAATAAACCCCACTTGGTTCTCATTGTTTTTTCAGCCAAACCTGCCTCTTGTTTGTCCCCAGTCTTCGTAAGTCCTACTCTCCCTTACTCCTTTTTTGGACTGTCTCTGCCTTTGTGTGGAACCTTGTTATGAAACCCCAAATCTTTCCTCGCCATTGTTGCAACCTTCTGGTCTCTAGCCAGACTACCTCATACCCAAACCCCGCTTCCCTTCCAAAAACCAGCTTGAACTGTAATCTGCATTTGGGTCCTTCTTCCTGCACCAACCCTGACAAAACGTTTTGAGGACAGATAAACTACACTAAAATAAAACAAAGCATTGTACGTGAGGACATCTTCAAGCTGTTTAAAAATCAGAAAAATAATTTGGTCAAGCTGTTAATCTAACAAGGACAAAAGGTTTTCCTCTGCTTACAAACCACCAGCTTAGGGCTTTAGTGTTCCGTCATCTTTTGCTTATCCAGGGCTGGGTCGCAGAGGTAACAGTCTCAGACAGGAAGTCCAGGCTTCTCTCCCCCCGGCTGCATCCTCCAGCTCACCTTGAAGGATCCTGAGATGTTCCCTATCAAGCTGTGAGACTTAGTCTCTCCAGCGGGTCCGGAGTCTGCTTCTAGGTCACCTCTCAGTGGGAGGCGGGCATCCAAACCAGATGCCCGAACCTTCCCACCTGGCTTCTCTTGACCTGGAGAAGCAGCGGCTGTACTCCAAGCCCTTCCTGGATGACAAAGCTCCTCACCTGATCTCTGAGTGATTCATATTTAATTAATATTTAATATAAACATTTTAAGTCAGTCATCTTCCTAACTCTCTATTCCTTTTGGGAGATGCGGGGGGTGCTGAAGCCCATCCCACCTGATTTGAGGCAAAGAGCAGGGTACACCCTGAACAGGTCGCCATTCTGTCGCAGGGCCACACACATACAACTGTACACACACACACTCACTCTTAGGGGCAGTCATATACTGGCCAATCAACCTAGCATGCATGTTTTTGGAGAGTGGGAGGAAACCATAGAAAACCCACACATACACAGGATATTTAAAGTTAATGTCATTTAATGTTTATTAATGTTTATTTAATTTTTATTTTTAATTAATTTGTTTAGTTATAAATATTTATTACAATGCTAATCTCACTGAAATTCACTAAAATGACGGTCCATTCCACATATAGGCCGTCAGTAGTGCTCCATCTGAATCAAACACCCCTGAATAATAATTTCACAGCCATAAACCATCTCACTATGCTGAGGAAATGTGGTAAATATATTTACACAATAAGTTTTACTGAACTATCTGGTAGGAAAACATTTTTAATAAATTTGTGAGACACAAACATCAAGTTTTTTCTTCATAACTTCATACATTTTATTATTTTTTTAGGAAAACATTTTACTCACCGAACAGTCTGACTGTCTGGAGATGAAACACTTTGTTCTCTCTGCTCGCTGAAGGACTCATTCTGTGTTTGGTCTTCAAAATAAAAAAAAAAAAAAAGCCATAAAAGTATTAAATGCATTAAAGTTGAAATAAGAGAAACAAGTCCTTTAAAAATATAATTTAAATAGAGTTAATGTTTTTTAAAAAGTTAGAAAAGAGTTTAAGTCTTACTTTTTAATTCAAGTTTTGATCAACTTTTATCTGTAAAGTCATGTTTAACTCTAAGATTGATCTACTTACCGAATGATGAAGTGTCTCTCACATGTTCTCCATTATTTTCTCTTATTATTTGGTCAATGCGAGTTAGCAGCTCTGGACGTTCAAGGTTCTCCTGCTTCAAATACCTGTATTTACATTTTTTGATCATCTCCTTTAACGGAGGATTTTCCATCAGAGCTGAACTTTGCTTTTTGGGATTTAAAATCATAATAAGTGAATGATTGAATGATTGGTCAGTAAAACTCTGGAGGAGCCTGCAGAGGTCATCTTTCTGTTTCTCTGTGAAATCTTCAGGCTGCACCAGCAGCAGGAAGACATGAGGTCCAGGATCTGAGACCTTCATACAGTCTTTTAGAAACTCTGATGAAGGAAACTGCAGGTCTGGAGAATTGATGATGGATAATTCATCATTTTCCACTTTTTTCTTAACGCTGAAAAAAGACTGATGATCTTTGTTAAAAGCATCAAATCCCAGTATGAAGTTTCCCACTGAACTCCTGTCAGACCAGTTTCCTCCTAGCAGAAGAATCCTCTGCTCCGACACTGAAAGAAAATAAAAGATAAAAACAAAATAAATAAAAGAGGAAACTTTCCCTTTCCTTCTTTTTAGTTTTAATTATCATTGTATTCTGGCAGAAGATTAGACATACAAGTACATATTACTTTTATATTGTTGTGATTTTAGTTTTTTTGGCATCTGTAAAACATTTTTCCACCAACTGGAACATTGCCAGCATCAAGCAATTTTTTTTATGATCCAATTTGAAAATGGTCACCATCCGTATATTATTCTGCTCATTTCTATCTATCTAGAGCCGCAAGTAGCAAACCACCTGAAATCTACCAGTCCAGTGTCAACATAATGTGACCAAATCACCACTTCCACCTCAGAACCAAACGCTTAATGTCTCAGAAAACAAGAAGCAACTGATCAAAATCATTGTAGAAAATCTAGTTGCTGATGCTGTCGTGGATGAATGCAACCAAAGCAGGCTTAAACTGAGAGGCCTGAAAGTCACTTCTACTGAGATTTCACAAGATGGTGTCATCATCAGGAGACATGACCTGAACACCACACAAGAAGAAGCAGATGTTTTTGTCATGGACCAAGCTATTCATGCTGCCATGGAGGAGAAGCAGGTTCAAGTCATTCCTGATGACACTGACATGTTGTATGTGCTTTTTATGTATGACCACTGACGATAGTCACATAACATTCCAGTAAAGATGCAGACCTCCATTGAACAGAGGCCTGGGATCGATGTGCCAGCCACTGTACAGAAACTGGGAGACCTTATTACAAAACTCTTGCCTGCCCATGCTCTGAGTGGATGTAATAAGGTATCAGTGTACTTTGGACTAGACAAGGGCAAGATGTTGAAAACAGTACAGAACAGTAAGTATAACTTCAACCTGCTTGGTGATCACACAGATTCAAACATTAAAGATGTAATCTCTCAAGCAACAGCTTTCATGAGTACCTGTTGTGTTATGGCCAATGCCAAATCCACGACTGATGCAAGAATAAAAGAATGCACAACGTGAACTGGGAGAAAAGCAGCAAACAAACTTCCAAAGCTACGTTCTCTACCTCTTACAACTGAAGTGTTTAGAGAAAATAGAAAAAGAGTTCACAACCAATGCTCTATTTGGCAAAGAGCTCTTGAAGATTCCATGGAAGAAGATCCAACTGAGTATGGATGAATCTAGGATTAGAAAACTAAGTCATTGCAAACATTCACTCTGACAACATCAAATCAGCCTGCTCCAGATTATGTGATGAAACTTGTGTCCTGTTCATGTGCTTCAGAAATACTCTCGCTTTTACAGGCTGTGTTGAATTTAAAAATATTATTGTTCCCGAATGAAAATTTGAGTGCTGCAGTTCAGACAGAAAAACCAAGAAGAACCTGTAACTACCTCCAAACTAGTAGTTACAGTCTGAAGGATGAAAGATTAAAGAGTTTGATGGAGAATGGCAGAAATTATTTTCTGCGCCGTTCCAATGATGACGATTTGTAACTAATAAGAAAATACAGAGCGATAGTACTAATATTATTTTTAACTAAAAAGAAATAGCTTAACGAAGTTGGAATGTTAATGAATTCACTAAATGATGTGAACATTTTACAACAAAGCCCACATGACACCACAAGCTTGTTTTTTTATGAAAAGTCTCTATTAAAGTAGATTTAATCTTGAATGGTTTTAAAATCACTCCTGAATCCTAACTTTCTGTGGACTGAGAACTTCCAATCAAACCTCATTTGGCCTCCACATCCACCTCACATTTCATTTACAAAAATTTCTGAGAAACTCACTGTGAGGAGGTGGTGTCATGCTCATTCTGCGTGTCAACTGTTTTCCACCTGGAGAGACAGAAAAGTTATGCTACCATTAGTTTTTATTCTTATTGCACGTTTAAAGAGAGCTACAAAAGTGCTAAGTACCGGTTCTCAAGAGAGGTACGGCAGGCGAGATCCAGGTACAATAAACGTCTGAAGGAGCAATTCTCTGTCAATGACACCGCCTCTGTCTGGAGATCACTTCGGCAAATTACCAACTATAAGCTGAAAGCTCCACATGCTGCTGATGACTTACAACTGGCAGAGAAACTCAACACCTTCTATGCCAGGTTTGATGTCTCACTCTCCTCCCCCCTCACTGATCAACAACCTTCAGACACTTTGAAGCCACTCCCATCCCCCACCAAATTAACAACAGAGGTCACTCCAACTGATCAGCCCTCCCCCTCCACTGCTTTCTCGGTGACAAAACAGGATGTGCTCAAGCTGTTCCGCAAGCAAAACCCTCGGAAAGCTTCGGGCCCAGATGGGGTCTCGCCCGCCACCATGCAGCACCTGGACTCCCCGGGAACCTATGCTAAGATCCTGTTTGTGGACTTCAGCTCTGCATTCAACACCATCCTCCCTACCCTGCTTCAGGACAAGCTCTCCCAGCTCAACGTGTCTGACTCCACCTGCAGGTGGATTACTGACTTCCTAACAGACCAGAGGCAGTGCGTGCGGCTGGGGAAGAATGTCTCCACCTCTCGGACTATCAGCACAGGATCTCCTCAGGGCTGTGTCCTCTCTCCCCTGCTCTTCTCCCCAACTGCTGCACCTTCAACCATGACTCTGTCAAACTGATTAAGTTTGCGGATGACACCACCCTCATCGGGCTCATCTCTGATGGTGATGAGTCAGTCTACAGCAGTGCTTCTCAAATAGTGTGTGTGTGTGTGTGTGTGTGGGGGGGGAGGCGTGAACTTGTGGAACATGTTTTTTTTGACGTAATAAAATAAAGTGTAATTGCACATCCACTACAGTAGTTGTAGTTAATAGTTCAAATAAGAATTTAATTTTCTTGAATTTAAGTTAATTGTTACCAGCCATCAACAGTTATCAAATCATAAACTCTGAACCGTGTTTGTACAAATGATCAATTATGTAAGATTTAACAAAAATCTACTCCTTTCAAAAAAAGGACAGTGCGACTGTGCATCGCCACAGTCACACCGCAGATGAGACACACACAGTTTAATTTCTCTTTACTAAAAAAGAACTCTTTCTCCCATTCACTGTGAAAATGAAAAGTTTTAATCCTTTTTTTCTGAAATGTTTTTGTGGGTAGAAAACACATTTGTAATCTCATCTTTGCTTATCTCAGCAAAGCTGGTTTGTCATGCGCACTAGACTGACCTCCGACATCAGAGTTCGTATATTAAACTTTTTTTTTGTGATATACTTTTTTTTTTTACGTTTTTTTTTTTTTTTTTTATTTACATCACTGTAAATTAAATTAAAAAAGAATAGCAACACAATTAAATAACATTTTAGACAGAGCTTATTTGTGATTAGTGCTATTTTTCAACTGGCCTGCAGGCGACTGATGCGGTTGCTGCGGGCGACCTGGTGCCCGCGGGCACTGGGTTGGTGACCCCTGGTGTAGGAGTTTTTGTGAAGGAAGAGTTTGTTGGGAATGTTCTGGAGGTAAAAAGAAGGTCAGACAGGGTCATGACCCTCAAACTAGAAATCGATGGGGTGATGTTAAATGTTGTTTGTAGGTATGCTCCACAGGTGGGATTTAGAAATGAGGAGAAAGAGAAATTCTGGTCAGACCTTGATGAGGTGATTCAGAGCATCCCTAGAATAGAACCTTCTTTTTTTTGTCTGGCTCTCGAGGGAAGCAGACACTTTTTTCTGTCTTTCTTCTTCTCCTGTGTCCTCTCCTAACATTGTTTTGTCTTGACTGTCGCAAAGCCTCGCTCGGTGTGGACCCTCACTCTGCAAAAAACTATGAACGTTGACTGGATCAGTTGGGCTTTCAGAGGGACTGATTACATTTTTTTTACGCAAAGGACGGCTAGAGGGGAACCCTCGCGTCCTGAAGGTACGTTCATGGCTGGCTACGGGATGGACGCCTGGAATAAGTGGAAAGTCGTGTGCCAGTCAGTGAGGTCCATCGAGGACCTGGAAGACATCTACACGTTTGGATTAGTGACCATCATGCTTCTACTGATCGGCTTAGGTGGATACCAGATGTTTTGGAAAGTTCAGCAGCAATTGGCAAGCTGCCGGACCTGCTCGGTAGAATGTTTTCGGCAGCCTGGACCAAGACTTCAGCGAGGGTGACCGGCAGACGCTCACCCCAAGGATATTCGGGCTACGAGGAGCAGCCTGGCTAAGGTCCACGAACTGATCCGCAAACATGGGGCCATCTTGGAGAGTATGGCTGCTCGTCTGTATGGGAAATTAACCCCCCTGTGTTTTGTCTGATTGGAGTCGCCATTGAGAGTTCTCTGACAGACTGAATGCATGAAAAAAATTCTGCCTGAAGCTAAAATAGCCTGATTATTTAGTCTGAACTCAATGTGACTGGCCTTGGCCAAGGTTGGTTATCTCATATTCCCTCTAAAATGTTTTCATGAAGTGATTGCTTTGTTTATCCCCTGGCTAACATCCGACTTTACCCCACCAACCCCTCCACTCAACTCAATGCTTTCCTCTGCATGTTTAAGTTCTGTTTGTGTATGTTTTTGATAAGTAACTGGTGTGGTTTTTAACTTGCTCAGCTGCATCAACCTGTGGTGGTAAAATAGCTTTAGACACTGCATCCTAATTCTTACGATTTCCCTATTATGGGACTATTAAAGATTTTCTTGTTATTGGGACAGTCTTCAAAGGCTACGTTGGTGCAGGAAACAGAGATGATGAGGAGGTGACGGGCAGGTTTGGTCTCCAGAACAGGAATGCAGAAGGACAGATGGTGATCGACTTTACAAAAAGAATAGAAATGGTTTAGTGAATACTTTCTTCAAGAAAAGGCTGAAATACAGTGACTTATAAGAGTGGAGGAATGAGTACACAGATAGTAGGCGGTGTAATCTGAAGGAGATTAGTGACAGTGTAGCCAAACAGCATAAGAAGGTGGTGAGTAGGATAACCCTTGGTTTATGAGGTTTTATTAGTTTGTATTTTTTTCATGATGTTTTAGAGCTATCACTTTGTGAAGTAATATAAAAAGCTAAACTAAAATAAGCATGTCAGTCAACAATCTGTTTGTCTTTCTCCAAAATGAGATTTCACAGCTAAATGTACAAACATTTGTACACAGAACTTCATCTGCATAAAAACTGGATTAAAATAGTTACTAGAATAAAAACTCACCGGCTGCTTCCATCATGACGTCTTGCTGGTGCTTTAAAACTGCTCTGCAGAAACATGAACTGGATTTTATGACCTAATAAAAGAATTGAAAATAGTTTTACACTCAAGATGCAAAGACGTTTAATGTTCCAACAAAATGCAACCAGAGTACCACACACACACAACATCACCACAGGAGGCGCTGCACAAAAGCCTGCACCCAGGACCCATCGCTTCAAGATGGCCGAGACCCCAGGTCCCCTCAAGATCACAACTGATACCACTTAACACTAGAAACACCAGAGTTCTAGAACTACTAGAGCTACCACGGCCGTCAATTTGACGATTATCACTATTAAAGTATCAGAAAAAGAAACTAAAAAATCTAAATAAGGAGAACATTTTTACACAAAACATTAGTTATTTATAATTTATAAAGATAACGCTGACTCCTCCTATGGCCTGCGCGCATGTGCGCATGTAACGACCAATGTAACTACGGTAATTAGAGTTTACTTCTGACAATCGTCCAATTGACGACTTTGGTAGAGTCAAAGATGTTAACAGTAGGACAGCCACGTTCTAAATCTACCTGCTAGCGCCATGACCGTCAATGTGACGCTTATGTAATTATTCATGTTTTGCGCTGCTATATTGCTTAAATAAAACATATTGCATAAAAGCCACCAGGCGTCTGAACAACATAGGATCTTGGGTGGTCAGTCTTTTCTGTGACCTGTGCTGGATACCAGGTGCCGTCCTGCGGTATTCTCACATTATTTCCAACCTGCAGTTGCTCAAGACGGCTTCGCTCGTTTGTCAAAGTAATCCTTTTCCTTTGATTGTCTTTGTTTTATCATATTTTTATTATATTTTATTTTATTTTTTTATTTTATATTTTATTTTATATTTTTGCACACCTGTACCAAAACAAGTTCCTAGTCTCTGATATTTTTCACTGACATGGCAATAAAACAACAAGATGGCAGCCTCCAACTCAGACATTAGTCGTGCGGATGAGCGCGGGACCACATCATCCGCAAAAAGCAGAGATCCGATCCTGAGGTCACCAGACTGGATCCCTCCAACGCCTCGGCTGCGCCTAGATATTCTGTCCATAAAAGTGATGAACAGAATCGGTGACAAAGGGCAGCCTTGGTGGAGTCCAACTCTCACTGGAAATGGAATTGACATACTGCCGGCTATGCGGACCAAGCTCTGGCTCCGGTCGTACAAAGATCGGACAGCCCGTACTAAGGGCTCCGAGACTCCGTACTCCCGGAGCACCCCCCAAAGGAGTCCCCTAGGGACACGATCGAATGCCTTCTCCAGATCCACAAAACACATGTAGACTGGTTGGGCAAACTCCCATGACCCCTCCAGGACCCTGAAGAGGGTATAGAGCTGGTCCGTAGTTCCACGTCTGGGACGGAAACCAAAAAAAAACAAAAAACAAAAAGAGGAGCACTGCCCGACAGCTGCTTCTCCCTCAAGTAGAGACGTTCCTGTTTGAACGGTTTGAGAACATGGTTAGGATGCCTGCCTCTGGTGACCTGTTCTGGGTAATCCCCACCGGGAAGAGACCACGTTTTTACTGTGAAGATGAGTCGCATTATGTGGCCGGGGTGAAGGAAGTCTGAAATCTCCACGAATGCTGCTGCCGTCACAACCAAACGCAAAGTTGGTTGGCGCGGGATGCAGGGTCTTAGCGCACAGATATAAAACTCCAGTCCTGTAGGACCAGTGTCCTGTGGGCTTTCATTGGGTTCCTGGTTCAACAGAACTAACGGAAGTACATTATTTATATTTAACAGTCAATTCATTTTGACTCATATACTAAATGAAACCCTCCTAGTCCATCTGACTCTGAAAGCTTAGAAGAAACGTGAAACCACAGAAAATACACCTGCCCACCCACCACATGACTAGAAGGGGCGCTGTATACCTGCCTGCATCCAGGAACCTCCCCCAAAGAAGATCGAGACCTCTCTCATCACCTCAAGATCATGTCTGATGCTACTTACAGACGTTACCATGGAGACATGTTTCCTTTAATGCTTCTCTTCTCATCCACCCCTACAACACGCACACTCATCTCTCACTCACTTCCTCATTCATAATCACATATTTGTGTGCGCGAGAACGCACCCTTTTGCCATTTGAAAATGAATCCGTTTGTGTAAACTTTCTCCACCTATGAGCCCCCTAACCTCCACCACTCTGCCTAGACTCATACTACTGTACTCCCCCTCCAAGATAAAAACATTTCCTTCTATGTGGTGTGAAGTTTTCTCCATGACTGAGTTTATCTGATGAGTTTGGAGGGAAACTTCCTGTTTACCTGAAACTCTCAGTTTGGCTTCAAAGCCAGTAAATATGAGCAGCTGGACTCACCTGTATTGGAGTCGGTTGTAGAGAAAGAAAAGATGAACTCAGTTTATTTTTCTTCTGATAGAAACACAGAGAGTAGCTCCGACTGCAGCTCCACTCTAAAACAAGTGCACTTTGATTTCTTGTGTAATAAACTTATTTCTAACGTTGCTCCACCTCCTCCTGCACTGGGTTCACCCTTAAGGTGAGTCCATATAACACTATAGGTATCTGGTGATGCCCTTTGGACTGACAAGTGCACCTGCAGTTTATGACAGCTTGATCAATGATTTCCTGAGAAGGGTCAGGATGACACTGAGGCCCAAATAGCATTCTTCACCAGATTTTCAGCCTTATTGGTGTTCATAATGGTATTGGTGGAGAGGCGGGGCAAGAGAAAAAACAAAACACACACTACTTCTTTTTGTTTGTCTCTAAAAGACGGTCTGTCTCCCTCTCTGCTGCACTGAAAATAACGTGTGTTACAAGAGAATGGAAGAGATGAGGAGATTATGGAAAGCCACCAGGTTCAATATACGCACTTAAACAAGCTCGTTAGACTAGAAATCTAGCGCTAGAAGATAATTTTTAACCGTTTAATGGGCTTTAAAACCTCTCTTTTAGAGCACTAGGTTTCAAGTCTAACGTGCAATATACGGGCCAAGACAAGCGTCGTTGAATCAACAGGTGTGTACTGTGGATGCACACACCTAATAAAAGTGTTGTTTTACCAAAAATAAGTGTATAAAATTATAATGAAAATGAACACAAGTAATAATGCATTGAACTTATATAGCGCTTTTCTAGACACTCAAAGACGCTTCACATATGCATTATTCATTCACTCCATACAACCATTGACACAAACACACACATCAATTCCTGAGGATGGGAGCTACCATACAAGGCGCAGACCACTATCATCAGAAGCAACTTGGGGTTCAGTGTCTTGCTCAAGGCTCTGGACGTGGAATCTGGTTTCCGGCTTCCGGTTACGGGACGGTCACCCTACCCACCGAGCCATCCTTCCCTTACAAGTAAAAACTTGTGTAAAATATTAACACGAGGACTACCAGGATTCTAGAGCTACTGGAACTGCCACAGCAATGGTGTCATACATAGAAGTTTCTCAGTGAATGACAAACGTCTTATTGAATCCATTTTTACTTACTCAGGTGAGCGGCAATCGCTCACCTGAGCAATACCCACTCACCATTGCTCAGGTGAGCGGCTAAAACTATTGCTCACCTGACCAATGATGTTAGCCTTACGTGTACTTGGCTCCTTCCTTCTACATGGTAACAGTTTGGTGTTTTTGTTGGACGTCACGTCCTCTTTTTGTAGAGGTGACACTTTGTTTTTAGAAGTTTTTTAGGTACAAATTAGATACAAAGTCAAGCACACGTCCACAAACAGTTTATCATTTGTTCACATTGAAAAGAGACTATAAGGACATTACAGACTGGGGAAATGAAGACAAAACAGAATAAAAAGAAAAAAGAAAGAAAAATTTTGTCAAATGTCTTGTTGTTTGTTCTGATGAAAACTTTAAAAGATCTCTGTGTTTAATTTTAAATCACTGAGAAGTAAATCCTTAGGTTTTTATTTTTTATTTTTGTCATGGTGGAGGAACACAACTCTATTTTTAAATCTACTTTAATCATCCTCGATGGCAGTGGACCCCAATCTTTTCTGCACCACAGACCAGTTTAGTGTCTGATAATATTTTCATGGGCCGGTCTAAAGGTGTAGCAGAAAATTTATTACTGGCATTTTCTCAATAAAAATCAGAATCAGATGGACTTTTATTTTGATGGTCAGTGAACAAGATTCAGAGACTAGGAGCTTGCTGAGGTACTAATGTGCAAATAATAAATAAAAACAGTGTAGTAACAGGAGCAGAGTGACCAAGTGATGAGCGGATCCAGGTTATAAAGTCCTCATAAGTCCAACGGCAGAACGAAAGAAGCTGTTTCTGTGGCAGGAAAAATACAACCACAAAAAATGGATCGGACCATCCTGTCCGAGGGAAGTGGCTCAAAAAGTCCATGTCCACGGTGGGAAGGGTGAGCTGCTACCTGACCTGCACGCCGCCAAGTCCTGGAGACGTACAGGTCATGAAGAGATCGAAGGCTGCAGCCAATCGCGTTCTCGGCAGAGCGCACAATGCGCTGCAGTCTGTGTTGGTCCCTGGCTGCGGCTCCAGCGTACTACACGGTGATGGAGGAAGTGAGGATGATGGCTGTGTAAAACTGAACCATTCTGGGTCTAAATAATAACAAAAAAAAAATGTAAATCCACTTTTTAATCTTTGGCAACTTTATTTGCAGCGTGTTTAACACCAGGAGTCCCAGCTTTTCCACTTCCTCTTGCTCCAACAACGCTCTCTAACATATTTATAAAATAAAAAGTACATAAAAATGAAAGTAGACTTTTTTTTTCTTCTCAAATTGAAACACACTGCGTGTAATAAAGACTTTACTTCCACCACTTTAAGACTTTTTTTGTATTTGGGCTTTAATATGTTTTAGTCATTTTAGGCCGAATAGTATTAAAGTTTTAAAATAGTATAGTATTTATTCAAGCTACACCATCTTGGACTTAACACCACAATGTGCAAGTGGATTTAACCAAACACACACTGAATAAACCCCCAGATAAATAGTTACATGGTACAGTGGTGATCTCTGTGGTAATTCTAAAGAATAGGGTGGATAGTCACATGTTATCGATGTCATAGAACTAAAAATATCATATTAAAAAAACATGTTTGTAATAGAAGATAGTGAAATTAGAACAATTAGTCTCACTATTTAAACGTTGTTATTTGGAGTCAAAAAACACTATTTTATTCACAGTTTGAAACAATACAGACTTCTTTTTTATTTAAATCAGATGATATTTACATTTTTGTTCACCTGGCAATCATTTTTGTTACTGAAATTGATCACGGAGCTGCAGGCCTGGAGTGTCCTGTTGCCACGTCATCAAACCCTGCCTTCATTAAACCAGACAATACGACATTACACAGTGATGTTACACCATTGGTAACATCACTGTGTGCAGCCCATTGTGTCCTCCAATCATGTTTGTATTCGTTGATCTTTGTGTTCCAGTTGGTGATAAAAGTGGAGCTTCACTGAGCTTCTCTTACTTCTTCTTCTCAGCAGGAAATCCAGAAACATGAAGTTCTACCTGCTGCTGCTTCTGCTGCTCCCACTCTGCACAGGTACATCCTCCCACCTGCAACTTTACTCACTGACAAACTAAGAACATTTACTAAAACATTTACAGACATTTTAGAAATGATTCATCCTAGAATCATTTCAAACTAAAGAACTGATCCTACTTTTTATTTCACTCTAAATAAATCTACAGAATGTCTGCTTTGATTTAAATGAAGTTCTCTAAGAGAAACATCTTCATTGGTCAAATAAGACAGGATGATGAACTGGTTTTAAAAGATGTGTCTGTTTCTAATTAAAAAAAAAAAAAAAAAAGTTCTGAAAAGAAACAGAGATTTTTTTTTAAATCTTTAATAAATGTATTAGAACAAAAACATTAATATGATTTAAAATAAATAAATTGTATTACTCTATTCCCCTCACCGGGGAAATTTGTGTGCTGCACTCCTTACACCGCAGCAGGCTGCCCTTCTACGCCAATGGTGGGAGAAGCAGGTGTTAGGTGTCTTCTCCAAGGACCCTAGACGTGCTCTCTGTGGGACGCGAACCGGCAACCTTCCGGACCGTGCGCGAACGCTCTAACCACTGAGCTGCCTTCTCCTCCCAATGATATGATATATAATTATGTTATGTTTAATGAATATGTTAAAACTGATCAAGTAATTGAGATACATTTAACCCAGCAGAGGAGACCTTGAAGGTCCTGACGTTCCACCACCACCTTTAATAGAGTCTTATATAACATCTGTTTTGTAAAAAGAAAAGAACAAATTGAAGTTTTTATGTTTTGTTTTGGTTTAAATCAGAGTAAAATGACCAACGTCAGCACAGATTATTCACCTCCAGCATGAAAGGGATTCCGGGTAATCTGGTCTAAACTTTTCTCCTCTTTTGTCCAGTTCAAAGAAAACCTATAAAGTGTGTGTTTTTTGACGGCCACAAAACATGGCACGGCAACTGCTACACTGGGTATTGCAACACCCACAGTGAGTCTTTCATCCAGCTTGTGGCGCTAGTTCATGGTCTTCACTGTTTTTTTCTCATAAAGCTTCTCACATGTTTTTGTTTGCAGCCTCAGGAACCAAAGGTTGTGCAGTGGAGTATACCTGTGGGTACCCGTACACCTGTTGTGACACAGACAACTGCAACGCCTGAGATGATTAAATAAACCCTCTAGTTACTCCTACCATTGGCTTCATTGTGGCTGTCTGCTGTGGTGCAATGCAGCAATGTAACTCCCCCATCGTGGGACCAATGAGGGTTTACAAAATAAAATAAAGTCTTTTAATTCCTGAAAAAGTGTTTTCAGAAGTCTTTTACTTTTTCAAATATCATTTTTTTCACACATTCATCATTGTGTTTGTTTAATTTTCATAATAAAATATCAGAGTTACTTTAGGTGTGTGCAGATCCATGAAATGGTCGTATCTGAGCTGAGCTCTGATTGGACGCTTCTTTTGTTCTGAAAGCTAAAATTTCAGCTTTTATTTCACATCAAATTTCTGCTTTTAAACCTAAAAAAATTAAAGACAGTAATCTGGAAGTAAAAATCTATAAAAATTAAAGTTACCAAACTGACTTCCAAGAAGCTAACTCTAGCAGCTAGAAGTGACTCTTCAGGCATGATTCTTCAGTGACTCGTCTATGATTTCAACCTGCACTCCATCAATTACTACAATTCACCAAATTTACACTTGTGTTTTGTTTTTGTTTTTTTTGTAATGAAAACTTTTTATAACTCTATGCTTGTCAGGCTGATCTGCTGTGAAAACAGAAAACAGAAGAATGGGCACACTTATTGCCCCCCACCCACATCCTCAACATAATGGGGTGGCTTCCTGTTTCTCCAGGATGATGAAGAGGTGATGGCAGGACTCCAGCCCAGCCAGGACTCTTTACAGCTCCTTCTACCCACCTCTCTTCCCTCACTCTTTCTGTCTTTAATAAGCTGTCTGTCCTTCTGAGTCCTACCTCTTCACCACCTCCACCACATGACATGACTGCTGTGGACCAGAAAGTAGCAAAGATTAGTGAGGAAGAGGTTCAGAGAGCAGAGGATGAAGGTCAGAAAGGCTCTTGGTCCTGATCATATACCTGTGGAGGTATGGAAGGCAGGCAGGAGACCTGGAGGAAAACCAAAGAGGAGGTCTATGGATGGAGTGAAGGAGGACATGAAGGTAGTTGTTGATGCAGGAGAAAAAAAAAGAGAAGAAGAACTGACTGAAGGAGGTGACAAAACAACACCCACATTTACACAGCATGGTGGTATCCATTGCTGGTTTATGATGTGATGCTGGAAAGTGAAGCTTTCATGTGAGGCCGCAGGATGGAAATGAACTAGAAAGTCTGCTTTTAAAAACCTCAAAACTTACAACAAATAAATGGTCAAGTAAATGGTCATTATGGAGGTCAGAATCCCATCAAAACTAACTAACAACACAGAGGTTTTTATCCTGGAAATGAATTAAGAGTTCCATCAAACTGCACTCATGTGGTTTTTCTCATCATTTTATTCCCCTTGTTACTTAGAGGTTTCTTAGATCAATCATTTTAAAAAGCCCAGTAGCTCTCCTCACCAATATAGAGTCATCTTCAGCTATCTTTTTCTTTTTTTCTGATGAGAAGCAGATATAAATGATCACGTACCACACACTACTTTTCATATTTGTGCCGGACCAGCAGCAGTGAGGAACTTTTTCATCTGTGATCGTACAGCACTGAAAGGTAAATAACTTTATCTTTTATTTTACAGATAATTTATAACAGCTTTAGTCATTCTTCAATTTTTATGAAAATATCATCCATCCTGTAAAAGTTCTGCAGGGGTGTGTGTGTGTATGTGTGTGTATGTGTGTGTGTGTGTGTGTGTGTTCTAGTTTTAAACATTTTACTGATTAAATAACTTCTTTCCAACAGCTAATGGATAACGTGACTGGAGAAAATTTCACCGGTGAAAACAGGACGTTGATTGATTCCAACATAAATGGCTCAACACTTTATGATGAATATTCCCTATTAGAAATATTGATGGACATATTTAATTGGACAGTCGTATGTATTGAACTTGTTATGATTCCCGTGGCCATCGTTGGACTTTTCTTTATGGTGAGTATCACCTGTATCAATATGTTGTTCCTGATTTGTTGTTGAAAGTTTCCGAGATTTTATTTTTTAAAAATATAATTACAACAAAATGTAAATAAGTGTTTTCTACACGGTGATGTGGGAGTTAGCAGTGTAGCTTAAAATCAATTATGTTGATGGTTTGAGACTCAACTGGAATGAAGCTGATGTTTCTGTGTAGAGTTTACCTGGTTTCTCTGAAGATGCTCTGCCTTCCTCCAAATAAGTACATACATAAGTAAGGCTTCTGTTTTGCTGCAGATCAAGAAAGATCACGTTGCTCCAGTCTACATCATCAACCTCCTCCTCTCTGACCTCATCCAGATAGTTTGTATTGGTGTAAAGTTGGCTGCAAACGACTGGATTGTCAGTTACGAAGCACTTCAAATCCAGATTTTTGGTTTGCTGGTCAGTGTTGGGTTCATGGTGTGCATCTCCATGGAAAGGTAAATAAAAAGTTTATCTCTAAAAGTCTCTCCTTGTGTTTCTGATGCTCCTCATCAGCTCTGTCTGTCTCTGTTTGCAGGTACTTGATCATCGCCTGGCCGCTGTGGTACAGATTCAGAAGAAACATGAAGACTTCTCTGGTTGTTTGTGTTGTGGTCTGGCTCCTCCCATTTGTTATTTGGCTCATTGATTTTTTGTGTCTCTTTGACATTTTCTTCCTTTCAGGTATATACGTACTCCTCCCCTTCCCCCTGTTCATCTTCTTCCTGGTAGGGACCATCAGAGCCCTGTCTGCAGCTCGTAGTGTCCCTGCTGATGAAAAACGAAGGATTTTGGCCATTCTGGTTGCCGTGCTGAAAGAGCACTCTGCTCTTTCTGCCCTACATGCTTATTGTCCTGGAAATAAGTTACCACGAGTATTTAGAGATTTTCATTAAATTCTCAATCATCACCAGTCCTCTTGCAGACCTGATCATGTATGTTTTAATCCGTAAAGGAACCTCAGACAAGCTTTTAGCAGCTTTATGTTGCTGTAAAACATTTTGGAATCAGGAGACAAGCAGCCAGAATACCGCCATGTCTGCTTCATGGAGTCAGACCATTTAGATTTGACTTTATTCTGGAAATTAAGGACTCTCCATCTGCACTGAGGGTGTTGGACCGCAGCTGTAAGCTGTGGTGTGGACCCCCGAGTGTGAGGAGATTTCCTGTTTAAAGCAGCATGTTTTATTGTTCAGTAAGAGGCGGTTACTAAATGGGTGTGGTACTTACATCTGAGTGTGGGGACAGTTTGCATGATTCTTTAGATGTGTTACTGTGTTTGTGTGCATGTGTAAAGTCTATAATTAAAATAGAATTCTACTCACAGTTTAAAAACAGCAATTTTTGGAATCATAAATGATCATTTGTTTCACTTCATACACAAAGCTGTATACAGAGCATCTGGAGAGAAAGGAAACATTAGTTGTGGGTTAAAAAAAAAGAAGGTTACTCTTCAAACCAACATAAAAGTCTTCCTTAGTAATCCAATGAAAGTTTCGTCTCCACCATCATCGTCTAAGCTTGTAGTCAGAAATTATTTATGATGTAAAATATACTAGATGTAAATATATGGATATATTCATTATGTGTAAATACATGGAGCTGTTAGAATGTCCCACTAGAGCTGCCATCTCATTGGTTCTAAACTCCTCCCACTCCACCAATAAGGAGGGTGTTCTGGGTATGTAATGTCTGATCTGGAAGTACTGAAAAAGTGGGACAAGAACAAAGTATTTATCCTTTAAAGTTTCAAATGACTCCACTGCATCCACATTATAGTTTAACAAGCTGGTCCAAACCTTTTTCATACCAGTTTAAAGACAAAGACATGATGGAATAAAATCTGGACTCCTGAATGTAGAAGCTAATAAAGTCTTTTCTTAGTTTAAACAAAGTAACATTCTGTACCATGTATTCAGAGTATTAGAGACAGTAAAGTGTTTCTGTTCCTCTGATTTAACCTTATTGTAACATATAAAAGAACCAATATAAAAACCTATTTAAGTAAAAGTACTAAAGTAAAGCTGTTACATTTATTTTCAGGGAAAAAGTAAAAGTATTCAATCATGATTATCAATATTTTTTTTTGTTTTTACTTTAAGGCAATACATAAATAGTTTTTTTTTTTTTTTTTTTTTTAACTAAGCATAAGAAACAAGAAGGATTATTAATGCTGTGTTTAATTCAAAATAAAAAAGATCTGATGCAGTGTAAATCTCAGAAGGTCAGTCAGTCATTTCTCATTTTAGATCTTGTTATTTTTTGTGCTTCATCTTTGATAACAGTTTGTTTTATAGTTTTTTGAGTGAGGGTCCACCTGGCTGTGTTAAACAGTCTTTGGTATGCAGCAGAAGCAGGTAAAGGTGGGTTTTATTTTACAGACAAATGAATTCATTTTGTCAAACAAGGTGCTTGTGTTTTTTGTCCAGTTTATTTGCTTCTTTTCAACATTTCCTTTCAAACAGACAAACATATCTTTTTCAGTCGAGCAGCATGAGATGTTTTTCCTCTAGAACTGTGTTTGTTCTTTCTCTGTGACCATTCATTTAATTCAAACCTACAAACAATAATAAACTAAAGTAAATAATCTATGATGTGTTGTGTGCAATGTTTGAAACATACATTTAATGGATAACCTGATTATGTATTAAAATTACATAAAAAACACAGACATTTCTGATTGTAGGTATTTTTATAGAAGTGGAAAATATAATCGATCATGTCCTTGAAGGATTGATGAATTATGACAGATAAATGTTAATAATGTTATGTTTATTCAGTTAATAGCTTTGATTTTTATAGATTTTTACACACATGGCTGTTTCTAAATTTTTAGGTTTGAAAGTAGAATTTTCATGTAAAATAAGAGCTGAAATTTCAGTTTAAAGAACAAAAAAGGAGACAAAAAGAAAAGCTCAGCTCAGATATGTTTGTTCATGTGGTTCTGCACACACCAGAAGTAACTCTGGTTTTTAATTATGAGCCAACAACTAATACATTTAAGTATGTGTGGGAAAAAAAATGTCTGAAAAAGAAAAAAACTACTGAAAACACTTTTTCAGAAAATTATCAGGAATTGATTTTTCCGGGCACATCCCACTGGGAGGAGACAAAGAGGCAGACCCCACACCCGCTGGAGAGACTATGTATCACAGCTGGCCGGGGAACGATTCGGGATCCTTCTGGGTGAGCTTTAAAATGCAGCTGGGGTGAGAGAAGCCTGGGCTTCCTGTCTGAGGCTGTTGCCCCCTCGACCCGGCCCTGAATAAGAGGAAGACATTTCCTAAAAGCACAGCCCTTTGATCCATCCTCTGCAAACAGAAACATGTGAGAAGCTTCATGAGAAAAACCAGTGAAGAAGATGATGAACTAACACCACCTGATAGATGTAGGACTCACTGTGGATGTAGCGGCTCACCAGAAGCACTGAGACACAAAGCTGACGCCATGTATTCTTCCTACGTTTAATAACACAACTCATGGAATTTGTTTCAACGGGACAAAAAGAAAAGTTTAGACCAGATTACCCAGAATCCCTTTCATGCAGAAGCTGAATAATCTGTGCTGACTTTGGTTATTTTACTTTATTTTTAACTAAATCAAAACAATACATAAAAACTTCATGTTCTTTTCTTTTTACATAACATGTTATTTTACACTCACCAATACACACTAGCTTTTTTCAGGGCTGCTCGAGGTTGTCCCTGTTGGATTAAAACTGTGTCTCATGGGTTGTTTCAAAACTTCTAAATGTGAACAAAAGGACGTACAGCAAGCCTTGTGGTTTGAGTTTTACCCTCTTAAGGAGCACCAGGTACACTGTTCCTTCTATTGAACAATCATCATCAATCCATTTACCCAGACAAACCAGACACGAGGTACTAAAAGAAGGAAAAGCCACTCCCTAAAAAAAACATAACTACCTCCTGTTATATCATCAGCTCCTCTCAATGATTCGACCAATAAGCTGAAATAACCATAAAGTACAAGATACAAAAAAATAAATAAATTCAGACTTAAAAAGAAAAGACTACATTTATTTTACTGTTAATTTCTTTTAAATTATCGTAAGAAAAACTAGAAACACAAATAAAATTAATAATTGAACTTTAATTGCAATCAAACACCAGAAGTGAGTTTTCTGTATCGATCACACTTTTCAGACTGTCAGTCTTTTACATGAACCAATCAATTAGAGGCGTTCAGCAAGCAGCTAAAGGGTTCAGTGGTTTCCCACCCGAAAGTGCTTAAGTGATCAAGGGCTCTCGGCGGCCATTTTTGGTCCCTCTTAGAGCCTTTCAGTAAGTGGGCATCGAAGGCCATTTTCACCAAAGAATTACCCATAAATCACTGCAGCGTGACGTAAAACATAGAGTCGACTGACGGTAAGAAGAAAGTCATTTCAAACTGCAAACATGTGTCGGTTGTTTACATTTTTCACCTCATAAATTCTCCGTTTACGTGAGCTTCCTAACCATCATGTCCTCGTGGAATTGCGTGAACGAGAGGTAATTATAAGATGAATGTCTGAGTTTCCTGTTTGTTTGGTTTTATTCTCTGTTTATAAACTTATCTCTCATCATATTTTATTCACATTAAAATATCAGTAATGTTTGAGGTGAACTGAGTGTGTTATAAAAGATCATTTATCAAGATCCAACATTTAAGTTAAGATGTCATTATGATCACTATTCAGAATATCCTGTCACTGCATCTACACACCACAGATGTTTCCAACATAATCTATATTAGGAGCGTCATGTTATGAGAATTGTTTGGTAAAATATTATTTTCAAATTCTCTTTTCTTTAGAATTTCTTTAATAAAAAACACACATACTGGAAGTGTTTCTGCATAATTATATATGTATGCATGCATGTATATACAGTATGTATGTATATTCTGTATGCAAACACGCACACACACACACACACACAGTATGTGTATATATTAGTAGTGTCAGTCGATTAAAAAAACGAATCAAATTATTTACAGGATTTTGTAATAAATTAATTAAATTAATCACATTTTAATAACATATTTTCTAAATGTCTCCTGATAAAGAATTTGAATTCTAGGATATTAATAATGTACTGTATGACTAATCAGTTGAATCCAGTAAGAAGAGAAGATTTTAAATCTAATTTATTATTGGTGAACTGTGCTTCATGAGGCCAGGTGCAAGGTTAGGGTTCATTAGGGTTTGTTCTTATCTTCAAGGATAGACATTGGCCTGCAATCAGCAGCAACCCACTTTGTGATAGTATTTTTCAAATTCTCGGTTGTGGATTTGGTCAATCGCTTGCCAAATTCAGCTAGCTTGGTTTGGCGAAGCGAGCTCCCAGTAGCCACACTCGCAACAGAAGAAATCCCCCCCCACACCCACTCCCCAGAACATTTTGAAAAATAAGCAATTTTTCTGCATTTTGGTGCATATTTTGCCCAAAGTTTATAATAATTAAAGGACACCTTCAATTTTTTTTTGTAGGCCAGGTGTGTGGGTGACGAGCACCCCCACAGCCACCCCAACCTCCCACCAGATCCGCCCCTACGACTGTCTCATCCTCCTGAGTCTTGTCCATGTCTGCTGTGTTCCAGCACTGATGCCTTGTTAATTTGCCAGTGCAGGTGATGTAGCTCGGCCGAGAAGACTACGGATCCTTCAATGGACCAAAATTCAAATGCGCAAGCATTGGCTCGCCACCGTTATGATGTCATAACTAATTGCGATATTTTTTTTTTTTAATGCATTAAAATGTGTCATAATTAATAACTGGAATTAACACGTTAAAATGACAGCACTAGTCTTTATGTTTTCAGTGTGCATGCTCGTTACCTCTGGGTTACCAACAGGACTAAAACTTGGACTAAAACTTATCAGGTATTTGGAACGGACATACTCGGGTAAGCAGGTTGTTGGTTAATAAACCTCTAGCTCAGTGTTTACAAGATGATAAGGTAAACCTGCTTCCTGGAATACAACTATTCTTCTCCTTCCCCTGAACCACAACAAACTCTAAAAAAAAAAGACGTAGAGTGAAAATCCCACTAATCAGACTTCACATACAGCCTGTTCTCTAGCAGGTGCTGACAAAGCAGCTGAACATGCTGCTGATGCTCTACATGCTCCTAGAAAAGATCAGGATGTCATCAAAGTACACGGAAATAAAACAACTCAGGAATTCATTGATCAAGCTGTTGTAAACTGCAGGCGCACGACCTGCAGCGGAAAGGACATCACCAAATACTGATAGTGTTCTAGAGACACACCGAAAAGGAAACCCAGTGCATGAGGAGGTGGGGCAATGTTTGAAGTCAGTTTCTTTTACACAGGAAGTGAAAGTGTTTTAGAGTCAAGCTGCAGTTGGAGCTACTCTCTGTGTTTCTAAAAGGAAAATAAACTGACTTCATCTTTTCTTTCTCTACAACCGACTCCAATACAGGTGAGTCCAGCTGCTCATATTTACTGGCTTTGAAGACAAACTGAGAGTTTCAGGTAAACAGGAAGTTTCCCTCCGAACTCATCAGATAAACTCAGTCATGGAGAAAACTTCACACCACATAGAAGGAAATGTTTTTATCTTGGAGGGGGAGTACAGTAGTATGGGTCTAGACAGAGTGGTGGAGGTTAGGGGGCTCATAGGTGGAGAAGGTTTACACTCAATGGTTCATGTAAATGGAAGTGTCATGTTTGTATGTGTGTGTGTTTGTGTGTGTGTGTGTTTGTGTAAATATGAACGAGGAAGTGTGTTAGAGTTCACAGATGAGTGTGTGTGTTTGGAGGGGTGGATGAGAAGAGATGCATAGTAACATCTGTAAGTTGCATCAGACATGATCTTGAGGTGATGAGAGGTTTAGTTCTTTTTCGGGCGGTGGCTCTTGAGTTCAGGTTTGTGTGCAGCGCCCCTTTTGGTCATGTGGTGGGTAGGCTGGTGTACTTTTGTGGTTTCCTGTTTCCTCTAAGCTTTCAGAGTTTGATGGAGGAGGAGGGTTTTATTGAGTATGTGTGTCATTTGTTTGTTATTTTTTACATCTAAGAAAAAAATTAAAAATAAACAACTATTTTTATCCATGACTTTAACCTGATATTGAATTTAAACCCACTAAGTATTTGGGTTTGACTCTCTGTTACACAAAATGCTATAAGTCTAAAAATTGTTTGGGATGAATGCCAAATATTCAACACTAAAAAATTTAAAAATGTTTCGTGGTCATGTTTGAGCTGCCCTCATGATCTTCTTTCTAAATGCTGTTTTTCTGACTCCTACCAGGTCAGACATGTCTGCTAGAAGCCACCAGAGATCTGAGGACCAGTTCCTGTGCTCCATCTGTCTGGAGATGTTCACTGATCCAGTCACCACACCGTGTGGACACAACTTCTGTAAAACCTGCATCACTCAGTACTGGCAGGATAAGTTTCTGTATGATTGTCCCTTGTGTAAAGACAAGTTTCCCACCAAACCTCAGCTGAAGGTCAACACTTTACTCTCTGAAATGGTTTCTCAGTTCAGACATGAAGCTCAGCAGGAAGCCAGCAGCAGCAGCTCAGAGCAACAAGCTGCCAGACCAGGAGAAGTTCCCTGTGACGTCTGCACAGGAACCAAACTGAAGGCTCTGAAGTCCTGCCTGGTGTGTCTGACCTCCTACTGTCACACTCACCTGGAGCCTCATCTGAGACTCGCAGGTCTGAAAAGACACCAGCTGATGGATCCTGTGGAGAACATGGAGGACAAGATGTGTAGGAAGCATGATAAACCTCTGGAGCTGTTCTGTAAGACCGACCAGACCTGTGTCTGCTTGCTCTGTCCTGTTTTAGACCACAAGAGTCATGAGTTTGTTCCTCTGAGAGAAGAATGTGAAGGAAAGAAGGCAGAGCTGGGGAAGACCGAGGCTGACATTCAGCAGATGATCCAGAAGAGACGACTGAAGATTCAGGAGCTCAAAGAGTCGGTGAAGATGAGTAAAGATGCTGCAGACAGAGAGACAGCAGAAGGTGTTCAGGTCTTCACCGCTCTGATGGAGGCTGCTCAGAGAGACCTGGACCAGCTCATCGAGGAGATCCAAGACAAACAGAAAGCTACAGAGAAACAAGCTGAAGACCTCATTAAAGATCTAGAACAGGAGATCTCTGAGCTGATGAAGAGGAGCTCTGAGGTGGAGCAGCTCTCACACTCTGAAGACCACCTCCACCTCCTCCAAAGCTTCTCCTCCCTGAAAGCTGCTCCACCCACCAAAGACTGGACACAGGTCAGAGTTTATCCACCATCATATGAGGGGACGGTGGTGAGAGCTGTGTCTCAGCTGGAGGAGACCATCAGGAAGGAGAGGAAGAAGCTGGTTGCTGAGAAGATAAAGAAAGTCCAGCAGTTTGCAGCAGATGTTAATCTGGACCCTAAAACAGCTCATTCTTATCTCGTCCTGTCTGATGATGGAAAACAAGTTCATCATGGTGATGTGGAGAAGAATCTTCCAGATAATCCAGAGAGATTTTCTGACTGTGTTTCTGTTTTAGGAAGTCAGAGTTTTTCTTCAGGCAGATTTTACTTTGAGGTTCAGGTTAAAGGAAAAACTGATTGGGATTTTGGAGTGGCCAGAAGGTCCATCAACAGGAAGGGAAAAATCACACTGACTCCTCAGAACGGTTTCTGGACTATTTGGTTAAGAAATGGAACTGAATACAAAGCTCTCTGTGATCATCCATTCCGTCTGCATCTCCAGTCTGCTCCTGAGAAGGTGGGGGTGTTTGTGGATTATGAGGAGGGTCTGGTCTCCTTTTATGATGTAGATACTGCAGCTCTGATCTACTCCTTCACTGGCTGCTGCTTCACTGAGGAGCTCTACACATACTTCAGTCCATATATGAATCAAGGAGGTAAAAACTCTAGTCCTCTGATCATCTGTCCTGTGAATCAAACAGTCTGATGGTTTCTCCTGAAGCTCCATGAAGAAGGAATCTGTTTCATCAGCAGTTTCAGTCTGAGAGAGTCTGTAGGTGAAGTTCTACTGGTGGACTGATGAGGTTGGAAATGTCTTCAGCAACAAGTCACCAGTTCTGTTTCCATGTGGATTATTCTGTAGTTTCTTCTGTCTGTCTCCATGTTTCTCTGTAGATGATCTAATCTGTAATCACAGTCCTAGGTACATTCTGTCTGTCCATCCTGGGAGAGGATCTCTCCTCACCTTCTCACCGATAGTCTGTCAGTCCTTCTGCAAAGCTTTGGAAGGAAACAATGAGAGACTGATGAAAAAAAACCATGGTCAGGAACGATCTGTTGTTAAAGATATTTTTGTATGAATCATCCTCTACTCCACATGATGTTTGGTTGCTATGGTTACAGTGGATTTCTCTGTCTGTAAATAAAATGTATTTGTAAATAATGTATAATGTATATTCTGACTGAGGACAGATTATAAGGTGACATGTATTATTTTTCTCAGAGATCTACTGGTCTATCAGGGTGGATGTAATGGGGGCCGCTGTCGTAAATGTTTTCCTTCATGATCAGTGTGATGAATGTTTACTGAAAATAAATCTGATTTAATGAATGTTTCTCTCAAGGTTTTTTTTTTAATTCAATAAGATATGATATATAAAGTTTCTTCAGTTCCTGCAAAAAAAATGAAAGAAGTTTTAATCTGATGAAAGAAAAGATTAACTTTAAACTGAACAAGACCCAAAAACTTATCATTAGTCATGGACTGTCAGTAGCAAACATCTCCATGTTTCCACAAGCACATGCACCATGCACTCTAGGCTGTAGTTCTATGATCCACTTCATAGTTGTTTCGTTGAACTTGCGGCCACATGTCTTGCACATGTAAGATAAGCTCAAATTTATTCTTATTTACTCAGATACTCATGTGTTCACAGTTACTCATCTTTCTATATACCATTGCATAAATTTAAGCTTAATGTAATTGTGTGTGTTTTTCACATCCCCACATAACCACCATTTTCTACATGTCTGTATATGTCAACCATTTTAAAACTTTTGCCTGCATAAGCAACTTTTCACACCAAACGCATGACCACTTTTGACATCTGCAACTTGTCTGACACTTGTCTGACACTGAGACACTTCTGCTTTTTGAATTCTGTTTTTTGACACACTTCTGCTTTTTGAGCAACTTGTTTTGAAACCAGAACATTCTGTATCCTCATCTACGTATGACTTTTGCTGCTTTAATAAAGGAAGTACCAGGGTAGAGGAGTTCAGAGTTGCGTTGGAGATCGTGTGGTCAACACTGCTCTCTTTCTCCCTCTCCTCATTGCAATGTGTTTGAACTTATCCTTTGTCTCTGAGTGATCCTTATTGGTTGATGATGATCTTAAAGGTACCAAAATTGACATTACCAATTTTGGACCCAACATTCATGGTGCCGAAACCCGGGACCCAAGACCTGGACTCCGATCCGACGCGGGAGCAGCGAGGCCAAGATTCTGTCGACAGCGTCCTCCATTGAAAGGATGGGCCAAGTCCCTGCGCCTGCGCCGGGCCGTGGTTCCAGTGACGGGTCCATTTTTGGAAAAGGATCATCACAACGTAAGGTAGGCTGGCTGGGCTGATAATTTTTTTTTGTTGTTTTAGGGGTTTGAGCACAAGGTTCGCTACGGCTTGAGCAGGTTCACCCCTCGTTTTAGGGTTTGAGCACAAGGTTCGCTACGGCTTGAGCAGGTTCACCCTCGTTTTAGGGGTTTGAGCACAAGGTTCGCTACGGCTTGAGCAGGTTCACCCCTCGTTTTAGGGTTTGAGCACAAGGTTCGCTACGGCTTGAGCAGGTTCACCCTCGTTTTAGGGGTTTGAGCACAAGGTTCGCTACGGCTTGAGCAGGTTCACCCCTCGTTTTAGGGGTTTGAGCACAAGGTTCGCTACGGCTTGAGCAGGTTCACCCCTCGTTTTAGGGTTTGAGCACAAGGTTCGCTACGGCTTGAGCAGGTTCACCCTCGTTCTAGGGGTTTGAGCACAAGGTTCGCTACGGCTTGAGCAGGTTCACCCCTCGTTTTAGGGTTTGAGCACAAGGTTCGCTACGGCTTGAGCAGGTTCACCCTCGTTTTAGGGGTTTGAGCACAAGGTTCGCTACGGCTTGAGCAGGTTCACCCCTCGTTTTAGGGTTTGAGCACAAGGTTCGCTACGGCTTGAGCAGGTTCACCCTCGTTGTTTTATGGTTTGAGCACAAGGTTCGTTATCAGAAAGGATAACTGAGCAGGTTCACCAAAAGGTTGTTTTCTAGTTTGAGCACAACGTTCGCCGTCAGATTGGATGGCTAGAGCAGGTTCACTAAGAAAACAGGGTAATTTCTACATCAGCCAGCCTATTCATTCACCAGAGAAGGGATTTCTGTGTTTGTGTGTTGTTCAAATCTGAGAGATAGTCTGGTTGGATGATCCAGACTGGAAGAAGGTTCTAGTTTTTGTGGTTTTCTGTGTTCTGGTTGTACTGTTTATTTTCTTCATGCATTGTGAGTTACCATGGCAGAATAAGGAAGGTTGTTGAGATAGAAGGGAAAAAGTAAGTGGTCTTGATAAAGTTGGTGCGCTGAGCGCTGAGCGTGGACGGAGGAAAAGGAGAGAACGAGGAAGTTAACCGCAGCGTTGCAAGTGTAGACTGACAGAGTTTTTCTATTTCAGAGTATCGTGGGGCGTGTCTGACTGCGCAGTATGTGTGTGTGTGTGTGTGTGTGGTGAAGGGACTCAGAGTTGAAAGAGAAAAGAGATATACATATCTAATCAACGAAACTTGTTGATCCTGTTAAAAGGAACATCAAAATGGGTCAGAAATTAGCTAAAGAAATCCAAAACCATCCAGATGTTAAATTTATGGTTAAAACATGTCCCGGTAGTTGTGACTACTTGGAGAAGTGGGTTACTAAATACAAATTCAAACCACCATGATGAAAACCCTTTTCAAAAGGAGAGATGACAAGATGCAAAAATACCACTGGAATCAACAATGTGCTTCTAGCCCTTAAAGATTGGGCAGACCAGAGTAAAAAGATACTTTAAAAGGTTAAAGACAATAGAGAAAAGTAGGGTTAGAGATCTTAGAATTAAATAAAAGAGACAAAATAATTAGTTGGGAAAATTTGTGTGCTGCATCACACGCAGCAGGCTGCCAGTATGGTGCCAGTAATAATAATAAAATAACAAAAAGACGCGCGCAGATCTGTAAAAATTGGCACAGTATCTTGCTGAATGACTGTCCACAGTGTTTATAAAATTGACCCTGGCCAGGTTAATTTTTGGGACTCAGAAAGCCGGTTTATGGTGCCAGTTTTTGAGATCAAACCAAGTTTATAAAATCATTAGCTCATCAAAATCAAATTAGTGAAAATGACAAAACAGTAGTAAATGAATAAATAAACTGTGAAAGTTTGTAGTAAAAAAGAGCCTTAAATTTGGTTTAACTGTTCTGTTACAAATTCATTCTGAAATGGCTCACAAAAAATGCTAGTTTTTCACTAAAGTTTGTGATTGTGAAAAAGATTGATGTTTGTGTGTCTCTGTCCTGCTACAGTTGAGTGCGGGTGTAAATCTGAGTGTGCGTGTAAGCATGTGTGTGTAAATTAGTGTGTGTAAATCTGCGGGTGTAAATCTGTGTGTGTAAATCTGTGTGTGTAAGCATGTGCATGAATGTGGAATGTCTTTCTTTCTTTTATCTTTTGTTTCGGTCATATTGTACATTTACAATAAATAAATTTACATTTTTTCTGGACTTACATATATATAACAAAGGGACCAAAAAGGTATCGGCTGAAGCAACTGATTGTTACGCCGACCCTTTTTTCAGATCATCATTATACATAAAATGAAAAAAAAAAAAAAAAAAAAAAAAAAGGGGGTAGTCCGTCAAATGAAGAGTGTTACAATTACTATTTTAAATTCTTTTCACATATAAGCTTGAATTTAACCATCAAGACTTGCATATTTTTAAAGAAACAATAACTTAAATTTCTTCTTTAAACAGAAAAGTTCAGAACATAATTTCAGTTCATCATCACAATTATTCTAATGATCCACACCTTTAATAAAAACACAGAATTTTTTAACATTTTTTTTCTTAGTTTATTTTTAATGAACACATCATTTCCTCTAAGTTCGTATGGACTTTCCCTAATGTTATACATATTTTGTAGAGAGCGTGACTTGTGTGTGACTTGACTTTTTTTTTGTCAAGCTTGTTGTCTAAACATTGTTTGGTTGTATGTGTGATTTTGTAGGAATGGTTACGTGATATGCAGTTTGTTTGTTTGTCTTGAAATAGGAAGAAGTAAATGAGAGAAACAGATTAACATGAATTGTTTTCATATTTAGTGAAGATCATTTTGTTCTTTTTGAACGTCATCAGGCTGGAGCATTTTGTAAGGATTTAGAAATACGGAAAAAAAAAAAAAAAAAAATTATCTATGTCCTGAAACCTGGTTAAGGGAAGTTGGTATTGCTGTCTCTAAGACCACCGTGGTGGTAGATAAATGTTTTTAGATACCGAGACGGATGTTTTTTGATGAACTCGAAACATAATTTGAATAATTTTAAATTCTATCTTTTAAGATCAGAGCATTAGTTTGATCCAAAACTTCAGCCTTAGCAGCAATTATGTTTTTCTCTAATCAAATAATTTTCATAGTTGATTTTTTTTTGTAGCTGACACCCCATATTTCAGCACAGTCATTTGGACATGGTAAAATGTGAGAATTGTACAGGATGAATAATGATTTTTGTTAAGAACATATTTTGTTTTGTACTGGACTTTGTGCAGTTGACAAATAAATAAATAATTTAATTAATAGCAGTAATGATTAATAAAGTAAGTTTAGATCTGCAGATAAGTGTTTATTGTTACTTGATTTCTAAAAACAAAAAAGATATATTGTGCGAGGAGGTGTTCAGATAGAAGATGTTTGGAATCAAAGCCCTGCCCCCTGTAGACTAGCAAACTGATGTTAAACAGATGTTTTAATCCTAAAAGATACATAAATTAATTAGAAATAATAATAATTAACTTTTGTGATCCTCACTCATCAGACAGGCAGAGAAGGAAGTTTTGATTAGCTAAATAATACATGAGTGAAGGTGTGGCGAGGCAGGCCACATACTGTATTAAGGAAAGGCAAATATCCAGTGTAGAAAAGGAAGATTGCAATTCAGGAAGTTTCAAGGTCACAGAACGAATGTGTGCATAAGTACAGTAGCTTTTTCGAGAAGTAATATTTGGTGGGGACTTACAGTTAAGAGATGAGATAACGTTGGAGCCACAGGTAGAATAGGCCTTTGTGTTATTAAATCAGCTACGAAAGATAATTTGGGGAGCATAAATTTGGATGTGCTATGACGACAGAAACAGAAATCATTGAATTTAAAACTGTTTAGCACAATTTGCAGAACCTCATGCAGTATTGGGAGTTTGGGAATGTTTATGGGACATGAGATCACCATACCTACAGTTAGGCCAAGTGTGATTTCAAACTGTTACTATAGTGAGCCATGGGGGTTCCCATGTCTCAACAGGGGGGATATTTAATTAGAGTATATTTCATTAGAGTATTTTGTTATGGAAAAAAAAAAAAATAAATTGTCAATGAACTGCTATAAATATAACAGTCAAGGTCATTTAGGACCAAGAGAGGCAATTTCCTCGAAGAAATCACCCCATCCTATACAGGGGTGACACCATTTGAGGCCGGTTATGGCAGACCTATCAGGAGAAAGAAGGCCAGTTAGACCCTACGACTAACTGGCTCACCAGATTATTTAGAGAGTAAGATGTCCGGAGAACAAATAATCTGCCGCCTTCTCTGTCGCCCACACAGGAACTGCCGAAACCTGGAGACCTGATCTTGCTGAAGGTGATCGAAAAGAAGTTCTGGACCTGCCCACGCTGGGAAGGCCCATACCGTGTCCAGATCACCACACCCGCTGCTGTAAAAATTGCTGAGAGACCCTCCTGCAAAGTTCGACTCTTGCTTGAGCCACGACGACCGACGGGGGTAGCAGTGGAAGTCCGTGTTCAAAGGGGTTGGTAACCACTAGGGGCCAGCGTCTCAAAGCGGTGAAGAAATCAGCTGAACTGCACCCTATTTATAGATGGCTTAATCTGGTCTTTTGCCAGAGACATTTCCTGGTTGCTCTGTGTCTCCAGGTTCTCTCACAACCCACAGAAATTTTGGGAGTCCTGAAACCGGGCGACCAAATTAATTAATTAATTGGTTGACTGATTAATTAATTCTCAAGTCCTTCTCAAGGCCATCCTCCCCTTTGTCGCCGTCATCATCATGTTCGTTCTTCTTTGCCTCTGTTGTACCTGTTGCATTGTCCCTATGACGAAAAAAGCTGTTGCCAGACTCTTTGTTGCCCAAATCTACCAGTACAACCTACTCCCACTCACGACATCTCTCTACAGGACTTTCTCGCCACCCCTAGGGACTAAGGCCCCAGTCCCTCAAGGAGCAAGTGCTGGTAACCTCTGCTCCTCGTTCCCCTGTTTGGACTGTTTGCACAATAGGTGCATTCTCAGGGCGCTCAGCCCCCTGACTGAGGCCCTGCTCCGTGGTAACCCCACCATCAAGCACCCGCAGGATTGTACCTGTTGTGGCGCCCACAGCTAGGTTCTTAATAATAATAATAATAATGCATTGAACTTATATAGCGCTTTTCTAGACACTCAAAGACGCTTTACATTTATATATATATGCATTATTCATTCACTCCATACGATCATTCACACACACAACATTCATTCCTGATGATGGGAGCTGCCATGCAAGGCGCAGACCACTATCATCAGAAGCAACTTACTCATCACTGTTGCTTGTATTATCATTTAATCAATCCATTCTTGCATTCTATTATCTCTCCACCACTTATCCCTGATGTTTTTGGCCATGAGGACGTCGCTCCAATGCGGAGGGCGGATTGGGAATTTTCCCGCGCCTTTTGCGGGTTTTTCGCCCAATCCTTAAACATCACACTGTTGTTTTATGTTTTCTATGGTGATGTATTTTAAAGCTAATATAGTGGTGATACATCTGATGTTCAAAACTCACAACAGGGGGGAAATGTAAGATAAGCTCAAATTTATTCTTATTTACTCAGATACTCATGTGTTCACAGTTACTCATCTTTCTATATACCATTGCATAAATTTAAGCTTAATGTAATTGTGTGTGTTTTTCACATCCCCACATAACCACCATTTTCTACATGTCTGTATATGTCAACCATTTTAAAACTTTTGCCTGCATAAGCAACTTTTCACACCAAACGCATGACCACTTTTGACATCTGCAACTTGTCTGACACTTGTCTGACACTGAGACACTTCTGCTTTTTGAATTCTGTTTTTTGACACACTTCTGCTTTTTGAGCAACTTGTTTTGAAACCAGAACATTCTGTATCCTCATCTACGTATGACTTTTGCTGCTTTAATAAAGGAAGTACCAGGGTAGAGGAGTTCAGAGTTGCGTTGGAGATCGTGTGGTCAACACTGCTCTCTTTCTCCCTCTCCTCATTGCAATGTGTTTGAACTTATCCTTTGTCTCTGAGTGATCCTTATTGGTTGATGATGATCTTAAAGGTACCAAAATTGACATTACCAATTTTGGACCCAACAGCACACTTACGTAAAGACAGGGTGGAGCTGTCAACTGAACAACATCTGGGTTTGGGTTGATTTAGATGGTGGAGAAACGAAGCAAATCAAACCAGGTAGGCCTAAACGATGAATGAGGGTCTGCTGGGAACGTCTGGTAGATCCTTCCACCAGTGAGTATTTCCACTCACAACTCCGGCAGAGCTTCGCGCACATACCGAAGGAGGTGGGGGACATTGACTCAGACTCGTATCTGTTCTGTACCTCTATTTTTGAGGTCGCAAGTTTGTGCTGTCGACTCAATGTCATCGGTGCCTGTCGTGGCGGCAACATCAAACCTGCTGGTGGACAATGTTTAACGTGGGTGAGCGATGCCATCAAAGTGAAGGAGGAGTCTTACCGGGCCTTCTTGGCCTGTGGGAGTCCTGAGGTAGCTGACAGCTACTTTAACTCAGAAAACTTTAGCTTTACTTTACTTTTACTTTGAAGGTTTTCATCTGTGATCTCTGAGCTTCTTTTTGTATCAATTCAGTTAAATAAAATGGTTTAAATGTGAATTTATTGCTACTTTTCTTCATTTACAGTGTTTACAAACTCCAAATAAAGTTTCTGTATTTATAAAAATATGCAGAAATAATTACAAACAAAACAACACACAAAAACAACAACGAGTAATTTAATATTTACATAAAAAAGCTGTTCCACATCATGGAGGTGTAAACTTTACAGCTCATGTCGTCATGACAACCATTTCACCAAGTGCTCTTTAGGTTTAAAACAAAACAAGAGGGCGTGGCCACGTTTGACTTTGATCTTGTGTGATGTCACTTTGTCTTTCTCACACAATCATTCCAAATGAGATCATTCCAATCCAAGAAACAAGAAGAAGCAGACGTTTGATTTGTGGATGAAGTCAATTTATTTGTTAAATCATTTGAACTTATTTTACTGGTTATATTTAACCAACACCTCCTGAACAACCAATTTCTCCTGACGGTGGCTTGCATCTTACATGGCAGCTCCCAACATCAGGTATGAATGTGTGTGAATGGGTGAATGTGAGCTTCACTGTAGAGTGTTTTGAGTGCCTACGCAGGTGGAAAGGCGCTCCACTGCGTGGAGAAGATGGTGGAGCAGAGGACATCGGCCAAGTTAAGATCTGTCCTGTCCAACCAGAGTCTCCCACTGTACATGGTCTTTTCCAAACAGAGGAGCTCTGTGAGCACCAGACTGTGCTCACTGAGATGCTCCACAAACAGACTGAAGAATTCTTTTGTGCCTTATGCAATCAGACTTTTAAATGCAGCCACGTCGGGCAGGAGCAGTATATAAGATTACTGATATAAGAGTTCTTATATCAATGAGGTGGTTTTGAAAATCATCCCTAGTGATGAGATT
This sequence comes from Neostethus bicornis, assembly GCA_902685375.1. Taxonomy (NCBI): domain Eukaryota; kingdom Metazoa; phylum Chordata; class Actinopteri; order Atheriniformes; family Phallostethidae; genus Neostethus; species Neostethus bicornis. The sequence goes on from LR738548.1 coordinate 1,039,927, forward strand.
AACCGTTTAGAAGATAAAAAGTGAATCAAGTTCTCCTGATTTTTGGAATTTGATCCACTTTTTTAAAAAAAAACTGTTGCTCCTTTGATATTTCTAATAATTGTGCTGAAAATTGACAGAAACAGTTGATTTAATTGTAAAATATTGGGTTTTGGGGTTTAAAAATATTTCAGTTACAACTACATGCAAAACAAAACATCAGACAATGTGTACAAGTTCTATGTGAGAGAGCTGAAAACATGCAGTTGTAATCATTCATGCACAGCCCTGCACTGAACTGATTATCCTGTACTGAAACAGTTCAGTATGAATACATGAAGCGTTACACCCCTAGAAACTAATAATGTTTGTATTTCTAGTGTTAAAGCTGTGAAACAATCAAATGTTTCAAATCTAATGTTTGTGGTTAGATGTGTTCTACATGATGGACTTTATATTTAGAACAGACGACTGCTGTCATTAGAAAATCTTTCTATCATCACTTTGGGAGGAGACAGCAGCTCAGTCAGTGGTTAGGGCATGCGCACACGGGCCGGAAGTTCGCGGGTTTGCATCCCACAGAGAGCATGTCTACGGACCTAGGAGAAGACACCTAACCCCGGCTTCTCCCACAATTGGCGTCATCGAAGGGCAGCCTGCTGCGGTGTAAGGAGTGCAGCTCACAAATTTCCCCGGTGAGGGATGAATAGAGTGTGTGTGTATACGTATGTGTGTGTAGATATAAATGATAAAAAAAAAAAAACGAGAGTTAACAGATGAGTGTGTGTGTTTTAGGGGTGGATGAAAAGAGAAGCGTTATGGGAAATGTTTTTTTCCGAGGTAACGTCTGTGAGTAGCATCAGACATGATCTTGAGGTGATGAGAGGTCTGGGTCTTCTTGGGTCAGTACCTCCTGGTTGCAGGCTTGTATGCAGCTTCCCCTCTGGTCATGTTGTGGTTGGGCAGGTGTATTTTTGTGGTATCCTGTTTCCACTGAGGTTTCAGAGTTGGATGGAGGAGGAGGGTTTTATTGAATATATGTGTCATTTGTTTGTTATTGTTTACATCTGAGGAAATTTTTAAATAAATCACCATTTTTGTTCATGATCACAAATTTAATCCCACTGATTATTTGGACTTCACTTCCTGTGAGATTAAAAGCTATTAGTCTGAAAATGGTTTGTGATGATTTTAAAATCTTTGTGGCAAAAAAATTGATAAAAATTCATGGCGATGACTCATGGCCATGTCTAAGCTGCCCATGATCTTCTTTCTAAATGCTGTTTTTCTGACTCCTCCCAGGTCAGATATGTCTGCTGGAAGCATCCAGAGATCTGAGGATCAGTTCCTGTTCTCCATCTGTCTGGAGATGTTCAATGATCCAGTCAGCACACCGTGTGGACACAACTTCTGTAAAACCTGCATCACTCAGTACTGGCAGGAGAAGCTTCTGGATGATTGTCCCTTGTGTGAAAAGGAGTTTCCCATCACACCTCAGCTGAAGGTCAACACTTTACTCTCTGAAATGGTTTCTCAGTTCAAACATGAAGCTCAGCAGGAAGCCAGCAGCAGCAGCTCAGAGCAACAAGCTGTCAGACCAGGAGAAGTTCCCTGTGACGTCTGCACAGGAACCAAACTGAAGGCCCTGAAGTCCTGCCTGGTGTGTCTGACCTCCTACTGTCAAACTCACCTGGAGCCTCATCTGACATGTTCAATGTTGAGGAGACATCAGCTGATGGAGCCTGTGGAGAACATGGAAGACAGGATGTGTACGAAGCATGATAAACCTCTGGAGCTGTTCTGTAAGACCGACCAGACCTGTGTCTGCTCGCTCTGTGCTGTTTTAGACCTCAAGAGTCATGAGTTTGTTCCTCTGAGAGAAGAATGTGAAGGAAAGAAGTCAGAGCTGGGGAAGACCGAGGCTGACATTCAGCAGATGATCCAGAAGAGACGACTGAAGATTCAGGAGCTCAAAGAGTCGGTGAAGATCAGTAAAGATGCTGCAGACAGAGAGACAGCAGAAGGTGTTCAGGTCTTCACCGCTCTGATGGAGGCTGCTCAGAGAGACCTGGACCAGCTCATCACGGAGATCCAAAACAAACAGAAAGCTACAGAGAAACAAGCTGAAGACCTCATCAAAGATCTGGAACAGGAGATCTCTGAGCTGATGAAGAGGAGCTCTGAGGTGGAGCAGCTCTCACACTCTGAAGACCACCTCCACCTCCTCCAAAGCTTCTCCTCCCTGAAAGCTGCTCCACCCACCAAAGACTGGACAGATGTCAGAGTTTATCCACCATCATATGAGGGGACGGTGGTGAGAGCTGTGTCTCAGCTGGAGGAGACCATCAGGAAGGAGAGGAAGAAGCTGGTTGCTGAGAAGATAAAGAAGGTCCAGCGGTTTGCAGTAGATGTTACTCTGGATCCTAAAACAGCTCATCCTTACCTCGTCCTGTCTGATGATGGAAAACAAGTTCATCACGGTGATGTGGAGAAGAATCTTCCAGATAATCCAGAGAGATTTTCTTACTGTGTTAATGTTTTAGGAAGTCAGAGTTTCTCTTCAGGCAGATTTTACTTTGAGGTTCAGGTTAAAGGAAAAACTGACTGGTCTTTAGGAGTGGCCAGAAGATCCATCAACAGAAAGGGAGCGATCACACTGAATCCTCAGAACGGTTTCTGGACTGTAGCTTTGAGAAATGAAAATGAGTACAATGCTTGTGCTGGTCCTCCATTTCATCTGCATCTCCAGTCTGCTCCTGAGAAGGTGGGGATGTTTGTGGATTATGAGGAGGGTCTGGTCTCCTTTTATGATGTAGATGCTGCAGCTCTGATCTACTCCTTCACCAGCTGCTGCTTCACTGAGGATCTCTATCCATTCTTTAGTCCTCATCTGAATCATAGAGGTAAAAACTCTAGTCCTCTGATCATCTGTCCTGTGAATCAAACAGTCTGATGGTTTCTCCTGAAGCTCCATGAAGAAGGAATCTGTTTCATCAGCAGTTTCAGTGTATTATTTTTCTCAGAGATCTACTGGTCTATCTGGGTGGATGTAATGGGGGCCGCTGTCCTAAATGTTTTCCTTCATGATCAGTGTGATGAATGTTTACTGAAAATAAATCTGATTTAAAGAATGTTTCTCTAAAGGTTTTTCTTTAATTCAATCAAATTTTTCATAAGAAGTTTACTTCTACTTCTTCTTTGCTTCTAAGATTTCTTTCTACTTTTTATGCTGAAATGACCAGTAAAACCAATAAACAAAAAACATGGGATTCAATAAAACATCTAATCAGAAATAAATATAAACAAATGGAATTTCAAGTTCCTTTTGGAACCAAATTGAATCAAAAGTAGATCATTTAAATAAAATCACAGATAGTCTTTATACTTATTTATTACAGTTGAACCAACATATCAACATATCAAAAGAAAAAGACTGGCTAAGAAGAAGTGGGACACTGAGAGGAATGAGGAGAGAAGGCAACGTACAGGGGATACAGCGTAAGGTTAAAGTAGAGGTTGCAAAGGCAAAACAAGTAGCCTATGATGACCTATACGCTAGGCTGAACAGCAAGGAGGGAGAGATGGACCTATACAGGTTGGCAAGACAGAGAGACAAAGATGGGAAGGATGTGCAGCAAGTTAGGGTGATTAAAGACAGGAATGGATGTCTTTTGACAGATACCAGTAATGTGATGGGAAGATGGAAAGAGTACTTTGAAGAGTTGATGAATGAAGAAAATGAAAGAGAACAAAGAGTAGAAGACGTTACCATAGTGGACCGGAAAGTGGCTAGGATCAGTAAGGTAGAAATAAAGAGAGCACTGAAGAGGATGAAGAGTGGAAAGGCTCTGGGTCCTGATGATATCCCTGTAGAAGTATGGAAGTGTTTAGGTGAGGTGGCAGTAGAGTTTCTGACTGGGCTGTTTAACAGGATATTAGAAAGTGAGAAGATGCCTGATGAATGGAGGAGAAGTGTGCTGGTTCCTATTTTTAAGAACAAGGGAGATGTGCAGAGTTGTGGTAACTACAGAGAAATAAAACTGATCAGTCAAACGATGAAACTATGGGAAAAAGTTGTCGATGCTAGGCTAAGGTCTGAAGTAAGAATTTGTGAGCAGCAGTATGGTTTTATGACTAAAAAGAGCACTACAGATGCAGTATTTGCCTTGAGGATGCTGATAGAGAAGTACAGAGAAGGTCAGAGGGAGCTGCACTGTGTCTTCGTAGATCTAGAGAAAGCGTATGACAGGGTACCTAGAGAAGAACTATGGTATTGTATGAGGAAGTCTGGTGTGACAGAGAAGTATGTTAGAGTGGTGCAGGACATGTATGAGGGCGGTAAGACAGTGGTGAGGTGTGCTGTAGGTGTGACAGAGGAGTTCAGTGTGGGGGTGGGACTGCTCCAGGGATCTGCTCTTTGCTGTTTGCTGTGGTGATGGACAGGCTGACAGACGAGGTCAGACAGGAATCCCCATGGACAATGATGTTTGCAGATGACATTGTGATCTGTAGTGAGAGGAGGGAAGAGGTGGAGGAAAAGCTGGAGAGGTGGAGGTTTGCACTAGAAAGAAGAGGAATGAAGATTAGTCAGAGTAAAACAGAGTACATGTGTGTGAATGAGAGGGATCCAAATGGAAAAGTGAGGTTACAGGGAGAAGAGATAAAGAAGGTGGAAGATTTTAAGTATCTAGGATCAACAGTCCAGAGCAATGGAGAGTGTGGAAAAGAGGTGAAGAAGCGTGTGCAGGCAGGCTGGAACGGGTGGAGGAAAGTATCAGGTGTGATGTGTGACAGAAGAGTTTCAGCTAGAATGAAAGGGAAAGTGTACAAAACCGTGATGAGACCGGCCATGCTGTTTGGTCTAGAAACAGTAGCACTGAAGAAAAGACAGGAAACAGAGATGTTTGTAGCAGAGATGAAGATGCTGAGGATCTCTCTGGGAGTGACCAGGATGGACAGGATTAGAAATGAGTACATCAGGGGAACAGCACATGTTAGAGGTTTTGGGGAAAAAGTTAGAGAGGCAAGACTAAGATGGTTTGGGCACGTACAGAGGAGAGAGAGAGAGTACATAGGAAGAAGGATGCTGGATTTGGAACCACCAGGAAAGAGGCCTAGAGGAAGACCAAAGAGGAGGTTCATGGATACAGTGAAGGAAGACATGAAGATAGTTGGTGTGACCAAAGAAGATACAGCAGATAGGATTAGATGAAAGAAACTGACTTGCTGTGGCGACCGCTAAAGAGAAAAGCCGAAAGAAGAAGAAGTTCACGCAATTCCACGAGGACATGATGGTTATGAAGCTCACGTAAACGGAGAATTTATGAGGTAAAAAATGTAAACATCCGACACATGTTTGCAGTTTGAAATGACTTTCTAGAGAAGAACTATGGTATTGTATGAGCAAGTCTGGTGTGGCAGAGAAGTATAGTAGAGTGGTCCAGGACATGTATGAGGCCTGTATGGAAGGCTTTATCGTCAGTCGACTCTATGTTTTACGTCACGCCGCAGTGATTTATGGGTAATTCTTTGGTGAAAACGGCCTTCGATGCCCACTTACTGAAAGGGCTCATAAAGGGACCAAAAATGGCCGCCGAGAGACCTTGATCACTTAAGCACTTTCGGGTGGGACACCACTGAGCCCTTTAGCAGATCGCCGAACGTGCCTCTGATTGATTGGTTCACGTAAAAGACTGACAGTCTGAAAAGTGTGATCAATACAGAAAACTCACCTCTGGTGTTTGATTGCAATTAAAGTTCAATTATTAATTTTATTTGTGTTTCTAGTTTTTCTTGCAATAGTTTAGTAGAAATTAACAATAAAATAAATGTAGTCTTTTCTTTTTAAGTCTGAATTTATTATTTTTTTGTATCTTGTACTTTATGGATGTTTCAGCCTAATCGTCGACCCATTGAGAGGAGCTGATGATATAAAAGGAGGTAGTTATGTTTTTTTGGGGAGTGGCTTTTCCTTCTTTTAGTACCTCGTGTCTGGTTTGTCTGGGTAAATGGATTGATGATGATTGTTCAATAGAAGGAACAGTGTACCTGGTGCTCCTTGAGAGGATAAAACTCAAACCACAAGGCTTGCTGTACGTCCTTTGGTTCACATTTAGAAGTTTTAAACAACCCATGAGACACAGTTTTTAATCCAACAGGGACAACCTCGAGCAGCCCTGAAAAAAACCTGGTGTGTATTGGTGAGTGTAAAATAACATGTTATGTAAAAAGAAAAGAACATGAAGTTTTTATGTATTGTTTTGATTTAGTTTTAAAAAAAAGTAAAATGACCAAAGTCAGCACAGATTATTCAGCTTCTGCATGAAAGGGATTCTGGGTAATCTGGTCTAAACTTTTCTTTTTTGTTTCCCGTTAAAACAAATTCCATGAGTTGTGTTATTAAACGTAGGAAGAATACATGGCGTCAGCTTTGTGTCTCAGTGCTTCTGGTGAGCTGCTACATCCACGGTGAGTCCTACATCTACCAGGTGGTGTTAGTTCATCATCTTCTTCACTGGTTCTTCTCATGTAGATTCTCACATGTTTCTGTTTGCAGAGGATGGATCAAACGGCTGTGCATTTAGGAAATGTGATAAGAGTGGAATGAGATGTTGCAAGAAAGAGATGTTCAATAAAGATTCTCTGTTCCGTCGTCTTCCTCTTATCCAGGGCTGGGTCGTAGAGGCAACAGCCTCAGATAGGAAGCCCAGGCTTCTCTCACCTCAGCTGCATTTTACAGCTCACCCAGAAGGATCCCAAGTCGTTCCCCGGCCAGCTGTGAGACATAGTCTCTCCAGCGGGTGTGGGGTCTGCCTCTTCGTCTCCTCCCAGTGGGATGTGCCCGGAAAATTCAATTCCTGATAATTTCCTGAAAAAGTGTTTTCAGTGGTTTTTACTTTTTCAGACATTTTTTTCCACACATACTGGAATGTATTAGTTGTTATCTCATAATTAAAAACTAGAGTTACTTCTGGTGTGTGCAGAACCACATGAATGAATGTATCTGATCTGAGCTTTTCTTTTTTGTCTCCTTTTTTGTTCTTAAAGCTAAAATATCAGCTCTTATTTTACATGAAATTTCTACTTTCAAACCTAAAAAATTAAATACAGCCATGTGTGTAAAAATCTATAAAAATCAAAGCTATTCACTGAATAAATTTATCAATATTAACATTTATCTGTCATAATTCATCAATCTTTCAAGGACGTGATCAATTATACTTTTCTACTTCTATAAAAATACCAATAATCAGAAATGTCTGTGTTTTTTTTATGTAATTTTAATACATAATCAGGGTATCCATTAAATGTATGTTTCAAACATTGCACACAACACATCATAGATTATTTACTTTTGTTTATTATTGTTTGTAGGTTTGGATTAAATGAAAGGTCACAGAGAAAGAACAAACACAGTTCTAGAGGAAAAACATCTCATGCTGCTCGACTGAAAAAGATATGTTTGTCTGTTTGAAAGGAAATGTTGAAAAGAAGCAAATAAACTGGACAAAAAACACAAGCACCTTGTTTGACAGAATGAATTCATTTGTCTGTAAAATAAAAACCACCTTTACCTACTTCTGCTACATACCACAGACTGTTTAACACAGCCAGGTGGACCCTCACTCAAAAAAACTATGAAACAAACTGTTATCAAAGATGAAGCACAAAAAAATAACAAGATCTAAAATGAGAAATGACTGACTGACCTTCTGAGATTTACACTGCATCAGATCTTTTTTATTGTGAATTAAACACAGCATTAATAATCCTTCTTATTTCTTATGCTTAGTTTGAAATAAAAAGTTTAGCAGTTTTTAAAAAGTATGTATTGTTGGCTTTAACCAAAAACAAAAAATCTATAATCATGATTGAATACTTTTACTTTTTCCCTGAAAATAAATGTAACACCTTTACTTTAGTACTTTTACTTAAATAGGTTTTTATATTGGTTCTTTTATATGTTACAATAAGGTTAAATCAGAGGAACAGAAACACTTTACTGTCTCTAATACTCTGAATACATGGTACAGAATGTTACTTTATTTAAACTAAGAAAAGACTTTATTAGCTTCTACATTCAGGAATCCAGATTTTATTCCATCATGTCTTTGTCTTTAAACTGGTATGAAAAAGGTTTGGACCAGCTTGTTAAACTATAATGTGGATGCAGTGGAGTCATTTGAAACTTTAAAGGATAAATACTTTGTTCTCGTCCCACTTTTTTAGTACTTCCAGATCAGACATTACATACCCAGAACACCCTCCTTATTGGTGGAGTGGGAGGAGTTTAGAACCAATGAGATTGCAGCTCTAGTGGGACATTCTAACCAGCTACATGTATTTACACATAATGAATATATCCATATATTTACATCTAGTATATTTTACATCATAAATAATTTCTGACTACAAGGTTAGAGGATGATGGTGGAGACAAAACTGTCATTGGATTACAAAGGAAGACTTTTATGTTGGTTTGAAGAGTAACCTTTTTTTTTTTTTTTTTTTACCCACAACCTAATGTTTCCTTCCTCTGCAGAAGCTCTGTTTACAGCTCTGTGTATGACGGAAACAAATGATCATTTAAAAGTTATTAATTTATGAATCCATTCATTTATGAATCCAAAAATTGCTGTTTTCAAAAACTGTAAGTCAAATTCTATTTTAATTTTACACTTTACACATGCACACAAACACAGTAACACATCTAAAGAAGCATGCAAACTGCCCCCACACTCAGATGTAAGTACCACACCCTTTTAGTAACGGCCTCTTACTGAACAATAAAACATGCTGCTTTAAACAGGAAATCTCCTCACACTCGGGGGTCCACACCACAGCATACAGCTGCAGGGCAACACCCTCAGCGCAGATGGAGAGTCCTGAATTTCCAGAATAAAGTCAAATCTAAATGGTCTGACTGCATGAAGCAGACATGGCGGTATTCTGGCTGCTTGTCTCCTGACTCCAAAATTTTTTACAGCAACATAATAAAGCTGCTAAAAGCTTGTCTGAGGTTCCTTTACGGATTAAAACATACATGATCAGGTCTGCAAGAGGACTGGTGTTGATCAAGAATGAAGCCAATATGTTAAATTTCCTGCTAATGTCAGGATGAAAATAAAGAAAAAAAAAAGACAGAAAATAAATGATGGCGGGCAGAAAGAGCAGAGTGTAAATTATCGGCACGGCAACCTGAATGGCCATAATCCTTCGTTTTTCATCAGCAGGAACACTACGAGCTGCAGACAGGGCTCTGATGGTCCCTACCAGGAAGAAGATGAACAGGGGGAAGGGGAGGAGTAGGTATATACCTGAAAGGACGAAAAAGCTAAAGCCTGACAAAAATCTAATGAGCCAAATAACAAATGGGAGGAGCCAGACCACAACACAAACAACCAGAGAGGTCTTTATGTTTCTTCTGAATCTGTACCAGAGCGGCCAGGCGATGACCAAGTACCTGCAAACAGAGGCAGACAGAGCTGATGAGGAGCATCAGAAACACAAGGAGAGACTTTTAGAGATAAACTTTTTATTTACCTTTCCATGGAGATGCAAACCATGAACCCAACGCTGACCTGAAAACCATAAATATGGATTCTGGCCGCTATGAAGTTGTCAATCTCCTCGTTTTCAGTTATTTCTACAGCAATACAAACTATCTGGATGAGGTCAGTGAGCAGGAGGTTGATGATGTAGACTGGAGCAACGTGATCTTTCTTGATCTGCAGCAAAACAGGAGCCTTACTTATGTAGGTACTTATTTGGAGGAAGGCAGAGCATCTTCAGAGAAACCAGGTAAACTCTACACAGAAACATCAGCTTCATTCCAGTTGAGTCTCAAACCAGCAACATCATTGATTTTAAGCTACACTGCTAACTCCCACATCACCGTGTAGAACACACTTATTTATATTTTGTTGTAATTATATTTATAAAAAATAAAAACTCGGAAACTGTCATTAACAAATCAGGTACAACATATTGATACATCTGATACTCACCATAGAGAAAAGTCCAACGATGGCCACGGAAATCATAACAAGTTCAATACATACGACTATCCAATTAAATATGTCCATCAATCTTAATAATCGTAAAAATTCATCATAAAATGTTGAGCCATTTATGAAGGCATCAATCAATGTGCTGTTTTCATTGGTGAAATTTCCTGCAGTCACGTTACCCATTAGCTGTTGGAAAGAAGTTATTTAATCAGTAAAATAGTAGAAAAAAAAAAAAAAAAAGTCTTCTGGACAGTTTAATTCTTGATCGAGACGTTTCGACTTCCATCTGGAAATCATTTTCAATCTGAATCAATCATTCAGATTGATTCAGAATGATCAATCTGAAATCATTTTCAATCTGAATCAATCATTCAGATTGAAAATGATTTCCGGATGGAAGTCAAAATGTCTCGATCAAGAATTAAACTGTCCAGAAGACTTTTTTTAAACTTTTACTACTATGGATCATTCCTGGATGAATGAGGGACTACATGGACTTGTTAATCAGTAAAATGTTTAAAACTAGAACACACACACTCACACCTGCAGAACTTTTACAGGATAGAAGATATTTTCATAAAAATTGAAGAAAGACTAAAGCTGCTATAAATTATGTGTAAAATAAAAGATAAAGTTATTTACCTTTCAGTGCTGTACGATCACAGATGAAAAAGTTCCTCACTGCTGCTGGTCCGGCTCAAATATGAAAAGTAGTGTGTGGTACGTGATCATTTATATCTGCTTCTCATCAGAAAAAAAAGAAAAAAGACAGCTGAAGATGACTCTATATTGGTGAGGAGAGCTACTGAGCTTTTTAAAATGATTGATCTAAGAAACCTCTAAGTAACAAGAGGAATAAAATTATGAGAAAAACCACATGAGTGCAGTTTAATTCATTTCCAGGATAAAAACTTCAGTGTTTCTACTTAGTTTTGATGGGATTCTGACCTCCATTATGACCATTTATTTGTTGTAACTTTTGAGGTTTGTAGAAGCAGACTTTCTAGTTCATTTCCATCCTGCGGCCTCACATGAAAGCTTCACTTCCCAGCATCACATCATAAACCAGCAATGGATACCACCATGCTGTGTAAATGTGGGTGTTGTTTTGTCACCTGCTTCAGTCAGTTCTTCTTCTCTTTTTTTTTCTCCTGCATCAACAACTGTTGTGTGGGAGAGGGAGTGAGGAGGATCCAAATGCAGGTTTAACAGTTTATTAAGTGCTTAACAAAGGAATCCACAGCAGAGAGATAATGGCTTCAGGCGGTGCTGAATGGCCAAAAGGAAGGGCTGAAGGTTCCTGTGGGGAGAATAAGAAAATTAGTCTGAGATATCAAAATTTGACTCAGCTTAGAGGTGGTCAGTTTACCACTAGGATAGTTGAAGACCTGACGAAGACTGTGGGTGACACCAGGTCTTTTATAGCCACCCGTAAGTCTGTGCAGCTGGGAGCAATCAGCCAATCCTCCCGTTAGAAGCCATCCAGCACCTGTGAGTTTTGGGGGAGAAAAAACAAACAAGCAGGCCTAAAAGGCCTCACACCACAGTACCCCCCCCCTCTACGGACGCCACCTGGCGGACCACCAGGCCTGTCCGGAAAGCGGCGGTGAAAGTCCCGGACTAAGCCAGGGTCCAGGATCGCTGAACGGGGCACCCAGCACCGTTCCTCCATGCCATAACCCTCCCAGTCCACGAGGTACTGCAGACCCCGACCTCGGCGACGAACATCCAAAAGACGGTTGACCGTGTACGCATCCGAGCCATCGACAAGGCGAGGAGGTGGAGGGGGAGCAGAAGGAGGCTGGAGGGGACTGGTAGAAACCGGTTTGATCTGAGAGACGTGGAAGACAGGATGTACCTTCATGGAAGAGGGCAGGGCGAGCTTTACCGACAGCGGGTTGACCAGCCGCAGGATCCGGAAAGGGCCAATGAAGCGGGGAGAAAGCTTGCGAGACTCCGCCCTGAGGGGAATGTTCCTGGTGGACAGAAGGACAGACTGACCAACCTGATATGCTGGGGCTGGCTGACGGTGGCGATTAGCTTGGCGCCGAGCCCGGCCGCAGGCCTGTTGGAGGGCCCTCCTAGTTTTCCTCCAGATCCGACGACACCGTCTGATGTGGAGCTGCACCGAAGGGATGGCCAGCTCCTGTTCCTGATCCGGGAACAATGGGGGTTGGTAACCCAGAGAAGCCTCGAACGGGGACAATCCTGTGGAGGAACTAACTTGGGAATTATGGGCATACTCAATCCACGGGAGATGAGACGACCACGTGGACTGGGCAGAGGCCAACACGCACCGTAATGTGGATTCCAGGTGTTGGTTAGCCCGCTCCGACTGGCCGTTGGATTGGGGGTGGAAGCCAGATGACAAGCTGACGGAAGCCCCCAGCGCCTTACAGAAGGACCTCCAAACAGCTGATGTGAATTGCGGACCCCGGTCAGAGACTATGTTCAGAGGGATACCATGCAGACGGAACACATGGGTCACCATGAGCTGGGCAGTCTCCAAGGCTGAAGGGAGTTTAGGAAGAGGCACCAGATGTACAGCTTTGGAGAATCGGTCCACAATCGTGACCACAACAGTGTTACCTTCTGAGGGAGGGAGTCCGGTCACAAAATCCAGTGCAATATGGGACCAGCGACGACTCGGAACCGGTAGGGTATGGAGCAGCCCCGCAGGAGGACGATGAGGGACCTTGCCCCGGGAACAGGCAGTGACAAAATTCCTAGTGTCTGCCTCCATCGTTGGCCACCAGAACCGCTGCCGAAGAAGCGCCATTGTACGGCGAATCCCAGGGTGACAGGACCACCGGGATGCATGTGCCCATAGGAGAACCTGGGAACGGGCAGAGGATGGCACATACGAACGGTTAGCTGGACCAGTACCTGGGTCCGGATCATGCTGCAGACCATCCCTTATTGCTGTCTCGATCTCCCAAGTGATTGCCCCAATGACGCAGGAGGGGGGTAGAATGGGCTCCGGCTCCGATCTGGACTGATGACCATCATGCAGGCGGGAGAGGGCGTCAGGTTTGGTATTGCGGTTGCCCGGCCTGTAAGTGAGGGTAAAATTAAAGCGTGTAAAGAACAGCTGCCACCGGGCCTGTCGAGAGTTGAGTCTCTTAGCTGCTTGGATGTAAGCGAGGTTTTTGTGGTCTGTCCAGACCACGAATGGGTGTTCTGCGCCCTCGAGCCAGTGCCTCCATTCCTCGAGTGCCAGTTTGACTGCGAGCAGTTCTCTATTCCCCACATCGTAGTTTTGTTCAGCTGCAGAGAGACGCTTAGAGAAAAAGGCACAGGGATGGAGTTTGCCATCCTCCTGATGGTATTGGGACAGCACAGCACCCACCCCTGAATCCGAGGCGTCCACCTCCACAATAAACTGCCTCAAGGGGTCGGGCTGGACCAGAATGGGGGCCGAGGTAAACCTCTTTTTAAGCTCAGTGAATGCACCCTCTGCTTGGGGAGACCAAACGAACGGTCTGGCTGTGGAAGTAAGCTGGGTAAGGGGAAGAGCTACCTGACTGTAATTGCGAATGAAACGCCTGTAAAAATTTGCGAAACCCAGAAATTGTTGTAGTTTGCGACGGGTGTCGGGTCGAGGCCACTCAGCCACCGCGCTAACTTTTTCGGGGTCCGGGCAAACCTGCCCAGCGTGTACAATAAAACCAAGGAAGTTGACAGACTGAGAATGGAACTCGCACTTCTCAGCCTTTACAAACAGACGATTCTCAAGGAGTCGCTGGAGTACCGCACGGACATGGACGATGTGCTCCTCAACAGTGGGCGAAAAAATAAGAATGTCGTCCAGATAAACAAAGACAAAACGATTAAGGAAGTCACGGAGCACATCGTTAATGAATGCCTGGAAGACTGCGGGAGCGTTAGTTAACCCGAAAGGCATGACCAAGTATTCGAATTGGCCCAGGTGGGTGTTGAACGCCGTCTTCCACTCGTCCCCCTCCCGCATTCGGACGAGATGGTAGGCGCAACGCAGATCGAGTTTTGTAAAGACCCGGGCTCCCTGAAGTAGCTCGAACGCCGAATTAATGAGGGGCAACGGGTATTTGTTGCGAACGGTGATGTTATTAAGACCCCGATAATCGACGCACGGACGGAGGGAACCATCCTTCTTACCCACAAAAAAGGACCCCGCTGCTATGGGTGCCGAGGAAGGGCGGATAAGCCCCGACGCCAGGGACTCATTGATGTACTTCTCCATCGCCCCCCTCTCTGGAGCAGACAGATTGTACAGGCGACTGGCGGGTAAGGTTGCCCCAGGGAGGAGGTCGATGGCGCAATCATATGGCCGATGAGGCGGGAGAGATTGTGCCCTCTCCTTACTGAAGACCTCTTTGAGGTCACGATACTCTGCTGGGATAGATTCAACGTCCACCGGGTCGATTGAGCCTACCGTGTCAGAAGAGACGGTTGTCACGGCAGATTGGAGGCAAGTTGCATGGCACTGATTGCTCCACCCGACGATACGCCGGTTTTGCCAGTCGACCTGTGGATTGTGCAACCTAAGCCAGGGGAAACCTAACACAAGGGGTGAGCCGGGTGAAGAAATAACGTTAAACGAAAGGTGCTCACGGTGATTACCCGATACCACCATCTCCAACGGGGAGGACTGGTGGGTCACCCTGGTGATAACGTGTCCATCGATCGCCGTGGCATTAATGGGTTCTCCGAGTGGTTGGGACTGGAATCCACACTGACGGAGAAAATCTGCGTCGATGAAGTTGCCGTCGGCCCCGGAATCCACCAACGCTTCGACCGGAAAGGAAGAGGAACAACCAGAGGTTAGTGTCACAAGAATCATAAGCCTAGGGGTACCATGACATCTAGTTGTGCCCACCCGTAACCCTAGGTCTACCGGTGGGCCCCGTCTTTTGGGCGACAAGGGCAAGCTGAGAGTAAGTGACTTCTCGACCCGCAATAGAGACACCTCCCTTCTTTTAGTCTAACCTCTCTTTCCTTTTTGGTTAGATGCATCTGTCCCAACTGCATTGGTTCTGTGGAAGGCTGCTCAGCCTCTTGTGGAACAGATGCAAATGCCCTAGGTGGGGGGCAGACCGAGGAAGGCTGTCGATGGCTGTGAACTGGAGTAGGGTGTAGGGCCCGGGTGGTATTTTCATATCGTTTCTCTCTTTGACGGTTGTCTAACTGTATTGCCAGGGAAATGAGTTCCTCCAATGTGGATGGGGTCCCCCTGCCAGCTAGCTCATCCTTCAGAGGATCATTCAGGGCATTTAGGAACACCCCTCTTAGTGCCTTCTGTCCCCAGCCAGCCTCTACTGCTAGGGTCCGGAATGAGATGGAGAACTCCGCCACAGATAGAGTTCCCTGGGAAAGGTGGAGTAGACGCTGGGAGGCATCTCCAGCCCGGTCCGGCACCTCGAACATGGTTCTGAATAAACTCAGAAAATCAGATGTTGAGCGATCAGCCAGGGGGGCTGCCACGTCTTCGGCCTCGGCCCACTCCAGTGCCCTGCCCCGAAGAAGACCCACAATGTACAAATTCTTAACTTTGTCTGATTCGAAAGTCCGTGGTCTTAGAGCAAAGACATTTGAACACTGCAAGAGGAACCCACGACATTTCCCCAGGGTTCCATGGAAAGGTTCCGGGTCCGTAATATGGTGGTCCATGAGTGGGCTGGGCATAGCTGAAGGAGGTGCCGAGGCTGTGGACAGAAAAAGAGAACTTAGATTATTTACTTTGTCTGCTAAAGCCTGTAGCTGTGTTTTTAATTGAGTATTTTTGTCCATAAGGGCCTTTATGGCCTGTTGTTGTTGTCCCAGGAATATTCCTTGTCGGGTCAGAATCTCTGACACTGAGGGTGATGCAGAACCCGCTGGATCCATTCTGGTCAGGTCTTCTGTTGTGTAGGAGAGGGAATGAGGAGGATCCAAATGCAGGTTTAACAGTTTATTAAGTGTTGAACAAAGGAATCCACAGCAGAGAGATAACGGCTTCAGGCAGTGCTGGATGGCCAAGAGGAAGGGCTGAAGGTTCCTGTGAGGAGAATAAGAAAATTAGTCTGATATCAAAATTTGACTCAGCTTAGAGGTGGTCAGTTTACCACTAGAATCGTTGAAGACCTGACAGAGACTGTGGGTGACACCAGGTCTTTTATAGCCACCGGTAAGTCTGTGCAGCTGGGAGCAATCAGCCAATCCTCCCGTTAGAAGCCATCCAGCACCTGTGAGTTTTGGGGGAGAAAAAAAAACAAACAAGCAGGCCTAAAAGGCCTCACACCACACTTTATCATCATCTTTATTTCAGACTCAAGGTTCATTTACACACAGACAAACAGACAAGAAATAAAAATAAATAAAATATACAAGCCAGTTATAAATAACATTTGTACCAATGTTACCATAGAAAGGACTGATACCTGAGTGTACTGACACTAGGATATCATTTTTTTTTTTGTAAATTGGCTTCAGAAACTCAAGAAGAAAAATAAAAACGGCCTCGGGGTCCCGGGATCTGGATGGGCATGGGCCCGGGTTGCGTGTGTCTCTGCCTCCCTCGTTCCAATCCTTTGGGGCTGGTAACAATCCGTTGGTCCTAATAAGCACATGGTTCACATCGGCAGCCTGCATGTACTTTCACTCACACTCGCACACTATATCACTCTGTTTACTGTCCGCTATGTTATTATTATGTTAATGTTAATATTATTATAGCTCTAGTAACATGTGTTTGTGTTGTACATCATTTGCTATAGAAGGTTTTGTTGTATGTGTCAGTTTTATCACTGGTTTAAACTCTTGTTTGTAGTTTTTTTCCCCTCAGATAATCCAGCAGGTTGGTTGTGATGCAGAATACTGCAACTTCAGATTTTCTTTTTACTTTCTTCCCCTTTCTTCTTCTTCTTCTGTGCCCTATTCCCCCTCTTTTTCACCCCGCTGCCCCATCCCCTCCTTAGTACTTCCTGTCAGGTCCAGCACAGAAAGCATATATATTTTGATTGTAAAGCATTTAAAATAAACAAATAAAGCTTGTCAAGGTCGGCACATGGTGCTGACCCTGGTAGAACAAAACTGCCCAGCAATACTTGACATACAGATCATCATTCTGCTTGTCACAACGCCGGACAGGACAGGTTAAAAAAAAAAAAAAATATATATATATATATATATATATGTATACTGCATTTTTACGACCATAAGGCGCACATAAAAGTCTCAAATTCTCTTCAAAATGAGCGTTGCACCCTATCTTGCAGTGTGCCTTATATGATTTATGGACTTATTAGAGAACCATGAGGAGGGCGCAGTTGAGAACATTAAAGGGGGAAGTGTGGGCATGGATTGTGAATAAAAGAACAGGTATGTGCTTTATGCAGAACATTGCTGTTTTAACAACACTGAAAATGGAAAAGAGACACGCTTATGAAGCTCAGTTTAAACTGATGCCAAGCAGCTACGCGGTGGAACATGGGAATTGAGCCTCAGCAAGAAAATTTAAAATGAACGAGTCGATTGTTCGTAAGTGGAGGAAGGTGATAAATGAGCTGCGAGAGGCGAAGAAGACACAGCTGAGTTTCTGCGGAAATAATACGAGGTGGCTAGAGTTGGAGGAAAGACTCCAGCAGCGATGGATGACCAGAGGTGACCACAGCTTCAGGAAGGGGGGAAGGAAGCTTGGGCTAACGTGTCTGCTGGCACTGTTGTCAGAGCTTTCACTGAAGCCGGCATCATTTCCGAGGAGCCGCACGGTACAGAAAGTGACTCTGAGAGCGAGGAAAGGGAACCTGCTTTGTTGAGTTAAGGGTAGCTTTTATATTCTGAAACAAAGCATGAGGACTTTGATGGGTTTGATAAATGACTTTATGACGACTGTAAATAATATTTAAATAAAGACAACCAAACTCAGTTTTGCTCCAGATCTGTTTTTAAATACACACACTTGTGTGTGTTGTTGTAAGGCGGACGGTAGAGGATATGTATATAAAAGTCGCGCCCTATCATCGGATGCGCCATATGTTTGTGTTAAATACAGTACAGGCAAAATTTGAACTGCGCCATTTAATACGGTGCGCCTTTTGGTCGTGATAATACGGTAGATCGGATTGTACTACTCTCTGCCAGATTGCCTTGGCCCTTTCCCCCTTAAACCCCACTCTAACCAGGGTCTGTATCCCCATTCCCCCTCCGTAACCCCTGGCTTTCTATCTCATTCATTGTTCTCTATTGTCTGTTTATTTAGAATTACACTGCTAGTTGGTAGAATACAATTCACATGTTGTCCACCTCTCTCCCTCCTCTCTGGGAGAGAGCCCCATTCAGGACTCTGGGTTCCTGTCCTGGGCATGGCCACACCGAGGAGACCTCAGCGCTTCATCATCCGCGCTCCATCAGGATGAAATCCATCTACTCATCCCCGTTCAGGGCATCACTGGGCTGAGGAGTCCTCCGTGTTTCCATCAGGATGAAGAACATCTACTCATCCCCGTCCTGGACATCTCCGGGCTGAGGAGTCTCCGTGTTTCCATCAGGATGAAGAACATCTACTCATCCCCGTCCTGGACATCTCCGGGCTTAGGAGTCTCCGTGTTTCCATCAGGATGAAGAACATCTATTGACTTCTTTAGATATTTAGCCGTAGATTAGAATAAGCTAATATATAAACAATAATCTTTGACACATTGGTTGCTCGTCTCGGGGGAGGGATCTCTCTTTCATGTGAATTTCCATGAGGTTTCTTATTTTTTAGGAGTTTTTCCTCGCCGGGAAGGAGAGTCTAAGGACATAAATGTGCTAGTCTTGTTTAGTTAGCATCTGTTAGTTATTTTTCTTGCTGTGTACTTGTGTTAATACATTCCTCTTTTTCTTGTGAAGCCCATTGACACAGAAATTCTGTGATTTTGGGCTAAAAAAATAAAATTGAACTGAATTCAATTGAAATACTTTTTATTGTTGGTTAAATAAATTGTTGATTTAAATGAAGTTCTCTAAACAACATCTCATTGGTCAAATAAAGACCAGGTTATGATGATGAAATGGTTTTAAAAGTCATTTTAAGTCAAACTCCTGAAAGATGTGTTTGTTTCTAGATTGAATCAAAATAAAATATAAAACGTTCTGAAAAGAAACAAAAAGATTATTCAGAATTTGTTAATAAATCTTTTCAAACAAAAACAATGAACATCAGTGTTTGATTGACACCTATTCAATCCAGCAGAAAAAAACTTTAAAGGCCCTGACAGTCCACCACTCTATTTCATAGAGTTATATAACATATGTTTTGTAAAAAGAAGAAAACACAACGTTTTTATGTGTTGTTTTGGTCGAAAATAGAATAAAATGACTTGGACCAGGATGGATTATTCAGCTCCTGCATGAATGGGTTTCTGAGTAATCTGGTCTAAACTTTTCTTATTTTGTGTCCAGTAGAAAAAAATCCCATGAGGTGTTTGTTAAAAGAACCGGACAACAGAATGACGATTGTGCGTTGCAACAAAGGGTCAAGAAGTTGCTTCAAACAAGGTGAGTCCTGCATCCACAAGGTAGCACTAGTTCATCGACTTCTTCACTGGTTCTTTTCATGAAGCGTCTCACATGTTTCTGTTTTCAGAGGATGGAACGAGGGGTTGTGGATTTTTTCATACCTGTATGAAGCCGAGAGTGACCTGTTGTGAAACAGATACCTGCAACCTTTGAAATGTTCAATAAAGTCTCTAAATTATAAAATGTTAAAGTCTTCCAAGAAGTCTTTCATGTTTTCAAACATCATTTTTTAACCATCCATCATGGTTTTTGTTCTCATAATTAAACATCACAGCTACTTTAGGTGAGAGCAGAACCATGAACGGTCGTATCTGAGCTGAGCTCTGATTGGATCCTTCTTTTTTGTCCTGAAAGCTACAAATTTTAGCTTTTATTTCACATCAAATTTCTTCTTTTAAACCTAGAAATTTAAAGACAGTCATCTGGGACAAAAAATGTAAAAAAAATCAAAGTCACCAAACTGACTTCCAGGAAGCTGACGCTAGCAGCTAGAAGTACTGGATGCTATTAGCACACTGAGAGAAGAATTAATGAGTCCAATGACGAGCCCTGAAAAGTCCCACTCAGACCAGCTACTTGAGCTTCAAGGTTCATTAGAGAAGAGAGTTGGATTCTGTGACTGCTGCCCACTGTCAACCTCCACTTGATGGAGACTGAGATTAATGTGTATTATCTTAAAAATACACCATACACAAGCATCTAGATAAAACTATGGATATGACATTGTTTGGACCCTTCCAGCTGCTGGAATGAAGATTCCTCTGGGGTCAAACTCTCACACAGCAGACAGGATGACTCATATGCTGCTTATTTCACTCCCGTATACTTGATGATTATGTTTGGAGTCACCCTGGAGAAATGTTTCCGGTAGATTAGATGGTAGCAAAATTATTTTCTTTACCTGCCTTATCTTCTTCTTCTTTCGGCATTTCCCTTCAGGGGTCGCCAAAGCCAGTCAGTTTCCTCCATCTAACCCTATCTCCTGCATCCTCTTCAGTCACACCAACTATCTCCATGTCTTCCTTCACTGTATCCATGAACCTCCTCTTTGGTCTTCCTCTAGGCCTCTTTCCTGGTGGTTCCAAACCCAGCATCCTTCTTCCTGTCAGGTTAAGTAAGTGTCAGAGAGTTTTTTGTTCATTTCCTGTTTTATTTTGAAATCAGTCACTTTATTTGCTTTCAGGTGCTGTGTCTTCCCCTTGGGTGTGTCTTCCTGGTCTGATCACCTTTCTTCTCTAATGATCTTCACCTGGTTCCTATTTTCTCCAGGCGGTATTGAAGGGGTTTCTTTTCCTCACTCCCCTGCGGGTTTGTCTTGTCTTTCTGATCTCCTCTACTTGTCTGTTGATGTTTGGAAGTGAATCTCGTATTTTCAAGCTCTAAGTTTTGAGATGTTTAGTATTTTGCTCGGCGCCAAACCGCAAGCTTGTTTGCAGTTTGTATTTGTTTGGAGCATCTACTGTCATGCTTTGTATCCACACAACAAACCTTGACACTTCCGATGTACTCTCTCTCTCTACTCTGCACATGTCCAAACCATCTCAGTCTGGCCTCTCTGACTTTAAAACCTCTAACATGTGCTGTTCCTCTGATCTACTCATTTCTAGTTAGTCTCATGCTAATTAAAATATGTACAGAAGTTTGGTAATTAGTTATTAACAATGCACATGTCCATATAGGTAACATCTAGAGACCCTTTTTTAACCCTTTTGAATTTATTCTTTAATCTTTTTCTTAAACTCCACATAAAAAACATGGAGTTCCATTTCTTTTAATTGGACCGTTGAAAAGCTCCTTCTCATCGTCCACATTCATTTTACTGGTTAATGTTGGTTCAACCGTAACAAAATAATTATAAAGACTATCTGTGATTTTATTTAAATGATCTACTTTTGATTTGTTTTGGTTCCAAAAAGAACTTGAAATTCCATTTGTTTGTATTTGTTTCTGATTAGATGTTTTATTGAATCCCATGTTTTTTGTTTATTGGTTTTACTGGTCATTTCAGCATAAAAAGTAGAAAGAAATCTTAGAAGTAAAGAAGAAGTAGAAGTAAACTTCTTATAAAAAATCTGATTGGATAAAAAAAAAAAAACCTTGAGAGAAACATTCTTTAAATCAGATTTATTTTCAGTAAACATTCATCACACTGATCATGAAGGAAAACATTTAGGACAGCGGCCCCCATTACATCCACCCTGATAGACCAGTAGATCTCTGAGAAAAATAATAAACTGAAACTGCTGATGAAACAGATTCCTTCTTCATGGAGCTTCAGGAGAAACCATCAAACTGTTTGATGACAGGACAGATGATCAGAGGACTAGAGTTTTTACCTCTATGATTCAGATGTGGACTAAAGAATGGGTAGAGTTCCTCAGTGAAGCAGCAGCCGGTGAAGGAGTAGATCAGAGCTGCAGCATCTACATCATAAAAGGAGACCAGACCCTCCTCATAATCCACAAACACCCCCACCTTCTCAGGAGCAGACTGGAGATGCAGACATAATGAATGTCCAGTTAAAGCTCCAATCTCATCTCCATTTCTTAACCAAACAGCCCAGAAACCGTTCTGAGGACTCAGTGTGATCGCTCCCTTTCTGTTGATGGACCCTCTGGCCACTCCTAAAGACCAGTCAGTTTTTCCTTTAACCTGAACCTCAAAGTAAAATCTGCCTGAAGAGAAACTCTGACTTCCTAAAACATTAACACAGTAAGAAAATCTCTCTGGATTATCTGGAAGATTCTTCTTCACATCACCAGTATGAACTTGTTTTCCATCATCAGACAGGATGAGGTAAGGATGAGCTGTTTTAGGATCCAGAGTAACATCTACTGCAAACTGCTGGACCTTCTTTATCTTCTCAGCAACCAGCTTCTTCCTCTCCTTCCTGATGGTCTCCTCCAGCTGAGACACAGCTCTCACCACCGTCCCCTCATATGATGGTGGATGAACATTGGTCTCTGTCCAGTCCTTGGTGGGTGGAGCAGCTTTCAGGGAGGAGAAGCTCTGGAGGAGGTGGAGGTGGTCTTCAGAGTGTGAGAGCTGCTCCACCTCAGAGCTCCTCTTCATCAGCTCAGAGATCTCCTGTTCCAGATCTTTGATGAGGTCTTCAGCTTGTTTCTCTGTAGCTTTCTGTTTGTCTTGGATCTCCTTGATGAGCTGGTCCAGGTCTCTCTGAGCAGCCTCCATCAGAGCGGTGAAGACCTGAACACCTTCTGCTGTCTCTCTGTCTGCAGCATCTTTACTGATCTTCACTGACTCTTTGAGCTGCTTAATCTTCAGTCGTCTCTTCTGGATCATCTGCTGAATGTCTGCCTCTGTCTTCCCCAGCTCTGCCTTTTTGCCTTCGCATTCTTCTCCCAGAGGAACAAACTCATGACTCTTGTGGTCTAAAACAGCACAGAGCGAACAGATACAGGTCTGGTCGGTCTTACAGAACAGCTCAAGATGTTTATCGTGCTTCCTACACATCCTGTCCTCCATGTTCTCCACAGGCTCCATCAGCTGATGTCTCCTCAACCTTGAACATGTCATATGGGGCTCCAGGTGAGTGTGACAGTAGGAGGTCAGACACACCAGGCAGGATTTCAGGGCCTTCAGTTTGGTTCCTGTGCAGACGTCACAGGGAACTTCTCCTGGTCTGGCAGCTTGTTGCTCTGAGCTGCTGCCGCTGGCTTCCTGCTGAGCTTCATGTCTGAACTGAGAAACCATTTCAGAGAGTAAAGTGTTGACCTTCAGCTGAGGTTTGGTGGGAAACTCCTTTTCACACAAGGGACAATCATACAGAAGCTTCTCCTGCCAGTGCTGAGTGATGCAGGCTTTACAGAAGTTGTGTCCACACGGTGTGATGACTGGATCATTGAACATCTCCAGACAGATGGAGCACAGGAACTGGTCCTCAGATCTCTGGTGGCTTCCAGCAGACATGTCTGACCTGGGAGGAGTCAGAAAAACAGCATTTAGAAAGAAGATCATGAGGGCAGCTCAGACATGGCCATGAGTCATCGCCATGAGTGTTTATCATTTTTTTTGCCACAAAGATTTTAAAATCATCACAAACAATTTTCAGACTAATTGCTTTTAATCTCACAGAAAGTGAAGTCCAAATAATCAGTGGGATTAAATTTACGATTTGTTGAGGTGTTTGTTTAAATTGATGGTGTTTCCATCTTTGCAGCTACTTTTTGTTACATTTCAGGCTGCATGCTCTGTCTGAATTAACTTTGAAGACATGAAACCACACTTCTGATCTTTTTACACTACTTCACTGTTCTACCATTCTCATGTTTGTCAGAAATTTGTCAGCAGAAGAAAACCTGCTTCGTTATTAACACACACTATTTGCAGCCCGTTGTAATATAATAATATATTATGATGATATTACAACATAACAGTAGACGGATGCTTTGTGATGAACTTGAAACATAATTTAAACATTTTTTAAATCTACTAGTTTGTTAAATTCAAGTATTTAATCTTTTAAGATCAGAGCATTAAGTATGATCTAAAACTCCAGCCTTAGCAACAATTATGTTATTCTCTAATCGAATAATTTGCAGAGTTGATTTTTTTTTTAATTAGAACCCCATATTTCAGCACAGTAGTTTAGAAAAAGTAGAGAAGTAGAGAAAAGGAAGATTGCAATTCCAGAAGCCTCAAGGCCACAGAACAATCAACATATGATGTCATTTTTCGAGCTATGTGACCTCTGCAGAGAACTCCTACCCAGACTATGCACTTCTTGAAGTAGCCACTTCAAGAAGAAATATTTGGCAGGGACTTACAGTTAAGAGTTAAGATAACGTGGGATCCACAGGCAGACCAGGCCTTTCTGTTATTAAATAAGCTACAAAAGATAATTTGGGAAGCATCATGGAACAGAACTAATTGGACTTAAAACTGTTAAGTACTATTTGCAGAGCTTCGTGCATTACTGAGAGCTTGTTTACATTAAATCTCGCAGCAGACGCCTACTGAGGAGAGTGGAAACTCCGTTCCCACTAAAGGGAGTGATGGGAACGGAGACAACTAACATCTAGTGTTGTTCGTTCTTTTTATATCTATTTATATTTTTGACTGTATCTTTAGGAGGCCTATGGTTTAATACACTGGGAGCAGATCCGGAGGAGTCTATCCTACCATCCACACTCCAGCAAGCTGTAATACAACACGAACACCATGAGGACGATAATCAATGATTGAAACTAGCACACTGTAAGGCCAACATTACAAATACTACTACACCATGTTGGGTACATATCGGAGGACATTACATCACAATTGGCTTATAATTCGGAACTTAAGGCTGTGGCATCTATGGCAAACCAGCACAGAGTTCCCCTGGATACTTATATGCAGAGCAGAGGGTATGTGTGCTGCAGTCTGTATAGATCATTGCTGTACATATATCCCGAGTCTAGAAGTAATTGGACTGCGATTAGAAATTTGAAACACTTTTTGGCCTCACAAGGAGACAATAATCCACAAAGGACATGGCTCAGTTGGCTTAACTCTGGGAGCTGGATGATGGTACTCCAAAGGATTTGTATCCTTATTGCTTGCTTTTTGTTACTATGTTTGATTGTTTTTGGATGTGTTTTGCCATGTGTGATGAAGTTGATTTCCAGATCCGTGTCGAGGCTGTCCGCTGGCATGTTCGTACAGAGATCTGTGTCTATACATAGCATGCGTGTGTTACACTATGATGAGTGTAACACAAACTTGCAAAACTCAAGAAAATCAAATCAGTCTGAGGCCATGTCCACACGTCGCTTGGTGTTTTTGAAAATGTATTTTTGTTGTCATTCGTTTCAGAAAAACCCTCGCTTACACACTTAACCGTTTTCAATATAACCACAACCACACAAACCCTTATAAAAACGCTTCTGAGTGTGATTTTAAACACCAAGTACTCTCTTTCCTGTCTCCCTGATCACACTAGCTGTAGTCGTCTAGTCATCTGGAAGAATCTCCTGCCCACCAAGAGCCTGTCTCAACTCCTTTATAAAATTCGAGCAACACTCTTACTTTTTCAGCTTCCACCATATAGACTTCTGCACTCCCTTCATCTTCTTAAACTTCCTCATTGCTATGGTCATCTTACACACCACCATCCAGTGCTGTTTGGCTACACTGTCTCCTGCTACTTTGCAGTCACTGATCTCTTTCAGATTACACCACCTACACGAAATGTCATCTACCTGTGTACTCTTTCCTCCACTCTTATAAGTCACCCTGTGTTCCAGTCTTTTCATGAAGAAAGTATTCACTACAATACTTGTGAATACTTTTCCATTCTTTTTGCGAAGTCGATCACCATCTGTCCTTCTGTATTCCTGTTCTGGATACCAAACCTGCCCATCACCTCCTCATCATCTCTGTTTCCTGCACCAACGTGGCCATTAAAGTCTGCTCCAATAACAACTCTCTCACTTCTAGGGATGCTCTGAACCACCTCATCAATGTCTGACCAGAATTTATCTTTCTCCTCGATGTCACAACCTCGTTGTGGAGCATACCCACAAACAACGTTTAACATCACCCCTTCAATTTCTAGTTTGAGGCTCATCACCCTATCTGAGCTTCTTTTCACCTCCAGAAGATTCCCAACAACATCTTCCTTCACAGTAACTCCTACTTCATTTCTCTTCCTATCTACTCCATGAGAGAACAACTTGAACCCCGCTCCTAGACTTCTAGCCTTGCTACCTTTCCATCTAGTCTCCTGGACACACAAGATGTCTACTTTCCTTCTCTGCATCATGTCAACTAACTCTCTACCTTTACCTGTCATAGTCCCAACATTCAAAGTTTCTACCCTAAGTCTTTGACTCTTAATGTTTCTCTTCTCTTTCTTTCGAAGTACACGTCTTCCTTCTCTTCTTCTTTGACCACCAGGATTCCAATTTCCACCAACATCCTGTTGGTCAACAGCACAGATGGTAGTTGTTGTCAACCCAGGCCATGACCGATCCGAAAAGGTATTTCTCAAACTGACTTGTATATTTGTATATGGCATAGTTTTATGTCAGATGCCCTTCCTGACACAACTTCTGTGATTATCTGGGCTAATGCCCATGGCACAACCATTTGGATGGTTAGCAGTTAGATGTTTGACTGAGGAGTACAACATCTAAGCGTGGAATGAAATGAAAATGGTTATTGGACTCTACTTATGATAGATAGATAGATAGATAGATAGATAGATAGATAGACACTTTATTGATCCCGAGGGAAATTGTCATGGCATCTGTTGCTCCCATTCTCACATTTCAGGACACACAATTAAAACAGTTCAAAATAAAAGATACAACAGATAAGAAAGAATAAAACAAGTAAAAAGGCTAAAAATGATAAAGTGCTTCTAAATGAATGTAAAAACAGTAAAAACAGTAGGAATCAGTAAAATCACTGCAGCTCTCTACTGCTCCTGCCCGACGTGGCTGCATTAAAAAGTCTGATTGCATAAGGCACAAAAGAATTCTTCAGTCTGTTTGTGGAGCATCTCAGTGAGCGCAGTCTGGTGCTCACAGAGCTCCTCTGTTTGGAAAAGACCCTGTACAGTGGGTGACACTGGTTGGACAGGACAGATCTTAACTTGGCCGATGTCCTCTGCTCCAACACCTTCTCCACGCAGTGGAGCGCCTTTCCACCTGCGTAGGAACTCAAAGCGCTCTACAATGAAGCTCACATTCACCCATTCACACACACATTCATACCTGATGTTGGGAGCTGCCATGTAAGGTGGAAGCCACCATCAAGAGAAATTGTTCTGGAGGGGTTGGTTAAATATAACCAGTAAAATAAGTTAAAATGATTTAACAAATTAAATTGGCTTCATCCACAAATCAAACGTCTGCTTCTTCTTGATTCTTGGATTGGAATGATGTCATTTGGAATGATTGTGTGTGAAAGACAGTGACATCACACAGGATCAAAGTCAAACGTGGCCACGCCCTCTTGTTTTGTTTTAAACCAAAAGAGCACATGGTGAAATGGTTGTCATGACGACATGAGCTGTAAAGTTTACACCTCCATGATGTGGAACAGCTTTTTTATGTTAATATTAAATTACCCGTTGTTGTTTTTATATGTTGTTTTGTTTGCAACATATTTTTAAAAATGCAGAAACTTTATTCTGAGCTCGTAAAAGCTGTAAATGAAGAAAAGTAGCAAAAAATACACATTTAAATCATCTTATTAAACTGAATTGATACAAAAACAGCTCAGACATCACAGATGAAAACCTTCACAATAAAAGTAAATTAAAGCCAAAGGATTGTTTTCTGAGTTAAAGTAGCTTTTAGTTACCTCAGGACTCCCACAGGCCAAGAAGGCCCGGTAAGACTCCTCCTACACTTTGATGGCATCACTCACTGCACGTCAAACATTGTCCACCAGCAGGTTTGATGTTGCCGCCACGACAGGCACCGATGACGCTGCGTCGACAGCACAAACTTGATGCCTCAAAAATAGAGGTGCAGAACAGAGTCAAGTCTGAGTCAAGGTCCCCCACCTCCTTTGGTATGTGCCAGAAGCTCTGCTGGAGTTGTGAGTTGAAATACTCACTGGTGGAATGATCTACCAGACGTTCCCAGCAGACCCTCATTTATCATTTAGGCCTTCCTGGTTTGGTTTGCTTCCTTCCACATCCATCTAAACCAACCAAAATCCAGATGGTGTTCAGGTGACAGCTCCACCCATCTCTTTACCTTAGTTTGCAAGACATGTGGCCGCAAGTTCAATGAAACAACTATGAAGTGGATCATGGAACTACAGCCTAGAGTGCATGGTGTATGTGCTTGTGGAAACATGGAGATGTTTGCTACTGACAGTCTGTGATTAATGATAAGTTTTTGGGTCTTGTTCAGTTTAAAGTTAAACTTCTTTTATTTTTTTGCAGCACCTGGAAAAACTTTATTTATAATATCTTACTGAATAAAAAAACTTGAGAGAAACATTCATTAAATCAGATTTATTTTCAGTAAACATTCATCACACTGATCATGAAGGAAAACATTTAGGACAGCGGCCCCCATTACATCCACCCTGATAGACCAGTAGATCTCTGAGAAAAATAATACATGTCACCTTATAATCTGTCCTCAGTCAGAATATTTAATCATTTTATTTACATACAGACAGAGACATCCGCTGTAACCATGGCAACCAAACATCACGTGGAGTTAAAGAGGAGGTTTCATGCAAAATAATCCTTTTTAGGTTTCAGCTGAGTTTAAATGACCTTCCAAAGCTTTGCAGAAGGACTGACAGACTATCAGTGAGAAGGTGAGGAGAGATCCTCTCCCAGGATGGACAGACAGAATGTACCTAGGACTGGGATTACAGATTAGATCATCTACAGAAAAACATGGAGACAGACAGAAGAATTTACAGAATAATCCACATGGAAACAGAACTGGTGACTTGTTGCTGAAGACATTTCCAACCTCATCAGTCCACCAGTAGAACTTCACCTACAGACTCTCTCAGACTGAAACTGCTGATGAAACAGATTCCTTCTTCATGGAGCTTCAGGAGAAACCATCAGACTGTTTGATTCACAGGACAGATGATCAGAGGACAAGAGTTTTTACCTCCATGATTAGGACCAGGACTGAATAATGGGTGGAGCTCCTCAGTGAAGCAGCAGCCAGTGAAGGAGTAGATCAGAGCTGCAGCATCTACATCATAAAACGAGACCAGACCCTCCTCATAATCCACAAACACCCCCACCTTCTCAGGAGCAGACTGTAGATGGAGACTCACTGAAGGACCACATAAAGCTTTGTACTCATTTCCATTTCTTAACCAAACAGTCCAGAAACCGTTCTGAGGAGTCGCTGTGATCTTTCCCTTCCTGTTGATGGATCTTCTGGCCACTCCTAAATCCCATTCAGTTTTTCCTTTAACCTGAACCTCAAAGTAAAATCTGCCTGAAGAGAAACTCTGACTTCCTAAAACACAAGGACATGTAGAAAATCTCTCTGGATTATCTGGAAGCTTCTTCTTCACATCACCATGATAAACTTGTTTTCCATCATCAGACAGGACGAGGTAAGGATGAGCTGTTTTAGGATCCAGAGTAACATCTACTGCAAACCGCTGGACCTTCTTTATCTTCTCAGCAACCTTCTTCATCTCCTTCCTGATGGTCTCCTCCAGCTGAGACACAGCTCTCACCACGGTCCCCTCATATGATGGTGGATGAAATCTGACCTCTGTCCAGTCCTTGGTGGGTGGAGCATCTTTCAGGGAGGAGAAGCTTTGGAGGAGGTGGAAGTGGTCTTCAGAGCGTGAGAGCTGCTCCACCTCAGAGCTCCTCGTCAGCAGCTCAGAGATCTCCTGTTCCAGATCTTTGATGAGGTCTTCAGCTTGTTTCTCTGTAGCTTTCTGTTTGTCTTGGATCTCCTTGATGAGCTGGTCCAGGTCTCTCTGAGCAGCCTCCATCAGAGCGGTGAAGACCTGAACACCTTCTGCTGTCTCTCTGTCTGCAGCATCTTTACTGATCTTTACCGACTCTTTGAGCTCCTGAATCTTCAGTCGTCTCTTCTGGATCATCAGCTGAATGTCAGCCTCGGTCTTCCCCAGCTGTGCCTTCTTTATTTCACATTCTTCTCTCAGAGGAACAAACTCATAACTCTTGAGGTCTAAAACAGCACAGAGCGAGCAGACACAGGTCTGGTCGGTCTTACAGAACAGCTCCAGAGGTTTATCATGCTTCCTACACATCCTGTCCTCCATGTTCTCCACAGGCTCCATCAGCTGATGCCTCCTCAACATTGAACATGTTAGATGAGGCTCCAGGTGAGTGTGACAGTAGGAGGCCAGACACACCAGGCAGGACTTCAGAGCCTTCCGTTTGGTTCCTGTGCAGACATCACAGGGAACTTCTCCTGGTCTGACAGCTTGTTGCTCTGAGCTGCTGCTGCTGGCTTCTTGCTGAGCTTCATGTTTGAACTGAGAAACCATTTCAGAGAGTAAAGTGTTGACCTTCAGCTGAGGTGTGATGGGAAACTCCTTTTCACACAAGGGACAATCATACAGAAGCTTCTCCTGCCAGTACTGAGTGATGCAGGCTTCACAGAAGTTATGTCCACACGGTGTGGTGACTGGATCATTGAACATCTCCAGACAGATGGAGCACAGGAACTGGTCCTCAGATCTCTGGATGCTTCCAGCAGACATGTCTTACCTGGGAGGAGTCAGAAAAACAGCATTTAGAAAGAAGATCATGGGCAGCTCAGACATGGCCATGAGTCATCGCAATGACTTTTTATCAATTTTAAAGATCAAAGATTTTAAAAACATCACAAACCATTTTCAGACTAATAGCTTTTAATCTCACAGGAAGTGAAGTCCAAATAATCAGTGGGATTAAATTTGCGATCATGAACAAAAATGGTGATTTATTTAAAAATTTCCTCAGATGTAAACAATAACAAACAAATGACACATATATTCAATAAAACCCTCCTCCTCCATCCAACTCTGAAACCTCAGTGGAAACAGGATACCACAAAATACACCTGCCCAACCACAACATGACCAGAGGGGAAGCTGCATACAAGCCTGCAACCAGTAGGTACTGACCCAAGAAGACCCAGACCTCTCATCACCTCAAGATCATGTCTGATGCTACTTACAGACGTTACCGCAAAAAAAAAAACATTTCCCATAACGCTTCTCTTCTCATTCACCCCTAAAACACACACACTTATCTGTTAACTCTGTTTTTTTTTTTGTTTTTTTCTCATTCATATCTACACACACATACGTATACACACACACTCTATTCATCCCTCACCGGGGAAATTTATGTGCTGCACTCCTTACACCGCAGCAGGCTGCCCTTCGACGGCGCCAATGGTGGGAGAAGCCAGGGTTAGATGTCTTCTTCTAGGTCCGTAGACATGCTCTCTGTGAGATGCAAACCCGCGAACCTGCGGTCCGCGCACGCATGCCCTAACCACTGACTGAGCTGCTGTCTCCTCCCAAAGTGATGATAGAAAGATTTTCTAATGACAGCAGTCGTCTGTTCTAAATATAAAGTCCATCATGTAGAACACATCTAACCACAAACATTAGATTTGAAACATTTGATTGTTTCACAGCTTTAACACTAGAAATACAAACATTATTAGTTTCTAGGGGTGTAACGCTTCATGTATTAATACTGAACTGTTTCAGTACAGGATAATCGGTTCAGTGCAGGGCTGTGCATGAATGATTACAACTGCATGTTTTCAGCTCTCTCACATAGAACTCACATCAACTGTTTCTGTCAATTTTCAGCACAGTTATTAGAAATATCGAAGGACCAACAGTTTTTTTTTTTTTTAAATTGGATCAAATTCCAAAAATCAGGAGAACTTGATTCACTTTTTATCTTCTAAACGGTTAATCTCATCACTAGGGATAGTTTTCAATACCACCTTATTGATATAAGTACTCTTATCAAGTACCTTTTTTAGCGTAAAAAAAAGTAGAGGGAAACAAACAAACTATACAGATGAAACCAAAACTTTTATTTTGAAACATTTTAAAACAAAATATTAACTTAACCTCCTTTACATTAAAGAAATGAAATGATTCTTCTTCTGTACCGCTTCTCCCCAGCGGGGTGCCGGAGCCTCTACCGACGGCTTTGATTGAAATAAATATAAACAACTTACATAAACCGTAAAATTAACAACAAAATAAAGTCTTCCCACTTCAAATATGAATACACTTAACTGTTAATCTCAAGTTATTCTCATCTTAAAAACATCCTTCACACACTTTATTCAGCAGTAAAATTAGAATATCTCATTTTCTGGTAGCAGTCTTATGTTTGATAAAACACTATTATTAGGTGTGTGCATCCACAACACACACCTGTTGATTCAACAGCACTGGTCTCCTCAAACACCGAGCATCTTTCCGGTTAAAAGTACATTTTGTTGAGGTGTTTGTTTAAATTGATGGTTTTTCCATCTTTGCAGCTACTTTTTGTTACATTTCAGGCTGCATGCTCTGTCTGAATTAACTTTAAAGACATGAAACCACACTTCTGATCTTTTTACACTACTTCACTGTTCTACCATTCTCATGTTTGTCAGTAATTTGTCAGCAAAAGAAAAACTGCTCCGTTATTAACACACACTATTTGCAGACGGTAGTAATGTAATATTATATTATGATGATATTACAACACAACAACAGGATAAAACAGTGAAACATATTGTGCTAGAGTCTCTAATTCCGCGGTAGTTTGTTTTTGATTTTTTTTTTTTACATTTTTCATCAATTATTTTGCAATTTTTGCAATTTCTTGGGGTTTTGGGCAGATGATCCTCCAGCCCAGGAACTGGAGCCCCTGCAAAACTCGAGAAAATCAAATTAGTCTGAAACCATGTCCACACGTAGCCTGGTATTTTTGAAAACGTATATCTGCTGTCATCCGTTTTAGAAAAAACCCTCGATTAAACACTTAACCGTTTTCAATATAACCACATCCACACAAACCCTTATAAAAACGCTTCTGAGTGTGATTTTAAACACCAAGTACTCTCTTTCCTGTCTCCCTGATCACACTAGCTGTAGTTGTCCAGTCCTCTGGAAGCCTCTCCTGCCCACCAAGAGCCTGTCTCAACTCCTTTATAAAATAAGAGCAACACTCTTACTTTTTCAGCTTCCACCATTTAGTCTTCTGCACTCCCTTCATCTTCTTAAACTCACTCACTTCCAGGGTCATCTTACACACCACCATCCAGTGCTGTTTGGCTACACTGTCTCCTGCTACAACTTTGCAGTCACTGATCTCTTTCAGATTACACCGCCTACACAAAATATAATCTACCTGTGTACTCCTTTTTCCACTCTTGTAAGTCACCCTGTGTTCCAGTCTTTTCATGAAGAAAGTATTCACTACAACCATTTCCATTCCGTTTTGCAAAGTCGATCACTATCTGTCCTTCTGCATTCCTGTTCTGGATACCAAACCTGCCCATCACCTCCTCATCATATCTGTTTCCTGCACCAACGTGGCCAATAAAGTCTGCTCGAATAACAACTCTCTCACTTCTAGGGATGCTCTGAACCACCTCATCAAGGTCTGACCAGAATTTCTCTTTTTCCTCGATGTCACATCCTACTTGTGGAGCATACACACAAACAACATTTAACATCACCCCTTCAATTTCTAGTTTGAAGCTCATCACCCTGTCTGACCCTCTTTTTACCTCCAGAACATTCCCAACAAACTCTTCCTTCACTATAACTCCTACACCATTCCTCTTTCTATCAACACCATGTTAGAACAACTTGAACCCCGCTCCTAGACTTCTAGCCTTGCTACCTTTCCATCTAGTCTCCTGGACACACAGGATGTCTACTTTCCTTCTCTGCATCATGTCAACTAACTCTCCACCTTTACCTGTCATAGTCCCAACATTCAAAGTTTTCACCCTAAGTCCTGTACACATCTCCCTCCTTTTCTTCTAAACTACCAGTAGTCAAATTTCCACTGGCACCCTGTTGGTCAACAACACAGATGGCGGTCGATGTTAACCCGGGCCACGACCGATCCGGTATGATATTTCTCAAACTGACTTGCATATTTGTATATGGCATAGTTTTATGTTGGATGCCCTTCCTGACACAACGTCTGTGATTATCTGGGCTAATGCCCATGGCACAACCTTTTGGATGGTTAGCAGTTAGATGTTTCACTGAGGAGTACAACATCTAAGCGTGGAATGAAATGAAAGGGTAAATGGACTCTACTAATAAAGCGCCTTTCCACCTGCGTAGGCACTCAAAGCGCTCTACAGTGAAGCTCACATTCACCCATTCACACACACATTCATACCTGATGTTGGGAGCTGCCATGTAAGGTGGAAGCCACCATCAGGAGAAATTGGTTGTTCCGGAGGGGTTGGTTAAATATAACCAGTAAAATAAGTTCAAATAATTTAACAAATTAAATTGGCTTCATCCACAAATCAAACGTCTGCTTCTTCTTGTTTCTTGGATTGGAATGATATCATTTGGAATGATTGTGTGATAAAGACAAAGTGACATCACACTAGATCAAAGTCCTCTTGTTTTGTTTTAAATCTAAAGAGCAATTGGTGAAATGGTTGTCATGACGACATGAACTGTAAAGTTTACACCTCCATGATGTGGAACAGCTTTTTTATGTAAATATTAAATTACTTGTTGTTGTTTTTATTTGTTGTTTTGTTTTTAACATATTTTTAAAAATGCAGAAACTTTATTCTGAGCTCGTAAAAGTTGTAAATGAAGAAAAGTAGCAATAAATTCACATTTAAACCATCTTATTAAACTGAATTAATACAAAAAAAATAAGCTCAGAGACCACAGATGAAAACCTTCACAACAAAAGTAAATTAAAGCCAAAATTTTCTGAGTTAAAGTAGCTGTCAGCTACCTCAGGAGTCCCACAGACCAAGAAGGCCCGGTAAGACTCCTTCACTTTGATGGCATCGCTCACCGACGTCAAACATTGTCCACCAGCAGGTTTGATGTTGCCGCCACGACAGGCACCGATGACGTTACGTCGACAGCACAAACTTGCTGCCTCAACAATAGAGGTGCGGGACAGAGTCAAGTCTGAGTCAATGTCCCCCACCTCCTTTGGTATGTGCCAGAAGCTCTGCCGGAGTTGTGAGTTGAGATATGCACTGGTAGAAGGATCCACCAGACGTTCCCTGCAGACCCTCATTTATCGTTTAGGCCTACCTGGTTTGGTTTGCTTCGTTTCTCCACCATCTAAACCAACCCAAAACCAGCTGGTGTTCAGGTGACAGCTCCACCCATCTCTTTACCTTAGTGTGCAAGACATGTGGCCGCAAGTTCAATGAAACAACTATGAAGTGGATCATAGAACTACAGCCTAGAGTGCATGGTGCATGTGCTTGTGAAAACATGGAGATGTTTGCTACTGACAGTCCGTGACTAATGATAAGTTTTTGAATCTTGTTCAGTTTAAAGTTAATCTTTTCTTTCATCAGATTTAAACTTCTTTCATTTTTTTTTTGCAGCAACTGAAGAAACTTTATATATTATATCTTACTGAACTAAAAAAAAAAACTTGTTAGAAACATTCATTAAATCAGATTTATTTTCAGTAAACATTCATCACACTGATCATGAAGGAAAACATTTAGGACAGCGGCCCCCATTACATCCACCCTGATAGACCAGTAGATCTCTGAGAAAAATAATACACTTCACCTTATAATCTTTCCTCAGTCAGAATATTTAGTCATTTTATTTACATACAGACAGAGCAATCCACTGTAACCTTAGCAACCAAACACCACATGGAGTTGAAGGCAAGGCTTTATGCAAAATGAACTTTTTGGAAGTCAGCCAAGCTTTGCAGAAGGACTGACAGACTATCAGTGAGAAAGTGAGGAGAGGTCATGTCCAGACTTTGACATTGCGAGTGTTCTGAAGGTCAATGGGAGTTTGGGTACACCGTTCTCCGTGGGAAGGGGCATCAGACAGGGCTGCTCCTTGTCAAGGATGTTGTACTCTCTGGCCATTGAACCTTTTTTGCAGCGGCTCCGGTCAAGATTACGGGGGGTCAGCCTGCCCGCATGTCCTTCCTCGTTCAAGGTGTCTGCCTACGCTGATGATGTGGTCATTCTTGTGACCGGTCAGGGTGACGTGGACGTGTTGGCTGAGACTGTGTCTCTGTTTGGACAGGTGTCGGGTGCGAAGGTGAACTGGGCAAAGAGCGAGGCCCGTTTTTTTGGAAATGGGCTTGGTGGTGTCCGACTGCCGGGAGGACTCAAGTGGGGTTCTGGGGGTTTTAAGTATTTAGGAGTTTTTCTGGGCGAGGACAGTCTCCAGAAGACCTGGGGTCAGACAGTAGAAGGTGCAAAGCCGGTTGTTGAAGTGGATTCTGCCTAAGATGTCATATCGGGGGAGGGTACTGGTCATTAACAACTTGATCTCCTCCCAGCTGTGGCACAAGTTGATGTGCGTGGACCCGCCTCCTTCACTTCTTTCTACTGTCTAGAAGCTGATTGTGGATTTTTTCTGGGACAAGCTCCACTGGGTCTCTCAGTCGGGGCTGTTCCTCCCGAAGGAGCAGGGTGGGCAGGGCCTTGTTCACCTGGCCAGTAGCGGTGCTGCTTTTCGGCTCCAATTCATCCAACGACTGATATCAGGTCCTACAGATCTGCTCTGGAGACCGTTGGCGGTGGCCATACTGGGGAGGGTGAGTGGTTGGGGCCTCTCTCTCTTCCTCACAGACTGTCACTCGGACTCTCTCCCTGGGTTCTATCTGAGTGGGCGGGCCCTGCTCTACAGGACCGCTGTATCAGTGGGGGACTCACGACCGTCGGTGTACTGTTGGACTGGACCGACTGTACCCTCACCCGTACAGACGCTCTGGTCCCTCGTCTGGGCATAAGGTCGGCTCGGACTCTAAAGAGGCTACTCACCCACTGGAAGGAGCGTCTCTCTCAGCAGGAGTGGGGTCTGTTACGGGACTATGGCTCAGGTTCTCTACTCCCCGACCCCACCGACCCCTTCCCCACCGTTGTCCTCGGTCCTAACCTCCAAGACTCCTCTGGTCCCTTGCTGACCGCTCTTGCTCCTGTCTCTTTGGACTCGGCCTCCGGAAAGACTCTCTACAGACTAATGGTCCAGGCTCTGAACCACCAGAAATTGAACGGCCGCACAAACACCGTGTGGAGCGATCATCTGGGCTTGGGTCCTGAACAGGGCCCGGCCTGGTCCTTCCTCTACAAGCCCCCCCTCAGTAAGAAACAGGGTGACCTGCAGTGGAGGCTGCTGCACGGAGCAGTGGCCGTAAATTAGTTTATAAATCGTGTAAATAGTTTCGTTGGTGAGGGGTGTCCGTTTTTTGGGGAGAGGGAGACTGTTTTTCACTGTTTTGGGGATGCGGTCGGCTGACGCAGCTGTTTGATCTGTTGAGGGAAGTGTTCAGGGTTCTGGGGGCGGTTTTTAGTGCACAGGTGTTTGTGGGAGGGGTCGGGTACTCTCGACGCAGCAGGAGGAGGGGACGGGTCCTCAACTTTCTCCTGGTTCAAGCTAAAATGGCAATCTATGTGAGCAGGAGGATGGTTCAGACTGGGACGGTTGTGTGTGTGTGTGTGTGTGTGTGTGTGTGTGTGTGTGTGTGTGTGTGTGTGTGTGTGTGTGTGTGTGTGTGTGTGTGTGTGTGTGAAGGAGGTGTTAAAGAAGATGGTAGAGGCACGGCTTAAGTTAGAGTTTGGGGTGTTTAAAATAAATGGGGACTTAAAGGGTTTTGAGGAGCTGTGGGGGTATGAAGGGATTTTAGCCACTGTGAAAGAGGGGGATCTTGCACTTGGGTCTCTGTTTGTGTGAGGGTGGGTGTTTTGTGTGGGGGTGGGTGTTTGTGTGAGGGTGGGTGGGGAAAAGGGGTCCTTTATCTTTTTTTGATGTGTGTCATGTAAATTGTGTTTGATACTAAAATGTATACGTTGTATATTTTGTTCATTGAATGTTTTATGTGTTTTTGTTTTGTTTTTTCAAGCGTACATAGTGCACAACGTGTGAACTGTGTCGTTTGGTATTAGTGATATTGTTTTTATTTGGTTTTTGTGTAAACACAAATATAAGTTGTAGAATGATTTTCCTAGAGGCAAATAAAGGTCTGTTAAAAATCAAAAAATCTCCCAGGATGGACAGACAGAATGTACCTAGGGCTGGGATTACAGATTAGATCATCTACAGAGAAACATGGAGACAGACAGAAGAAACTACAGAATAATCCACATGGAAACAGAACTGGTGACTTGTTGCTGAAGACATTTCCAACCTCATCAGTCCACCAGTAGAACTTCACCTACAGACTCTCTCAGACTGAAACTGCTGATGAAACAGATTCCTTCTTCATGGAGCTTCAGGAGAAACCATCAGACTGTTTGAATGACAGGACAGATGATCAAAGGACAAGAATTTTTACCTCCTTGATTCATATATGGACAGAAGAATGGGTAGAGTTCCTCAGTGAAGCAGCAGCCAGTGAAGGAGTAGATCAGAGCTGCAGCATCTACATCATAAAAGGAGACCAGACCCTCCTCATAATCCACAAACACTCCCACCTTCTCAGGAGCAGACTGGAGATGGAGACAGACTGGAGGACCAGCACAAGCTTTGTACTCTTTTTCATCTCTCAGAGCTACAGTCCAGAAACCATTCTCAGGAATCAGTGTGATCTCTCCTTTCCTGTTGATGGACCTTCTGGCCACTCCTAAAGTCCAGTCAGTTTTTCCTTTAACTTGAACCTCAAAGTAAAATCTACCTGAAGAGAAACTCTGACTTCCTAAAACATTAATATATAGAGAAAATCTCTCTGGATTATCTGGAAGATTCTTCTTCACATTTCCAGTATGAACTTGTTTTCCATCATCAGACAGGACGAGGTAAGGATGAGCTGTTTTAGGATCCAGAGTAACATCTACTGCAAACCGCTGGACCTTCTTCAGCTTCTCATTAACCAGTTTCCACTTCTCCTTCCTGATGGTCTCCTCCAGCTGAGACACAGCTCTCACCACGGTCCCCTCATATGATGGTGGATAAACTCTGACCTCTGTCCAGTCCTTGGTGGGTGGAGCAGCTTTCAGGGAGGAGAAGCTTTGGAGGAGGTGGAGGTGGTCTTCAGAGCGTGAGAGCTGCTCCACCTCAGAGCTCCTCTTCATCAGCTCAGAGATCTCCTGTTCCAGATCTTTGATGAGGTCTTCAGCTTGTTTCTCTGTAGCTTTCTGTTTGTCTTGGATCTCCTCGATGAGCTGGTCCAGGTCTCTCTGAGCAGCCTCCATCAGAGCGGTGAAGACCTGAACACCTTCTGCTGTCTCTCTGTCTGCAGCATCTTTACTGATCTTCACCGACTCTTTGAGCTCCTTAATCTTCAGTCGTCTCTTCTGGATCATCTGCTGAATGTCAGCCTCGGTCTTCCCCAGCTCTGCCTTCTTTCCTTCACATTCTTCTCTCAGAGGAACAAACTCATGACTCTTGTGGTCTAAAACAGGACAGAGCGAGCAGACACAGGTCTGGTCGGTCTTACAAAACAGCTCCAGAGGTTTATTGTGCTTCCTACACATCCTGTCCTCCATGTTCTCCACAGGATCCATCAGCTGATGTGTTTTCAGTACTGAACGTGTCAGATGAGGCTCCAGGTGAGTGTGGCAGTAAGAGGTCAGACACACCAGGCAGGACTTCAGGGCCTTCAGTTTGGTTCCTGTGCAGACGTCACAGGGAACTTCTCCTGGTCTGGCAGCTTGTTGCTCTGAGGTGCTGCTGCTGGCTTCCTGCTGAGCTTCATGTTTGAACTGAGAAACCATTTCAGAGACAAATGTGTTGACCTTCAGCTGAGGTTTGGTAGGAAACTCCTCTTTACATAAGGGACAATCATACAGAAGCTTCCCCTGCCAGTGCTGATTGATGCAGGCTTTACAGAAGTTATGCCCACACGGTGTGGTGACTGGATCATTGAACATCTCCAGACAGATGGAGCACAGGAACTGGTCCTCAGATCTCTGGTGGCTTCCAGCAGACATGTCTGACCTGGGAGGAGGCAGAAAAACAGCATTTAGAAAGAAGATCATGAGGGCAACTCAGACATAGCCACCATGAGTTTTTATATTTTTTTTGCCACAAATACTCAGTGTGACTCATTTCAAAATCAGGTTTATTTAAAAATATTTCCTCAAATGTAAAAAATAACAAACAA
Organism: Neostethus bicornis; assembly: GCA_902685375.1. Classification (NCBI taxonomy): domain Eukaryota; kingdom Metazoa; phylum Chordata; class Actinopteri; order Atheriniformes; family Phallostethidae; genus Neostethus; species Neostethus bicornis. Next base: position 1,080,175 of record LR738548.1, read on the forward strand.
ATGACACATATAATCAATAAAACCCTCCTCCTCCATCCAACTCTGAAAGCTTAGAGGAAACAGGAAACCACAAAAAAATACAACCCACCCACCACTTGCCCAGACGGGGTGCTGCACACAAGTCTGCACCCAAGAGCCACCGACCCAAGAAGAACTAGACCTCTCATCAACTAGAGATCATGTTTCCTACTTACATACGTTACTATGGACACAAGCACACACCCTTTTTCCATTTCCATGAACCATTGAGTGTAAACCTTCTCCACCTATGAGCCCCCTAACCTCCACCACTCTGCCTAGACCCATACTACTGTACTCCCCCTCCAAGATAAAAACATTTCCTTCTATGTGGTGTGAAGTTTTCTCCATGACTGAGTTTATCTGATGAGTTTGGAGAGAAACTTCCTGTTTACCTGAAACTCTCAGTTTGGCTTCAAAGCCAGTAAATATGAGCAGCTGGACTCACCTGTATTGGAGTCGGTTGTAGAGAAAGAAAAGATGAACTCAGTTTATTTTCCTTCTGATAGAAACACAGAGAGTAGCTCCGACTGCAGCTCCACTCTAAAATACTTTCATTTCCTGTGTAAAACAAACTGACTTCAAACATTGCCCCACCTCCTCATGCACTGGGTTTCCGGTGTGTCTCTAGAAGACTATCAGTAGCTGGTGACATCCTTTGCACAGCAGGTGCACGACCTGCAGTGTACGACAACTTGATCAATAAATTCCTGAGTTGTTTTATTTCTGTGTACTTTGATGACATACTGATCTTTTCTAGGAGCATGTGGAGCATCAGCAGCATGTTCTGCTGCTTTTTTAGCATCTGCTAGAAAACAGGCTGTATGTGAAGTCTGATTAGTGGGATTTTCACTCTACGTCTATTTTATTTTTTTTTTAAGAGTTTGTTGTGGTTCAGAGAAAGGAGAGAATAGTTGTATTCCAGGAAGCAGGTTTACCTTATCATCTAGTAAACACTGAGCTAGAGGTTTATTAACCAACAACCTGCTTACCCGAGTATGTCTGTTCCAAATACCTGATAAGTTTTAGTCCAATAGACCTCCTGTTGGTAACCCAGAGGTAACGAGCGTGCACACTGAAAACATAAAGACTAGTGCTGTCATTTTAACGCGTTAATTCCAGTTATTAATTATGCCACATTTTAATGCATTAAAAAATTATCGCAATTAGTTATGACATCATAACGGTGGTGAGCCAATGCTTGCGCATTTGAATTTTTGTCCATTGAAGGATCCGTAGTCTTCTCGGCCGAGCTACATCGCCTGCACTGGCAGCAGTGCTGGAACACAGCAGACATGGACAAGACTCAGGAGAATGAGACAGACGCAGGGGCGGATCTGGTGGGAGGTTGGGGTCGCTGTGGGGGCGCTCGTCACCCACACCTGTTTGGCCTACAAAAATATAAAAGGTGTCCTTTAATTATTATAAACTTTGGGCAAAATATGAACCAAAATGCAGAAAAATTGCTTATTTTTCAAAATGTTCTGGGGAGTGTGGGTGTGGGGGGATTTCTTCTGTTGCGAGTGTGGCTACTGGGAGCTCGCTTTGCCAAACCAAGCTAGCTGAATTTGGCACGCGGATGAGCAAATCCACAACAGAGAATTTGAAAAATACTATCACAAAGTGGGGTGCTGCTGATTGCAGGCCAATGTCTATCCTTGAAGATAAAAACGAACCCTAACGAACCCTAACCCTGCACCTGGCCTCATGAAGCACAGTTCACCAATAATAAATTAGATTTAAAATCTTCTCTTCTTACTGGATTCAACTGATTAGTCATACAGTACAATTTTTAAAATCCTAGAATTCAAATTCTTTATCAGGAGACATTTAGAAAATATGTTATTAAAATGTGATTAATTTAATTAATTTATTACAAAATCCTGTAAATAATTCGATTAGTTTTGTTTAATTGACTGACACCACTAATATATATATATATATATATATATACTGTATATACTGTATGTGTGTGTGTGTGTGAGCGTGTTTGCATACAGAATATACATACTTTGTACATACTGTATATACATGCATACATACATATATAAATATGCAGAAACACTTATGTGTGTGTTTATTAAAGAAATTCGAAAGAACAGTGAATTTGAAAATAATAATTTACCAAACTTTTTTCATTTTTTACTTTTTTTACACTCCTAAGGTAGATTATGTTGGAAACATCTGTGATGTGTAGAAGCAGCGACAGAATATTCTGAACAGCGATTATAATGACAATCTTATCTCAACCTCTTAACACCCACCTACGCATCTGTCAGAGCTTCAGAACCTATCCTACAGTAGTTCAAACATTAAAAAAATGTACATTTTTAACTTCGCCTAATTTGGTTCATTTTCTAATGTCCATAGCCAAGACATACTTCTCAGTAGGCATAATTCCTTCCATATGTATGATAATAATCTTGTTAACTGCAACTTTGTAAAGTTTCAGATCTCTAGGTAAAAGTGTTTTTGATTTATTGACCTTTTAGTATAAAACTGTCCATTCGGAACAAGCTATCCAAATGTGCCAAATTGAATTTTTGCCATTCTATAACCTTTTTAGTCATAAAAAAAGCATATTAGTGTTTCTGCGACTTTAAAAACCTCCACAGATCATTTTTTATGTATATATAATTTTTCAAATTTTTATTTTCATATTTTTGTCTGTAATTATAATTTTTTTTTCATAAAAAAATCATGCACAGGAAATGTTTTCTGGATAAAAAATATGCTCCAGAACCTCAGAAATAAAGTTCACCAAAAGAAAAGTTGAAAATAAACTTGAAAATCACTCAATCTTTCTGTCTGTCTGTCCTATATAAAGCTGACGTGTGCGTCATGACGCACCAAGATGGCGGTGTGTTGTGGTTGTAAAATTCCATTACGCAGCTGAATAACAAGCGATCGGATTGGTGCGGTTTTGAGTTAAGCCCCTTGTTTTGAAGCTGAAACTATTGGCTATCTTTATATGTCAATCTTTTAATTTGTGAAGAAACTAAACACACCCAGGACAAACTCATAAACACAGTGTGGTGGTTGCTATGGCGATAGGAACATGACGGCTACGTTTTACCATGGATATCTCAAAGAAAAAAAAAATCACGTTTTCTGGTGTATTTCTCCAAACTGGATAACTTTTGAGAAAATACAATTTCATATATTTTTTGGTGGATTGTTACGAACAAAATGAGACCAATTACATAAAGATCGAACCCGTCTGAGTCCATTACAACCGGATCATAGGTAGGATAGTCCTGCATTTGGGTCCTCCTCCTTCCACATCACACCAGTTTCTGTGGGCTGGCCATGGCCACCAACAAGCTGAGCCAGCTCGATAAAATTCGCTCATCAAACACACTGTCCAGTGGACACTTTGAAATCTTTTCTACGATGCACACCCCCTGGATGAATGAGGGATTACACACACTTTTAAGTGTACGTCAATGTTTGCAACACACTGTTTTAAAGGTTCTAAGCATTGTGAATAAACATAAAATGAGTGATGGTACGAGATGAGTCGAGTAATGCAGGCGTGGTTTTAGCAAAGCATGATTACTGCATACTGTGTAACTATTTTATAACAGCTAACTAATCAGTAGTAACACCCTTATTTACTTTAATATGTAAAGTTTATGTCCACAAAAAGTAATGAAATAAAAGTAAAACTAATTGGAATAATTTTTTAACAGAATCTTAAACATTCTCACCTTGACAATAAAAAGCAAGTAAAAGTGATAAATTATTAGAAACACTCAAAATAAAAAAAATAAAAAACCTAGTGTCTTCACATCTTTTCAACAAGAATCATTTTGTGTTCCAAGCCAGTGTTCTATTGATTGCTCAGTTTACTTAAGAGTTGGCGTACGCAGGGATTTTAGTGTAAGTGCACTTCCTGAATGAGGCCTCATGTGAGGTATTCAGTCATGCAGCATGTCCCAGCAAGTTTCACTTTCTCCGCACCTCAGAGCTGCTCTGCTTTTCTTCTCTCACAACGTTCCAGCTCCACAGAAGACACCAAACAATATGGAGCTTGAACATTGTTGGGTATTATTTTTACTTTGATAACTAGTTTAACTTTTTACGAGACAGTTTTTTACAGTAAAAAACCCGCCCAGCAAAGAAGACAAGGGGGAGTTTATTTTTACCCCACCCAGAAACCGGAAGGAAACAAATACTAGCAGTTATCTACATGCAGTCTGACAGTAAGGTCTCAGTTTACTCTGAAAGTCACATGAAGAAATCTGGCTGATAAACCTCTGAGCCGGCTCATCTAAAGGTTTGGATTGTTTTTATCACTAACATGTAGATTTCTGTGTTTACTTGTTCAGATTGTGACTGTTTGTGTTACGGTTTGAGTTGGATTAAGAACCCAAACACACTGAACATGTTCAGAAAGTTTATTTTGAGGCGAAAGGCTTCTTGGAGAAGTCAAGCTGGCTGGAGAGGCAGACCACTGAGAACGGAGGACTGGTAAGGCTTGGACAGAGACGCTAACCTGGAGCTTCATTTACAAACAAATGTGTGGATCTTCAACTGAAAAAAAAAACATTTTTGCTCACCATTGCGATGTTGCTGTTGCCACATAAACTTAAGATGTATCAATATCCCAGTAAAAAGAAGGAAGGCTTAAGATAGACAGTAACTTACCTGGAGTATGTAATAGTATTCTCAGCTCCTGGTCTACAACCCAAACCTGGATAAGAGGAAGACAGTACAGGAGAGCTAATAACAGTATTAATGATTCCTCTGCTTTTTGCTGCATTTCCTCTAAAAGATTCTGGATGGAGGTTCATTAAAGGAATTATTGTTCATGTTAAACATGATTCTTTAAATGTTACATCAGGAAAATCCTTCAGATTATAATTCAGAAATGAACTAATTTTCTCCCACTTGCAGGTAAAACAGATAAAACCAAGACTTTCTGGATGTGAGGACAGCGTTCACTGTGTCTCAGGAATTTGTAACTCTGTCCTCTGCAGCTGAGCTGAAAATGACAGTGAGAGTTTCTGGTTGTCTCTTTATCATCTGTTTCTGTTCCAGAGGAAAAAAGTCTATTCTTTGTCTCTCTTCTTGGTTTCAGGTTTCTTCACAGTTCATACCTGAAGTCTACAAGGAAAGAATTGGGATTTCTTACAGGTAATGTCCTCCGGCCTCGCCTCAGCCTTTTATCCAGTTCCTGTAACCTTGAGTGTTTCCAGCAACCTCTGACCTCGTCCTAAAATACCTGCATCATTGTCAGTGGTTCATCATCAAACGTCCAAAATCCGTTAAATCTGCAGTTTTTTGATGTCAGAAAATCAAATGTTAGAAGGATAAAGACTGACAATTTGATGAAAGTGCAGACAATTTAATACTTTGTGGATTCTTCAGCTTCAGATTTCCTGGTCCTGGGTTCTTCCGATGCTCTCTGACTGGTCTGGGCTTCCACACCACCCATGAGGGGAAGGTGGCTTACAGGACGATGATATGGGATGAGGACCAGTTGGAGCAATCTGGAAAAATGCCTGGAGGGCCGCTGTTCAGCATCGAGTGCCTGCAGAACTCCATCAGGAAGCTCCACCTGCCACACTGTGAACTTGAATCCGGTAAGGACCTCTGTGCGGCAGTCAGCAGGAAATAGATTCTTCACATGGACATCTGTTTGTTTCCTCATAGATCGGCTATCCGAGTTCCTCTCCGTCGTCCACATCACCGATGAAGGAATGAACTTCATCCAGCCGTTGATGGTCAATCAAACCGACGTGGTCGTGGAGCTCCAGCAACTCTCTCTCCTTGGCATTGTGCAGGATCATTGGAAATATGACAACAACGTACTCTTGAGGCCAATTAAAGGACAAACCCTTCTGTTCCTGAGGAGCAGTCACAGGACTTTTCGCAGCCTCGATGTGATTCTGTTGCCGAGCAACGTCACTCTTGGAGATGTAAGTCCCCCTCAGTTCTTCCACACTGGAACCAAACACTGTGGAAACCAACTAAATGCTTTCATTTTCAGGTGAAACAACAGCATGAAGACTCCATGTTCCTCGAGGCTCCTTCTTCCTGCTTCTTTCATAAGAACCAAACCTACAGTCTCCACAGTGACCCTGATACTTTCACCATCCAGCCCAAAGTGAGTATCTGACCACCCTTTGCCACCTGAACTCACACTATAAAGCCAGCTCCACACGTATCGGGACACCAACACAAATCTAACATTTTAGGTTCTATACACACCCACAGTGGGTTAGAAATATTTTATAAACAGTCTCTTCCGTCCCTTTAAAAACTTGTTGGTTGCTTTCGCAGTGTGGTTTTGGTCACTGTCTGTCTGCACTGTGAAGCGCCGTCCCAAACACTTCAGGATTGATCGTGTTGCTTTTATTAGCAGTCACGTCATCAATAAGTACAGGAGAACCACTTCTACTGGCAGCCGTGCATGCCCATAGCATGACTATTGTTCCCTGATGCTGATCTTTGCTTTGGATCATGAGCAGTTCCTTCTTCCTTTCATCACTTTGGTAGAAATGAATGTTGACCCAGAACTATGAAGCTTTCTAGAAGTGGTTTAGCAAACTTTAACTTGGTTTCCTGTGTTTGAGTCTCACCAGTCTTTCATATCTTGCAGTGAACTCTCTGAATTCACTTTGGTGCTACTTTCTGGAAGTGTTCTTTATCTGGCCAAGTTCATCCACCTCGGTTGTGTTCCATGGTTTACTGGGTCTTTAGGTGATGCTGAGCTCATAAGTGCATTCTGTCTGTTTAAGCATGTTCTAAACAGTTGTTCAGATCATGCCTAATGAGTTCATAAGTTCAATAAGTTTTTTGTCAGTTTAATAAGAAATACTTTATGAATCCCTTCAAGAAAGAGCAGTGAGCTCTGTAAGCCTCCAAAACATCAGCCGCTGCGCCACGCAGAATGTGGTTTATTGTGGCAACGATGTTTGAAGCTCCAGTGAATCCTAATAAGATCTTAAACTGTCTCTAAAAGCTCCACATCTTGACAGCAACTCACATCCTTTACTGTGGTGGAACAACACCAGCAGTCCACCATCTTTATTTCCACACATCTTCACCATAGTGAAGCCAGGTATGTTCAGACAGGAATCACCTCTGATGTCACTCATACAAGTCTGTAAAACAGAATTGGCAGCACTCATCCTGTCATTCTCCACCGGGTTTCCAATTCTTCACATTTTTTAACAAGCAGTTTGAATCCCCATAATAACCCATAGTAGAAACAGCCTGGATCTCCTTTTCCTCATCTTTCGCTTCACACTCTGCTTGACTTACAGATGAAGTTGCTCATCTCTTCAACATCCAACCAAAAATGTGGAGCTCGACACGTACTTGCTGCCATCGCATGAGGCTCTTGTTTAAAAACCTACTGATGGCTTAATTCACTGATAGACACAGCTCTTTGAATCTCATCTCAAGAGTTAATAGCAACAGATTCCAAATGCACTCTGAACCTTTTACCTGCTCGTTGTCATGGAGATAGTGAAGGAAGAAGACAAACCAGCTCATGGACCAGCTTAGAAACCAGACGTGCTATTACTTTTGGCCCCTTTTGAAGTGGGAGGCACAGATGTAAACAGATGTAACTTTTATTTTGTTCACAAGATTTAACTAAAACTCCCTTCAAATAAAATCTGGCAGCTGACATCTTATTAATTCATTTAAAATTTCCACCTTTCTCCTCAGAACGCTGTGTTTTTTTTAAGTTATGGACCAAACTACGATGCGAGATACGAGATGTGGATCCCACTGAGTACGGAGGAGCTGACCTTGATGATCCAGAACCCAGAAAATACCAGTGTGTGGCAGTACTCTGCCACGCTGCCAGGTGAGCACAGCGGGATCAGACTGAAGATAGAAAAAATGTGGACTTTGTTAGAAAACACAGTGAGGAGACATGGCTTCTCCATCAGTCAGAGTCCGTTTATTTCTTCTCTGTATTATGGGATGGATCAGACCTCCATCCACTGGCTGCAGATGATCCAAAGTCCAGCAGAAACCAGAAAGAACATGTCTCCATACTGGTTAGCCTTCAGTGCTTTCCAGTCAGCCACAGGATCCAGTTTAAGGTTCTACTGGTTTTTCAGTGTCTTGATAGGCTGGCTCCCTCCCTCACCTTTCTGAGGCCAGAAAAACCTCCTTCCACACTCTATTGTCCACACTCTAATGAAACTAGAAAGAAGAAATTAAAGATCTGAATTAAACTAGCAGAGCATCCTCTGGTTGGAGAAGATCTGGTTCAGGTTGAACTCTGTTTTTTACTTGCTTATTGTGTTTCTGCTGAGGTACTGAATTTAATTTTCATCCCCAGCTGTTCCCTCATCCTCCGAGCAGAGTGAGAATCAGCTGCGATTGAGACCGGATATGGCAGAGGATGAGAAGCTAGAAATCATACGGCAGAAGTTCATTGAACGGGTGTCTTCTCCTGTTCTGGACGAGCTGCTGGATGTCCTGATGGAATGCAGAGTGTTACATGATGCTGAGGTGGAGGAAGTTCAAACCTACGAGAGAAGAGACAAAGCTCGGAAACTCATAGACACGGTGAGAAGGAAAGGACGTGAGGCCAGCTCCAAACTGATCCAAGCGCTGAAAGAACACGATCCATACCTGTACAGTAACCTCAGCTTAGACTAAAGGACACACCTGTGCAGTGGCGGCTGGTAACGTGTGGCGCAGGGGCGCCGCCCCTCTTGTTCTAATCACCAAAACTAACAATAAAAAAATATATAAACAATAATATGTTTGTAAGTATGTAAAACTGTCTTGTGTGAAGATTATATGCATTTTAATAAAGTTTTACACCGTTTTATTTTACTACTCATTTTATTTCTACTTTCTGTGAAAACCGGAACGATGGTGCGACCTGGAACGCCCCGCAAGAAAAACGCATGAGTGTGTACGGGGTTTCCGGTATTTCTGAAGAAAACATGACGTCGGCTATGAATTTTATTTTATTTATTTGTATTGCAAAGAATAACTACGCCAGTGGGGCGCAGGCCGCATGCTCCCCAAACACAGTGATAGGTTGTTCTCTCTGTCAGTCTGTTACGTGAACCAATCAAATAGATATAAGCTTGACCTATAATCCCGCCTGGGACCCTCCCACCTTTGGGATGACTTCTACAACTTAATCATAGAACTTTTTGGTGGATGGACTTCAGTAAAAATAAGGACACAACTGATTCTGTTTGTTTAAAAAAAAAAAAAAACACTATAAGTACATGTTTGTCCTTGAAGATTCTTGCTTTTTTTTTAAAATCATTTTAAAAAGCAAACTTTATTCAAATTTAATTAAAGACCAGGATTTAAAATTTGAAAATTAACAATTTTTTAGTGTTGGTCAAAATGAAACCTCTGTACTTTAATTTGCTTATAGTATTGATGAATTTCTTAAAACTCTATCCATAGCTTTAAAAGAGACAAATCTGTTCCTGTGTTTATGTTTGTGAGTGTGATTGAAAGAGGAATGCTGAATGGATATGAAGCATTATGAGTAGTTGGATGCTGTTGGATGAATGCTTACATAAGATGGATTTTTCAGTTCTTACAATTATAAATCTAACTCTTGAGGAGTCAGTGCCTCCCCAGACATGAACCTCACCACACATCATGTGGGACTTTAATCAGAAGGTAATTAAAAATTTTTGTAGCAGAAAGAAAGAAGGGCCAAATTCCTGTTCAAGTAGGGTGGATCATAAACATGTGAAAATAAAACTTTTAAATATTCATGTACTGGCATGTGATATCTTTTATATAGAGGATATCTGTGTGTGTGCCCCCCCGCCCCAGTTTTTTTTACCACCAGCTGTCACTGCTTGTCAGTCCAAAGGACATCACCAGATACTGATAGTGTTCTAAGGGACACATCTTAGAATAACCCAGTGCAGGATCAGGTGGAGCAAAGTTAGAAGTCAGTTTGTTTTACACAGAAAATGAAAGTGAAAGTATTTTAGAGTGGAGCTGCAGTCGGAGCTACTCTCTGTGTTTCTATCAGAAGGAAAATAAACTGAGTTCATCTTTTCTTTCTCTACAACCGACTCCAATACAGGTGAGTCCAGCTGCTCATATTTACTGGCTTTGAAGCCAAACTGAGAGTTTCAGGTAAACAGGAAGTTTCCCTCCAAACTCATCAGATAAACTCAGTCATGGAGAAAACTTCACACCACATAGAAGGAAATGTTTTTATCTTGGAGGGGGAGTACAGTAGTATGGGTCTAGGCAGAGTGGTGGAGGTTAGGGGCTCATAGGTGGAGAAGGTTAATACTCAATGGTTCATGTAAATGAAAAAAAGTGTGTGTGTGTGTGTGTGTGTGTGTGTGTGTGTGTGTATCTCTGTGTGTGTGTTTGTGTTGCTGTGTGTGTGTGTGCGCGCACGCGTGCACACATAAATATGTTATCATGAATGAGGAAGTGTGTGGGAGTTCACAAATGAGTGTGTGCGTTGTATGGGTGGATGAGTAGAGAAGCATGGTAACGTCTGTAAGTAGCATCAGATGTAATCTTGAGATGAGAGGTCTAGTTCTTCTTCGGGCGGTGGTTTCTGGGTGCAGGGCTGTGTGCAACCCTCGTCTGGTCATCTGGGGGTTGGGCGGGTGTATTTTTGTGGTTTCCTATTTCCTCTGAGCTTTCAGAGTTGGATGGAGGAGGAGGGTTTTAATTGAGTAAATGTATCATTAAAAGCTATCAGTCTGAAAATTGTTTGAGATGATTGAAAAATATTGAACACCAAAAAATTTTAAAACTCATGGTGGTCATGTCTAAGCTGCACTCATGATCTTCTTTCTAAATGCTGTTTTTCTGACTCCTCCCAGGTCAGATATGTCTGCTGGAAGCCACCAGAGATCTGTGGACCAGTTCCTGTGCTCCATCTGTCTGGAGATGTTCACTGATCCAGTCACCACACCGTGTGGACATAACTTCTGTAAAACCTGCATCAATCATCACTGGCAGGAGAAGCTTCTGTATGATTGTCCCTTGTGTAAAGAGGAGTTTCCCACCAAACCTCAGCTGAAGGTCAACACTTTAGTCTCTGAAATGGTTTCTCAATTCAAACATGAAGCTCAGCAGGAAGCCAGCAGCAGCAGCTCAGAGCAACAAGCTGACAGACCAGGAGAAGTTCCCTGTGACATCTGCACAGGAACCAAGCTGAAGGCCCTGAAGTCCTGCCTGGTGTGTCTGACCTCCTACTGTCACACTCACCTGGAGCCTCATCTGACACGTTCAGCACTGAGAAGACATCAGCTGATGGAGCCTTTGGAGAACATGGAGGACAGGATGTGTAGGAAGCATGATAAACCTCTGGAGCTGTTCTGTAAAACCGACCAGACCTGTGTCTGCTGGCCCTGTTCTCTTTCAGACCACAAGAGTCACGAGTTTGTTCCTCTAGAAGAAGAATGTGAAGGAAAGAAGTCAGAGCTGGGAAAGACCGGGGCTGACATCCATCAGATGATCCAGAAGAGACGACTGAAGATTCAGGAGATCAAAGAGTCTGTGAAGATCAGTAAAGATGCTGCAGACAGAAAGAAAGCAGAAGGTGTTCAGGTCTTCACCGCTCTGTTAGAGGCTGCTCAGAGAGACCTGGACCAGCTCATCAAGGAAATTCAAGACAAACAGAAAGCTACAGAGAAACAAGTTGAAGACCTCATCAAAGATCTGGAACAGGAGATCTCTGAGCTGATGAAGAGGAGCTCTGAGGTGGAGCAGCTCTCACACTCTGAAGACCACCTCCACCTCCTCCAAAGCTTCTCCTCCCTGAAAGCTCCTCCCCCCACCAAAGACTGGACACAGGTCAGAGTTTATCCACCATCATATGAGGGGATGGTGGTGAGAGCTGTGTCTCAGCTGGAGGAGACCATCAGGAAGGAGAGGAAGAAGCTGGTTGTTAAGGCTGAGATAAAGAACGCCCAGCGGTTTGCAGTAGATGTTACTCTGGATCCTAAAACAGCTCATCCTTACCTCGTCCTGTCTGATGATGGAAATCAAGTTCATTATGGTGATGTGAGGAAGAAGCTTCCAGATAATCCAGAGAGATTTTCTCGATGTTTTAACATTTTAGGAAGTCAGAGTTTCTCTTCAGGCAAATTTTACTTTGAGGTTCAGGTTAAAGGAAAAACTGAATGGGATTTAGGAGTGGCCAGAAGGTCCATCAACAGGAAGGGAGCGATCACACTGAGTCCTCAGAACGGTTTCTGGACTGTAGCTTTGAGAAATGAAAATCAGCATTTTGCTTTTACTAGTCCTTCAGTCCATCTCCATCTCCAGTCTGCTCCTGAGAAGGTGGGGGTGTTTGTGGATTATGAGGAGGGTCTGGTCTCCTTTTATGATGTAGATGCTGCAGCTCTGATCTACTCCTTCACCAGCTGCTGCTTCACTGAGGAACTCTACCCATTCTTTAGTCCTGGTCCAAATCTTGGAGGTAAAAACTCTAGTCCTCTGATCATCTGTCCTGTCAACCAAACAGTCTGATGGTTTCTCCTGAAGCTACATGAAGAAGGAATCTGTTTCATCAGCAGTTTCAGTGTATTATTTTTCTCAGAGATCTACTGGTCTATCAGGGTGGATGTAATGGGAGCCGCTGTCCTAAATGTTTTCCTTCATGATCAGTGTGATGAATGTTTACTGAAAATAAATCTGATTTAATGAATGTTTCTTTCAAAGGTTTTTTTTTTTTTATTCAATCAGATTTTTCATAAGAAGTTTACTTCTACTTCTTCTTTACTTCTAAGATTTCTTTCTACTTTTTATACTGAAATGACCAGTAAAACCAATAAACAAAAAACATGGGATTCAATAAAACATCTAATCAGAAACAAATACAAACAAATGGAACTTCAAGTTCTTTTTGGAACCAAAATGAATCAAAAGTAGATCATTTAAATAAAATCACAAATAGTCTTTATAATTATTTTGTTACGGTTGAACCAACATTAGCCAGTAAAATGAATGTGGACGATGAGAAGGAGCTTTTCAACGGCCCAATTAAAAGAAATGGAACTCCATGATTTTTAAGTGGAGATCAAGAAAAAGATGTAATTGATCTGATGAATCAATTAAAAAATAAAACTTGTCTAGATGTGAACTATATGGACATGTTCATTGTTAAAGAAGTTATTCATTCTATTGTTAAACCTCTCACCTGTATCTGCAACCTTTCTTTATTAAAAAGGTATGTTCCTACAGGACATGAAATCACCAAAAGTAGTTCCTATATTCAAAAACGGAGACAGACACAATATGAAAACTACAGCTCAGTGGTTTTACTACCACAAGTTTTGAAGGTTTTAGAGAAACTCTTTATAAAACAGTTGAACAGCTTTATAGAAAAATTTTCACTGCTAAATGAACAACATCATGATTTCAGGAAAAACAGAACCACAGCATATGTGGTCATGATTAGGGATGGGTATCGATCAGGATTTACCAATACTAGTCCTCTTATCGATACCGGTTAACGATCCGGGTCTTTAATGAATCTCTTACAGATACCTTTAGTAATAAAAAACAAACAAATAAGTATTAAGAAGATAAAAACTTTAATTGGATGATGCAGGAACTCACAAACAGAAGAATATTTAAATAAAATATACCTTAATTAAATAAAATAGAATACTTCAAAATAAATCTGAACTGGATTGAAATAAAAACAAAAAAAGTCAAAGTTAGAAAGAGAAATAAATATTACCGTTTGTTAAGTTTAACAGCAGTAAATGTTATTTTGTTTTTTTTTTTTGCCAACAACAAAAAATTTATTGTGTTTTATTTTTTTACTAAAAAATAATTTAAAATATTAATTAACGCAGGACTTTCATTTCACTTATATTGTTTTTTTATGATAAAAATGGAGCAAATGCGTTTTCAAGTCGGAGCTGCTTCACCGCGCTCATCAAACACTGTGCATCTTTCGGTCTGAATGTGGTGGATTTTGGTAACGTGTTTGGACAAATTGCTTGTGGTTCCACCTTTACATGAAAATACTTTTTCACACTTTAGACCATGTGTGTTGTCGGCATGCATTTGGGTCAAATAAGACCAAACTCGAGATCGCTTTGCATGTTCTGCCATCACGCCACCCACGGCTTCAAAATGGAACTTTATGTGCGTGTAGCAGCAGCGCACGTGCACACCGCCCCTTCACGAGTGAGGGGGCGGAACCGGAACCGATAACAGATCCGTTAGGGCATGTCTCCTGATGACAGAGCACAAAACTTTTACAAAAACACAGAGATACGGCAGCTCACAACGAGGCTGCAATGCAGGGACAATTTCTGGGCAAACCCTGACAAATCCGTCCACTTGATTGCTCTTGTCAATGTGAATGGACATCTTTACAAGTTTGATGGAAAGCTGGATGGACCTGTGAGTCACGGTGCTACCACAGCTGATTCCTTCACTAATTCCTTCACTAGAAAGGGAGGGTGGTGAATACTGCTTCTCTCTTCTGGTGTTTTGTCAGAGTTAACTTCTCAACAAGAGTCCAATAAAGAAAAAAAACTGTTAATGTTCTGGAGGTAAACAAAGCCAATTAACTGCCACAGACGTAGAGCTTTCTTTATATTTGGCAGATGTTGACTTAATTAAAAAAAGCCATTTGGACTAGCGCTTATTGGTCCGGGTAAAATGACGGTCGCGAAATCGGTTCCGAAAAAAAAAAAACGGTTCTCGAAACCCATCCCTATCAATGTGTTTGTTTAATTTTCATAATAAAACATCAGAGTTACTTTAGGTGTGTGCAGAACCATGAACGGTCGTATCTGAGCTGAGCTCTGATTGAACGCTCCATTGTTTTTTGTTTTATATATATTTATTAATTTTGATTTAACAAACAGTTCACACAAGTAAAGAAATATATCTATATAATCAAAAGCCCGCCCCCGCCCCCCAGCCCTCCCACTGCCTAATCCACACAGGATATAAATGTAATATATCAACAATAATATTTTAAAAAAAAAAAAAAACATAGAGAAACAAGAAAAAATATAGTCAGTCAGAAAATCATTGAAATAAAAATGATAAATATGTATTTATAAAAATTAGCAAACACACAAAAAGCAAAAAAAAAAAAATGACGGGTAAAGAGCAAATAACTTTGCACATGTAAAGAAAGAGAGGAAAAAAATATTAAAAAAAAAAAAAAAAAAAAAAAAAGGGTGAAAGCAGGCCTCATACTGACACCACTGTGGATGGTAGTTTGAAGTTTTTTAAAAAAGGCCTCCATATCCTGTAAAATTTAAGCTCAGATTTTCTCAGCGTGTATCTTCTCTAATTTGAGATGGTAAAGCACATCTCTGATCCAATGTGATAAAGTGGGCGGGGCAACATCCCTCCACCCAAGGACGATGAGGCAATGGGCTAGCAAAGTCGTAAAGGTAATGATCCTCTGACCACCGTTAGGCAATGGCAGAGCCTCACTATTGATTCCAAACAGAAACATGAGTGGATTTAAATTCATTTAGATTCCCTAGACAGTGGCTCAATGGTAGAGCGTTCGCCCGCAGACCAGAGGTCAACCAGAAGTCAACCAGAAGTTCTGCACTCCTGTGGTTTTTGTCATCATTTTATTCCTCTTGTTACTTAGAGGTTTCTTAGATCAATCATTTTAAAGCTGATCTGCTTGTGTTAAAGTGTGAAATGTTAGTGTCTTAAGAACTATCTAGAACTCTGAGGACCTCTGGGACCGGCCTCCTGCTGGTGTCTAGAGTCAGGACTAAACATGAACCATCTAGAACTCTGAGGACCTCTGGGACCGGCCTCCTGCTGGTGTCTAGAGTCAGGACTAAACATGAACCATCTAGAACTCTGAGGACCTCTGGGACCGGCCTCCTGCTGGTGTCTAGAGTCAGGACTAAACATGAATCATCTAAGACTATAAGGACCTCTGGGACCGGCCTCCTGCTGGTGTCTAGAGTCAGGACTAAACATGAACCATCTAGAACTCTGAGGACCCTGGGACCGGCCTCTTACTGGTGTCTAGAGTCAGGACTAAACATGAACCATCTAGAACTCTGAGGACCTCTGGGACCGGCCTCCTGCTGGTGTCTAGAGTCAGGACTAAACATGAACCATCTAGAACTCTGAGGACCTCTGGGACCGGCCTCCTGCTGGTGTCTAGAGTCAGGACTAAACATGAACCATCTAGAACTCTGAGGACCTCTGGGACCGGCCTCTTACTGGTGTCTAGAGTCAGGACTAAACACGAACCATCTAGAACTCTGAGGACCCTAGGGCCGGCCTCCTGCTGGTGTCTAGAGTGAGGATTAAACATGGAGAAGCTGCATTTCTATTTTATGCTGCAAAAGTCTGGAATAAACTTCTTGAGGTCATGAGACAGGCCTCTCCTGTGACGATGTTTAAATCTAGACTGAAAACAGTTCTGTTTAACTGTGCATTTGACTGATGATTAATTACTCTTTTTATTGGTTTGATTTTTTTAAAACATTTTAATTCTATGTTTTTGTTATTTTATTACAGTTTTTATTTTTTATTGTGAATCATTTTGAATTACGTTTTTTTATGAATTGTGCTACTGCCTACACAGGAGTCCCTGAGGAACATGGTGGGATGCCTTCTCCCAATGCAAAAAACACATGTAGACTGTTTGGGAGAACTCTCATGACTAGGTTCGACGCACACGGATATCTGAATAACCAGGCTGTTTTAATCTATCGGTTATCTGTATATTTTATAGATGGTTATCTGTACATTTAGACATCTTTAACAATGCATATGTCCCTATAGTTCACATCTAGAGACGCTTTTTAACCCTTTTTAATTTAATCTTTGGCCTTTTTCTTGAATCCACATACTAAACATGGAGTTTCATTTCTTTTAATTGGACCGTTGAAAAGCTCCTTCTCATTGTCCACATTCATTTTACTGGCTAATGTTGGTTCAACCGTAACAAAATAATTATAAAGACCATCTGTGATTTTATTTAAATGATCTACTTTTGATTCGTTTTGGTTCCAAAAATAACTTGAAATTCCATTTGTTTGTATTTGTTTCTGATTAGATGTTTTATTGAATCCCATGTTTTTTTGTTTATTGGTTTTACTGGTCATTTCTGCATAAAAAGTAGAAAGAAATCTTAGAAGTAAAGAAGAAGTAGAAGTAAACTTCTTATGAAAAATCTGATTGAATAAAAAAAAAAAACATGAGGGAAACATTCTTTAAATCAGATTTATTTTCAGTAAACATTCATCACACTGATCATGAAGGAAAACATTTAGGACAGCGGCCCCCATTACATCCACCCTGATAGACCAGTAGATCTCTGAGAAAAATAATACATGTCACCTTATAATCTGTCCTCAGTCAGAATATTTAGTCAATTTATTTACAGACAGACAGAGACATCCGCTGTAACCAGACTATCAGTGAGAAGGTGAGGAGAGATCCTCTCCCAGGATGTACAGACAGAATGTACCTAGGGCTGGGATTACAGATTAGATCATCTACAGAGAAACATGGAGACAGACAGAAGAAACTACAGAATAATCCACATGGAAACAGAACTGGTGACTTGTTCCTCAAGACATTTCCAACCTCATCAGTCCACCAGTAGAACTTCACCTACAGACTCTCTCAGACTGAAACTGCTGATGAAACAGATTCCTTCTTCATGGAGCTTCAGGAGAAACCATCAGACTGTTTGATTCACAGGACAGATGATCAGAGGACAAGTGTTTTTACCACCTTGATTTAAACAGGGACAGAAGAATGTGTAGAGTTCCTCAGTGAAGCAGCAGCCAGTGAAGGAGTAGATCAGAGCTGAAGCTTCTACATCATAAAAGGAGACCAGACCCTCCTCATAATCCACAAACACCCCCACCTTCTCAGGAGCAGACTGGAGATGGAGACGGACTGAAAGACCACGCAGAGCTTTGTACTCATTTCCATTTCTCAACCGAACAGTCCAGAAACCGTTCTGAGGATTCAGTGTGATCGCTCCCTTCCTGTTGATGGACCTTCTGGCCACTCCTAAATCCCAGTCAGTTTTTCCATTAACCTGAACCTCAAAGTAAAATCTGCCTGAAGAGAAACTCTGACTTCCTAAAACACAAGGACAGTAAGAAAATCTCTCTGGATTATCTGGAAGATTCTTCCTCACATCACCAGTATGAACTTGTTTTCCATCATCAGACAGGACGAGGTAAGGATGAGCTGTTTTAGGATCCAGAGTAACATCTACTGCAAACCGCTGGACCTTCTTTATCTCAGCCTTAACATCCAGCTTCTTCCTCTCCTTCCTGATGGTCTCCTCCAGCTGAGACACCGCTCTCACCACCGTCCCCTCATATGATGGTGGATGAACTCTGACCTCTGTCCAGTCCTTGGTGGGTGGAGCAGCTTTCAGGGAGGAGAAGCTTTGGAGGAGGTGGAGGTGGTCTTCAGAGTGTGAAAGCTGCTCCACCTCAGAGCTCCTCTTCATCAGCTCAGAGATCTCCTGTTCCAGATCTTTGATGAGGTCTTCAGCTTGTTTCTCTGTAGCTTTCTGTTTGTCTTGGATCTCCTTGATGAGCTGGTCCAGGTCTCTCTGAGCAGCCTCTAACAGAGCGGTGAAGACCTGAACACCTTCTGCTGTCTCTCTGTCTGCAGCATCTTTATTGATCTTCACCGACTCTTTGAGCTCCTGAATCTTCAGTCGTCTCTTCTGGATCATCTGCTGAATGTCAGCCTCGGTCTTCCCCAGCTCTGCCTTCTTGCCTTCACATTCTTCTTCCAGAGGAACAAACTCATGACTCTTGTGGTCTAAAACAGCACAGAGCGAACAGATACAGGTCTGGTCGGTCTTACAGAACAGCTCAAGATGTTTATCGTGCTTCCTACACATCCAGTCCTCCATGTTCGCCACAGGCTCCATCAGCTGATGTCTTCTCAGTGCTGAACATGTCAGATGAGGCTCCAGGTGAGTGTGACAGTAGGAGGTCAGACACACCAGGCAGGACTTCAGGGCCTTCCGTTTGGTTCCCGTGTAGACGTCACAGGGAACTTCTCCTAGTCTGGCAGCTTGTTGCTTTGAGCTGCTGCTGGCTTCCTGCTGAGCTACATGTCTGAACTGAGAAACCATTTCAGAGAGTAAAGTGTTGACCTTCAGCTGAGGTGTGGTGGGAAACTCCTTTTCACACAAGGGACAATCATACAGAAGCTTCTCCTGCCAATACTGAGTGATGCAGACTTTACAGAAGTTATGTCCACATGGTGTGGTGACTGGATCATTGAACATCTCCAGACAGATGGAGCACAGGAACTGATCCTCAGATCTCTGGTGGCTTCCAGCAGACATGTCTGACCTGGGAGGAGTCAGAAAAACAGCATTTAGAAAGAAGATCATGAGGGCAGCTCAGACATGGCCATGAGTCATCACCATGAGTGTTTATCAATATTTTTTTGCCACAAAGATTTTAAAATCATCACAAACAATTTTCAGACTAATAGCTTTTAATCTCACAGGAAGTGAAGTCCAAATAATCAGTGGGATTAAATTTACGATTTGTTGAGGTGTTTGTTTAAATTGATGGTTTTTCCATCTTAGCAGCTACTCTTTGTTACATTTCAGGCTGCATGCTCTGTCTGAATTTACTTTAAAGACACACTTCTGATTTTTTTACACTACTTCACTGTTCTACCATTCTCATGTTTGTCAGTAATTTGTCAGCAGAAGAAAACCTGCTTCATTATTAACACACACTATTTGCAGCCCGTAGTAATATAATAATATATAATGATGATATTACAACATAACAGGAGACGGATGATTTTTGATGAACTTGAAACATAATTGAAACATAATTTAAACATTTTTTAAATTCTACTAGTTTGTTAAATTTAAGTATTTTATCTTTTAAGATCAGAGCATTAAGTATGATCTAAAACTCCAGCCTTAACAACAATTATGTTATTCTCTAATCGAATAATTTGCAGAGTTGATTTTTTTTTTTTTTTTTTTAATTAGAACCCTGTATTTCAGCACAGTAGTTTAGAAATGGTAAAAAGAGAGAATTGTACAGGATGAATTAAAGTTTTTGTTGAGAAAATATTTTGCTTTGTGCTGAACTTTGTGCATTTCATAAATAAATAAATTAATTGATAAATAAATAGAAGTAATAAATATTAAAGTAAGTTTAAATCCACAGATATGTGTTTATTGTGAGTCAGACATGACTACTAATTTTATGTTGTAAAAATGTACATACTTAATTTTTAGATTGAGATGCAGTAGTTTTATTAAAACTCTTTTGTGTTTTTAGAATAAGCTTGGTTTGATAAGTTTTGAGGTTGTGGTGGAAAACAGCCTCGGTGGAAGACAAAGTCGACTGATTTCTTTACGAGTTTATTGTATAGATCAAATGTGCATATATAAAGACCTGGAGAGATCTCTCCCTACGATTCTGGCCATACAACCTTGATGCATTGCTGTACTGAAGGTTTACCCTCCCCCTATATAAGTTCAGAGTAATCTCAGCCTTGAAGTAACCCAGCATAAGCCCAGCAGACCACAGGATCATTGATACACTATGATGAGAGACTAAACTGTTCAGACTTTAACGATCAACTACTAATGTTTGTTAAATACTGCTGTTTAATATAATCATTTCCATTACAAAGATGATGCCCTTTTCACTCTCAGTAGATTACTTGATTTCTAAAAAAAAAATTACTTGAGAGGAGGTGCTTACATAGACGATGTTTGGAATCTAAGCTGTAGATTGCCTGTAGATTGGCTAACTGATGTTAAACAGATGTTTTAATCCTATACGGAACATAAATTAATTAAAAATAATAATATTTAACTTTGTGACCTTCACTCATCAGACAGGCAGAGAAAGAAGTTTTAACGAACTAAATAATACATGACTGGAGGTGTGGCGATACAGGCCACATGGTAAGGAAAGGCGAATCACCAGTGGAGACAAGGAGGATTGCAATTCAGGAAGCCTCAAGGCCACAGAACAATCAACAGATGATGCATTTTTTTGAGTTTTGTGACCTCTGCAGAGAACTCCTACCAGGCTACGCACAAGTACTGTAGCCACTTCAAGAAGTAATATTTGGCAGGGACTTACAGTTAAGAGATAAGATAACATGGCATCCACAGGCAGACCAGGCTTTTCTGTTATTAAATCAGCTACAAAAGATCATTTGGGAAGCACAACAGAAACAGAACTGATTGGATTTAAAACTGTTTAGCACTATTTGCAGAACTCCATGCATTACTGAGAGCTTGTCTACATTAAATCTCGCAGCAGACGCCTACTGAGGAGAGTGGAAACTCCGTTCCCACTGAAGGGAGTGATGGGAACGGAGACAACTAACATCTGGTGTTGTTCGTTCTTTTTATATATACTTATATTTTTGCCTGTATCTTTAGGAGGCCTATGGTTTAATACACTGGGAGCAGATCCGGAGGAGTCTATCCTACCATCCAGACACCAGCAAGCTGTAATACAACACGAACACCATGAGGGCGATAATCAATGGTTGAAACTAGCACACTATACGGCCAACATTACAAATATTACTACACCATGTTGGGTACATATCGGAGGACATTACATCACAATTGGCTTATAATTCCGAACTTAAGGCTGTGGCATCTATGGCAAACCAGCACAGAGTTGTCCCAGGATGCTTATATGCAGAACAGGGGGAATGTGTGCTGCAGTCGGTATAGATCATTGCTGTACATATATCCCGAGTCTAGAAGTAATTGGACTGTGATTAGGAATAAGGTTAGGAATTTGAAACACTTTTTGGCCTCACAAGAAGACAGTAATCCACAATGCACATGGCTCAATTGGCTTAACTCTGGGAGCTGGACGATGGTACTCCAAAGGATTTGTATCCTTATTGCTTGCTTTTTGTTACTATGTTTGATTGTTTTTAGATGTGTTTTGCCATGTGTGATGAAGCTGATTTCCAGATCCGTGTCAAGGCTGTCCGCTGGCATGTTCGTACAGAGATCTGTGTCTATACATAGCATGTGTGTCTTACACTATGATGAGTGTAACACACTTGCAAAACTCAAGAAAATCAAATCAGTCTGAGGCCATGTCCACACGTAGCCTGGTATTTTTGAAAATGTATTTTTGTTGTCATTCGTTTCAGGCAAAACCCTCGCTTACACACTTAACCGTTTTCAATATAACCACATCCACACAAACCCTTATAAAAACGCTTCTGATTGTGATTTTAAACACCAAGTACTCTCTTTCCTGTCTCCCTGATCACACTAGCTGTAGTTGTCCAGTCATCTGGAAGCATCTCCTGCCCACCAAGAGCTTGTCTCAACTCCTTTATAAAATTCGAGCAACACTCTTACTTTTTCAGCTTCCACCATATAGACTTCTGCACTCCCTTCATCTTCTTAAACTTCCTCACTGCTATGGTCATCTTACACACCACCATCCTGTGCTGTTTGGCTACACTGTCTCCTGCTACAACTTTGCAGTCGCTGATCTCTTTCAGATTACACCGCCTACACATAATAAAATCTACCTGTGTGCCCCTCCTCCACTCTTATAAGTCACCCTGTGTTCCAGTCTTTTCTTGAAGAAAGTATTCACAACAACCATTCCCATCGTTTTTGCGAAGTCGATCACCATCTGTTCTTCTGTATTCCTGTTCTGCAGAACAAACCTGCCCATCACCTCCTCATCATCTCTGTTTCCTGCACCAACGTGGCCATTAAAGTCTGCTCCAATAACAACTCTCTCACTTCTAGGGATGCTCTGAATCACCTCATCAAGGTCTGACCAGAATTTATCTTTCTCCTCGATGTCACATCTGACTTGTGGAGCATACCCACAAACAACGTTTAACATCACCCCTTCATTTTCTAGTTTGAGGCTCATCACCCTATCTGAACTTCTTTTTACCTCCAGAACATTCCCAACAACATCTTCCTTCACAATAACTCCTACACCATTCCTCTTCTTATCTACTCCGTGATAGAACAACTTGAACCCCGCTCCTAGACTTCTAGCCTTGCTACCTTTCCATCTAGTCTCCTGGACACACAAGATGTCTACTTTCCTTCTCTGTATCATGTCAACTAACTCTCTACCTTTACCTGTCATAGTCCCAACATTCAAAGTTTCTACCCTAAGTCTTTGACTCTTAATGTTTCTCTTCTCTTTCTTTCGAAGTACACGTCTCCCTTCTCTTCTTCTTTGACCACCAGGAGTCCAATTTCCACCGACATCCTGTTGGTCAACAGCACCGATGGTAGTTGTTGTCAACCCAGGCCATGACCGATCCGAAAAGGTATTTCTCAAACTGACTTGCATATTTGTATATGGCATAGTTTTATGTTGGATGCCCTTCCTGACACAACCTCTGTGATTATCTGGGCTAATGCCCATGGCACAACCATTTGGATGGTTAGCAGTTAGATGTTTCACTGAGGAGTACAACATCTAAACGTGCAATGAAATGAAAATGATAATTGGACTCTACTTATGATAGATAGATAGATAGATAGATAGATAGATAGATAGATAGATAGATAGATAGATAGATAGATAGATAGATAGATAGATAGATAGATAGATAGATAGATAGATAGATAGATACTTTATTGATCCCAAAGGAAATTGTCATGGCATCTGTTACTCCCATTCTCACACATCAGGACACACAATTACAACAGTTCAAAATAAAAGATAAAACAGATAAGAAAGAATAAAACAAGAAAAAGGCTAAAAATGATAAAGTGCTTCTAAATGAATGTAAAAATCATTCAGTAATAACATTAAAAACAGTTGGAATCAGTAAAATCACTTCAGCTCTCTACTGCTCCTGCCCGACGTGGCTGCATTAAAAAATCTGATTGCATAAGGCACAAAATAATTCTTCAGTCTGTTTGTGGAGCATCTCAGTGAGCGCAGTCTGGTGCTCACAGAGCTCCTCTGTTTGGAAAAGACCATGTACAGTGGGTGACTCTGGTTGGACAGGACAGATCTTAACTTGGCCGATGTCCTCCTTTCCACCACCTTCTCCACGCAGTGGAGCGCCTTTCCACCTGCGTAGGCACTCAAGGCGCTCTACAGTGAAGCTCACATTCACCCATTCACACACACATTCATACCTGATGTTGGGAGCTGCCATGTAAGGTGGAAGCCACCATCAGGAGAAATAGGTTGTTCCGGAGGGGTTGGTTAAATATAACCAGTAAAATAAGTTAAAATGATTTAACAAATTAAATTGACTTCCTCCACAAATCAAACGTCTGCTTCTTCTTGTTTCTTGGATTGGAATGATGTCATTTGGAATGATTGTGTGATAAAGACACAGTGACATCACACTAGATCAAAGTCAAACGTGGCCACGCCCTCTTGTTTTGTTTTAAACCTAAAGAGCACTTGCTGAAATGGTTGTCATGACGACATGAGCTGTAAAGTTTACACCTCCATGATGTGGAACAGCTTTTTTTGTGTAAATATTAAATTACTTGTTGTTGTTTTTATGTGTTGTTTTGTTTGCAACATATTTTTAAAAATACAGAAACTTTATTCTGAGCTCGTAAACACTGTAAATGAAGGAAAATAGCAATACATTCACATTTAAACCATCTTATTAAACTGAATTGATACAAAAAAAAGCTCAGAGATCACAGATGAAAACCTTCACAATGAAAGAAAATTAAAGCCAAAGGATTGTTTTCTGAGTTAAAGTAGCTGTCAGCTACCTCAGGACTCCCACAGGCCAAGAAGGCCCGGTAAGACTTCTCCTTCACTTTGATGGCATCGCTCACCGCACGTCAAACATTGTCCACCAGCAGGTTTGATGTTGCCGCCACGACAGGCACCGATGACTTTGCGTCGGCAGCACAAACTTGCTGCCTCAAAAATAGAGGTGCAGAACAGATACGAGTCTGAGTCAATGTCCCCCACCTCCTTCGGTATGTGTCAGAAGCTCTGCCGGAGTTGTGAGTTGAAATACTCACTGGTGGAAGGATCTACCAGACGTTCCCAGCAAACCCTCATTTATCGTTTAGGCCTGCCTGGTTTGCTTCGTTTCGCCACCATCTAAACCAACCCAAACCCAGATGGTGTTCAGGTGACAGCTCCACCCATCTCTTTATCGTAGTGTGCAAGACATGTGGTCGCAAGTTCAATGAAACAACTATGGTGTGGATCATAGAACTAGTGCCTAGAGTGCATGGTGCATGTGCTTGTGGAAACATGGAGATGTTTGTTACTGACAGTCTGTGACTAATGATAAGTTTTTGGATCTTGTTCAGTTTAAAGTTAATCTTTTCTTTCATCAGATTAAAACTTCATTTTTTTGCAGCAACTGAAAAACTTTATAAAAAAAAATCTGGATAAAACAAACAAAAAAAAACTTTGAGAGAAACATTCATTAAACCAGATTTATTTTCAGTAAACATTCATCACATTGATCATGAAGGAAAACATTTAGGACAGCGGCCCCCATTACATCCACCCTGATAGACCAGTAGATCTCTGAGAAAAATAATACATGTCACCTTATAATCTGTCCTCAGTCAGAATATTTAGTCATTTTATTTACATACAGACAGAAAAATCCACTGTAACCACAGCAACCAAACACAATGTGGAGTTGAAGGTAAGGCTTTATGCAAAATGAACTTTTTGGAAGTCAGTCAAGCTTTGCAGAAAGACTGACAGACTATCAGTGAGAAGGTGAGGAGAGATCCTCTCCCAGGATAGACAGACAGAATGTACCTAGGACTGGGATTACAGATTAGATCATCTACAGAGAAACATGGAGACAGACAGAAGAAACTACAGAATAATCCACATGAAAACAGAACTGGTGACTTGTTGCTGAAGACATTTCCAACCTCATCAGTCCACCAGTAGAACTTCACCTCCAGACTCTCTCAGACTGAAACTGCTGATGAAACAGATTCCTTCTTCATGGAGCTTCAGGAGAAACCATCAGACTATTTGATTCACAGGACAGATGACCAGAGGACTAGAGTTTTTACCTCCATAGTTTAGACCAGGACAGAAGTATGGATAGAGTTCCTCAGTGAAGCAGCAGCCAGTGAAGGAGTAGATCAGAGCTGCAGTATCTACATCATAAAAGGAGACCAGACCCTCCTCATAATCTACAAACACTCCCATCTTCTCAGGAGCAGACTGGAGATGGAGAGGGACTGAAGGACCAGCGCAAGCTTGGTACTCATTTTCATTTCTCAGAATTACAGTCCAGAAACCATTCTGAGGACTCAGTGTGATCTTCCCCTTCCTGTTGATAGACCTTCTGGCCACTCCTACATTCCACTCAGTTTTTCCTTTAACCTGAACTTCAAAGTAAAATTTGCCTGAAGAGAAACTCTGACTTCCTAAAACCATACCACATAGAAAAAATCTCTCTGGATTATCCGGAAGATTCTTCTCCACATTACCAGTGATGAACTTGTTTTCCATCATCAGACAGAATGAGTTTAGGATGAGCTGTTTTAGGATCCAGAGTAACATCTACTGCAAACCGCTGGACCTTCTTCATCTTCTCAGCAACCAGCTTCTTCAATCTCGTTCCTGATGGTCTCCTCCAGCTGAGACACAGCTCTCACCACCGTCCCCTCATATGATGGTGGATGAACCCTGACATCTGTCCAGTCCTTGGTGGGTGGAGCAGCTTTCAGGGAGGAGAAGCTTTGGAGGAGGTGGAGGTGGTCTTCAGAGCTGTGAGAGCTGCTCCACCTCAGAGCTCCTCTTCATCAGCTCAGAGATCTTCCTGTTCCAGATCTTTGATGAGGTCTTCAGCTTGTTTCTCTGTAGCTTTCTGTTTGTCTTGGATCTCCTTGATGAGCTGGTCCAGGTCTCTCTGAGCAGCCTCCATCAGAGCGGTGAAGACCTGAACACCTTCTGCTGTCTCTCTGTCTGCAGCATCTTTACTGATCTTCACTGACTCTTTGAGCTCCTGAATCTTCAGTCGTCTCTTCTGGATCATCTGCTGAATGTCAGCCTCGGTCTTCCCCAGCTGTGCCTTCTTTCCTTCAAATTCTTCTCTCAGAGGAACAAACTCATGACTCTTGTGGTCTAAAACAGAACAGAGCAAGCAGACACAGGTCTGGTCGGTCTTACAGAACAGCTCGAGAGGTTTATCATGCTTCGTACACATCCTGTCCTCCATGTTC
Source organism: Neostethus bicornis (assembly GCA_902685375.1). Taxonomy (NCBI): domain Eukaryota; kingdom Metazoa; phylum Chordata; class Actinopteri; order Atheriniformes; family Phallostethidae; genus Neostethus; species Neostethus bicornis. Next base: position 1,107,320 of record LR738548.1, read on the forward strand.
TCCACAGGCTCCATCAGCTGATGTCTTCTCAGCCCTGGTAGTCTCAGATGAGACTCCAGGTGAGTGTGACAGTAGGAGGTCAGACACACCAGGCAGGACTTCAGGGCCTTCAGTTTGATTCCTGTGCAGAGGTCACAGGGAACTTCGACTGATCTGGCAGCTTGTTGCTCTGAGCTGCTGCTGCTGGCTTCCTGCTGAGCTTCATGTCTGAACTGAGAAACCATTTCAGAGACTAAAGTGTTGACCTTCAGCTGAGGTTTGGTGGGAAACTCCTCTTTACACAAGGGACAGTCATACAGAAGCTTCTCCTGCCAGTGCTGAGTGATGCAGGTTTTACAGAAGTTGTGTCCACACGGTGTGGTGACTGGATCAGTGAACATCTCCAGACAGATGGAGCACAGGAACTGGTCCTCAGATCTCTGGTGGCTTCTAGCAGACATGTCTGACCTGGGAGGAGGCAGAAAAACATCATTTAGAAAGAAGATCATGAGGGCAGCTCAAACATGACCACGGAACGTTTTTATATTTTTTGTTGTTGAATATTTGGCATTCATCCCAAACAATTTTTAGACTTATAGCATTTTGTGTAACAGAGAGTCAAACCCAAATACTTAGTGGGTTTAAATTCAATATCAGGTTAAAGTCATGGATAAAAATAGTTGTTTATTTATAATTTTTTTCTTAGATGTAAAAAATAACAAACAAATGACACACATACTCAATAAAACCCTCCTCCTCCTTCCAACTCTGAAAGCTTAGAGGAAACAGGAAACCACAAAAGTACACCAGCCTACCCACCACATGACCAAAAGGGGCGCTGCACACAAACCTGCACTCAAGAGCCACCGCCTGAAAAAGAACTAGACCTCTCATCACCTCAAGATCATGTCTGATGCAACTTACAGATGTTACTATGCATCTCTTCTCATCCACCCCTACAACACACACACTCATCTGTGAACTCTAACACACTTCCTCGTTCATATTTACACAAACACACACACACACAACACACACACATACAAACATGACACTTCTATTTACATGAACCATTGTGTGTAAACCTTCTCCACCTATGAACCCCCTAACCTCCACCACTCTGCCTAGACCCATACTACTGTACTCCCCCTCCAAGATAAAAACATTTCCTTCTATGTGGTGTGAAGTTTTCTCCATGACTGAGTTTATCTGATGAGTTTGGAGGGAAACTTCCTGTTTACCTGAATCTCTCAGTTTGGATTCAAAGCCAGTAAATATGAGCAGCTGGACTCACCTGTATTGGAGTCGGTTGTAGAGAAAGAAAAGATGAACTCAGTTTATTTTCCTTCTGATAGAAACACAGAGAGTAGCTCCGACTGCAGCTCCACTCTAAAATACTTTTATTTCCTGTGTAAAACAAACTGACTTCAAACATTGCCCCACCTCCTCATGCACTGGGTTTCCGGTGTGTCTCTAGAACACTATCAGTATCTGGTGACATCCTTTCCACTGCAGGTCGTGCGCCTGCAGTTTACAACAGCTTGATCAATGAATTCCTGAGTTGTTGTATTTCTGTGAACTTTGATGAAATCCTGATCTTTTCTAGAAGCATGTGGAGCATCAGCAGCATGTTCTGCTGCTTTTTGAGCACCTGCTAGAGAACAGGCTGTATGTGAAGTCTGATTAGTGGGATTTTCACTCTACGTCTTTTTTTTTTAGAGTTTGTTGTGGTTCAGAGAAAGGAGAGAATAGTTGTATTCCAGGAAGCAGGTTTACCTTATCATCTTGTAAACACTGAGCTAGAGGTTCATTAACCAACAACCTGCTTACCCGAGTATGTTCGTTCCAAATACCTGATAAGTTTTTGTCCAATCGACCTCCTGTTGGTAACCCAGAGGTAACGAGCGTGCACACTGAAAACATAAAGACTAGTGCTGTCATTTTAACGTGTTAATTCCAGTTATTAATTATGACACATTTTAATGCATTAAAAAAAAAAATATCGCAATTAGTTATGACATCATAACGGTGGCGAGCCAATGCTTGCGCATTTGAATTTTGGTCCATTGAAGGATCCATAGTCTTCTCGGCCGAGCTACATCGCCTGCACTGGCAAATTAACAAGGCATCAGTGCTGGAACACAGCAGACATGGACAAGACTCAGGAGGATGAGACAGTCGTAGGGGCGGATCTGGTGGGAGGTTGGGGTGGCTGTGGGGGTGCTCGTCACCCACACACCTGGCCTACAAAAAAAATTGAAGGTGTCCTTTAATTATTATAAACTTTGGGCAAAATATGCACCAAAATGCAGAAAAATTGCTTATTTTTCAAATTGTTCTGAGGAGTGGGGGGGGATTTCTTCTGTTGCGAGTGTGGCTACTGGGAGCTCGCTTCGCCAAACCAAGCTAGCTGAATTTGGCAAGCGATTGACCAAATCCACAACCGAGAATTTGAAAAATACTATCACAAAGTGGGTTGCTGCTGATTGCAGGCCAATGTCTATCCTTGAAGATAAGAACGAACCTTAACGAACCCTAACCCTGCACCTGGCCTCATGAAGCACAGTTCACCAATAATAAATTAGATTTAAAATCTTCTCTTCTTACTGGATTCAACTGATTAGTCATACAGTACAATTTTTAAAATCCTAGAATTCAAATTCTTTATCAGGAGACGTTTAGAAAATATTTATTAAAAATGTGATTAATTTAATTAATTTATTACAAAATCCTGTAAATAATTTGATTCGTTTTTTTAATCGACTGACACTACTAATATATACACATACTGTGTGTGTGTGTGTGTGTGTGTGTGTGTGTGTGTGTGTGTGTGTGTGTGCGTGTTTGCATACAGAATATACATACATACTGTATATACATGCATGCATACATATATAATTATGCAGAAACACTTCCAGTATGTGTGTTTTTAATTAAAGAAATTCTAAAGAAAAGAGAATTTGAAAATAATATTTTACCAAACAATTCTCATAACATGACGCTCCTAATATAGATTATGTTAGAAACATCTGTGGTGTGTAGATGCAGTGACAGGATATTCTGAATAGTGATCATAATGACATCTTAACTTAAATGTTGGATCTTGATAAATGATCTTTTATAACATACTCAGTTCACCTCAAACATTACTGATATTTTAATGTGAATAAAATATGATGAGAGATAAGTTTATAAACAGAGAATAAAACCAAACAAACAGGAAACTCAGACATTCATCTTATAATTACCTCTCGTTCATGCAATTCCTCGAGGACATGATGGTTAGGAAGCTCACGTAAACAGAGAATTTATGAGGTGAAAAATGTAAACAACCGACCCATGTTTGCAGTTTGAAATGACTTTCTTCTTACCGTCAGTTGACTCTATGTTTTACGTCACGCCGCAGTGATTTATGGGTAATTATTTGGTGAAAATGGCCTTCGATGCCCACTTACTGAAAGGGCTCATAAAGGGACAAAAAATGGCCGCTGATAGCCCTTGATCCCTGAAGCACTTTCAGGTGGGACACCACTGAACCCTTTACCAGCTTCCCTAACGTGCCTCTAATCAGTTGAATGCCTAAACTGATTAGAGGCATTCAACCTCTAAAAGGCATTCAACTATAGTGATCCTGTTTTGCTATATAGATATCTTCCGTATTCTTCCGTACCGTTTTTGACACGTAAAATCTCAAGATCTGTTTGCCTGAGCGCAGCCGTTCAGGGCTTAAAACGACCGGCTCGGAAATGAGATTGGTGCTTCTATTCAACTTTTTGAAATTTTAATCGGTTTCCGATTTATCGCAAAAAAACACGAAAAAAATGGGCCCCATTGGAAATAATGTAATTTTGGCCAAAAACCACATGCTCTTCAAAGCTTTCCAGCTCTGGCATACTTTTAGCTAGAAACACCATTTAAAGTTTAAACGGGTCACAAGGGTTTGACCTCTATAACATCTAAAGGACACTTTCATACCTTCTACGGTTTCAGAGCAATCACTTTATAAAAAAAGTGAAAAAATGGAAAAAATCAGGTTTTTTTTTTTGCCTCGCTCGCACTGTAAAAACAGAGTGCGAACAGAATTCACAAAATTTGTGTTCAAGGAGCGTCAGAGCCTACATTTCTGAACCGATCTGCAAAAACTTTATATCAAAACGAAGGAAATTTCGTTGCGAACAACTTTGGAATGGAGCATTTTTTTCGTCAGAGCGACGGTTTAGCCGCTACGGGCTCCCGAAGGTCGAGAAGTCAGGTCTATTTTTCGTCCGTCTGACCGGATTTTAAAATTTTACCCTTCCAAACAAATTTTTATAACTCTTTGAGTTTTTATCCCACAAACATAAATTTTAGCTCAAAACGGAGGAATTCTTTTCCTCTTTCATCCATGATGACTCTTGAATCTGTCAGACCAACAGAATTTCCTCTATGGTCCTCAGAAGGAGACCTCCCCCCAAAAAGTGACATTTTTGTGACACTAAAATGGCTGCCATTTCTTTTCTGAATTACCATCACAAACAAAATTACATCCCCAAGTAGATTTCATCGTCCTCTTTCTAAATCTGAAAGAATTTTTTTTCTATCTATTACCGTTTTTGCGCAATTAGCATTTGTTTGCCTTTTCAGAAATTCTCTGTCCCACCTGAGCAGGTGTGTTTTGCCGCCCAATTAATGAGCACTCAGAGGCTCATCTCCTTATAAGGTAATGAAGGAGTCTGTGTGATGTCACAGACATCTCCTTATTTGGAAGTAGGCTGTGCTGGCTGTATGCAGATTCTGTTTCTGTGGTCTTGTGACCTGCATCAGGTGTGTTTTGAGGCGCAATTAAGGAGCTCTGATGGGAAGACAGCTCATTAGAACTTTTGAGTTGTTTTGTTTTCTTAACTTTAAAGCATAATTAGACAACTTTAACGAGATTTTCACAATAAAACACCTAAAATAATAAAAAATTACTATCTTTTACACATTTTTACATTAAATTTTTTCTTTTTTTTAATAATTCTTCGTCTTTTTTTAAAATTCATCTTAAAAGCATATTTCGCCATTTTTAATGAGATTTTCACAATAAAAGACCCAAAATAATGAAAAATTATCATCTTTTACACACTTTTACATTAAAATTATTTTTTTTAAAAAACTTTAACGCTGTTTTGTTTTCTTAACTTTAAAGCATAATTACACAACTTTAACGAGATTTTCACAATAAAAGACAAAACTTTTTAAAAATTGTATGTGTTTGAAATCCTTTTCCAGCACATATGTACATTCAGGTTTTTTTTAGCCAGCTTTCAGGTCATTTTCAGCATCAGAGGATGAAAAAAAAAAAAAAAAGGGCTTCGGCGTCCTCGGCGTCCTCGCCCCCCGCGAGCAGGCATTCAACGCGCTGTTTCTCCGAAACAGCATACTCTAGTTGATTGGTTCACGTAACAGACTGACAGTCTGAAAAGTGTGATCAATACAGAAAACTCACCTCTAGTGTCTGATTGCAATTAAAGTTCAATTATTAATTTTATTTGTGTTTCTAGTTTTTCTTGCAATAGTTTAGTAGAAATTAACAGTAAAATAAATATAGTCTTTTCTTTTTAAGTCTGAATTTATTTTTCTTTTGTATCTTGTACTTTATGGTTGTTTCAGCTTATTGGTCGACCCATTGAGAGGAGCTGATGATATAAAAGGAGGTAGTTATGTTTTTTTGGGGAGTGGCTTTTCCTTCTTTTAGCACCTCATGTCTGGTTTGTCTGGGTAAATGGATTGATGATGATTGTTCAATAGAAGGAACAGTGTACCTGGTGCTCCTTGAGAGGGTAAAACTCAAACCACAAGGCTTGCTGTACGTCCTTTGGTTCACATTTAGAAGTTTTGAAACAACACATGAGACACATTTTTAATCAAACAGGGCCAACCTCGAGCAGCCCTGAAAAAAACTGGTGCGTATTGGTGAGTGTAAAATAACATGTTATGTAAAAAGAAAAGTAAACAATGAAGATTTTATGTATTGTTTTGATTTAGTTTTTAAAAAAAATAAAATGACCAAAGTCAGCACAGATTATTCAGCTTCTGCATGAAAGGGATTCTGGGTAATCTGGTCTAAACTTTTCTTTTTTGTGTCCCGTTGAAACAAATTCCATGAGTTGTGTTATTAAACGTAGGAAGAATACATGGCGTCAGCTTTGTGTCTCAGTGCTTCTGGTGAGCTGCTACATCCACGGTGAGTCCTACATCTACCAGGTGGTGCTGGTTCATCATCTTCTTCACTGGTTCTTCACATGAAGCTTCTCACATGTTTCTGTTTGCAGAGTATGGATCAAACGGCTCTGCATTTGGGAAATGTGATAAGAGTGGAATGAGATGCTGCAAGAAATAAAGATTCAATAAAGATTCTTTGTTCCATCGTCTTCCTCTTATCTGGGGCTGGGTCATGGAGGCAACAGCCTCAGACAGGAAGCCCAGGCTTCTCTCACCCCAGCTGCATTTTACAGCTCACCCGGGAGGATCCTGAGTGGTTCCCTACCACCCCCCTATTGGGGTCTGTCTCTTGGTCTCCTCCCGGTGGGACGTGCCAGGAAATTTCAATCCCTGAACAAGTGTTTTCAGTAGTTTTTACTTTTTCAGACATTTTTTCCACACATACAGGAATGTATTAGTTGTTATCTCATGATTAAAAACCAGAGTTACTTCTGGTGTGTGCAGAACCACATGAACGAACGTATCTGAGCTGAGCTTTTCTTTTCGTCTCCGTTTTTGTTCTTAAAGCTAAAATATCAGCTCTTATTTTACATCAAATTTCTACTTTCAAGCCTAAAAATTTAAATACAGCCATGTTTGTGTAAAAATCTATAAAAATCAAAGGTATTAACTGAATAAATTTATCATTATTAACATTTATCTGTCATAATTCACCAATCCTTCAAGGACATGATAAATGATACTTTCTACTTCTATAAAAATACCAATAATCAGAAATGTCTGTGTTTTTTTTAATGTAATTTTAATACATAATCAGGTTATTCTTTAAATGTATGTTTCAAACATTGCACACAACACATCATAGATTATTTCCTTTTGTTTATTATTGTTTGTAGGTTTGGATTAAATGAAAGGTCACAGAGAAAGAACAAACACAGTTCTAGAGGAAAAACTTCTCATGCTGCTCGACTGAAAAAGATATGTTTGTCTGTTTGAAAGGAAATGTTGAAAAGAAGCAAATAAACTGGACAAAAAACACAAGCACCTTGTTTGACAGAATGAATTCATTTGTCTGTAAAATAAAACCCACCTTTACCTGCTTCTGCTGCATACCAAAGACTGTTTAACACAGCCAGGTGGACCCTCACTCAAAAAAACTATAAAAAAAACTGTTATCAAAGATGAAGCACAAAAAATAACAAGATCTAAAATGAGAAATGACTGACTGACCTTCTGAGATTTACACTGCATCAGATCTTTTTTATTGTGAATTAAACATAGCATTAATAATCCTTCTTGTTTCTTATGCTTAGTTTGAAATAAAAAGTTTTTACAAAAGTATTTATTTGTTGCCTTAAAGTAAAAAAAAACAAAAATCTATAATCACGATTGAATACTTTTACTTTTTCCCTGAAAATAAATGTAACACCTTTACTTTAGTACTTTTACTTAAATAGGTTTTTATATTGGTTCTTTTATATGTTACAATAAGGTTAAATCAGAGGAACAGAAACACTTTACTGTCTCTAATACTCTGAATACATGGTACAGAATGTTACTTTATTTAAACTAAGAAAAGACTTTATTAGCTTCTACATTCAGGAATCCAGATTTTATTCCATCATGTCTTTGTCTTTAAACTGGTATGAAAAAGGTTTGGACCAGCTTGTTAAACTATAATGTGGATGCAGTGGAGTCATTTGAAACTTTAAAGGATAAATACTTTGTTCTCATCCCACTTTTTCAGTACTTGCAGATCAGACATTACATACCCAGAACACCCTCCTTATTGGTGGAGTGGGAGGAGTTTAGAACCATTGAGATGGCAGCTCTAGTGGGACATTCTAACCAGCTACATGTATTTACACATAATGAATATATCCATATATTTACATCTAGTATATTTTACATCATAAATAATTTCTGACTACAAGCTTAGAGGATGATGGTGGAGACAAAACTGTCATTGGATTACAAAGGAAGACTTTTATGTTGGTTTGAAGAGTAACCTTTTTTTTTTTTACCCACAACCTAATGTCTCCTTCCTCTCCAGAAGCTCTGTTTACAGCTCTGTGTATGAAGTGAAACAAATGATCATTTAAAACTTATCAATTTATGAATCCATTCATTTATGAATCCAAAAATTTCTGTTTTCAAAAACTGTGAGTCAAATTATATTTTAATTACACACTTTACACATGCACACAAACACAGTAACACATCTAAAGAAGCATGCAAACTGCCCCCACACTCAGATATAAGTACGACACCCTTTTAGTAACTGCCTCTTACAGAACAATAAAACATGCTGCTTTAAACAGGAAATCTCCTCACACTCGGTGGTCCACACCACAGCATACAGCTGCAGTCCAACACCCTCAGCGCAGATGGAGAGTCCTGAATTTCCAGAACAAAGCACTGCGTTCCAAATTATTATGCAAATGATGTTTTTGTTTGATTTTCCAAAATACTTGATGCAAATGACGATCAGCATCATTTTCAAGTCATTAGCTGTCAAATTGTATTTCAAATATTATTGAACAAACCTCCTAATGAAAACAGTATTTAAAAAATAAATGAAAAACTTAAAATGCACTGTTCCAAATTATTATGCATAACATAGTTTCAAGACTTTTTCTAGTTTATAAAGAACTGAAAATAGTAATTTGTTGAATTTACAGCAATATGAGGTCATATTCACTGAAATAAAAAGCCATTGCAATCCAAAACATCTTAACAGGTCAAGTTACATGTTAACATAGGACCCCTTGTTTGATAGCAGCTTCACAATTCTTGCATCCATAGAACTTGTGAGTTTATGGAGAGTTTCTGCTTGAATGTCTTTGCAGGATGTCAGAACAGCCTCCCAAAGTTGCTGTTTGGATGTGAACTGCCTCCCACCTGCATAGATCTTTTGCTTGATGATGCTCCAGAGGTTCTCAATAGGGTTGAGGTCAGGGGAGGATGGGGGCCACACCATGAGTTTCTCCCCTTTTACGCCCATAGCAGCCAATGAAGCAGATGTGTTCCTTGCAGCATGAGATGGTGCATTGTCGTGCATGAAGATGATTTTGTTTCGGGAAGCACGATTCTTCTTTTTGTACCACGGAAGGAAGTGGTCAGTCAGAAACTCAACATACTTAGCAGAAGTCATTTTCACACCGTCAGGGACCCTAAAGGGGCCAAGCAGATCTTTCCCTAGGATTCCGGCCCAAAACATGACTCCGCCACCTCCTTGCTGACGTCGCAGCCTTGTTGGGACATGGTGGCCATACACCAACCATCCACTACTCCATCCATCTGGACCATCCAGACTTGCACGGCACTCATCAGTGAACAAGACTGTTTGAAAATCGGTCTTCATGTATTTCTGGGCCCACTGCAGCCGTTTCTGCTTGTGAGCATTGTTTAGGGGTGGTCGAATAGAAGGTTTATGCATAACTGCAAGCCTCTGGAGGATCCTACACCTTGATGTTCGTGGGACTCCAGGGACATCAGCAGCTTCAAATACCTCTTTGCTGCTTTGTAATGACACTTTAGCAGCTGCTCTCTTTATCCGATGTATTTGTCTAGCAGAAACCTTCCTCATTTTGCCTTTATCTGCACGAACCCGTGTGTGCTCTGAATCAGCCACAAATCTCTTAATGGTACGATGATCACGCTTAAGTTTTCGTGAAATATCTAAAGTTCTCATACCTTGTCCAAGGCATTCAACTATTTCATGCTTTTCAGCAGCAGAGAGATCCTTTTTCTTTCCCATATTGCTTGAAAATGGTGGTCTGCTTAATAATGTGGAACATCCTTCTCAAGCAGTTTTTCCCTTAATTGGGCTCACCTGACCAAGTAATTATCACAGGTGTATGTGATTGATTTCAGTGATCCACAGAGCCCTGAGACACAATACCATCCATGAGTTTAACTGAAAAACACTAAATTTAATCTTTATGACACTTAAATACAATTTGCATAATAATTTGGAACGCAGTGGAGTGTAAATCATCAGCACGGCAACCAGAATGGCCACAATACTTCGTTTTTCATCAGCAGGGACACTACGAGCTACAGACAGGGCTCTGATGGTCCCTACCAGGAAGAAGATGAACAAGGGGAAGGGGAGGAGTAGGTATATAGCTGCATGGAAGAAAAAATGAAAGCCATGCAAAAAATCAATGAGCCACAAAACAAATGGGAGGAGCCAGACCACAACACAAACAACCAGAGAGGTCTTTATGTTTCTTCTGAATCTGTACCACAGCGGCCAGGCGATGATCAAGTACCTGCAAACAGAGACAGACAGAGCTGATGAGGAGCATCAGAAACACAAGGAGAGACTTTTAGAGATAAACTTTTTATTTACCTTTCCATGGAGATGCACACCATGAACCCAACACTGACCAGACAACCATACATCTGGATTTCGAGCGCTCTATAATATACAATCCACTCGTTTGCAGCCACCTTTACACCAATAGAAACTATCTGGATGAGGTCAGAGAGCAGGAGGTTGATGATGTAGACTGGAACAACGTGATCTCTCTTGATCTGCAGCAAAACAGAAGCCTTACTTATGTATGAACTTATTTGGAGGAAGGCAGAGCATCTTCAGAGAAACCAGGTAAACTCTACACAGAACCATCAGCTTCATTCCAGTTGAGTCTCAAACCAGCAACATCATTCCTTTAAGCTACACTGCTAACTCCCACATCACCGTGTAGAACACACTTATTTACATTTTGTTGTAATAATATTTAAAAAAAAAAATAAAACCTCGGAAACTTTCAACAAGAAATCAGGAACAACATATTGATACATCTGATACTCACCATAGAGAAAAGTCCACCGATGACCACGGGAATCAAAACAAGTCCAATACATAAGACTGTCCAATTCGATATGTTTATAAATGCCTCATTGTCATCAAAAAAATTATAGTCATACTTGTAGGAATTAGTCAGCATCTCATTTTCATTGTTGAAATTTTCTCCAATCACGTTATCCATCAGCTGTTGGAAAAAAGTTATTTAATCAGTAAAATGTTTAAAATTAGAACACACACACTCACACACACACACACACACACATAAAAACATACACACTCATGCCTGCACACACCTGCACACATACACAGACACACACACACACCTGCAGAACTTTTACAGGATGAAAAGATGTTTTCATAAAAATTGAAGAATAACTAAATCTGCTATAAATTATCTGTAAAATAAAAGATAAAGTTATTTACCTTTCAGTGCTGTACGATCACAGATGAAAAAGTTCCTCACTGCTGCTGGTCCGGCACAAATATGAAAAGTAGTGTGTGGTACGTGATCATTTATATCTGTTTCCTGCTGCAAAATAAAAAATGATCACTGCTCATTATTCTATAATGTTTGCAGAACTAAAAAGGAAAATGACAAATAGACCATGAGAAGTTATTGATCTAAAAAACTGATTAAACAAGGGCAAAAAATGACGACAGAATCCACAAGAACATTTTGTTTGTTTGATTTTTAAACCTTGTTCATTCTGAATTTGTAACAAGCTGAATGGTGATCTGTATGTTTATTATTGCTGGATAGATTTGCTCGTTTACAGTCTGTGTAATCCCTCATTCGTCCAGGGATGATCCATAGTAGAGAAGGCTTCAAAGTGTCTTCTGGACCGTTTATTTGATGATCGAGATATTTTGACTTCCATCCGGAAAATGTTTTGATTGAAAATTATTTCCGGATTGAAGTTGAAACATCTCGATCATCACATACATGGTCCAGAAGACAACTTTGAAGCCTTCTTTATGATGGACCTTAGAAAGCATGATTTAATTCATTCATTTTAATATTTTATGTTACATCCTAAATGTCTGGATTGTCCGAGGCATGTTTGTGAGACCTGACAAGGAATGCTGAGGAGAGAGGGAGATGATTCCTTCCCAACACAGGAAGACTTCCTCTCTCTTGAGCTTTGACCCCCAACTGTTATGGTGCAGACCCCTTAGATGTTCAGTAAAGTCTCTCAGTTTTCAAATTAAAACTGTTTTCAGAAGTCTTTTACTTTTTCAAACATCCTTTTTCACACAAACATCAATGTGTTTGTTTATTTCTTACAATGACGCATCACAGCTACTTAAGGTGTGTGTAGAACCATGAACATATATCTGAGCGGAGCTCTGATTGGATGCTACTTTTTTGTTCTGAAAGCTAAAATTTCCAGCTTTTATTTCATATCAAATGTCTCCTTCCTGATGGTCTCCTCCAGCTGAGACACAGCTCTCACCACCGTCCCCTCATATGATGGTGAATAAACTCTGACCTGTGTCCAGTCCTTGGTGGGTGGAGCAGCTTTCAGGGAAGAGAAGCTTTGAAGGAGGAGGAGGTGGTCTTCAGAACGTGAGAGCTGCTCCACCTCAGAGCTCCTCTTCATCAGCTCAGAGATCTCCTGTTCCAGATCTTTGATGAGGTCTTCAGCTTGTTTCTCTGTAGCTTTCTGTTTGTCTTGGATCTCCTCGATGAGCTGGTCCAGGTCTCTCTGAGCAGCCTCCATCAGAGCGGTGAAGACCTGAACACCTTCTCCTGTCTCTCTGTCTGCAGCATCTTTACTGATCTTCACCGACTCTTTGAGCTCCTGAATCTTCAGTCGTCTCTTCTGGATCATCTGCTGAATGTCAGCCTCGGTCTTCCCCAGCTCTGCCTTCTTTCCTTCACATTCTTCTCTCAGAGGAACAAACTCATGACTCTTGTGGTCTAAAACAGCACAGAGCAAGCAGACACAGGTCTGGTCGGTCTTACAGAACAGCTCCAGAGGTTTATCATGCTCTCTACACATCCTGTCCTCCATGTTCTCCACAGGCTCCATCAGCTGATGTGTTTTCAGTACTGAACGTGTCAGATGAGGCTCCAGGTGAGTGTGACAGTAGGAGGTCAGACACACCAGGCAGGACTTCAGGGCCTTCAGTTTGGTTCCTGTGCAGACGTCACAGGGAACTTCTCCTGGTCTGGCAGCTTGTTGCTCTGAGCTGCTGCTGCTGGCTTCCTGCTGAGCTTCATGTCTAAACTGAGAAACCACTTCAGAGAGTAAAGTGTTGACCTTCAGCTGAGGTTTGGTGGGAAACTTCTCTTTACACAAGGGACAATCATACAGAAGCTTCTCCTGTCAGTGCTGATTGATGCAGGTTTTACAGAAGTTGTGTCCACACGGTGTGGTGACTGGATCATTGAACATCTCCAGACAGATGGAGCACAGGAACTGTGATCCTCAGAGCCACAAATAATTTTCAGACTAGCTTTTAATCTCACTGGAAGTCAAACCCGAAAAATCAGTGGGACAGGATTCAATATCAGGTTAAAGTCGGATCAGATGCAAACAATGACAAACAAATGACACACATACCCAATAAAACCCTCCTCCTCCATACACCTCTGAAAGCTCAGAGGAAACAGGAAACCACAAAAAATACATCAGCCTACCCACCCCATGTCCAGACGAGGCACTGCACACAAGCCTGCTCCCAGGAACCACTGCCCGAAGAGAACCAAGACCTCTCATCACCCCAAGATCATGTTTGACGCTTCTTAGAGACGTTACCATGGAGACACATTTTTTTCAATTTTTTCAATTCTTCTCAATTCTCAATTCCCTAAAACACACACTCTAGTCTGTGAACTCTCCTTCACTTCCTCATTCATATTTATACATACACACACACACACACACATTCACACACACACACGACACACACACTTTTTCCATTTACATGAACCATTGTGTGTAAACCTTCTCCACCTATGAGACCCCTAACCTCCACCACTCTGCCTAGACCCATACTACTGTACTCCCCCTCCAAGATAAAAACATTTCCTTCTATGTGGTGTGAAGTTTTCTCCATGACTGAGTTTATCTGATGAGTTTGAAGGGAAACTTCCTGTTTACCTGAAACTCTCAGTTTGGCTTCAAAGCCAGTAAATAAGAGCAGCTGGACTCACCTGTATTGGAGTCGGTTGTAGAGAAAGAAAAGATGAACTCAGTTTATTTTCCTTCTGATAGAAACACAGAGAAGAGGCTCCGACTGCAGCTCCACTCTAAAATACTTTTATTTCCTGTGTAAAACAAACTGACTTCAAACATTGCTCCACCTCCTCATGCACTGGGTTTCCTTTCCGGTGTGTCTCTAGAACACGATCAGTGTCTGGTGACATCCTTTCCACTGCAGGTCGTGTACCTGCAGTTTACGACAACTTGATCGATAAATTCCTGAGTTGTTTTTTTTCTGTGTACTTTGATGACACCCTGATCTTTTCTTGGAGCATTTGGACCATCAACAGCATGTTCTGCTGCTTTTTCAGCACCAACAGCATATGTCTGATATAATCACGGTGTTCAGTGTGAAACTGTCATTCTACATTCAGCAAGTGAAAAAGAAAAAGTTTTAGCTCTTTCCCTCACTCTCCAAAATGTTTGAACGTCACTCAGGAGCACCCAGTGTTTAAATATATCCAAATATTCTGATCTTTTGTCAAGGCTTGGAAGAAATTTGCTGACAGATTCGTTGACTTTCATTGACCAGACCTTTCATCACATTAAGATCATGTCTGATGCTACTTACAGACGTTACAATGGAGACACATTTCCTTATAATGCTTCGGTTCTCATCCATTCCTACAACACACACACTCATCTCTGAACTCTGACGTACACACACACACACATACACACACACATACACACACACACAAGCACACGCACACACCCTAAATCTACATTTATATTAGAGAGATTAAGATGAAAGACAAAGAGTTTCTCCTCCCTGAGACTGAGACTCTAAATACATGGATTTATTGGATTTGGTCAGTTTAGTTATTACAGAGCTAAAAGCAGTGGTGGCTGGTGACGTGTTGCGCAGGGGCGCCGCCCTCCCTGTCCTGATCACCAAAAAGAACTAAGATATATATATATATAGATATATATATATATCTATATATATATAAATAAACATCTATATGTTTGCAAGTATGTAAAACTGTCTTGTGTGAAGATTAAATGCATTTTAATGACGTTTTACACCGTTTTATTTAACTCTATTCACCAGAGGTGCACTCTCAAAGGAAAAGACGTGTGTGTGTGTGTGTGTGTGTGTGTGTGTGGATTCTGGTACTTCTGAAAAAAACGTCACGTCATCTCCGATTCTTTTTCCAACCATTTGTATTGCAAGCCATAACCACGCTTGTGCACCCTGAACCACAGTGATAGGTTGTTCTCTCTGTCAGTCTGTTAAGTGAACCAATCAATGAGCTATGAGCTGACCAGTGACGTGCGGTCAGAGGAGGAAGGGGAGGTAGTGCCTCACCTGTCACCGTGACAAAAAAGAAAAAGAAAGTGTAATATTTTCCACTGTTAAGTGATAAAAATGCATTTGGAGCATGGCTACACATTTCTGCCATTTTATGGAGTAAAAATAGCCGATTTTGATTTTTTCCAATCAAATCCCGGTCAGAAGGCAGAGACGAGCTGTGCTTCCCTTCTGACTGCATGATTCAATACAAACTGGGTGGCTTGATGCATGCTAGTTTCTGTTCCTCACCAAATCACCAGTATGAACTTTACAGAAATATTTATGAAATAACAAAACTTTCTGCATCTATATAATGTATTTTATGTGTGTGTTAGAAAACTACTGCTACTGATCACACAAAAAAAGCTCGTAGAAAAATTGGCATAGTAACAATCAATTCTTACGGTTATAAATCAAACTCTTGAAGGGTCACTGCCTCCCCTGACATGCACCTCATGGATGTCACTGAGTTGTTGTAAACTGCAGGTGCACTTGTCAGTCCAAAGGACATCACCAAACACTGATGGTGTTCTAGAGACACACCTTAGAAAAACACAGTGCATGAGGAGGTGGAGCAACGTTAGAAGTCAGTTTGTTTTAAACAGGAAATGAAAATGAAAGTATTTTAGAGTGGAGCTGCAGTCGGAGCTACTCTCTGTGTTTCTATCAGAAGGAAAATAAACTGAGTTCATCTTTTCTTTCTCTACAACCGACTCCAATACAGGTGAGTCCAGCTGCTCATTTTTACTGGCTTTGAAGCCAAACTGAGAGTTTCAGGTAAACAGGAAGTTTCCCTCCAAACTCATCAGATAAACTCAGTCATGGAGAAAACTTCACACCACATAGAAGGAAATGTTTTTATCTTGGAGGGGGAGTACAGTAGTATGGGTCTAGGCAGAGTGGTGGAGGTTTGGGGGCTCACAGCAGTAGAAAGTTTACAATCAATGGTTCACATACTGTAAATGTGCTGTATGCATGCACAGACATGTCTCACAGACATGAGTAAGGGTGGTTCCCAGATGAGTGTTGTGTTTTAGGGGAGGACGAGAAGAGAAGCATTGTTTAAATTTTTACCAACTGCGGCTAAAAGTGCAAAAAATATACGAAGTTGAAATAAAAATAAACAATGTGCAGTGAGACAAAATGAGAGGAATTAGATGATTATTTACAGAATAATTTACAGTGCAGTGTTAAAGTGACGGTGCTCTATTATAGACATTATTGTTGTTACAGTGAGTGTTGCCGTACAGTGTTTTTAGTCAGTTGAGTGTTCAACGGGGGATGGAAGTTAGTGGGGTCATTGCTTTCACAGTCCTGTACCTCTTCCCTGATGGCAGAGGCACAAACAGTCCATATCCTGGGTGGATGGGGTCGGTAGCTATGCGTCTGGCTTTATGCTGAGCCCGGGAACTGTAGGCCGAGTATAGATGGCAGTCCACGATCTCCTGTGCAGTCCTCACTACCCGGGCCAAGTCATACTGCAGCTGCTATAACACACAGTCATGCTGAGAGACAGGATACTCTCAATGGTAGCTGTTGGGAGAAGCGAGGAGAGTACAGAGCACTTTAACTTCCTGAGGAAGAAGAGAATGTTTTGGCTGTGATATGTTAGCGGTCCATGAGTGATCAGAGGAGACGTGGATGCTGTCAAACCGCTCCACAGCCTTCCTTTGTTCAGTCCTGTAGTCCACTGTGTCCTCCCTTGTCTTCCTGGTGTTCAAGATTAGATTTTTCTCTGAACACCACTGTGTAAGACTCTGTACCTCCTCTCTCTCTATTGGGTCTCATCATCGCCACAGTGGTGTCATCTGCAAATTTCACAACCATGATTGTGGGATGAATGGCAGCACAGTTGTTTGTGAAGAGAGTTAGAAGTACGGGGATGAGCACACAGGCCTGTGGTGTTCCAGTGTTGACGATCAGTGGTGCAGATGTAAGCTCCTCTATCCTCACCACCAGGGGCCTGTAAGTCAGACATGACCCTGAGGGTGTGAGGGCAGTGGGTGTCCTTGGGGGAGTGGCTCCTGAGTGCAGGCTTGTGTGCAGCACCACCTCTGGCCATGTGTTGTGTGTGATTGTGTGTGTGTGTCTCTGGTTGCATTTTGTTGGAAAAAGTCAGAAGAAATAGGAAACAAATATTTAAATCAATAAAATAATTTTGTTTTTTTAAAAAGTGTTTTCTTTAATATTTCCAATGTTTGCATCTTGAATGTAGGTCATTAAAACCAGTCTTTGGTTTCTGCTGAGTAGTTTTGAAGCATCAGGAGGATGTCATGGCAGCAGAAGCCGGTGAGTTTCTTTTTTTTTTTAGATGGTAGTTGTTGTTTACCCAGAGCGCGGCCGGTATTGTAGTTCATGTACTGACTTCCATGATTATCTTCGGTGTAATTTTACGTCAGACGCCCTTCCTGATACAACCTCTATCTTTATCTGGACTAATGCCCCTTTAAAAACATTTGGATGTTAAACTATTAGATGCTTCACAGAGGAGTACAACATCTAAACGTGTGATAAGAATAAAAATCTAATGAAATCATGAGCAGGAGCCATAGCTCAGTGGTAACATTGCCATCTTTGGATTGAAGAGATGCTGGTTTGAATCCTGCTGAGCTCATGCCTTGGTGTCCCTGGAGAACACAACTAACCCTCAGTTTCTCCCACCATTGGCATCATCATTGGCTGCCTGCTGCGGTACAATGCAGCACAGAAATGTCCCAATGAAGGATTAATACAGTATAATAAATACATTTTAAAAAGTATTAGCTAAAGGACTTTTTTGTCTCACCAGGTGGAAAACGTTTGAAACGCAGCAGGAGCAGTGACACTATTCGTACTGACCGTAAGTTTCTCAGAAATGTTTGTAAATGAAGATGTGAGGTGGATGTGGAGGCTAAATGAGGTTTGATTGTAAGTTCTCAGTCCACTGGAAGTTAGGATTCAGGAGTGATTATAAAACTATTCAAGATTAAATCTGCTTTAATACAGACTTTTCATAAAAAACAAGCTTACGGTCTCATGAGTCACATCCACTGTCTTCCACACATGCAGGGCCAGGTCACGGGGCTAGCAACTTTAAGACATGACGCCCAGGCTTCTCACACCCCAACTGCATCCTCCAGCTAACCTGGGAAGATCCCAAGGCATACCCTGGCTAGCTGAGAGACATAGTCTCTTGAGCGGGTCCTCGGCTTGCCTCTGGGTCTCTTCTCTTCTGACTTCTGTGCTTGTCCTGGATTGTAGTAGTAAACACTATGCTCGAGCAAAAGAGTGTCCACGTGCAGACCTGGAGCTATGACACTCTAGGCTGCAGTTTCATGATCGACTTTGTAGTCGTTTCATTGAACTTGAATGTCTTGGACACTCAGTTAAGGAGAGGGACGGATCTGTTAACTGATCACTACCTGGTTGTGGGTTGGCTTAGATGGTGGGGCAGGAAGACGGTCAGACCTGGTGGGCTCAAACAATCAATGAGAGTCTGCTGGGAACGTCTGGCTGACCCTTCCACCAAAGACAGCTTCAACTCACACCTCTAGCAGGACTTCTTACCAGGCCCTCTTGGCCTGCGGGAGTCCAGAGGCAGCTGGACAAGGAGGAACGCAGTGTGGGGGTCGCTGGGCAAAGACCCGGGCTTAGAAGGAGTGTAGTGAAATTTACTTTAAAAAATTTCAAATAATCCTTTAGTGAGTTCATTACATTCCAACTTTGTGTTTTCACTGAGTTGAAATGCTTTTCCTGGCAATGCTCCAGTTGGAGGAAAGATGTTTTACAGATGTCAAAAAAACTAAAATCACAACAACATAAAAATACTATGTACTATCTGGTAGAAAATTTAAGATTAAGTTAGATTAATATTCACTTTGAAAACATCTTAATGACAATGGATGTCTTTAATTAACCTGATGATGAAACAAGACGTCTATCTCACATCCATTGTACGAGAGTCTTGTTCCAGCCTGTTCACACAGACTCCAAGATGCTCAACGAGAAGTGAAGATACTGAATCCTAACAATACGGCCTCTGTCCAGTAAATGCCTAGCAACCAAAAAAGCCCACCCTGACAACGAGATCCTTCAAATGTGTGTGGGTGGGAAGTTTGTGGAACTTCTGTGATTAACCTTTTGTTTGCATGAACTTCTAATGCTGCAGCATTTAATCTTTTTTACTTTTTTTTTTTTTCTCTTCTCATTTGTGTGACATCTTATTAAGAAAATTCCACAACAACTCGTACGTCTAATCTTCTGCCAGACTACAATGATGACTAAAATTAAAAGGAAGGAAAGGGAAAGCTCATTCTTTGATTTGATTTGTTTTCATCTTTTATTTTTTTTCAGTGTCGGAGCAGAGGATTCTTCTTCTGGGAGGAAACTGGTCTGACAGGAGTTCAGTGGGAAACTTCATACTGGGACTTGATGCTTTTAACAAAGATAATCAGTCTTTTTTCAGCATTAAGAAAAAAGTGGAAAATGATGAATTATCCATCATCAATTCTCCAGACCTGCAGTTTCCTTCATCAGAGTTTCTAAAAGACTGTATGAAGGTCTCAGATCCTGGACCTCATGTCTTCCTGCTGCTGGTGCAGCCTGAAGATTTCACAGAGAAACAGAAAGATGACCTCTGCAGGCTCCTCCAGAGTTTTACTGACCAATCATTCAATCATTCACTCATTCTGATTTTAAATCCCAAAAAGCAAAGTTCAGCTCTGATGGAAAATCCTCCGTTAAAGGAGATGATCAGAAAATGTAAATACAGATATTTGAAGCAGGAGAACCTTGAACGTCCAGAGCTGCTAACTCGCATTGACCAAATAATAACTGAAAATAATGGAGAGCATGTGAGAGACGAGGCGTCTGAGAAAACACAAAGGATTTGTGAGTTTAAAGCATTTTTTTTAAGAGAAAGTATTTTAAATATTTATTGAATGTCTTTATTTTTTAGGTCAGAGCGATGATCCAAAAGAAAAAGTACTCTCTTTATTCGGTGAAAACCCTTCATCAGACAGTAAGTAGATCAATCTTAGAGTTAAACATGACTTTATAAATCAAACGACTTATCCCTAATGGGGTCACGAGGGGTGCCGGAGTCTATTCCGGCTGATGTCAGGCGAGAGGCAGGATACACCCAGAACAGGTCACCAGTCTGTTTCGAAGCCACACACACATTGGCCAATTCATAATGCCCATTCAACCTAAGATGCATGTTTTTGGTGAGTGGGAGCAAACCGGAGAAAACCCATACATACATGGGGAGAACAGGGAAACTCTACACAGAAAGGCTAGTATTTCAAGCCCCCCCTCAGTCAAGGGCTGGAACCCCTGTCCTTCTTTCTGAGGAGCCACTCTGCTAACCACTGCACCACCGTGCAGCTCATCTCTGTTTTGATAAAAATAAACATCCACTGTTTCCTAAAACCAACAAATGTATTTAAAATATGTTCAGAAAAGGATTTGGATTTCTGGTTTTAACTTTAATACATCTGATAGTTTTTTGTTTTTGTTTTTCTAGAATCATCAACACTCAGAAGAACCTACAGCGATCAGAAAAAAACAGAAACTCCAACTCCACTTAGTCGTTCTGATTGGTGAGTAAAAAACGTAGTTACTTTCTCCATAAATATTATGTCTTTGGAGGAAAGCTGACGTACCTGGAGTAAACCTACAAATACACGGGGAGAACATGCAAACTCCACACAAAACACCAGTGATTCAAACCTCGTCCCATCTGTCACTCGAACTTCTAACCTTCTTGCTGCGAGGCCACAGTGCAAACTAAGGCGTTTCGTCACCAAACTTCTGAAGCTTTTTGGTGATCTAAATCAGCCACACGTCAGGAGAACATCAAACAATGCTGTCTTGTCTGAATGGCGACAATCGACCGTAAAGACCTTGATGAAAGACTCCCGCAGACTGTTAGGCAATGCATCGCAAATAGTATAATGCTGACACATTGGCGACGTCTCGCCTATGCAATGGGAACGTTGGCGCCTTCAGTATAAATAGTGGGTACTCTGCAAGTTGTTTATTGTACATATTGCTGTGAGAAAAACAATGTTCATCTGTAAACGAAGATGGCCTTGCTGAAGATGCAGTGCGATAAGATGCCTTCTTGGAGGCATCCTGAACTTCACAGCACAGCGTCACAGATCTACACACAGAAGAAATTGGATTTTCATGCTTGCAGCTACTTTTTATAGACTTTTGAACAGAGGTGGATTGTGAGCTTTTCACACACGTGTCCTTGTGCGCCCCGCCCCTTCTTCGCAGAACCAATCACACACACAGACATCTTATTTCTGTGTCCTGCAGAATCTCATCCAGCGTACGGCAGTAGTGATCTGCAGTGATCAGGTGTCTCAGTAGCTGGTCGTCCCTAGGGTGCTCTCAGAGCTCTGCGGGTGTGGTCCAGCAGCGGTGTGGTGTCTAACACCATCTAAAATGTTTCTTCAACTGCCGTCTAAAAGTAGCAGCAGACCCATGATCATTTATCTAAATGCTGTTTTTCTGACTCCTCCCAGGTCAGACATGTCTGCTGGAAGCCACCAGAGATCTGAGGATAGGTTCCGGTGCTCATTCTGTCTCCAGATGTTCACTGATCCAGTCAGCACACCGTGTGGACATAACTTCTGTAAAACCTGCATGACTCAGCACTGGCAGAGGAAGCCTCTATTTGAGTGTCCCTTGTGTAAAGAGAAGTTTCCCACCAAACCTCAGCTGAAGGTCAATACTTTTCTTTCTGAAATGGTTTCTCAGTTCAGACATGAAGCTCAGCAGGAAGCCAGCAGCAGCAGCTCAGAGCAACAAGCTGCCAGACCAGGAGAAGTTCCCTGTGACGTCTGCACAGGAACCAAACTGAAGGCCCTGAAGTCCTGCCTGGTGTGTCTGACCTCCTACTGTCACACTCACCTGGAGCCTCATATGACACTCTCAGGGCTGAGAAGACATCAGCTAATGGAGCCTGTGGAGAACATGGAGGACAGGATGTGTACGAAGCATGATAAACCTCTGGAGCTGTTCTGTAAGACCGACCAGACCTGTATCTGCTTGGTCTGTCCTGTTTTAGACCACAAGAGTCATGAGATTGTTCCTCTGAGAAAAGAATGTGAAGGAAAGAAGGCAGAGCTGGGGAAGACCGAGGCTGACATTCAGAAGATGATCCAGAAGAGACGACTGAAGATTCAGGAGCTCAAAGAGTCGGTGAAGATCAGTAAAGATGCTGCAGACAGAGAGACAGCGGAAGGTGTTCAGGTCTTCACCGCTCTGATGGAGGCTGCTCAGAGAGACCTGGACCAGCTCATTGAGGAGATCCAAGACAAACAGAAAGCTACAGAGAAACAAGCTGAAGCCCTCATCAAAGATCTGGAACAGGAGATCTCTGAGCTGATGAAGAGGAGCTCTGAGGTGGAGCAACTCTCACGCTCTGAAGACCACCTCCACCTCCTCCAGAGCCTCTCCTCCCTGAAAGCTTCTCCACCCACCAAAGACTGGACACAGGTCAGAGTTTATTCACCATCATATGAGGGGACGGTGGTGAGAGCTGTGTCTCAGCTGGAGGAGACCATCAGGAAGGAGAGGAAGAAGCTTGATGTTGAGGCTGGGATGAAGAAAGTTAAACATTTTTCAGTAGATGTCACTCTGGATCCTAAAACAGCAAATCCTTACCTCGTCCTGTCTGATGATGGAAAACAAGTTCATTACAGTGATGTGAAGAAGAGTCTTTCAGATAATCCAGAGAAATTTTATCCAAGTGTTTGTGTTTTAGGAAGTCAGAGTTTCTCTTCAGGCAGATTTTACTTTGAGGTTCAGGTTAAAGGAAAAACTAACTGGGCTGTGGGCGTGGCCAGAAGGTCCATCAGCAGGAAGGGAAAGTTCACACTGACTCCTCGGAACGGTTTCTGGACTATAGCTCTGAAAAATGGAAATCAGTACCAAGCTTGTGCTGATCGTTCAGATCATCTTCATTTCCTGTCCGCTCCTGAGAAGGTGGGGGTGTTTGTGGATTATGAGGAGGGTCTGGTCTCCTTTTATGATGTAGATGCTGCAGCTCTGATCTACTCCTTCACTGGCTGCTGCTTCACTGAGGAACTCTACCCATTGTTAAGTCCCGGTTTAAATCATGGAGGCAAAAACTCTTATCCTCTGATCATCTGTCCTTTCAATCAAACAGTCTGATGGTTTCTCCTGAAGCTCCATGAAGAAGGAATCAGTAGTTTCCTTTTCCTACATGCTTCTCTCTAGGTGATCTAATCCTCAAACCCTGTCCTAGGTACATTCTGTCTGTCCATCCTGGGAGAGGATCGCTCCTCACCTTCTCTTTAATGTCAGTCCTTCATCAAGGCTGTGGAAGGAAACCACTGATCCCTACAGAGACCTACAGAGACCTCCTGTTAAAGATTTGTCAGATTAATACAGAAGTGGACACAACTGTTGATATCTTTTGGTCAGTGACAGAAAAGCTCACATCGGTCACGGACATAACTTAACACAACCAACAATGGACACAACCAATTAAAACCAGACATTGTTTTTCAATCAGGCTACAACAGAATTATTACAAAAATAAACACATAAAACAGGCCCTGAAAAAGACTGAAAATATCGGGTGTGTTTCTTATGATGGTGGTAAAGAAGGACCCAGATTCATAGCCAGTTTTAACCAGATCGATGCAGGTAACAGGAGTACAGAACCAGACAGAGTTCAGCAGGAGGACAGACCAGACGTAGAGGGATAGCAGGACAACAGGGTGCAGCAGGAGCAGGGTGAGGGACCACACGTGGAGGGACACCATCATGGCTGCAGAAGGAGTACATGACAGCAGCAACACAGTGCAGCAGGGTGATTTGACAAAGAAGTGAAGGAAACCAGAGCTTAAACAGCAGGGGAATGATGAGACACAGCTGGTGAGTGTGGATTATGAACAGGATTAGCAGTGAGGAGATATTCCAGTTGAGGAGGATCAGTTGAGTAGACAGTGTTTTGAAAAGGCATGTCCACTTCTTCTTCTTTCTTTTCTTTAATTGTGGATGCAGCCAAACTGCTGCATTATCGCCCCCCGGGGACAAGACGGCAAAAATTTGAGACAGCCCCATTGTCTGGAAAAAACGGAGCAAAGCCCCCCCGAGCCCTCCCCATGACTCCCAACCAACAAAATACTGCTGAAAGAAACCTCCCCCAAGCCGCAAAACTCCCAACAATAACCTCTATTTTTGCACCATACCGCTCACAATGGAAAATAACAAGTTCAGCTACCCCTACCTCAGACACACACACACAGATATAGTATTTACACACACAGTGACAGCAACTGTGGCGTCACTAACTCCCATCAGAGTGTTTACCCAAGAGCCTAATCCTCAGCCCCTGAACTCTCCTCGCCCCACCAACTGGCATCATGCCCCCCACTATCCCCTGTGCTTTCCCTCTGAATCCCACTCCCTCTGCCAGTGCTGAAGAACCCCCTTCCAAACCAATGTTTTTTCGTCCCTAGAGACAAAACAACGGTCTTCTCAACCACCTCTCCTTCACCTGCACTCTTTGCCACCCTATCGGCCCGTTCATTACCCCCAATCCTAGCATGACCCGGCACCCACACAGACACACAGTACCTGACACCAAACCTCCCACAACAAGCACCAGGGATACTTCACTCTCCCCAAACAAAGACCCCTTACAGTGCTCACTCGAGCGTCGAAAAACCATTAGCCACTCTGGCTAATCCAGCTTAATTTTTACTAGCCACATTGAATTTGCTTTAGCCACTCATTCTTTTTCAGTCATGATATGCTCTGTATCATAAAGTGTTAGTTTATGTTTGACAGTAAATGTACATAAGGCTTTTAGTTTTGTTTTTAATGAATCTGGTGTGATTCATGGCAGAATGTGTAATTTGATGAACATTATTAATAAAATCTGTGACTTCTAGTGGCAGTTTTGTGTAATCATTGAATAGCTTTCTAACCAGAGACTCCCATCCTGAAAATATTTATTTTCACTTTAATCATAGAGATCATGTCCTCTTCTAGTATTTCTTCCCTAAAGTTGGAGCAAAAGTGTGCCTTTTGAAGATTTGCCATTCTTTTTCTATTATGTATATATGATAATTGTTGTGTAGGAGAGGGAATGAGGAGGATCCAAATGCAGGTTTAACAGTTTATTAAGTGTTGAACAAAGGAATCCACAGCAGAGAGATAACGGCTTCAGGCAGTGCTGGATGGCCAAGAGGAAGGGCTGAAGGTTCCTGTGAGGAGAATAAGAAAATTAGTCTGATATCAAAATTTGACTCAGCTTAGAGGTGGTCAGTTTACCACTAGAATCGTTGAAGACCTGACAGAGACTGTGGGTGACACCAGGTCTTTTATAGCCACCGGTAAGTCTGTGCAGCTGGGAGCAATCAGCCAATCCTCTCGTTAGAAGCCATCCAGCACCTGTGAGTTTTGGGGGAGAAAAAAAACAAGCAGGCCTAAAAGGCCTCACACCACAGTACCCCCCCCTCTACGGACGCCACCTGGCGGACCACCAGGCCTGTCCGGAAAGCGGCGGTGAAAGTCCCGGACCAAGCCAGGGTCCAGGATCGCTGAACGGGGCACCCAGCACCGTTCCTCTGGGCCATAACCCTCCCAGTCCACGAGGTACTGTAGACCCCGACCTCGGCGACGAACATCCAAAAGACGGTTGACCGTGTACGCATCCGAGCCGTCGACAAGGCGAGGAGGTGGAGGGGGAGCAGAAGGAGGCTGGAGGGGACTGGTAGAAACCGGTTTGATCTGAGAGACGTGGAACACAGGATGTACCTTCATGGAAGAGGGCAGGGCGAGCTTTACCGAGACCGGGTTGACCAGCCGCAGGATCCGGAAAGGGCCAATGAAGCGGGGTGAAAGCTTGCGAGACTCTGCCCTGAGGGGAATGTTCCTGGTAGACAGAAGGACAGACTGACCAACCTGATATGCTGGGGCTGGCTGACGGTGGCGATTAGCTTGGCGCCGAGCCCGGCCGCAGGCCTGTTGGAGGGCCCTCCTAGTTTTCCTCCAGATCCGACGACACCGTCTGATATGGAGCTGCACCGAAGGGACAGCCAGCTCCTGTTCCTGATCCGGGAACAATGGGGGTTGGTACCCCAGAGAAGCCTCGAACGGGGACAATCCTGTGGAGGAACTAACTTGGGAATTATTGGCATACTCAATCCACGGGAGATGAGACGACCACGTGGACTGGGCAGAGGCCAACACGCACCGTAATGTGGATTCCAGGTGTTGGTTAGCCCGCTCCGACTGGCCGTTGGATTGGGGGTGGAAGCCAGATGACAAGCTGACGGAAGCCCCCAGCGCCTTACAGAAGGACTTCCAAACAGCTGATGTGAATTGCGGACCCCGGTCAGAGACTATGTCCAGAGGGATACCATGCAGACGGAACACATGGGTCACCATGAGCTGGGCAGTCTCCAAGGCTGAAGGGAGTTTAGGAAGAGGCACCAGATGTACAGCTTTGGAGAATCGGTCCAAAATCGTGACCACAACAGTGTTACCTTCTGAGGGAGGGAGTCCGGTCACAAAATCCAGTGCGATATGGGACCAGGGACGACTGGGAACCGGTAGGGGATGGAGCAGCCCCGCAGGAGGACGATGAGGGACCTTGCCCCGGGAACAGGCAGAACAGGCAGCGACAAAATTCCTAGTGTCTGCCTCCATCGTTGGCCACCAGAACCGCCGCTGAAGAAGCGCCATTGTACGGCGAATCCCAGGGTGACAGGACCACCGGGATGCATGTGCCCATAGGAGAACCTGGGAGCGGGCAGAGGATGGCACATACGAACGGTTAGCTGGGCCAGTACCTGGGTCCGGATCATGCTGCAGACCATCCCTTATTGCAGTCTCGATCTCCCAAGTGATTGCCCCAAAGACGCAGGAGGGGGGTAGAATGGGCTCCGGCTCCGATCTGGACTGATGACCATCATGCAGGCGGGAGAGGGAGTCAGGTTTGGTATTGCGGTTGCCCGGCCTGTAAGTGAGGGTAAAATTAAAGCGTGTAAAGAACAGCTGCCACCGGGCCTGTCGAGAGTTGAGTCTCTTAGCTGCTTGGATGTAAGCGAGGTTTTTGTGGTCTGTCCAGACCACGAATGGGTGTTCTGCGCCCTCGAGCCAGTGCCTCCATTCCTCGAGTGCCAGTTTGACTGCGAGCAGTTCTCTATTCCCCACATCGTAGTTTTGTTCAGCTGCAGAGAGACGCTTAGAGAAAAAGGCACAGGGATGGAGTTTGCCATCTTCCTGATGGTATTGGGACAGCACAGCACCCACCCCTGAATCCGAGGCGTCCACCTCCACAATAAACTGCCTCAAGGGGTCGGGCTGGACCAGAATGGGGGCCGAGGTAAACCTCTTTTTAAGCTCAGTGAATGCACCCTCTGCTTGGGGAGACCAAACGAACAGTCTGGCTGTGGAAGTAAGCTGGGTAAGGGGAAGAGCTACCTGACTGTAATTGCGAATGAAACGCCTGTAAAAATTTGCGAAACCCAGAAATTGTTGTAGTTTGCGACGGGTGTTGGGTCGAGGCCACTCAGCCACCGCGCTAACTTTTTCGGGGTCCGGGCAAACCTGCCCAGCGTGTACAATAAAACCAAGGAAGTTGACGGACTGAGAATGGAACTCGCACTTCTCAGCCTTTACAAACAGACGATTCTCAAGGAGTCGCTGGAGTACCGCACGGACATGGACGATGTGCTCCTCAACAGTGGGCGAAAAAATAAGAATGTCGTCCAGATAAACAAAGACAAAACGATTAAGGAAGTCACGGAGCACATCGTTAATGAATGCCTGGAAGACTGCGGGAGCGTTAGTTAACCCAAAGGCATGACCAAGTATTCGAATTGGCCCAGGTGGGTGTTGAACGCCGTCTTCCACTCGTCCCCCTCCCGCATTCGGACGAGATGGTAGGCGCAACGCAGATCGAGTTTTGTAAAGACCCGGGCTCCCTGAAGTAGCTCGAACGCCGAATTAATGAGGGGCAACGGGTATTTGTTGCGAACGGTGATGTTATTAAGACCCCGATAATCGACGCACGGACGGAGGGAACCATCCTTCTTACCCACAAAAAAGGACCCCGCTGCTATGGGTGCCGAGGAAGGGCGGATAAGCCCCGACGCCAGGGACTCATTGATGTACTTCTCCATCGCCCCCCTCTCTGGAGCAGACAGATTGTACAGGCGATTGGCGGGTAAGGTTGCCCCAGGGAGGAGGTCGATGGCGCAATCATATGGCCGATGAGGCGGGAGAGATTGTGCCCTCTCCTTACTGAAGACCTCTTTGAGGTCATGATACTCTGCCGGGATAGACGCAACGTCCACCGGGTCGATTGAGCCTACCGTGTCAGAAGAGATGGTTGTCACGGCAGATTGGAGGCAAGTTGCATGGCACTGATTGCTCCACCCGACGATACGCCGGTTTTGCCAGTCGACCTGTGGATTGTGCAACCTAAGCCAGGGGAAACCTAACACAAGGGGTGAGCCGGGTGACGAAATAACGTTAAACGAAAGGTGCTCACGGTGATTACCCGATACCACCATCTCCAACGGGGAGGACTGGTGGGTCACCCTGGTGATAACGTGTCCATCGATCGCCGTGGCATTAATGGGTTCTCCGAGTGGTTGGGACTGGAATCCACACTGACGGAGAAAATCTGCGTCGATGAAGTTGCCGTCGGCCCCGGAATCCACCAACGCTTCGACCGGAAAAGAAGAGGAACAACCAGAGGTTAGTGTCACAAGAATCATAAGCCTAGGGGTACCATGACATCTAGTTGTGCCCACCCGTAACCCTAGGTCTACCGGTGGGCCCCGTCTTTTGGGCGACAAGGGCAAGCTGAGAGTAAGTGACTTCTCGACCCGCAATAGAGACACCTCCCTTCTTTTAGTCTAACCTCTCTTTCCTTTTTGGTTAGATGCATTTGTCCCAACTGCATTGGTTCTGTGGAAGGCTGCTCAGCCTCTTGTGGAACAGATGCAAATGCCCTAGGTGGGGGGCAGACCGAGGAAGGCTGTCGATGGCTGTGAACTGGAGTAGGGTGTAGGGCCCGGGTGGTATTTTCATATCGTTTCTCTCTTTGACGGTTGTCTAACTGTATTGCCAGCGAAATGAGTTCCTCCAATGTGGATGGGGTCCCCCTGCCAGCTAGCTCATCCTTCAGAGGATCATTCAGGGCATTTAGGAACACCCCTCTTAGTGCCTTCTGTCCCCAGCCAGCCTCTACTGCTAGGGTCCGGAATGAGATGGAGAACTCCGCCACAGATAGAGTTCCCTGGGAAAGGTGGAGTAGACGCTGGGAGGCATCTCCAGCCCGGTCCGGCACCTCGAACATGGTTCTGAATAAACTCAGAAAATCAGATGTTGAGCGATCAGCCAGGGGGGCTGCCGCGTCTTCGGCCTCGGCCCACTCCAGTGCCCTGCCCCGAAGAAGACCCACAATGTACAAATTCTTAACTTTGTCTGATTCGAAGGTCCGTGGTCTTAGAGCAAAGACATTTGAACACTGCAAGAGGAACCCACAACATTTCCCCAGGGTTCCATGGAAAGGTTCCGGGTCCGTAATATGGTGGTCCATGAGTGGGCTGGGCATAGCTGAAGGAGGTGCCGAGGCTGTGGACAGAAAAAGAGAACTTAGATTATTTACCAGTGGTAGCTCTAGTAGTTCTAGAACTCTGGTGTTTCTAGTGTTAAGTGGTATCAGTTGTGATCTTGAGGGGACCTGGGGTCTCGGCCATCTTGAAGCGATGGGTCCTGGGTGCAGGCTTTTGTGCAGCGCCTCCTGTGGTGATGTTGTGTGTGTGTGTGTGTGGTACTCTGGTTGCATTTTGTTGGAACATTAAACGTGTTTGCATCTTGAGTGTAAAACTATTTTCAATTATTTTATTAGGTCATAAAATCCAGTTCATGTTTCTGCAGAGCAATTTTAAAAAAACAGCAAGACGTCATGATGGAAGCAGCCGGTGAGTTTTTATTCTAGTAACTATTTTAATCCAGTTTTTATGCAGATGAAGTTCTGTGTACAAATGTTTGTACATTTAGCTGTGAAATCTCATTTTGGAGAAAGACAAACAGATTGTTGACTGACATGCTTATTTTAGTTTAGCTTTTTATATTACTTCACAAAGTGATAGCTCTAAAACATCATGAAAAAAATACAAACTAATAAAACCTCATAAACCAAGGGTTATCCTACTCACCACCTTCTTATGCTGTTTGGCTACACTGTCACTAATCTCCTTCAGATTACACCGCCTACTATCTGTGTACTCATTCCTCCACTCTTATAAGTCACTGTATTTTAGCCTTTTCTTGAAGAAAGTATTCACTAAACAATTTCTATTCTTTTTGCAAAGTCGATTACCATCTGTCCTTCTGCATTCCTGTTCTGGAGACCAAACCTGCCCGTCACCTCCTCATCATCTCTGTTTCCTGCACCAACGTAGCCTTTGAAGACTGTCCCAATAACAAGAAAATCTTTAATAGTCCCATAATATGGAAATCGTAAGAATTAGGATGCAGTGTCTAAAGCTATTTTACCACCACAGGTTGATGCAGCTGAGCAAGTTAAAAACCACACCAGTTACTTATCAAAAACATACACAAACAAAACTTAAACATGCAGAGGAAAGCATTGAGTTGAGTGGAGGGGTTGGTGGGATAAAGTCAGATGTTAGCCAGGGGATAAACAAAGCAATCACTTCATGAAAACATTTTAGAGGGAATATGAGATAACCAACCTTGGCCAAGGCCAGTCACATTGAGTTCAGACTAAATAATCAGGCTATTTTAGCTTCAGGCAGAATTTTTTTCATGCATTCAGTCTGTCAGAGAACTCTCAATGGCGACTCCAATCAGACAAAACACAGGGGGGTTAATTTCCCATACAGACGAGCAGCCATACTCTCCAAGTATGGAGAGTTTGCGGATCAGTTTGTGGACCTTAGCCAGGCTGCTCCTCGTAGCCCTAATATCCTTGGGGTGAACGTCTGCCGGTCACCCTCGCTGAAGTCTTGGTCCAGGCTGCCGAAAACATTCTACCGAGCAGGTCCGGCAGCTTGCCAATTGCTGCTAAACTTTCCAAAACATCTGGTATCCACCTAAGCCGATCAGTAGAAGCATGATGGTCACTAATCCAAACGTGTAGATGTCTTCCACGTCCTCGATGGACCTCACTAACAGGCACACGACTTTCCACTTATTCCAGGCGTCCATCCCGTAGCCAGCCATGAATGTACCATGAGGACGCGAGGGTTCCCCTCTAGCCGTCCTTCGCGTAAAAAAAATGTAATCAGTCCCTCTGAAAGCCCAAATGATCCGGTCCATGTTGATAGATTTTTGCAGAGTGAGGCTCCACACAGCACGAGGCTTTGCGACAATCAAGACAATACAATGTTGGGAGAGGACACAGGGAAGAGGAGAGACAGAAAAAGTGTCTGCTTCCCTCGAAAGCCAGACAAAAAAAAAGAGAGGGGTGTGGGGGGAGTCTATTCTAGGGATGCTCTGAATCACTTCATCAAGGTCTGACCAGAATTTCTCTTTCTCCTCGATCTCACATCCTACCTGGGGAGCATACCTAAAAACAAAGTTTAACACCACCCCTTCAATTTCTAGTTTAAAGCTCATCACCCTGTCTGACCTTCTTTTTAACCTCCAGAACATTCCCAACAAACTCTTCCTTCACAATAACTCTTACACCATTCCTCTTCCTATCTACAATGATATCAACCAGTCCATCCTGGACTAGATGGAAAGTCACTTCAGTCTCTTTATCTGTTATACTCTGTCATTGCACTACAGTTTACATTTTTATTCCAAACACTCTCAGTTTTGTTTACATTTTGTTCATTTTTATCCCGGTTTACATTTTCTATTTTCATTATTTTTATTACTATGATTAATATTATTTGCACATTAGTACCTCAGCAAGTTCCTAGTATCTGAATCTTGTTCATTGACCATGGTGATAAAAGTCTTTTTAATTCTGATTCTGGACACACAGGATGTCTACTTTCATTCTCTGCATCATGTCAACTAACTCTCTACCTTTACCCGTCATAGTCCCAACATTCAAAGTTTCTACCCTAAGTACTAGACTCCAGATGCTTCTCTTTTCTCTCGTTCGACAAACACGTCTTCCTCCTCGTCCTCTTCTACCCGTTGTTGTTGATCAACAGCAGCGATGATGGTCATTATTCACTCAGGCTGCAATTGATCTGGAATGGTATTTTTGTTGATAACTTGCATAATAGTCTAAGTGCAGTTTTATGTAGGATCCCCTTCCTGACACAACCTCTGTGTTTATCTGGGCTAATTCTTGTTGCACAAACATTTGTATATTAAACAATCAGATGCCTCACAGAGCAGTACAACATCTAAATGTACATAAGAATAAAAACTAATGGTAGTTTATTAGCTAATGAACTTTTTTGTCTCACCAGGTGGACAATGTTTAAAACGCAGAAACAGCATGACACCACCTCCTGACAGTAAGTTTCTCTGAAATTTTTGTAAATGAAAATGTGAGGTAGATGTGGAGGCCAAATGAGGTTCGGTTGGAAGATCTCGGTTCACGGGAAGTTAGGATCCAGGAGTGATTATGAAACCATTTAAGATTAAATCTACCATACTGAAAACTTTTCATAAAAAAAAAAAAAAAAAAAAAAAAAAAAAAAAAGGCTTAATGAGTCCTCCACCAGAGAGAGACAGGGACCATTTCACCTTTTCCCCAATCCTACCCAATCTGGATCACCTGCGCCTCATTCATCCTGCTGCATATTTAAAGGCAGCCTCACCAGCATTCCTTGTCAGGTCTTCATTCCTACCTGCCTTGGCTGACTAGAGACACTTATAGATGTGTTCTTGTCGTTGGAAAAGCAGGAACGTTATAGCATCTGTAAAGAGAAAGTTACTGAGAAGTGGCAAAAAGAATGGGAGAATGAGCGGCGGGGCAGACAGCCTTCAGTTACTGGCACTAGGTGCCCTGACACTTCTTGTCGTAGAGCTGAAGTTGTTTTCACTAGACTTAGACTTGGGCACTGTGCCCTGGTGGAGAGTTTGAAATTAGTCGTTAAACATCCTAGTGGGCTGTGTGAGTGTGGAAAGGCTGAATCGATTGCTCATGTAATGTTGTCATGCAACAATTACGATCGAGAAAGAAGACATCTTTTTGTACAGTTGGCAGATACAGGTTTAACCGATTTTTCACTCAAGTCATTGTTGTTTTCAGAAGAAAAACAAGTTGGAGAAGCCGTACTTTTTATCTACGCCGCACTGGCCTTTTTTCAAGGATCTAATGTCAAACTTTGGTATACCTGTGGAGGGCAGCATTGCGCACTCGAGCATATAGCCTGCCGGAAATCATTTGAAGAAGAAGCCTTGGCTGACCCCCTATCCAAAGGATATCCTTTTGAAACTGAGAAAGACTCCTTGAAAATGTTACTGATCCTTTTTGACTATGTTCCTTTGTTTACAGCCTTGCTGGATACTTTGGTTTAATAAATCCTTGTTTGTTCCGCATTTGGGTCCTCCTCCTTCCACATCATAATACTTAAGTTCTCATGTGGACTTTGTTGTAAACTTTTCACATCATTTAGTGAATTTATTAACATTCCAACTTTGATTAGATATTTCTGTTTAGTTAAAAATACCATTAATACTATCTCTCTGTATTTTCTTATTAGTTACTAATCGTCATCATCCATATAATTCATTTTGCTTGATTCGTTCATTCTAGCATACATCAGGGTGTCTTTGACAGTAACAGAACACAGTACAAGCAAGTTTAGCTCCAACAGATATGCTCTCCATGTTTTACCTGTCCATCATGGAGAGTGTGCTGTTCGTTGCTGTGGTCGCCTGAGGAGCTGGTATTAAAAAAAAAGGATGCCAACAGACTAAACAAACTGATAGAAAATAGGTGGCTCTGTAGCTAGCTTAGCCCTTGCCTGGTACAGTTGGTGCAAATATGTTTTAAAGATGCCAAAACAAAAATTAAAATCACAACGACATAAAAATACTATGTACTCGTACGTCTAATCTTCTGCATACAATGATAATTAAAATCAAAAGAAAGGAAAGGGAAAGTTTTCTCTTTTATTTATTTTGTTTTTATCTTTTATTTTCTTTCAGTGTCGGAGCAGAGGATTCTTCTGCTGGGAGGAAACTGGTCTGACAGGAGTTCAGTGGGAAACTTCATACTGGGATTTGATGCTTTTAACAAAGATCATCAGTCTTTTTTCAGCGTTAAGAAAAAAGTGGAAAATGATCAATTATCCATCATCAATTCTCCAGACCTGCAGTTTCCTTCATCAGAGTTTCTAAAAGACTGTATGAAGGTCTCAGATCCTGGACCTCATGTCTTCCTGCTGCTGGTGCAGCCTGAAGATTTCACAGAGAAACAGAAAGATGACCTCTGCAGGCTCCTCCAGAGTTTTACTGACCAATCATTCAATCATTCACTCATTCTGATTTTAAATCCCAAAAAGCAAAGTTCAGCTGTGATGGAAAATCCTCCGTTAAAGGAGATGATCAAAAAATGTAAATACAGGTATTTGAAGCAGGAGAACCTTGAACGTCCAGAGCTGCTAACTCGCATTGACCAAATAATAAGAGAAAATAATGGAGAACATGTGAGAGACGAGGCGTCTGTGAAAACAACAGAAAGTTTAACACAAAAGTTTTGTGAGTTTAAAACAAATTTTATTAGAAGAGAAAGTATTTTTATTATTTATTATTTATTTAATGGCTTTACTTTTTAGGTCAGGCTGATGATCCAAAAGAAAAAGAACTCTCTTTATTTGGTGAAAACCCTTCACCAGACAGTAAGTAGATCAATCTTATAGTTAAACATGACTTTATAGATTAAAGTTTATCAAAACTTTAATAAAGATAAAACATCAACTCTTTTCTAACTTTTTAAAAAAACATCAACTGTAATTAAATGATGTTTTTAAAGGATCTGAATTTTTTTATTTAAACTTCAATACATTAATGGTTTTATGTTTTTTTTTTTTTTTCTTTTGAAGACCAAACACAGAATGAGTCCATCAGCGAGCAGAGGGAACAAAGTGTTTCATCTCCAGACAGTCAGAGTGTTCGGTGAGTAAAATGTTTTCCTAAAAAAATAATAAAATGTATGAAGTTATGAAGAAAAAACTTGATGTTTTTGTCTCACAAATTTATTAAAAATGTTTTCCTACCAGATAGTTCAGTAAAACTTATTGTGTTGATATATTGTTACTGCATTACTTCAGCATAGTGAGATGGATTTATCAGAATCAGAATATACTTTAATGATCCCACACATGGGGAATTTGTGTGTCACAGCAACAACTTCCTATCTGCTAAGTGAGTCGTTGTAGAGCCCGATCACGTACGGAAAGAAAGACCTCCGGTAACGAGATGTTCTCGAGCGGAGCTGTCATCTTGTTACCTGTGAAATTATTATTCAGGGGTGTTTGATTCAGATGGAGCACTACTGACAGCCTACATGTGGAATGGACAGTCTGACACTACATCTTAATTTAAATGAATTTCAGTGAGATTAACATTATAATAAATATTGATAATAAATATTAATAACTAACTAACTAAATAAATATTAGATAAACGTTAATGATAATAACATTAACTTTAAATATCCCGTGTATGTGTGGGTTTTCTCAGGTTTCCTCCCACTCTCCAAAAACATGCATGCTAGGTTGATTGGCCACTACATGATTGCCCCTAATAGTGAGTGTGTGTGTGTGTGTGTGTAGTTGTTTGTCCCCGCGGCAGAATGGCGACCTGTTGAGGGAGTACTCGCCTTGAATCAGCTGGGATGGGCTCCAGCACCCACCGCAAACCCAAAAGGAATAGAGAGTTAGGAAGGTGACTGACTTAAAATATTTATATTAAATATTAATTAAATATGAATCACTCAGAGATCAGGTGAGGAGCTTTGTCATCCAGGAAGGGCTCGGAGTAGAGCCACTGCTTCTCCAGGTCAAGAGAAGCCAGGTGGGAAGGTTCGGGCATCTGGTTTGGATGCCCGCCTCCCACTGAGAGGTGACCCAGAAGCAGACTCCAGACGCGCTGGAGAGACTAAGTCTCACAGCTTGATAGGGAACATCTCAGGATCCTTCAAGGTGAGCTGGAGGATGCAGCCGTGGTGAGAGAAGCCTGGGCTTCCCGTCTGAGACTGTTGCCTCTGCGACCCAGCCCTGGATAAGCAGAAGATGACGTAACACTAAAGTCCTAAGCTGGTGGTTTGTAAGCAGAGGAAAACCTTTTGTTCTTGTTAGATTAACAGCTTGACCAAATTATTTTTCTGATTTTTAAACAGCTTGAAGATGTCCTCAGGCACAATGCTTTGTTTTTATTTTAGTGCAGTTTATCTGTTCTTTTTGTGTTTTTTCAGGGTTGGTGCAGGAAGAAGGACCCAAATGCAGATTACAGTTCAAGCTGGTTTATGGAAGGGAAGCGGGGTTTGGGTATGAGGTAGTCTGGCTAGAGACCAGAAGGTTGCAACAATGGCAAGGAAACATTTGGGTTTTCATAACAAGGTTCCACACAAAGACAGAGACTGTCTAAAAAAGTAGTAAGGGAGAGTAGGACTTACAAAGACTGGGGACAAATAAGAGGCAGATTTGGCAGAAAAAACAAAGAGAACCAAGTGGAGTTAATACGGCAGGAAGGATTTGGACCGGAGGCTAGGAGAGGAGGGACGATCCCCGATAGTGCCTTCCTCAATAAGGCCCGATAGTGCCTTCAATAGGGAAGGCACTATC
The DNA here is from genome assembly GCA_902685375.1 of Neostethus bicornis. Taxonomy (NCBI): domain Eukaryota; kingdom Metazoa; phylum Chordata; class Actinopteri; order Atheriniformes; family Phallostethidae; genus Neostethus; species Neostethus bicornis. Next base: position 1,144,583 of record LR738548.1, read on the forward strand.
GGGGGGGGGGGGGGGGGGAACCAGGCATGTCGGGGATATTCCTTTTCCATCACTGCTATGGCCCAAAGTCCAGCTCTTAAAGTCAAATTCAGGATGACTTAAAAGGTAGATCTTATATCAGGGGTTTTGGCAGCTGGTCAGCTCTGGAGGGCACTCTTAGAGCATTGTGGGGCACGGTCCAGCAGTGGCATGGTGTCTGAACAGATCAATCCTTCAGAACACTCAGTCACTGCCCATGTCCCTTGCCTTCTTTCACACCAACAATCCTTACATTCTGTCTTATGAAGCAGCCCTCTAGGTCCACACATTTCTCAGACATTTCCTCCACTTGGTTAGTGAGCTATTTAACTTGGTTCTGCAGATTGGTATTTGTGAGTCCACCAGCTGAGTCCACCATTTTCTTCAGCTTGTCATTGGGATGGTCACCTCTAAGAGTATTGCGCATATCAGTTGTTGCCTTGGTTTGGGCAGCAGGAAGTTCTGCTGTTACTGCTAGCATTTTTCTTACCTGCTTACTGCTAACCGTACTCCCTGTAAACCCCTCTAAAAGACCCAAAGTGGACAAAAAAGATGAAAAAGAAAACACACACAATTACTTAACAGGACAATTTCAGGATGTCCATGATGCTACATTGCTACGGCCTTTTTGCATGAAAGGGAGTGTGTGTGTATGTGTAGGAGGAGAGGGTAAGAATTGAAAAGGAGAACTTTGAAGTAAATGTTTCTGTATACTGGTCTCTTTAAGAAGAAGCAGATTTTCTTTCTAAATGCTGTTTTTCTGACTCCTACCAGGTCAGACATGTCTGCTGGAAGCCACCAGAGATCTCAGGACCAGTTCCTGTGCTCCATCTGTCTGGAGATGTTCACTGATCCAGTCAGCACACCGTGTGGACACAACTTCTGTAAAACCTGCATCACTCAGCACTGGCAGGAGAAGTTTCTGTATGATTGTCCCTTGTGTAAAGAGAAGTTTCCCACCAAACCTCAGCTGAAGGTCAACACTTTACTCTCTGAAATGGTTTCTCAGTTCAGACATGAAGCTCAGCAGGAAGCCAGCAGCAGCAGCTCAGAGCAACAAGCTGCCAGACCAGGAGAAGTTCCCTGTGACGTCTGCACAGGAACCAAACTGAAGGCGCTGAAGTCCTGCCTGGTGTGTCTGACCTCCTACTGTCACACTCACCTGGAGCCTCATCTGACACGTTCAGGTCTGAGAAGACATCAGCTGATGGAGCCTGTGGAGAACATGGAGGACAGGATGTGTAGGAAGCATGATAAACCTCTGGAGCTGTTCTGTAAGACCGACCAGACCTGTGTCTGCTTGCTCTGTTCTGTTTTAGACCACAAGAGTCATGAGTTTGTTCCTCTGAGAGAAGAATGTGAAGGAAAGAAGGCAGAGCTGGGGAAGACCGAGGCTGACATTCAGCAGATGATCCAGAAGAGACGACTGAAGATTCAGGAGCTCAAAGAGTCGGTGAAGATCAGTAAAGATGCTGCAGACAGAGAGACAGCAGAAGGTGTTCAGGTCTTCACCGCTCTGATGGAGGCTGCTCAGAGAGACCTGGACCAGCTCATCGAGGAGATCCAAGACAAACAGAAAGCTACAGAGAAACAAGCTGAAGACCTCATCAAAGATCTGGAACAGGAGATCTCTGAGCTGATGAAGAGGAGCTCTGAGGTGGAGCAGCTCTCACACTCTGAAGACCACCTCCACCTCCTCCAAAGCTTCTCCTCCCTGAAAGCTGCTCCACCCACCAAGGACTGGACAGAGACCAGAGTTTATCCACCATCATATGAGGGGACGGTGGTGAGAGCTGTGTCTCAGCTGGAGGAGACCATCAGGAAGGAGAGGAAGAAGCTGGTTGCTGAGAAGATAAAGAAGGTCCAGCAGTTTGCAGTAGATGTTAATCTGGATCCTAAAACAGCTCATCCTTACCTCGTCCTGTCTGATGATGGAAAACAAGTTCATACTGGTGATGTGAGGAAGAATCTTCCAGATAATCCAGAGAGATTTTCTCAATGTGTTTGTGTTTTAGGAAGTCAGAGTTTCTCTTCAGGCAGATTTTACTTTGAGGTTCAGGTTAAAGGAAAAACTGACTGGGATTTAGGAGTGGCCAGAAGGTCCATCAACAGGAAGGGAGACATCACACTGAGTCCTGAGGACGGTTTTTGGACTGTTTGGTTAAGAAATGGAAATGAGTATGAAGCTTGTGCTGATCCTTCAGTCCGTCTCCATCTCCAGTCTGCTCCTGAGAAGGTGGGGGTGTTTGTGGATTATGAGGAGGGTCTGGTCTCCTTTTATGATGTAGATGCTGCAGCTCTGATCTACTCCTTCACTGGCTGCTGCTTCACTGAGGAACTCTATCCATTCTTCAGTCCCTGTCCTAATCATGAAGGTAAAAACTCTAGTCCTCTGATCATCTGTCCTGTGAATCAAACAGTCTGATGGTTTCTCCTGAAGCTCCATGAAGAAGGAATCTGTTTCATCAGCAGTTTCAGTCTGAGAGAGTCTGTAGGTGAAGTTTTACTGGTGGACTGATGAGGTTGGAAATGTCTTCAGCAACAAGTCACCAGTTCTGTTTCCATGTGGATTATTCTGTAGTTTCTTCTGTCTGTCTCCATGTTTCTCTGTAGATGATCTAATCTGTAATTCCAGTCCTAGGTACATTCTGTCTGTCCATCCTGGGAGAGGATCTCTCCTCACCTTCTCACCGATAGTCTGTCATTCCTTCTGCAAAGCTTTAGAAGAAAACAGTGTGAGACTGATGAACAAAATGCATGGCCAAGAACGATCCGGTGTTGAAGTTAATTTTGTTGAAGCATCCTCTACTCCATGTGATCTTTGGTTGCTATGGTTACAGTGTATTGCTCTTTCTGTCTGTAAATAAATGATTAAATATTCTGACTGAGGACAGATTATAAGGTGACATGTATTATTTTTCTCAGAGATCTACTGGTCTATCAGGGTGGATGTAATGGGGGCCGCTGTCCTAAATGTTTTCCTTCATGATCAGTGTGATGAATGTTTACTGAAAATAAATCTGATTTAATGAATGTTTCTCTCAAGTTTTTTATTCATTCAGATATTTTATATAAAGTTTCTTCAGTTGCTGCAAAAAAATGAAAGAAGTTTTAATCTGATGAAAGAAAAGATTAACTTTAAACTGAACAAGATCCAAAAACTCATCATTAGTCACAGACTGTCAGTAGCAAACATCTCCATGTTTCCACAAGCACATGGACCATGCACTCTAGGCTGTAGTTCTATGATCCACTTCATAGTTGTCTCATTGAACTTGCGGCCACATGTCTTGCACACTAAGGTAAAGAGATGGGCACACCTACACTATTAACTGAACATCATCTGGTTTTGGGTTGGTTTAGATCGTGGAGAAACGAAGCAAATCAAACCATGCAGGCCTAAACGATAAATGAGGGTTTGCTGGGAACGTCTGGTAGATCCTTCCACCAGTGATATTTCAACTCACAACTCCGGCAGAGCTTCTCACACATACCGAAGGAGGTGGGGGACATTGACTCAGACTTGACTCTGTTCTGTACCTTTTTTGTTGAGGCAGCAAGTTTGGGCTGTCGACGCAACGTCATCGGTGCCTGTCGTGGCGGTAACATCAAACCTGCTGGTGGACAACGTCCGACGTGCGGTGAACGATGCCATCAAAGTGAAGGAGGAGTCTTACCGGGCCTTCTTGGCCTGTGGGAGTCCTGAGGTAGCTGACAGCTACTTTAACTCAGAAAACAATCCTTTGGCTTTAATTTACTTTTATTGTGAAGGTTTTCATCTGTGATCTCTGAGCTTTTTTTTTTGGATCAATTGAGTTTAATAAGATGGTTTAAATGTGTATTTATTTCTACTTTTATTCATTTACAGCTTTTGCGAGCTCAGAATAAAGTTTCTGTATTTTTAAAAATATGTTACAAACAAAACAACACATAAAAACAACAATGAGTAATTTAATATTTACAGTAAAAAAAATTGTTCCAACTCATGGAGGAGTAAACTTTACAGCTCATGTCGTCATGACAACCATTTCACCAAGTGCTCTTTAGGTTTAAAACAAAACAAGAGGGCGTGGCCACGTTTGACTTTGATTCAATGTGATGTCACTGTGTCTTTATCACACAATCATTCCAAATGACATCATTCCAATCCAAGAAACAAGAAGAAGCAGACGTTTGATTTGTGGATGAAGCCAATTTAATTTGTTAAATCATTTGAACTTATTTTACTGGTTATATTTAACCAACCCCTCCAGAACAACCAATTTCTCTTGATGGTGGCTTGCACCTTACATGGCAGCTCCTAACATCAGGTATGAATGTGTGTGTGAATGGGTGAATGTGAGCTTCACTGTAGAGCGCTTTGAGTGCCTACGCAGGTGGAAAGGCGCTCCACTGCGTGGAGAAGGTGGTGGAGCAGAGGACATCGGCCAAGTTAAGATCTGTCCTGTCCAACCAGAGTCACCCACTGTACATGGTCTTTTCCAAACAGAGGAGCTCTGTGAGCACCAGACTGCGCTCACTGAGATGCTCCACAAACAGACTGAAGAATTCTTTTGTGCCTTATGCAATCAGACTTTTTAATGCAGCCACGTCGGGCAGGAGCAGTAGAGAGCTGCAGTGATTTTACTGATTCCTACTGTTTTTACTGTTTTTACACATTAACTTTTACATTCATTTACTTTATCATTTTTAGCCTTTTTACTTGTTTTATTCTGTCTTATCTGTTTTATCTTTTATTTTGAACTGTTGTAATTGTGTGTCCTGATATGTGAGAATGAGAGCAACAGATGCCATGGCAATTTCCCTTGGGATCAATAAAGTATCTATCTATCTATCTACTTTGTATCATAAGTAGAGTCCAATTACAAATTTCATTTCATTCCACGTTTAGATGTTGTACTCCTCAGTCAAACATCTAATTGCTAACCATCCAAACGGTTGTGCCATGGGCATTAGCCCAGATAATCACAGACGTTGTGTCAGGAAGTGCATCCACCGTAAAACTATGCCATGTACAAATATGCAAGTCAGTTTGAGAAATACCATACTGGACCGGTCATGGCCCGGGTTAACAACGACCACCATCTGTACTGTTGACAAACAGGATGTCGGTGGAAATTGGACTACTGGTTGTTTAGAAGAAGAGGAGGGAGACATTTACAGGACTTAGGGTGAGAACTTTGAATGTTGGGACTATGACAGGTAAAGGTGGAGAGTTAGTTGACATGATACAGAGAAGGAAAGTAGACATCTTGTGTGTCCAAGAGACTAGATGGAAAGGCAGCAAGGCTAGAAGTCTAGGATTGGGATTTAAGTTGTTCTATCACGGTGTCGATAGAAAGAGGAATGGTGAAGGAGTTATAGTGAAGGAAGAGTTTGTTGGGAATGTTCTGGAGGTAAAAAGAAGTTCAGATAGGGTGATGTGCCTCAAACTAGAAATTGAAGGGGTGATGTTAAACGTTGTTTGTGGGTATGCTCCACAAGTAGGATGTGACATAGAGGAGAAAGATAAATTCTGGTCAGACCTTAATGAGGTGATTCAGAGCATCCCTAGAAGTGAGAGAGTTGTTATTGGAGCAGACTTTAATGGCCACGTTGGTGCAGGAAACAGAGATGATGAGGAGGTGATGGGCAGGTTTGGTATACAGAACAGGAATGCAGAAGGACAGATGGGGATCGACTTCGCAAAAAGAATGGAAATGGTTGTAGTGAATACTTTCTTCAAGAAAAGACTGGAACACAGGGTGACTTACAAGAGTGGAGGCGGTGTAATCTGAAAGAGATCAGTGACTTTGAAGTTGTAGCAGGAGACAGTGTAGCCAAACTGCACTGGATGGTGGTGTGTAAGATGACCATAGCAATGAGGAAGTTTAAGAAGATGAAGGGAGTGCAGAAGTCTATATGGTGGAAGCTGAAAAAGGAAGAGTGTTGCTCGAATTTTATAAAGGAGTTGAGACAAGCTCTTGGTAGGCAGGAGATGCTTCCAGAGGACTGGACAACTACAGCTAGTGTGATCAGGGAGACAGGAAAGAGAGTACTTGGTGTTTAAAACCACACTCAGAAGCGTTTTTATAAGGGTTTGTGTGGATGTGGTTATGTTGAAAACGGTTAAGTGTGTAAGCAAGGGTTTTTCTGAAACGAATGACAACAAAAATACATTTTCAAAAACACCAGGCTACGTGTGGACATGGCCTCAGACTGATTTGATTTTCTTGAGTTTTGCAAGTGTGTTACACTCATCATAGTGTAACACACGCAAGCTATGTATAGACACAGATCTCTGTACGAACATGCCAGCGGACAGCCTCGACACGGATCTGGAAATCAACTTCATCACACATGGCAAAACACATCCAAAAACAATCAAACATACTAACAAAAGCAATGATCTATACAGACTGCAGCACACATACCCCCTGTTCTGCATGTAAGCGTCCTGGGAAACTCTGTGCTTGTTTGCCATAGATACCACAGCCTTAAGTTCCGAATTATAAGCCAATTGTGATGTAATGTCCTCCGATATGTACCCAACATGGTGTAGTAATATTTGTATGTAATGTTGGCCGTATAGTGTGCTAGTTTCAACCATTGATTATCGTCCTCATGGTGTTCGTGTTGTATTACAGCTTGCTGGTGTCTGGATGGTAGTAGGATAGACTCCTCCGGATCTGCTCCCAGCGTATTAAACCATAGGCCTCCTAAAGATACAGGAAAAAATATAAATAGATATAAAAAGAACGAACAACACTAGATGTTAGTTGTCTCCGTTCCCATCACTCCCTTCAGTGGGAACGGAGTTTCCACTCTCCTCAGTAGGCGTCTGCTGCGAGATTTAATGTAGACAAGCTCTCAGTGATGCATGGAGATCTGCAAATAGTGCTAAACAGTTTTAAGTCCAATTAGTTCTGTTCCATAATGCTTCCCAAATTATCTTTTGTAGCTGATTTAATAACAGAAAAGCCTGGTCTGCCTGTGGATCCCACGTTATCTTATCTCTTAACTGTAAGTCCCTGCCAAATATTCCTTCTTGAAGTGGCTACAGTACTTGTACATAGTCTGGGTAGGAGTACTCTGCAGATGTCACAAAGCCCTAAAAATGACATTATCTGCTGATTGTTCTGTGGCCTTCAGGCTTCCTGAATTGCAATCCTCCTTTTCTCTACTAATATTTTTTAGTTTGTCAAAACTTCTTTCTCTGCCTGTCTGATGAGTGAAGGTCACAAAGTTAAATATTATTATTTTTAATTAATTTATGTTCCGTATAGGATTAAAACATCAGTTTAACATCAGTTAGCCAGTCTACAGGCAATCTACAGCTTAGATTCCAAACATCGTCTATGTAAGCACCTCCTCTCGTGTAATTTTTTTTTTTTTTATTTTAGAAATCAAGTAATCTACAGAGAGTGAAAAGGCATTATCTTTGTAATGGAAATGTTATATTAAACAGCAGTATTTAACAAACATTAGTAGTTGATCGTTAAAATCTGAACAGTTTAGTCTCTCATCATAGTGTATCAATGATCCTGTGGTCTGCTGGGTTATGCTGGGTTACTTCAAGGCTGAGATTACTCTGAACTTATATAGTGGGAGGGTAAACCTTCAGTACAGCAATGCATCGAGGTTGTATGGCCAGAATCGTAGGGAGAGATCTCTCCAGGTCTTTACATATGCACATTTGATCTATACAATAAACTTGTAAAGAAATCAGTCGACTTTGTCTTCCACCGAGACTGTTTTCCACAACAATATCAAAACATATCAAACCAAACTTATTCTAAAAACACAAAAGAGTTTTAATAAAACTACTGCTATCTCAATCTAAAAATTAAGTATGTACATTTTTACAACATAAAATTAGTAGTCATGTCTGACTATCACAATAAACACATATCTGCAGATTTAAACTTACTTTAATATTTATAACTTCTATTTATTCATCAATTAATTTATTTATTTATGAAATGCACAAAGTTCAGCGCAAATCAACATATTTTCTCAACAAAAATTGTAATTCATCCTGTACAATTCTCTAATTTTACCACTTTCTAAACTACTGTGCTGAAATATGGGGTTCTAATTAAAAAAAAAAAAAATCAACTCTGCAAATTATTCGATTAGAGAATAACATAATTGTTGTTAAGGCTGGAGTTTTAGATCATACTTAATGCTCTGATCTTAAAAGATAAAATACTTAAATTTAACAAACTAGTAGAATTTAAAAAAATGTTTAAATTATGTTTCAATTATGTTTCAAGTTCATCAAAAATCATCCGTCTCCTGTTGTGTTGTAATATCATCATAATATATTATTATATTACTACGGGCTGCAAATAGTGTGTGTTAATAACGAAGCAGGTTTTCTTCTGCTGACAAATTACTGACAAACATGAGAATGGTAGAACAGTGAAGTAGTGTAAAAAGATCAGAAGTGTGGTTTCATGTCTTTAAAGTTAATTCAGACAGAGCATGCAGCCTGAAATGTAACAAAAAGTAGCTGCTAAAGATGGAAACACCATCAATTTAAACAAACACCTCAACAAACCTTAAATTTAATCCCACTGATTATTTGGACTTCACTTCCTGTGAGATTAAAAGCTATTAGTCTGAAAATTGTTTGTGATGATTTTAAAATCTTTGTGGCAAAAAAATTGATAAACACTCATGGCGATGACTCGTGGCCATGTCTGAGCTGCCCTCATGATCTTCTTTCTAAATGCTGTTTTTCTGACTCTTCCCAGGTCAGACATGTCTGCTGGACGCCACCAGAGATCTGAGGATCAGTTCCTGTGCTCCATCTGTCTGGAGATGTTCAATGATCCAGTCATCACACCATGTGGACATAACTTCTGTAAAACCTGCATCACTCAGCACTGGCAGGAGAAGCTTCTGTATGATTGTCCCTTGTGTGAAAAGGAGTTTCCCACCAAACCTCAGCTGAAGGTCAACACTTTACTCTCTGAAATGGTTTCTCAGTTCAGACATGAAGCTCAGCAGGAAGCCAGCAGCAGCAGCTCAGAGCAACAAGCTGCCAGACCAGGAGAAGTTCCCTGTGACGTCTGCACAGGAACCAAACTGAAGGCCCTGAAGTCCTGCCTGGTGTGTCTGACCTCCTACTGTCACACTCACCTGGAGCCCCATATGACATGTTCAAGGTTGAGGAGACATCAGCTGATGGAGCCTGTGGAGAACATGGAGGACAGGATGTGTAGGAAGCACGATAAACATCTTGAGCTGTTCTGTAAGACCGACCAGACCTGTATCTGTTCGCTCTGTGCTGTTTTAGACCACAAGAGTCATGAGTTTGTTCCTCTGGAAGAAGAATGCGAAGGCAAAAAGGCAGAGCTGGGGAAGACAGAGGCAGACATTCAGCAGATGATCCAGAAGAGACGACTGAAGATTAAGGAGCTCAAAGAGTCGCTGAAGATCAGTAAAGATGCTGCAGACAGAGAGACAGCAGAAGGTGTTCAGGTCTTCACCGCTCTGATGGAGGCTGCTCAGAGAGACCTGGACCAGCTCATCAAGGAGATCCAAGACAAACAGAAAGCTACAGAGAAACAAGCTGAAGACCTCATCAAAGATCTGGAACAGGAGATCTCTGAGCTGATGAAGAGGAGCTCTGAGGTGGAGCAGCTCTCACACTCTGAAGACCACCTCCACCTCCTTCAAAGCTTCTCCTTCCCTGAAAGCTGCTCCACCCACCAAGGACTGGACAGATGTCAGACTTTATCCACCATCATATGAGGGGAAGGTGGTGAGAGCTGTGTCTCTGCTGGAGGAGACCATCAGGAAGGAGAGGAAGAAGCTGGTTGCTGAGAAGATAAAGAAGGTCCAGCGGTTTGCAGTAGATGTTACTCTGGATCCTAAAACAGCTCATCCTTACCTCGTCCTGTCTGATGATGGAAAACAAGTTCATACTGGTGATGTGAAGAAGAATCTTCCAGATAATCCAGAGAGATTTTCTTACTGTGTTAATGTTTTAGGAAGTCAGAGTTTCTCTTCAGGCAGATTTTACTTTGAGGTTCAGGTTAAAGGAAAAACTGACTGGTCTTTAGGAGTGGCCAGAAGATCCATCAACAGAAAGGGAGCGATCACACTGAATCCTCAGAACGGTTTCTGGGCTGTTTGGTTAAGAAATGGAGATGAGATTGGAGCTTTAACTGGACATTCATTATGTCTGCATCTCCAGTCTGCTCCTGAGAAGGTGGGGGTGTTTGTGGATTATGAGGAGGGTCTGGTCTCCTTTTATGATGTAGATGCTGCAGTTCTGATCTACTCCTTCACCGGCTGCTGCTTCACTGAGGAACTCTATCCATTCTTCAGTCCACATCTGAATCATAGAGGTAAAAACTCTAGTCCTCTGATCATCTGTCCTGTTAATCAAACAGTCTGATGGTTTCTCCTGAAGCTCCATGAAGAAGGAATCTGTTTCATCAGCAGTTTCAGTTTATTATTTTTCTCAGAGATCTACTGGTCTATCAGGGTGGATGTAATGGGGGCCGCTGTCCTAAATGTTTTCCTTCATGATCAGTGTGATGAATGTTTACTGAAAATAAATCTGATTTAATGAATGTTTCTCTCAAGGTTTTTTTTTTTTTTTATCCAATCAGATTTTTCATAAGAAGTTTACTTCTACTTCTTCTTTACTTCTAAGATTTCTTTCTACTTTTTATGCTGAAATGACCAGTAAAACCAATAAACAAAAAACATGGGATTCAATAAAACATCTAATCAGAAACAAATACAAACTAATGGAATTTCAAGTTCTTTTTGGAACCAAAATGAATCAAAAGTAGATCATTTAAATAAAATCACAGATAGTCTTTATAATTTTTTTGTTACGGTTGAACCGACATTAGCCAGTAAAATGAATGTGGATGATGAGAAGGAGCTTTTCAACGGTCCAATTAAAAGAAATGGAACTCCATGTTTTTTATGTGGAGTTTAAGAAAAAGGTTAAAGAATAAATTAAAAAGGGTTAAAAAAGGGTCTCTAGATGTTACCTATATGGACATGTGCATTGTTAATAACTAATTACCAAACTTCTGTACATATTTTAATTAGCATGAGACTAACTAGAAATGAGTAGATCAGAGGAACAGCACATGTTAGAGGTTTTAAAGTCAGAGAGGCCAGACTGAGATGGTTTGGACATGTGCAGAGTAGAGAGAGAGAGTACATCGGAAGTGTCAAGGTTTGTTGTGTGGATACAAAGCATGACAGTAGATGCTCCAAAGAAAGTCTTTTATTTAACAAATCCAAACTGCAAACAAGCTTGCGCCGAGCAAAATACTAAACATCTCAAAACTTAGAGCTTGAAAATACGAGATTCACTTCCAAACATCAACAGACAAGTAGAGGAGATCAGAAAGACAAGACAAACCCGCAGGGGAGTGAAGAAAAGAAACCCCTTCAATACCAGCCAGGAGAAAATAGGAACCAGGTGAAGATCATTAGGGAAGAAAGGTGATCAGACCAGGAAGACACACCCAAGGGGAAGACACAGCACCTGAAAGCAAATAAAGTGACTGATTTCAAAATAAAACAGGAAATGAACAAAAAACACTCTGACTGGGATGCTCAGTTTAGAACCACCAGAAAAGAGGCCTAGAGGAAGACCAAAGAGGAGGTTCATGGATACAGTGAAGGAAGACATGAAGATAGTTGGTGTGACTGAAGAGGATGCAGCAGATAGGGTTAGATGGAAGAAACTGACTGGCTCTGGCGACCCCTAAAGGGAAATGCCGAAAGAAGAAGAAGAAGATAAGGCAGGTAAAGAAAATAATTTTGCTACCATCTAATCTACCGGAAACATTTCTCCAGGGTGACTCCAAACATAATCATCAAGTATACGGGAGTGAAATAAGCAGCATATGAGTCATCCTGTCTGCTGTGTGAGAGTTTGACCCCAGAGGAATCTTCATTCCTGCAGCTAGAAGGGTCCAAACAATGTCATTTCCATAGTTTTATCTAGATGCTTGTGTATGGTGTATTTTTAAGATAATACACATTAATCTCAGTCTCCATCAAGTGGAGGCTGACAGTGGGCAGCAGTCACAGAATCCAACTCTCTTCTCTAATGAACCTTAAAGCTCAACTAGCTGGTCTGAGTGTGACTTTTCAGGGCTCGTCATTGGACTCATTAATTCTTCTCTCAGTGTGCTAATAGCAACTAGTACTTCTAGCTGCTAGCATTAGCTTCCTGGAAGTCAGTTTGGTGACTTTGATTTTTTTACATTTTTAGTCCCAGATGACTGTCTTTAAATTTCTAGGTTTTAAAGAAGAAATTTGATGTGAAATAAAAGCTAAAATTTGTAGCTTTCAGAACAAAAAAGAAGGATCCAATCAGAGCTCAGCTCAGATACGACCGTTCATGGTTCTGCTCACACCTAAAGTAGCTGTGATGTTTAATTATGAGAACAAACACCATGATGGATGTGTAAAAAAATGATGTTTGAAAACATGAAAGACTTTAACATTTTCTAATTTAGAGACTTTATTGAACATTTCAAAGGTTGCAGGAATCTGTTTCACAACAGGTCACTCTCGGCTTCATACAGGTATGAAAAAATCCACAACCCCTCGTTCCATCCTCTGAAAACAGAAACATGTGAGACGCTTCATGAAAAGAACCAGTTAAGAAGTCGATAAACTAGTGCTACCTTGTGGATGCAGGACTCACCTTGTTTGAAGCAACTTCTTGATCCTTTGTTGCAACGCTCAATCGTCATTCTGTTGTCCGGTTCTTTTAACCAACACCTCATGGGATATGTTTCAACTGGACACAAAATAAGAAAAGTTTAGACCAGATTACTCAGAAACCCATTCATGCAGGAGCTTAATAATCTATGCTGGTCCAAGTCATTTTATTCTATTTTCGGTCAAAACAACACATAAAAACGTTGTGTTTTCTTCTTTTTACAAAACATATGTTATATAACTCTATTAAATATAGTGGTGGACTGTCAGGGCCTTCAAGGTCTTCTCTGGATTAAAAAGGTCTCTGGATTAATCACTGATGTTCATTGTTTGGTTTGAAAAAAACAATTTAGAATTCTGAATGATCTTTTTGCTTCTTTTCAGAACTTTATACGTTTGTATTTTCTTTAAATCTAGAAACAAACAGATCTTTCAGGAGTTTAGCTTAAAATAGCTTTTAAAACCATTTTTTCATCATATCATGATCTTTATTTAAACATGAGATGTTGTTTTGTGAACTTCATCAAATGAAACAAATAAATGAATTACTCTATTCATCCCTCACCGGGAAAATTTGTGTGCTCCACTCCTTACACCGCAGCAGGCTGCCCTTCAAAGGCGCCAATGGTGGGAGAAGCGGGGGTTAGGTGTCTTCTCCAAGGACCCTAGACGTGCTCTCCGTGGGACGCAAACCTGCAAACTTCTGGTCCGTGCGCGAACGCTCTAACCACTGAGCTGCCATCTCCTCATAGGCTTTACCGGTGTAAAAGCTTGCCAAAAATAGCCAGGAATCTTCTATGCCACTCTCCACGGAAGTCTTTAGTAAAAGGCGAAAGACTTGTGCGGGAAAAAAAAATTAATCTCTGATTAAAATCAAAGATTTAATCTAACCAAAAATAAAAAGTGGGATCAGGTCTTTAGTTTGAAATGATTCTAGGATGAATCATTTCTAAAATGTCTGTATATGTTTTAGTAAATGTTCTTAGTTTTTCAGTGAGTAAAGTTGCAGGTGGGAGGATGTACCTGTGCAGAGTGGGAGCAGCAGAAGCAGCAGCAGGTAGAACTTCATGTTTCTGGATTTCCAGCTGAGAAGAAGAAGTAAAAGAAGCTCAGTGAAGCTTCACTTTTATCACCAACTGAAACACAAAGATCAACGAATACAAACATGATTGGAGGACACAATGGGCTGTACACAGTGATGTTACCAATGGTGTAACATCACTGTGTAATGTCGTTTTGTCTGGTTTAATGAAGGCAGGGTTTGATGACGTGGCAACAGGACACTCCAGGCCGCAGCTCCGTGATCAATTTCAGTAACAAAAATGGTTGCAGGTGAACAAAAATGTAAATGTTATCTGATTTAAATAAAAAAGGAGTCTGTATTGTTTCAAACTGTGAATAAAATGTGTTTTCTGACTCCCAAATAACAAAGTTTAAATAGTGAGATGAATTGTTCTAATTTCACTATCTTTTATTACAAACATGTTTTTTTTTTTTTTTTAAGAATTTTTTTTAAATCTTAATTGAAATCCAGTCAAGTGAAGTTAACAGGAGTGATGCGTTCTCTTCTTCTTGAGACTGTCAAACAGGCCAGGTCTGTCTCTATGATAAAATGCTTGGATATTATTTCTTATCCAGTATATTATTATGTTTTGCTTAGATATTAAAATTATTTTGTTTTGCTTTGATATAAGTTACTATGTTTTACTTACGTATGAAATACTTTGTTCTTCTTTTATACTGTTTATTTTTTCATTTATATTCTATGTTGAGATGTTTGAATGTTCTTCATAAGAAATCAAGTGTTTTTAAATGATCCTTTCAGGATGCCAAATATTTCTATGATTTTTTACTGTTTGTAAACTGGTGTAGCCTTTACCTGCTGTCAGGGAGGGGTTGAGCTGATAGCATGTGAGGTTAAGTTGAGGTCAACTGTTAGTCATCAGATCGTGCACCAGATGTCGCAAAGATTAGAAATAGTCAGTGAGAGAGGAAAATTAGAGCTAGAAGCACCTGTCTCTGGTTTGTGACGCTACTGTACACATTGTATAAAAACTCTGATGTGACGCAGCAGAACGCTGCTTAAAACCTGAATGATTTGTGCACGAGGCAGCAGTTAGGAGTACCTGGCCTTGCTGATCGTTTGGATCAGAGACCGTAGATCACAAGATCTGTGGGACTTAGTTTGTTTTATAGTTTAATAGACCCACCGGGGTAAAGAGGTGGCTTTCTTTTAGTTATTGTTGTTAGGAATGTAACTTTCTTGACATAAAAAAGTAACTGTGTTTGAGTAATAAAACCGTGTAAAAGGGTTTTCCTTGAACCTAACTCGATCCAAGCCCAGGTCCAGGAAGGTGTTTGTTTAACTATTACAGAACACAGTTTAATCAAGACTGCAGGATTGAGGCTGATTTGATCTGATTAACGGTAAGTTACTGAATTATTTTTGTAAAATTGGAATAAAACTTATTTAAATGTTCAAACGCTGGTAAGGAGTGATTGATCTCCAGGTTGATTTGTTAATGTTGAATTATAGACCTGCTCTGTAGCGTTTATCCCTCGTGAAAAGAATGCAAAGAAATCAATAAAGAAATTTCGAATAGATTGAGCAGTGAGGTTTAAGCAGGAACCCCACGCGCTCGGTTTCTCAAGAACAATCTTGCTGCTGTCTGTTGGACACTAAACACTGCGTGTTAGGTTGAAGACCCCCTCGAAAAATGAGATGTCACATCTCAAGGGGCTTATGCTCCTAAAAAATAAATAAAAAAAACGTTTTACGTTATCTTAACACCTCTGCAGTAAAAACTAATCCAGTTATGACTCCATATTTTTTTGTCTTCATTTAATGCTTGTCGTGTTGCTCCCTCACAGTTTTTCTTTCACTCTGGTTTCAGAGGGAGACACAAAGACAAAACTTGTGGAGAAAAAATATTTTCAATAAAAACTGTTTGCTTGTGGAAAAACATCAAATAATGATGCAGTCAGCCCCCTCACGCCCAGCCACGCTCCGGTCCTCCCCTACAACCACCACCTGAATACGTCGCCCCTCCAGCCACTTCCTCAAAAAGCTAAAAGTTAAGTTCCATTTTATTTGCACGCTTTGCACATGCACACAAACACAGTAACACATCTAAGAAGCATGCAAACTGCCCCCACACAGATGTAAGTACCACACCCTTTTAGTAACCGCCTCTTATTGAACAATAAAACATGCTGCTTTAAACAGAAAAGCTCCCCACACTTGGGGGTCCACACCACAGCATACAGCTGCAGTGTAACACCCTCAGCGCAGATGGAGAGTCCTGAATCTCCAGAACAAAGTCAAATCTAAATGGTCTGACTGCATGAAGCAGACATGGCGGTATTCTGGCTGCTTGTCTCCTGATTCCAAAATGTTTTACAGCAACATAAAGCTGCTAAAAGCTTGTCTGAGGTTCCTTTACGGATTAAAACATACATGATCAGATCTGCAAGAGGACTGATGTTGATCAAGAATTTAATGAAAGTGTGAAATTCCAGGCTAATTACTCTCAGAAAAAAAAAGATTGTGGGCAAAAAGAGCAGAGTGTAAATCAAAAGCACGGCAACAAGAATGGCCACAATCCTTCGTTTTTCATCAGCAGGGACACTACGAGCTGAAGACAGTGCTTTGATGGTCCCTACCAGGAAGAAGATGAACAGAGGGAAGGGCAGGAGTAAAAATACAACCGGAAGGATGTGAAAGTCAGGGATTGAAAAATATGAAATGAGCCATAAAACAAGTGGGACGAGCCAAACCCCAACACAAACAACCAGAGAGGTCTTTATGTTTCTTCTGAATCTGTACCACAGCGGCCAGGCGATGATCAAGTACCTGCAAACAGAGACAGACAGAGCTGATGAGGAGCATCAGAAACACAAGGAGAGACTTTTAGAGATAAACTTTTTATTTACCTTTCCATGGAGATGCACATCATGAACCCAACACTGACCAGCCAACAGTAAAGTTGAAATAATTCTGAAATGTGATCATGGCGAACTTTCTCTATAGCCAGACAGCAGAGCTGAATGAGATCAGTGACCAGAAGGTTGATGATGTAAACTGGAGGAACGTGACCTTCCTGAATCTGCAGAAAAACATCCTCACATGTCAAAGAAGAACCTTAAAATATTTCCTAAAACATAATAACCAAGCTGAAAGGCTCTTCTGGTTCTCTGCTTCAGGAGCATTTCAGATCCCAAGGGACTGTTACTAACTTTAACAACCAGTGGCGGCTTTGGTAAAAAACAATATTGGGAGGAGGGGGCGGGGGGTGCACACATTTTTTAAACACACAGACAAAAAAATATATATCAATATTTTGAGATCTTCTCTATATAAAAGATATCACATAATATTACATGAATAATTAAAAGTTTTATTTTCACATGTATATGATCCACCCTGCTTGAACCCTTCTTTCTTTCTTCTTTATTTTTTTCCCTCGTTCCGGTTTTCACCGGAAGAATTAAAATAAAATAAAGCGGTGTTAAACGTTATTAAAATGCATATAATCAGACAATTTTACATACTTAAAAACATATACTTTTATTTATATTTTATATATATTTATTATATTTAATTTTTATTATATTTATATATATATACACAGTATATATATTTTTATATATTTATTATATATTATTTATATTTATTTATATTTACTTATATTTTTCAAGATGGTGCTGTCCAACATGGCTGCCTCGGTACTTCTGTGCAACCTTTTTTCTCTGTTTTTGTTGGTAAATGGTGTATCAGCGTGCTCTTACACTCGTGAAGAGCTCTTAAACCTCAGAACATCGACCCCTACGGACCTACTACCAGTTTTTTTAGTGGTTGCGGCAGATTTTGTCCAAATATTGGCTAAAAAAGTGAGAGGCTGGAAGAGAGGAAAGCGTGCGGGAGTCCTCGTTCGTCTCCGCAGACGTGGCTCGCATACGCCTTTGCCGAGTCTTTTTCTCTCTAATGTCCACTCACTTACCAACAAGATGGACGAGCTAGCGCTGCTAATGCGACGGAACAGGGACTTCTCTTTCTCCTGTGTTCTATGCTTCACGGAGACATGGCTCAACGAGCAGATCCCGGACTGCGCGCTTCAGCTGGAGGGATTTCAGCTCTTCCGCGCTGACAGACAGAGGGATTTCTCCGGTGGAAAAACAAAAGGTGGAGGGCTCTGTTTCTACATCAACCACTCCTGGTGTTCGGATGTGTCTGTGATCTCCCAGCTTTGCTCTCCGGTTCTGGAATACTTCTTTTTAAACTGTAGACCATTTTATTCTCCACGGGAGTTTGCTTCATTCATTCTGGCTGCTGTTTACATTCCGCCATGCGCAAACGTGCACGAGGCCCTACGCGCGCTCGCGGACCAAATTCTTTTATGCCAGGTTTGATGTCTCACTCTCCTCCCCCCTCACTGATTAACAACCTTCAGACACTTTGAAGCCACTCCCCTCCCCCACCCAATTAACAACAGAGGTCACTCCAACTGACCAGCCCTCCCCCTCCACTGCTTTCTTGGTGACAAAACAGGATGTGCTCAAGCTCTTCCACAAGCAAAACCCTCGGAAAGCTTCGGGCCCAGATGGTGTCTCCCCTGCCACCCTGAAACACTGTGCTGAGGAACTGTCTCCAGTTTTCACAGACATTTTCAACACCTCGCTGAAGACATGCCACGTTCCAGCCTGCTTCAAGCTGTCGACCATCGTTCCTGTCCCCAAGAAGCCCCGTATCACTGGACTTAATGACTACAGGCCTGTGGCGCTTACGTCTGTAGTCATGAAGTCATTCGAACGCCTGGTCCTCCCTCATCTCAAGCACTTCACCTCTCCCTCTCTGGACCCTCTGCAGTTTGCCTACAGAGCCAACAGGTCTGTAGACGACGCCATCAACCTGGCCCTCCACTTCACCCTGCAGCACCTGGACTCCCCGGGAACCTATGCCAGGATCCTGTTTGTGGACTTCAGCTCTGCATTCAACACCATCCTCCCTACCCTGCTTCAGGACAAGCTCTCTCAGCTCAACGTGCCTGACTCCACTTGCAGGTGGATTACTGACTTCCTAACAGACCGGAGGCAGTGCGTGCGGCTGGGGAAGAATGTCTCCACCTCTCGGACTATCAGCACAGGATCTCCACAGGGCTGTGTCCTCTCTCCCCTGCTCTTCACCCTGTACACCAACTCCTGCACCTCCAGCCATGACTCTGTCAAACTGATCAAGTTTGCAGATGACACCACTCTCATTGGGCTCATCTCTGATGGCGATGAGTCGGCCTACAGGATGGAGGTAGACCGGCTGGTGTCCTGGTGCAGCAACAACAGCCTGGAGCTCAACGCTCAGAAGACAGTGGAGATGATCGTGGACTTTAGGAAAGTCACAACACCCATTACCTCCCTTGCACTGACAGACTCCCCCATCACCACTGTAGACTCTTTCCGCTTCCTCGGCACTACCATCACACAGAACCTAAAGTGGGAGCCATCCATCAGCTCCCTGATCAAAAAGGCCCAGCAGAGGATGTACTTTCTGTGGCAGTTGAAGAAAGCCAAGCTGCCCGCCCAGATGTTGGTGCAGTTTTACAGAGCCATCATCGAGTCTGTCCTCACCTCCTCCATCACCGTGTGGTACGCTGGAGCCACAGCCAGGGACAAACACAGACTGCAGCGCATTATGAACTCTTTATAACCTGGATCCCCACATCTCTTAGTCACTTCCCTCTTGTCACTTTACTATCTTTATTATTTTTTATTATTTTCTATGACATTGAACTACTTTTCTTTTTCTTCTGAGCACTCTTAGTTTTGTTAAAATTATTATTATTATTTTTATTTATTTTATTTTTATTATTTTTATTTTTGCACACCTGTATCAAAACAAGTTCCTAGTCTCTGATATTTTTCACTGACATGGCAATAAAAGCATTCTGATTCTGATTCTGATATACATGTTTATGTATTTTTCTATTGTTGTTTTTGGTGAACAGGACAGGAGGGGGCACATGTCACCAGCCGCCACTGTTAAGAGGTTTAAAAACCTTTTTTGTTTTTTTCCATTGCATTCTTACTTAGTTTAGTTTGGGTCTGTATTTAATTATATATCTATAATTTATTTATATGTGTCATCTATATAATTATTTTTACTGTTCACTCTAGATCTACAGTTAGGATCAGAAATGTGTTCTGGTTCACCAGCTGGAACCCACTTATAAGATGAAAAGATTCACACCAGAGAATAAAATCCAACGATGGCCATGAGAATCAGAAGAAGTCCAATAGAAATGATCATCCATTCGACTACATTCCATGTGATGTCATCTCTGTAGGGAGAGGGGAAATCCTCGGTGTAGTCAGAGGGGAGATTTGTCATGGACTCGTTCTCCATTTTTCTGTTGGAAATAAGTTGCTTAATCAGTAAATTCTTCAAACCAACTTACACACTTTTTTTAGGATTTTAACTGGACAAAAAATATTTTGAGCTAAAAACAACGAAAGAAAATGACTGAAAGCAAAGCTTCTCAAATTCAGAAAAATCTTCAAAATAATGTTTTTGAAGAATTCACTAAAAATGTCACAGCTTAAAAATATTAGATCCATTAGCTGGTGTAACAACATGAAATCAAAAGTGACACAGAAGAGATCATACTCACAGTTTTCAGATGAAACTACTGTCAGAATAAAAACTGATGTTTGTCACCAGATGCTCTTAGTGTGTATCTGGTTTTGTAACGTTAAGAAAAATTGTTATAATGATAACTTTAAAGTTAAAGTATTTATCAAGTAAAATAATCGACCTTTCTATGCAGTGCTGTTACACTTCAAACAGTTCTTCACTGCTGCTAGTCTGGTAATAATATGTTACATAACTTCTTGTACGTGCTCATAAAATCCTGTTTGGCAATCTTTTTTATTTCCTGTCAGTGAGAAACTGATAGGAAATTAACAAAATTAAAAAGTGAGGGAAACAAGATTTTTTCCGTCAACTTTTTGTGTGGTGACTGAATGAATGAGTTTGCGGATACAATCGGCTGAAATTATCTTCCTCCGCAGGGTGGCCGGGCTCTCACACAGAGATCGGGTGAGGAGCTCTGCCATTAGGGAGGAGCTCGGTGTCGAGCCGCTCCTCCTCAAAGTCAAGAGGAGCCAGATGAGGTGATTCGGGAATCTGGTCAGGATGCCCCCCGAGCGCCTCACTGTTGAGGTGTTTTGGGCACGTCCCACCGGGTGGAAAAATTTCATTTTTTTTGCATTGAGACAATAAAGAGTCTTGAGTCTTGAACAATGCTTCTCTTTTCATCCACTCCTACAGCACACACACTCATGGGAACTCACACTCTTACTCATGACTGTGAGACATGTCCATGCATGCACACAGCACAGTAATATGAAACAATTGATTGTAAACCTTCTCCACCTATGAGCCCCCTAACCTCCACCACTCTGCCTAGACCCATACTACTGTACTCCCCCTCCAAGATAAAAACATTTCCTTCTATGTGGTGTGAAGTTTTCTCCATGACTGAGTTTATCTGATGAGTTTGGAGGGAAACTTCCTGTTTACCTGAAACTCTCAGTTTGGCTTCAAAGCCAGTAAATATGAGCAGCTGGACTCACCTGTATTGGAGTCGGTTGTAGAGAAAGAAAAGATGAACTCAGTTTATTTTCCTTCTGACAGAAACACAGAGAGTAGCTCCGACTGCAGCTCCACTCTAAAATACTTTCACTTTGAGTTTCAGAGAAATAAAATCATTTTTTTTTACTGAAGAGAGTGAAAGAAACTGACCTGCTGTGGTGACCCCTAAAGAAAAATGCAGAAAGAAGAAGAAGAAGAAAAACGTTTTTTTTTTCACCATCGTTCCGCCTCCTTCTCCACTGGGTGTACCTTTCAGGTGTGTCTCAGAAGAAGGGAGGATCGGTTCCAAACCATAATTCATGGTAAAAAAAAAAAAAAAATGCTAGTTGGTTTTGGCAGAACTCCCTGACAGAGCCCAACTTTTACCAGCCACTCCTTGAATTCTGGATCTTTCAGCCCACAGGCACTTTGATTTTGGCAGCCATCTTTTTTTTTTTCTTTTTTTAAATCCTGACAGGTCAGAATGTCAAATATTTCCGAAAAGATTTGCTCTACCAGAGTCTGCAGCACGTGCTGTCCACAGCAAGTAAAATTTATGGCAAAAAAAAAACTGACAGGTAATTGCGCAAGTTTAAAAAATATCAAACTTATTCCATTTTCATTAAAATGTTCAAATAAAAATCAGTTTGAAAATGTCTACTGTATTTAAGTCTGACTTTATTTCCAGTGCAGTGTAAGAACCTGTCTACATTTAACAAATGAGAAAACGTTCACAGGGATTTAAACTGGCTTCTTCTGGTTCAAAGACCAAAACTTTACCAACGAGCCAGCGTGAACCTAGTAACTAGCACTAAGTATCCTACATAAAAAAAAATAAAATAAATAAAATCTAAACACCAACATTTATTTTGTAATCTTTTGTAATTTTTCTTTAAAATAGCAGTTTTGAAAGTTTTTTTTATCTATTTTTCATTTTAACATGTTTAGTTCCAGACAATCAGTCTTTAAGAGGATTCACACAGAAAGCAACAGAAACTTTTTCCTCTTTAATATCCAGCAGAAAGTGTAAGATTTCATCATAATCCACGTTACTCTTCAGGATAAGACAGCACATCGAGGCGTGGCCTTATCATCCTCTTACAAAAAAGACTTGGATAATTTGTGCTTCCACGTTCAGAGGATCGTCATTAAAAGGACACGCCTTGCTCAGTAACCTTTCTGAACCTTACCCAGAGCATAACCTGGTCCAGAGCAGGTTATGTTGAGAGGGGAAGTTGCTATGGTTACCCACATAACCCGGAAGTTACCTCTGGTTGTGGAACCAAAAGTTGAGATTATCAACAAACTTACCCAGGTATGTCACAAAACCTGCTTTCA
Source organism: Neostethus bicornis (assembly GCA_902685375.1). Lineage (NCBI taxonomy): Eukaryota > Metazoa > Chordata > Actinopteri > Atheriniformes > Phallostethidae > Neostethus > Neostethus bicornis. The sequence goes on from LR738548.1 coordinate 1,167,258, forward strand.
GGAATACCACCCAGGTCTCACTCTTTGGAATCTACCAAAAACAATAAACGTGATTGCCCGCTAGTGACGGATCTTTAATATTTTCTGTTTAAAAAAAAAAAAAAAATTGTAAATACCTTTGTCTCAGACATTGCATATATTTAAATAAAAATACTCTGCTTCCTGTCTTTTCTTCAGTGCTACTGTTTCTAGACCAATCAGCATGGCCGCTCCCAACACGGTTTTGTAGACTTTTCCTTTCATTCTAGCTGAAATTCCTCTATCACACATCATACCTGATACTTTCCTCCACCCGTTCCAGCCTGCCTGAACACGCTTCTTCACCTGTTTTCCACACTCTCCATTGCTCTGGACTGTTGATCCTAGATACTTAAAATCTTCCACCTTCTTTATCTCTTCTCCCTGTAACCTCACTTTTCCATTTGGATCCCTTCTCATTCACACACATGTACTCTGTTTTACTCTGACTAATCTTCATTCCTCTTCTTTCTAGTGCAAACCTCCACCTCTCCAGCTTTTCCTCCACCTCTTCCCTCCTCTCACTACAGATCACAAAGTCATCTGCAAACATCATTGTCCATGGGGATTCCTGTCTGACCTCGTCTGTCAGCCTGTCCATCACCATAGCAAACAGCAAAGAGCAGATCCTTGGTGCAGTCCCACCCCCACACTGAACTCCTCTGTCTCACCTACAGCACACCTCACCACTGTCTTACAGCCCTCATCATACATGTCCTGCACTGCTCTAACATAGTTCTCCGTCACACCAGACTTCCTCATACAATACCATAGTTCTTCTCTAGGTACCCTGTCATACGCTTTCTCTAGATCTACGAAGACACAGTGCAGCTCCCTCTGGACCTTCTCTGTACTTCTCTATCAGCATCCTCAAGGCAAATACTGCATCTGTAGTGCTCTTTTTAGACATAAAACCATACTGCTGCTCACAAATTCGTACTTCAGACCTTAGCCTAGCTTTGACAACTTTTCCCCATAGTTTCATCGTTTGACTGATCAGTTTTATTCCTCTGTAGTTACCACAACTCTGCACATCTCCCTTGTTCTTAAAAATAGGAACCAGTACACTTCTCCTCCATTCATCAGGCATCTTCTCACTTTCTAATATCCTGTTAAACAGCCCAGTCAGAAACTCTACTGCCACCTCACCTAAACACTTCCATACTTCTACAGGGATATCATCAGGACCCAGAGCCTTTCCACTCTTCATCCTCTTCAGTAGCCCTCTTTATTTCTACCTTACTGATCCTAGCCACTTTCTGCTCCACTATGGTAACGTCTTCTACTCTTTGTTCTCTTTCATTTTCTTCATTCATCAACTCTTCAAAGTACTCTTTCCATCTTCCCATCACATTACTGGTATCTGTCAAAAGACATCCATTCCGATCTTTAATCACCCTAACTCGCTGCACATCCTTCCCATCTTTGTCTCTCTGTCTTGCCAACCTGTATAGGTCCATCTCTCCCTCCTTGCTGTTCAGCCTAGCGTATAGGTCATCATAGGCTACTTGTTTTGCCTTTGCAACCTCTACTTGAACCTTACGCAGTTTCAACCAGATCTTTGCCTACTCTTCTCATTCCTCTCAGTGTCCCACATCTTCTTAGCCAGTCTTTTTTCTTTTGATATGTTGATATGTTGGTTCAACTGTAACAAAATAATTATAAAGACTATCTGTGATTTTATTTAAATGATCTACTTTTGATTCATTTTGGTTCCAAAAAGAACTTTTTTTTTTTCCATTTGTTTGTATTTGTTTCTGATTAGATGTTTTATTGAATCCCATGTTTTTTGTTTATTGGTTTTACTGGTCATTTCAGCATAAAAAGTAGAAAGAAATCTTAGAAGTAAAGAAGAAGTAGAAGTAAACTTCTTATGAAAAATCTGATTGAATAACAAAAAAAAACTTCAGAGAAACATTCTTTAAATCAGATTTATTTTCAGTAAACATTCATCACACTGATCATGAAGGAAAACATTTAGGACAGCGGACCCCATTACATCCACCCTGATAGACCAGTAGATCTCTGAGAAAAATAATAAACTGAAACTGCTGATGAAACAGATTCCTTCTTCATGGAGCTTCAGGAGAAACCATCAGACTGTTTGATTCACAGGACAGATGATCAGAGGACTAGAGTTTTTACCTCTATGATTCAGATGAGGACTAAAGAATGGATGGAGTTCCTCAGTGAAGAAGCAGCCAGTGAAGGAGTAGTTCAGAACTGCAGCATCTACATCATAAAAGGAGACCAGACCCTCCTCATAATCCACAAACACCCCCACCTTCTCAGGAGCAGACTGGAGATGCAGACGGAATGGAGGATGAGCACAAGCATTGTACTCATTTTCATTTCTCAAAGCTACAGTCCAGAAACCGTTCTGAGGATTCAGTGTGATCGCTCCCTTCCTGTTGATGGACCTTCTGGCCACTCCTAAAGACCAGTCAGTTTTTCCTTTAACCTGAACCTCAAAGTAAAATCTGCCTGAAGAGAAACTCTGACTTCCTAAAACATTAACAAGGTAAGAAAATCTCTCTGGATTATCTGGAAGATTCTTCTCCACATCACCATGATGAACTTGTTTTCCATCATCAGACAGGACGAGGTAAGGATGAGCTGTTTTAGGATCCAGAGTAACATCTACTGCAAACCGCTGGACCTTCTTTATCTTCTCAGCAACCAGCTTCTTCCTCTCCTTCCTGATGGTCTCCTCCAGCTGAGACACAGCTCTCACCACCGTCCCCTCATATGATGGTGGATAAACTCTGGTGTCTGTCCAGTCCTTGGTGGGTGGAGCAGCTTTCAGGGAGGAGAAGCTTTGGAGGAGGTGGAGGTGGTCTTCAGAGTGTGAGAGCTGCTCCACCTCAGAGCTCCTCTTCATCAGCTCAGAGATCTCCTGTTCCAGATCTTTGATGAGGTCTTCAGCTTGTTTCTCTGTAGCTTTCTGTTTGTCTTGGATCTCCTTGATGAGCTGGTCCAGGTCTCTCTGAGCAGCCTCCATCAGAGCGGTGAAGACCTGAACACCTTCTGCTGTCTCTCTGTCTGCAGCATCTTTACTGATCTTCAGCGACTCTTTGAGCTCCTGAATCTTCAGTCGTCTCTTCTGGATCATCTGCTGAATGTCAGCCTCGGTCTTCCCCAGCTCTGACTTCTTTCCTTCACATTCTTCTCTCAGAGGAACAAACTCATGACTCTTGAGGTCTAAAACAGCACAGAGCGAAGCAGACACAGGTCTGGTCGGTCTTACAGAACAGCTCCAGAGGTTTATCATGCTTCGTACACATCCTGTCCTCCATGTTCTCCACAGGCTCCATCAGCTGATGTCTCCTCAACATTGAACATGTCAGATGAGGCTCCAGGTGAGTGTGACAGTAGGAGGTCAGACACACCAGGCAGGACTTCAGGGCCTTCAGTTTGGTTCCTGTGCAGACGTCACAGGGAACTTCTCCTGGTCTGGCAGCTTGTTGCTCTGAGCTGCTGCTGCTGGCTTCCTGCTGAGCTTCATGTTTGAACTGAGAAACCATTTCAGAGAGTAAAGTGTTGACCTTCAGCTGAGGTGTGATGGGAAACTCCTTTTCACACCAGGGACAATCATACAGAAGCTTCTCCTGCCAGTACTGAGTGATGCAGGCTTTACAGAAGTTATGTCCACACGGTGTGGTGACTGGATCATTGAACATCTCCAGACAGATGGAGCACAGGAACTGGTCCTCAGATCTCTGGTGGCTTCCAGCAGACATGTCTGACCTGGGAGGAGTCAGAAAAACAGCATTTAGAAAGAAGATCATGGGCAGCTCAGACATGGCCATGAGTCATCGCCATGAGTTTTTATCAATTTTTTTTGCCACAAAGATTTTAAAATCATCACAAACCATTTTCAGACTAATAGCTTTTAATCTCACAGGAAGTGAAGTCCAAATAATCAGTGGGATTAAATTTGTGATCATAAACAAAAATGGTGATTCATTTAAAAATTTCCTCAGATGTAAACAATAACAAACAAATGACACATATATTCAATAAAACCCTCCTCCTCCATCCAACTCTGAAACCTCAGTGGAAACAGGATACCACAAATATACACCTGCCCAACCACAACATGACCAGAGGGGAAGCTGCATACAAGCCTGCAACCAGGAGCTACTGACCCAAGAAGACCCAGACCTCTCATCACCTCAAGATTATGTCTGATGCTACTTATAGACGTTACCGTGGAAAAAAAAAAACATTTCCCATAACGCTTCTCTTCTCATCCACCCCTAAAACACACACACTCATCTGTTAACTCTGTTTTTTTTTTTTTTTTTTTTTCTCATTCATATCTACACACACATACGTATACACACACACTCTATTCATCCCTCACCGGGGAAATTTGTGTGCTGCACTCCTTACACCGCAGCAGGCTGCCCTTCGACGACGCCAATGGTGGGAGAAGCCAGGGTAAGGTGTCTTCTCCTAAGTCCGTAGACATGCTCTCTGTGAGATGCAAACCCGCGAACCTGCGGTCCGCGCACGCATGCCCTAACCACTGACTGAGCTGCTGTCTCCTCCCAAAGTGATGATAGAAAGACTTTCTAACGACAGCAGTCGTCTGTTCTAAATATAAAGTCCATCATGTAGAACACATCTAACCACAAACATTAGATTTGAAACATTTGATTGTTTCACAGCTTTAACACTAGAAATAAAAACATTATTAGTTTCTAGGGGTGTAACGCTTCATGTATTCATACTGAACTGTTTCAGTACAGGATAATCGGTTCAGTGCAGGGCTGTGCATGAATGATTACAACTGCATGTTTTCAGCTCTCTCACATAGAACTCACATCAACTGTTTCTGTCAATTTTCAGCACAATTATTAGAAATATCGAAGGACCAACAGTTTTTTTTTTTTTAAAGTGGATCAAATTCCAAAAATCAGGAGAACTTGATTCACTTTTTATCTTCTAAACGGTTAATCTCATCACTAGGGATAGTTTTCAATACCACCTTATTGATATAAGTACTCTTATCAAGTACCTTTTTTAGCGTAAAAAAAAGTAGAGGGAAACAAACAAACTATACAGATGAAACCAAAACTTTTATTTTGAAACATTTTAAAACAAAATATTAACTTAACCTCCTTTACGTTAAAGAAATGAAATGATTCGTCTTCTGTACCGCTTCTCCCCAGCGGGGTGCCGGAGCCTCTACCGACGGCTTTGATTGAAATAAATATAAACAACTTACATAAACCGTAAAATTAACAACAAAATAAAGTCTTCCCACTTCAAATATTAATACACTTAACTGTTAATCTCAAGTTATTCTCATTTTAAAAAAATCCTTCACACACTTTATTCAGCAGTAAAATTAGAATATCTCATTTTCTTTTTAAATTGGGTGGAGACGGTGGCCGCGTGGTTAGCGCGTTCGCCTGCGGACCTAAAGGTTGCGGGTTCGCGTCCCACGGAGAGCACGTCTAGGGTCCTTGGAGAAGACACCTAACCCCTGCTTCTCCCACCATTGGCGCCGTGGAAGGGCTGCCTGCTGCGGTGTAAGGAGTGCAGCAAACAAATTTCCCCGGTGAGGGATGAATAGAGTAATTCAAAATAAAAAAAAATAAAAAAATAAAATTTCTGGTAGCAGTCTTTGTGTTTGATAAAACACTATTATTAGGTGTGTGCATCCACAACACACACCTGTTGATTCAACAGCGCTGGTCTCCTTAAACACCGAGCATCTTTCCGGTTAAAAGTACATTTTGTTGAAGTGTTTGTTTAAATTGATGGTTTTTCCATCTTTGCAGCTACTTTTTGTTACATTTCAGGCTGCATGCTCTGTCTGAATTAACTTTAAAGAAATGAAACCACACTTCTGATCTTTTTACACTACTTCACTGTTCTACCATTCTCATGTTTGTCAGTAATTTGTCAGCAGAAGAAAACCTGCTTCGTTATTAACACACACTATTTGCAGACGGTAGTAATATAATATCATATTATGATGATATTACAACACAACAACAGGATAAAATATTGATAACATATTGTGCTAGACTCTCTAATTCCGCGGTAGTTTGTTTTTGATTTTTTTTTTTTTTTTTTTTTTTACATTTTTCATCAATTGTTTTGCAATTTTTGCAATTTTTTGGGTTTTGGGCAGATGATCCTCCAGCCCAGGAACTGGAGCCCCTGCAAAACTCAAGAAAATCAAATTAGTCTGAGGCCATGTCCACACGTAGCCTGGTATTTTTGAAAACGTATATCTGCTGTCATCCGTTTTAGAAAAACCCTCGCTTAAACACTTAACCGTTTTCAACATAACCACATCCACACAAACCCTTATAAAAACGCTTCTGAGTGTGATTTTAAACACCAAGTACTCTCTTTCCTGTCTCCCTGATCACACTAGCTGCCATTGTCCAGTCCTCTGGAAGCATCTCCTGCCCACCAAGAGCCTGTCTCAACTCCTTTATAAAATAAGAGCAACACTCTTACTTTTTCAGCTTCCACCATTTAGTCTTCTGCACTTCCTTCATCTTCTTAGACTCACTCACTTCCAGGGTCATCTTACACACCACCATCCTGTGCTGTTTGGCTACACTGTCTCCTGCTACAACTTCAAAGTCACTGATCTCTTTCAGATTACACCGCCTACACAAAATATAATCTACCTGTGTACTCCTTCCTCCACTCTTGTAAGTCACCCTGTGTTCCAGTCTTTTCATTAAGAAAGTATTCACTACAGTCATTTCCATTCTTTTTGCGAAGTCGATCACTATCTGTCCTTTTGCATTCCTGTTCTGGATACCAAACCTGCCCAACACCTCCTCATCATATCTGTTTCCTGCACCAACATGGCCATTAAAGTCTGCTCCAATAACAACTCTCTCACTTCTAGGGATGCTCTGAATCACCTCATCAAGGTCTGACCAGAATTTATCTTTCTCCTCAATGTCACATCCTACTTGTGGAGCATACCCACAAACAACGTTTGACATCACCCCTTCAATTTCTAGTTTGAGGCTCATCACCCTGTCTGACCCGCTTTTTACCTCCAGAACATTCCCAACAAAATCTTCCTTCACTATAACTCCTTCACCATTCCTCTTTCTATCAACTCCATGATAGAACAACTTGAACCCCGCTCCTAGACTTCTAGCCTTGCTACCTTTCCATCTAGTCTCCTGGACACACAAGATGTCTACTTTCCTTCTCTGCATCATGTCAACTAACTCTCCACCTTTACCTGTTATAGTCCCAACATTCAAAGTTCTCACCCTAAGTCCTGTACACGTCTCCCTCCTCTTCTTCTAAACCACCAGTAGTCAAATTTCCACTGGCACCCTGTTGGTCAACAACACAGATGGCGGTCGATGTTAACCCGGGCCACGACCGATCCGGTATGATATTTCTCAAACTGACTTGCATATTTGTATATGGCATAGGGTAAATGGACTCTACTTATAAAGCGCCTTTCCACCTGCGTAGGTACTCAAAGCGCTCTACAGTGAAGCTCACATTCACCCATTCACACACACATTCATACCTGATGTTGGGAGCTGTCATGCAAGGTGCAAGCCACCATCAGGAGAAATTGGTTGTTCTGGAGGGGTTGATTAAATATAACCAGTAAAATAAGTTCAAATGATTTAACAAATTAAATTGGCTTCATCCACAAATCAAACGTCTACTTCTTCTTGTTTCTTGGATTGGAATGATGTCATTTGGAATGATTGTGTGATAAAGACAAAGTGACATCACATTAGATCAAAGTCCTCTTGTTTTGTTTTAAATCTAAAGAGCAATTGGTGAAATGGTTGTCATGACGACATGAACTGTAAACTTTACACCTCCATGATGTGGAACAGCTTTTTTTATGTAAATATTAAATTACTTGTTGTTGTTTTTATTTGTTGTTTTGTTTTTAACATATTTTTAAAAATGCAGAAACTTTATTCTGAGCTCGTAAAAGTTGTAAAAGAAGAAAAGTAGCAATAAATTCACATTTAAACCATCTTATTAAACTGAATTAATACAAAAAAATAAGCTCAGAGACCACAGATGAAAACCTTCACAATAAAAGTAAATTAAAGCCAAAATTTTCTGAGTTAAAGTAGCTGTCAGCTACCTCAGGACTCCCACAGACCAAGAAGGCCCGGTAAGACTCCTTCACTTTGATGGCATCGCTCACCGACGTCAAACATTGTCCACCAGCAGGTTTGATGTTGCCGCCACGACAGGCACCGATGACGTTGCGTCGACAGCACAAACTTGCTGCCTCAACAATAGAGGTGCAGAACAGATACGAGTCTGAGTCAATGTCCCCCACCTCCTTTGGTATGTGCCAGAAGCTCTGCCGGAGTTGTGAGTTGAGATATGCACTGGTGGAAGGATCCACCAGACGTTCCCTGCAGACTCTCATTTATCGTTTAGCCCAACCTGGTTTGGTTTGCTTCGTTTCTCCACCATCTAAACCAACCCAAACCAGATGGTGTTCAGGTGACAGCTCCACCCATCTCTTTACCTTAGTGTGCAAGACATGTGGCCGCAAGTTCAATGAAACAACTATGAAGTGGATCATAGAACTACAGCCTATAGTGCATGGTGCATGTGCTTGTGGAAACATGGAGATGTTTGCTAATGACAGTCAGTGACTAATGATAAGTTTTTGGGTCTTGTTCAGTTTAAAGTTAATCTTTTCTTTCATCAGATTAAAACTTCTTTCATTTTTTTTTCAACAACTGAAGAAACTTTCTATAAAATATCTGAACAAAAAAACTTGAGAGAAACATTTATTAAATCAGATTTATTTATTTTATATACTTTACTAACTATATGCAAGTATATGCAATTAAAAGTATAATTTACTTAAGTAACTTTATATGAAACATCTGGATAAAACAGAAAGAAAAAAACTTCAGAGAAACATTCATTAAACCAGATTTATTTTCAGTAAACATTCATCACACTGATCATGAAGGAAAACATTTAGGACAGCGGCCCCCATTACATCCACCCTGATAGACCAGTAGATCTCTGAGAAAAATAATACATGTCACCTTATAATCTGTCCTCAGTCAGAATATTTAATAATTTTATTTACATACAGACAGAGCAATCCACTGTAACCTTAGCAACCAAACACCACGTGGAGTTGAAGGCAAGGCTTTATGCAAAATGAACTTTTTGGAAGTCAGCCAAGCTTTGCAGAAGGACTGACAGACTATCAGTGAGAAGGTGAGGAGAGGTCATGTCCAGACTTTATACAATGACATTGCGAGTGTTCTGAAGGTCAATGGGAGTTTGGGTACACCGTTCTCTGTGGGAAGGGGCATCAGACAGGGCTGCTCCTTGTCAGGGATGTTGTACCCTTTTTTGCAGCGACTCCGGTTAAGATTGCGGGGGGTCAGCCTGCCCGCATGTCCTTCCTCGTTCAAGGTGTCTGCCTACGCTGACGATGTGGTCATTCTTGTGACCGGTCAGGGTGACGTGGACGTGTTGGCTGAGACTGTGTCTCTGTTTGGACAGGTGTCGGGTGCGAAGGTGAACTGGGCAAAGAGCGAGGCCCGTTTTTTTGGAAATGGGCTGGATGGTGTCCGACTGCCGGGAGGACTCAAGTGGGGTTCTGGGGGTTTTAAGTATTTAGGAGTTTTTCTGGGCGAGGACAGTCTCCAGAAGACCTGGGGTCAGACAGCAGAAGGTGCAAAGCCGGTTGTTGAAGTGGAAGTGGATTCTGCCTAAGATGTCGTATCGGGGGAGGGTACTGGTCATTAACAACTTGATCTCCTCCCAGCTGTGGCACAAGTTGATGTGCGTGGACCCGCCTCCTTCACTTCTTTCTACTGTCTAGAAGCTGATTGTGGATTTCTTCTGGGACAAGCTCCACTGGGTCTCTCAGTCGGGGCTGTTCCTCCCGAAGGAGCAGGGTGGGCAAGGACTTGTTCACCTGGCCAGTAGCGGTGCTGCTTTTCGGCTCCAATTCATCCAACGACTGATATCAGGTCCTACAGATCTGCTCTGGAGACCGTTAGCGGGGGCCATACTGGAGAGGGTGAGTGGGTGGGGCCTCTCTCTCTTCCTCACAGACTGTCACTCGGACTCTCTCCCTGGGTTCTATCTGAGTGGGCGGGCCCTGCTCTACGGGACCGCTGTATCAATGGGGGACTCACGACCGTCGGTGTACTGTTGGACTGGACTGACTGTACCCTCACCCGTACGGACGCTCTGGTCGCTCGTCTGGGCATAAGGTCGGCTCGGACTCTAGAGGGGCTACTCACCCACTGGAGGGGGCGACTCTCTCAGCAGGAGTGGGGTCTGTTACGGGACTATGGCTCAGGTTCTCTACTCCCCGACCCCACCGACCCCTTCCCTACTGTTGTCCTCGGTCCTGACCTCCAAGACTCCTCTGGTCCCTTGCTGACCGCTCCTGCTCCTGTCTCTTTGGACTCGGCCTCCGGAAAGACTCTCTACAGACTAATGGTCCAGGCTCTGAACCACCAGAAATTGAACGGCCGCACAAACACCGTGTGGAGGGATCATCTGGGCTTGGGTCCTGAACAGGGCCCGGCCTGGTCCTTCCTGTACAAGCCCCCCCCTCAGTAAGAAACAGGGTGACCTGCAGTGGAGGCTGCTGCACGGAGCAGTGGCTGTAAATTAGTTTATAAATCGTGTAAATAGTTTCGTTGGTGAGGGGTGTCCGTTTTGTGGGGAGAGGGAGACTGTTTTTCACTGTTTTTGGGGATGCGGTCGGCTGACGCAGCTGTTTGATTTGTTGAGGGAAGTGTTCAGGGTTCTGGGGGCGGTTTTTAGTGCACAGGTGTTTGTGGGAGGGGTCAGGTACTCTCGACGCAGCAGGAGGAGGGGACGGGTCCTCAACTATCTCCTGGTCCAAGCTAAAATGGCATTCTATGTGAGCAGGAGGATGGTTCAGACTGGGACGGTTTTGTGTGTGTGTGTGTGTGTGTGTGTGTGTGTGTGTGTGTGTGTGTGTGTGTGTGTGTGTGTGTGAAGGAGGTGTTAAAGAAGATGGTAGAGGCACGGCTCAAGTTAGAGTTTGGGGTGTTTCAAATAAATGGGGACTTAGAGGGTTTTGAGGAGCTGTGGGGGTATGAAGGGATTTTAGCCACTGTGAAAGAGGGGGATCTTGCACTTGGGTCTCTGTTTGTGTGAGGGTGGGTGTTTTGTGTGGGGGTGGGTGTTTGTGTGAGGGTGGGTGGGGAAAAGGGGTTCTTTATCTTTTTTTGATGTGTGTCATGTAAATGGTGTTTGATACTAAAATGTATACGTTATATATTTTGTTCATTGAATGTTTTATGTGTTTTTGTTTTGTTTTTTCAAGCGTACATAGTGCACACCGTGTGAACTGTGTCGTTTGGTATTAGTGATATTGTTTTTATTTGGTTTTTGTGTAAACACAAATATAAGTTGTAGAATGCTTTTCCTAGAGGCAAATAAAGGTCTGTTAAAAATCAAAAAATCTCCCAGGATGGACAGACAGAATTTACCTAGGACTGGGATTACAGATTAGATCATCTACAGAGAAACATGGAGACAGACAGAAGAAACTACAGAATAATCCACATGAAAACAGAACTGGTGACTTGTTGCTGAAGACATTTCCAACCTCATCAGTCCAGCAGTAGAACTTCACCTACAGACTCTCTCAGACTGAAACTGCTGAAGAAACAGATTCCTTCTTCATGGAGCTTCAGGAGAAACCATCAGACTATTTGATTCACAGGACAGATGACCAGAGGACTAGAGTTTTTACCTCCATAGTTTAGACCAGGACAGAAGTATGGATAGAGTTCCTCAGTGAAGCAGCAGCCAGTGAAGGAGTAGATCAGAGCTGCAGTATCTACATCATAAAAGGAGACCAGACCCTCCTCATAATCTACAAACACTCCCATCTTCTCAGGAGCAGACTGGAGATGGAGAGGGACTGAAGGACCAGCGCAAGCTTGGTACTCATTTTCATTTCTCAGAATTACAGTCCAGAAACCATTCTGAGGACTCAGTGTGATCTTCCCCTTCCTGTTGATAGACCTTCTGGCCACTCCTACATTCCACTCAGTTTTTCCTTTAACCTGAACTTCAAAGTAAAATTTGCCTGAAGAGAAACTCTGACTTCCTAAAACCATACCACATAGAAAAAATCTCTCTGGATTATCCGGAAGATTCTTCTCCACATTACCAGTATGAACTTGTTTTCCATCATCAGACAGAATGAGTTTAGGATGAGCTGTTTTAGGATCCAGAGTAACATCTACTGCAAACCGCTGGACCTTCTTCAGCTTCTCAGCAACCAGCTTCTTCAACTCGTTCCTGATGGTCTCCTCCAGCTGAGACACAGCTCTCACCACCGTCCCCTCATATGATGGTGGATGAACCCTGACATCTGTCCAGTCCTTGGTGGGTGGAGCAGCTTTCAGGGAGGAGAAGCTTTGGAGGAGGTGGAGGTGGTCTTCAGAGCGTGAGAGCTGCTCCACCTCAGAGCTCCTCTTCATCAGCTCAGAGATTTCCTGTTCCAGATCTTTGATGAGGTCTTCAGCTTGTTTCTCTGTAGCTTTCTGTTTGTCTTGGATCTCCTTGATGAGCTGGTCCAGGTCTCTCTGAGCAGCCTCCATCAGAGCGGTGAAGACCTGAACACCTTCTGCTGTCTCTCTGTCTGCAGCATCTTTACTGATCTTCACTGACTCTTTGAGCTCCTGAATCTTCAGTCGTCTCTTCTGGATCATCTGCTGAATGTCAGCCTCGGTCTTCCCCAGCTCTGCCTTCTTTCCTTCACATTCTTCTCTCAGAGGAACAAACTCATGACTCTTGTGGTCTAAAACAGAACAGAGCAAGCAGACACAGGTCTGGTCGGTCTTACAGAACAGCTCGAGAGGTTTATCATGCTTCGTACACATCCTGTCCTCCATGTTCTCCACAGGCTCCATCAGCTGATGTCTTCTCAGCCCTGGTAGTCTCAGATGAGACTCCAGGTGAGTGTGACAGTAGGAGGTCAGACACACCAGGCAGGACTTCAGGGCCTTCAGTTTGATTCCTGTGCAGAGGTCACAGGGAACTTCGACTGATCTGGCAGCTTGTTGCTCTGAGCTGCTGCTGCTGGCTTCCTGCTGAGCTTCATGTCTGAACTGAGAAACCATTTCAGAGACTAAAGTGTTGACCTTCAGCTGAGGTTTGGTGGGAAACTCCTCTTTACACAAGGGACAATCATACAGAAGCTTCTCCTGCCAGTGCTGAGTGATGCAGGTTTTACAGAAGTTGTGTCCACACGGTGTGGTGACTGGATCAGTGAACATCTCCAGACAGATGGAGCACAGGAACTGGTCCTCAGATCTCTGGTGGCTTCTAGCAGACATGTCTGACCTGGGAGGAGGCAGAAAAACTTCATTTAGAAAGAAGATCATGAGGGCAGCTCAAACATGACCACGGAACGTTTTTATATTTTTTGTTGTTGAATATTTGGCAATCATCCCAAACAATTTTTAGACTTATAGCATTTTGTGTAACAGAGAGTCAAACCCAAATACTTAGTGGGTTTAAATTCAATATCAGGTTAAAGTCATGGATAAAAATAGTTGTTTATTTATATTTTTTTTCTTAGATGTAAAAAATAACAAACAAATGACACACATACTCAATAAAACCCTCCTCCTCCTTCCAACTCTGAAAGCTTAGAGGAAACAGGAAACCACAAAAGTACACCAGCCTACCCACCACATGACCAAAAGGGGCGCTGCACACAAACCTGCACTCAAGAGCCACCGCCCGAAAAAGAACTAGACCTCTCATCACCTCAAGATCATGTCTGATGCAACTTACAGATGTTACTATGCATCTCTTCTCATCCACCCCTACAACACACACACTCATCTGTGAACTCTAACACACTTCCTCGTTCATATTTACACAAACACACACACACACAAACACACACACATACAAACATGACACTTCTATTTACATGAACCATTGTGTGTAAACCTTCTCCACCTATGAACCCCCTAACCTCCACCACTCTGCCTAGACCCATACTACTGTACTCCCCCTCCAAGATAAAAACATTTCCTTCTATGTGGTGTGAAGTTTTCTCCATGACTGAGTTTATCTGATGAGTTTGGAGGGAAACTTCCTGTTTACCTGAATCTCTCAGTTTGGATTCAAAGCCAGTAAATATGAGAAGCTGGACTCACCTGTATTGGAGTCGGTTGTAGAGAAAGAAAAGATGAACTCAGTTTATTTTCCTTCTGATAGAAACACAGAGAGTAGCTCCGACTGCAGCTCCACTCTAAAATACTTTTATTTCCTGTGTAAAACAAACTGACTTCAAACATTGCCCCACCTCCTCATGCACTGGGTTTCCGGTGTGTCTCTAGAACACTATCAGTATCTGGTGACATCCTTTCCACTGCAGGTCGTGCGCCTGCAGTTTACAACAGCTTGATCAATGAATTCCTGAGTTGTTGTATTTCTGTGAACTTTGATGAAATCCTGATCTTTTCTAGAAGCATGTGGAGCATCAGCAGCATGTTCTGCTGCTTTTTGAGCACCTGCTAGAGAACAGGCTGTATGTGAAGTCTGATTAGTGGGATTTTCACTCTACGTCTTTTTTTTTTAGAGTTTGTTGTGGTTCAGAGAAAGGAGAGAATAGTTGTATTCCAGGAAGCAGGTTTACCTTATCATCTTGTAAACACTGAGCTAGAGGTTCATTAACCAACAACCTGCTTACCCGAGTATGTCCGTTCCAAATACCTGATAAGTTTTTGTCCAATCGACCTCCTGTTGGTAACCCAGAGGTAACGAGCGTGCACACTGAAAACATAAAGACTAGTGCTGTCATTTTAACGCGTTAATTCCAGTTATTAATTATGACACATTTTAATGCATTAAAAAAAAAAATATCGCAATTAGTTATGACATCATAACGGTGGCGAGCCAATGCTTGCGCATTTGAATTTTGGTCCATTGAAGGATCCATAGTCTTCTCGGCCGAGCTACATCGCCTGCACTGGCAAATTAACAAGGCATCAGTGCTGGAACACAGCAGACATGGACAAGACTCAGGAGGATGAGACAGTCGTAGGGGCGGATCTGGTGGGAGGTTGGGGTGGCTGTGGGGGTGCTCGTCACCCACACACCTGGCCTACAAAAAAAATTGAAGGTGTCCTTTAATTATTATAAACTTTGGGCAAAATATGCACCAAAATGCAGAAAAATTGCTTATTTTTCAAATTGTTCTGAGGAGTGGGGGTGTGGGGGGGGATTTCTTCTGTTGCGAGTGTGGCTACTGGGAGCTCGCTTCGCCAAACCAAGCTAGCTGAATTTGGCAAGCGATTGACCAAATCCACAACCGAGAATTTGAAAAATACTATCACAAAGTGGGTTGCTGCTGATTGCAGGCCAATGTCTATCCTTGAAGATTAGAACAAACCCTAATGAGCCCTAACCCTGCACCTGGCCTCATGAAGCACAGTTCACCAATAATAAATTAGATTTAAAATCTTCTCTTCTTACTGGATTCAACTGATTAGTCATACAGTACAATTTTTAAAATCCTAGAATTCAAATTCTTTATCAGGAGACGTTTAGAAAATATTTATTAAAAATGTGATTAATTTAATTAATTTATTACAAAATCCTGTAAATAATTTGATTCGTTTTTTTAATCGACTGACACTACTAATATATACACATAGTGTGTGTGTGTGTGTGTGTGTGTGTGTGCGTGTTTGCATACAGAATATACATACATACTGTATATACATGCATGCATACATATATAATTATGCAGAAACACTTCCAGTATGTGTGTTTTTAATTAAAGAAATTCTAAAGAAAAGAGAATTTGAAAATAATATTTTACCAAACAATTCTCATAACATGACGCTCCTAATATAGATTATGTTAGAAACATCTGTGGTGTGTAGATGCAGTGACAGGATATTCTGAATAGTGATCATAATGACATCTTAACTTAAATGTTGGATCTTGATAAATGATCTTTTATAACATACTCAGTTCACCTCAAACATTACTGATATTTTAATGTGAATAAAATATGATGAGAGATAAGTTTATAAACAGAGAATAAAACCAAACAAACAGGAAACTCAGACATTCATCTTATAATTACCTCTCGTTCATGCAATTCCTCGAGGACATGATGGTTAGGAAGCTCACGTAAACAGAGAATTTATGAGGTGAAAAATGTAAACAACCGACCCATGTTTGCAGTTTGAAATGACTTTCTTCTTACCGTCAGTTGACTCTATGTTTTACGTCACGCCGCAGTGATTTATGGGTAATTATTTGGTGAAAATGGCCTTCGATGCCCACTTACTGAAAGGGCTCATAAAGGGACAAAAAATGGCCGCTGATAGCCCTTGATCCCTGAAGCACTTTCAGGTGGGACACCACTGAACCCTTTACCAGCTTCCCTAACGTGCCTCTAATCAGTTGAATGCCTAAACTGATTAGAGGCATTCAACCTCTAAAAGGCATTCAACTATAGTGATCCTGTTTTGCTATATAGATATCTTCCGTATTCTTCCGTACCGTTTTTGACACGTAAAATCTCAAGATCTGTTTGCCTGAGCGCAGCCGTTCAGGGCTCAAAACGACCGGCTCGGAAATGAGATTGGTGCTTCTATTCAACTTTTTGAAATTTTAATCGGTTTCCGATTTATCGCAAAAAAACACGAAAAAAATGGGCCCCATTGGAAATAATGTAATTTTGGCCAAAAACCACATGCTCTTCAAAGCTTTCCAGCTCTGGCATACTTTTAGCTAGAAACACCATTTAAAGTTTAAACGGGTCACAAGGGTTTGACCTCTATAACATCTAAAGGACACTTTCATACCTTCTACGGTTTCAGAGCAATCACTTTATAAAAAAAGTGAAAAAATGGAAAAAATCAGGTTTTTTTTTTTGCCTCGCTCGCACTGTAAAAACAGAGTGCGAACAGAATTCACAAAATTTGTGTTCAAGGAGCGTCAGAGCCTACATTTCTGAACCGATCTGCAAAAACTTTATATCAAAACGAAGGAAATTTCGTTGCGAACAACTTTGGAATGGAGCATTTTTTTCGTCAGAGCGACGGTTTAGCCGCTACGGGCTCCCGAAGGTCGAGAAGTCAGGTCTATTTTTCGTCCGTCTGACCGGATTTTAAAATTTTACCCTTCCAAACAAATTTTTATAACTCTTTGAGTTTTTATCCCACAAACATAAATTTTAGCTCAAAACGGAGGAATTCTTTTCCTCTTTCATCCATGATGACTCTTGAATCTGTCAGACCAACAGAATTTCCTCTATGGTCCTCAGAAGGAGACCTCCCCCCAAAAAGTGACATTTTTGTGACACTAAAATGGCTGCCATTTCTTTTCTGAATTACCATCACAAACAAAACTAGAGTATGCTGTTTCGGAGAAACAGCGCGTTGAATGCCTGCTCGCGGGGGGCGAGGACGCCGAGGACGCCGAGGACGCCGAAGCCCTTTTTTTTTTTTTTGTTCATCCTCTGATGCTGAAAATGACCTGAAAGCTGGCTAAAAATAAAGCTGAACGTACATATGTGCTGGAAAAGGATTTCAAACACATAAAATTTTTATAAAGTTTTGTCTTTTATTGTGAAAATCTCGTTAAAGTTGTGTAATTATGCTTTAAAGTTAAGAAAAAAAAAACAGCGTTAAAGTTATTTAAAAAAAATAATTTTAATGTAAAAGTGTGTAAAAGATAATAATTTTTCATTATTTTGAGTCTTTTATTGTGAAAATCTCGTTAAAGTTGTGTAATTATGCTTTAAAGTTAAGAAAACAAAACAGCGTTAAAGTTTTTTAAAAAAAATAATTTTAAAGTAAAAGTGTGTAAAAGATGATAATTTTTCATTATTTTGAGTCTTTTATTGTGAAAATCTCATTAAAAATGGCTAAATATGCTTTTAAGATGAATTTTTAAAAAAAGACGAAGAATTATTAAAAAAAGAAAAAATTTAATGTAAAAATGTGTAAAAGATAGTAATTTTTATTATTTTAGGTCTTTTATTGTGAAAATCTCGTTAAAGTTGTGTAATTATGCTTTAAAGTTAAGAAAACAAAACAACCCTAAAGTTATTTAAAAAAAAATATTTTTAATGTAAAAGTGTGTAAAAGATAATAATTTTATATTATTTTAGGTCTTTTATTGTGAAAATCTCATTAAAGTTGTCTAATTATGCTTTAAAGTTAAGAAAACAAAACAACTGAAAAGTTCTAATGAGCTGTCTTCCCATCAGAGCTCCTTAATTGCGCCTCAAAACACAGCTGATGCAGGTCACAAGACCACAGAAACAGAATCTGCATACAGCAGCACAGCCTACTTCCAAATAAGGAGATGTCTGTGACATCACACAGACTCCTTCATTACCTTATAAGGAGATAAACTGCCCCTGAGAGCTCATTAATTGGGCGGCAAAACACACCTGCTCAGGTTGGACAGAGAATTTCTGAAAAGGCAAACAAATGCTAATTGCGCAAAATCGATAATAGATAGAAAAAAAATTCTTTCAGATTTAGAAAGAGGACGATGAAATCTACTTGGGGATGTAATTTCGTTTGCGATGGTGATTCAGAAAAGAAATGGCAGCCATTTTAGTGTCACAAAAATGTCACTTTTTGGGGGGAGGTCTCCTTCTGAGGACCATAGAGGAAAATCTGTTGGTCTGACAGATTCAAGAGTCACCTTGGATGAAAGAGGACAAGAATTCCTCCGTTTTGAGCTAAAATTTATGTTTGTGGGATAAAAACTCAAAGAGTTATAAAAATTTGTTTGGAAGGGTAAAATTTTAAAATCCGGTCAGAGGGTCAAAAATTAGACCTGACTTCTCGACCTTCGGGAGCCCGTAGCGGCTAAACCGTCGCTCTGACGAAAAAAATGCTCCATTCCAAAGTTGTTCGCAACGAAATTTCCTTCGTTTTGATATAAAGTTTTTGCAGATCGGTTGAGAAATGTAGGCTCTGACGCTCCTTGAACACAAATTTTGTGAATTCTGTTCGCACTCTGTTTTTTGAGTGCGAGCGAGGAAAAAAAAAAAACCTGATTTTTTCCATTTTTTCACTTTTTTTATAAAGTGATTGCTCTGAAACCGTAGAAGGTATGAAAGTGTCCTTCGGATGGTAAAGAGGTCAAACCCTTGTGACCCGTTTAAACTTTAAATGGTGTTTCTAGCTAAAACTATGCCAGAGCTGGACAGCTTTGAAGAGCATGTGGTTTTTGGCCAAAATTGCATTATTTCCAATGGGGCCCATTTTTTTTCGTGTTTTTTTGCGATAAATCGGAAACCGATTAAAATTTCAAAAAGTTGAATAGAAGCACCAATCTCATTTCCGAGCCGGTCGTTTTGAGCCCTGAACGGCTGCGCTCGGGCAAACGGATCGTGAGATTTTAGTTGTCAAAAAAGGGGCGGAAGAATGCGGAAGATTTCCATAAAGTAAAACAGGATCACTATAGTTGAATGCCTTTTAGGCATTCAACTGATTACATCCCCAAGTAGATTTCATCGTCCTCTTTCTAAATCTGAAAGAATTTTTTTTCTATCTATTACCGTTTTTGCGCAATTAGCATTTGTTTGCCTTTTCAGAAATTCTCTGTCCCACCTGAGCAGGTGTGTTTTGCCGCCCAATTAATGAGCACTCAGAGGCTCATCTCCTTATAAGGTAATGAAGGAGTCTGTGTGATGTCACAGACATCTCCTTATTTGGAAGTAGGCTGTGCTGGCTGTATGCAGATTCTGTTTCTGTGGTCTTGTGACCTGCATCAGGTGTGTTTTGAGGCGCAATTAAGGAGCTCTGATGGGAAGACAGCTCATTAGAACTTTTGAGTTGTTTTGTTTTCTTAACTTTAAAGCATAATTAGACAACTTTAACGAGATTTTCACAATAAAACACCTAAAATAATAAAAAATTACTATCTTTTACACATTTTTACATTAAATTTTTTCTTTTTTTTAATAATTCTTCGTCTTTTTTTAAAATTCATCTTAAAAGCATATTTCGCCATTTTTAATGAGATTTTCACAATAAAAGACCCAAAATAATGAAAAATTATCATCTTTTACACACTTTTACATTAAAATTATTTTTTTTAAAAAACTTTAACGCTGTTTTGTTTTCTTAACTTTAAAGCATAATTACACAACTTTAACGAGATTTTCACAATAAAAGACAAAACTTTATAAAAATTGTATGTGTTTGAAATCCTTTTCCAGCACATATGTACATTCAGGTTTTTTTTAGCCAGCTTTCAAGTCATTTTCAGCATCAGAGGATGAAAAAAAAAAAAAAAGGGCTTCGGCGTCCTCGGCGTCCTCGCCCCCCGCGAGCAGGCATTCAACGCGCTGTTTCTCCGAAACAGCATACTCTAGTTGATTGGTTCACGTAACAGACTGACAGTCTGAAAAGTGTGATCAATACAGAAAACTCACCTCTAGTGTCTGATTGCAATTAAAGTTCAATTATTAATTTTATTTGTGTTTCTAGTTTTTCTTGCAATAGTTTAGTAGAAATTAACAGTAAAATAAATATAGTCTTTTCTTTTTAAGTCTGAATTTATTTTTCTTTTGTATCTTGTACTTTATGGTTGTTTCAGCTTATTGGTCGACCCATTGAGAGGAGCTGATGATATAAAAGGAGGTAGTTATGTTTTTTTGGGGAGTGGCTTTTCCTTCTTTTAGTACCTCATGTCTGGTTTGTCTGGGTAAATGGATTGATGATGATTGTTCAATAGAAGGAACAGTGTACCTGGTGCTCCTTGAGAGGGTAAAACTCAAACCACAAGGCTTGCTGTACGTCCTTTGGTTCACATTTAGAAGTTTTGAAACAACACATGAGACACATTTTTAATCAAACAGGGCCAACCTCGAGCAGCCCTGAAAAAAACTGGTGCGTATTGGTGAGTGTAAAATAACATGTCATGTAAAAAGAAAAGTAAACAATGAAGATTTTATGTATTGTTTTGATTTAGTTTTTAAAAAAAATAAAATGACCAAAGTCAGCACAGATTATTCAGCTTCTGCATGAAAGGGATTCTGGGTAATCTGGTCTAAACTTTTCTTTTTTTGTGTCCCGTTGAAACAAATTCCATGAGTTGTGTTATTAAACGTAGGAAGAATACATGGCGTCAGCTTTGTGTCTCAGTGCTTCTGGTGAGCTGCTACATCCACGGTGAGTCCTACATCTACCAGGTGGTGCTGGTTCATCATCTTCTTCACTGGTTCTTCACATGAAGCTTCTCACATGTTTCTGTTTGCAGAGTATGGATCAAACGGCTCTGCATTTGGGAAATGTGATAAGAGTGGAATGAGATGCTGCAAGAAATAAAGATTCAATAAAGATTCTTTGTTCCATCGTCTTCCTCTTATCTGGGGCTGGGTCATGGAGGCAACAGCCTCAGACAGGAAGCCCAGGCTTCTCTCACCCCAGCTGCATTTTACAGCTCACCCGGGAGGATCCTGAGTGGTTCCCTACCACCCCCCTATTGGGGTCTGTCTCTTGGTCTCCTCCCGGTGGGACGTGCCAGGAAATTTCAATCGCTGAACAAGTGTTTTCAGTAGTTTTTACTTTTTCAGACATTTTTTCCACACATACAGGAATGTATTAGTTGTTATCTCATGATTAAAAACCAGAGTTACTTCTGGTGTGTGCAGAACCACATGAACGAACGTATCTGAGCTGAGCTTTTCTTTTCGTCTCCGTTTTTGTTCTTAAAGCTAAAATATCAGCTCTTATTTTACATCAAATTTCTACTTTCAAGCCTAAAAATTTAAATACAGCCATGTTTGTGTAAAAATCTATAAAAATCAAAGGTATTAACTGAATAAATTTATCATTATTAACATTTATCTGTCATAATTCACCAATCCTTCAAGGACATGATAAATGATACTTTCTACTTCTATAAAAATACCAATAATCAGAAATGTCTGTGTTTTTTTTAATGTAATTTTAATACATAATCAGGTTATTCATTAAATGTATGTTTTAAACATTGCACACAACACATCATAGATTATTTACTTTAGTTTATTATTGTTTGTAGGTTTGGATTAAATGAAAGGTCACAGAGAAAGAACAAACACAGTTCTAGAGGAAAAACTTCTCATGCTGCTCGACTGAAAAAGATATGTTTGTCTGTTTGAAAGGAAATGTTGAAAAGAAGCAAATAAACTGGACAAAAAACACAAGCACCTTGTTTGACAGAATGAATTCATTTGTCTGTAAAATAAAACCCACCTTTACCTGCTTCTGCTGCATACCAAAGACTGTTTAACACAGCCAGGTGGACCCTCACTCAAAAAAACTATAAAAAAAACTGTTATCAAAGATGAAGCACAAAAAATAACAAGATCTAAAATGAGAAATGACTGACTGACCTTCTGAGATTTACACTGCATCAGATCTTTTTTATTGTGAATTAAACACAGCATTAATAATCCTTCATGTTTCTTATGCTTAGTTTGAAATAAAAAGTTTTTACAAAAGTATTTATTTGTTGCCTTAAAGTAAAAAAAAACAAAAATCTATAATCACGATTGAATACTTTTACTTTTTCCCTGAAAATAAATGTAACACCTTTACTTTAGTACTTTTACTTAAATAGGTTTTTATATTGGTTCTTTTATATGTTACAATAAGGTTAAATCAGAGGAACAGAAACACTTTACTGTCTCTAATACTCTGAATACATGGTACAGAATGTTACTTTATTTAAACTAAGAAAAGACTTTATTAGCTTCTACATTCAGGAATCCAGATTTTATTCCATCATGTCTTTGTCTTTAAACTGGTATGAAAAAGGTTTGGACCAGCTTGTTAAACTATAATGTGGATGCAGTGGAGTCATTTGAAACTTTAAAGGATAAATACTTTGTTCTCATCCCACTTTTTCAGTACTTCCAGATCAGACATTACATACCCAGAACACCCTCCTTATTGGTGGAGTGGGAGGAGTTTAGAACCATTGAGATGGCAGCTCTAGTGGGACATTCTAACCAGCTACATGTATTTACACATAATGAATATATCCATATATTTACATCTAGTATATTTTACATCATAAATAATTTCTGACTACAAGCTTAGAGGATGATGGTGGAGACAAAACTGTCATTGGATTACAAAGGAAGACTTTTATGTTGGTTTGAAGTGTAACCTTTTTTTTTTTTACCCACAACCTAATGTCTCCTTCCTCTCCAGAAGCTCTGTTTACAGCTCTGTGTATGAAGTGAAACAAATGATCATTTAAAACTTATCAATTTATGAATCCATTCATTTATGAATCCAAAAATTTCTGTTTTCAAAAACTGTGAGTCAAATTATATTTTAATTACACACTTTACACATGCACACAAACACAGTAACACATCTAAAGAAGCATGCAAACTGCCCCCACACTCAGATATAAGTACGACACCCTTTTAGTAACTGCCTCTTACAGAACAATAAAACATGCTGCTTTAAACAGGAAATCTCCTCACACTCGGTGGTCCACACCACAGCATACAGCTGCAGTCCAACACCCTCAGCGCAGATGGAGAGTCCTGAATTTCCAGAACAAAGCACTGCGTTCCAAATTATTATGCAAATGATGTTTTTGTTTGATTTTCCAAAATACTTGATGCAAATGACGATCAGCATCATTTTCAAGTCATTAGCTGTCAAATTGTATTTCAAATATTATTGAACAAACCTCCTAATGAAAACAGTATTTAAAAAATAAATGAAAAACTTAAAATGCACTGTTCCAAATTATTATGCATAACATAGTTTCAAGACTTTTTCTAGTTTATAAAGAACTGAAAATAGTAATTTGTTGAATTTACAGCAATATGAGGTCATATTCACTGAAATAAAAAGCCATTGCAATCCAAAACATCTTAACAGGTCAAGTTACATGTTAACATAGGACCCCTTGTTTGATAGCAGCTTCACAATTCTTGCATCCATAGAACTTGTGAGTTTATGGAGAGTTTCTGCTTGAATGTCTTTGCAGGATGTCAGAACAGCCTCCCAAAGTTGCTGTTTGGATGTGAACTGCCTCCCACCTGCATAGATCTTTTGCTTGATGATGCTCCAGAGGTTCTCAATAGGGTTGAGGTCAGGGGAGGATGGGGGCCACACCATGAGTTTCTCCCCTTTTACGCCCATAGCAGCCAATGAAGCAGATGTGTTCCTTGCAGCATGAGATGGTGCATTGTCGTGCATGAAGATGATTTTGTTTCGGGAAGCACGATTCTTCTTTTTGTACCACGGAAGGAAGTGGTCAGTCAGAAACTCAACATACTTAGCAGAAGTCATTTTCACACCGTCAGGGACCCTAAAGGGGCCAAGCAGATCTTTCCCTAGGATTCCGGCCCAAAACATGACTCCGCCACCTCCTTGCTGACGTCGCAGCCTTGTTGGGACATGGTGGCCATACACCAACCATCCACTACTCCATCCATCTGGACCATCCAGACTTGCACGGCACTCATCAGTGAACAAGACTGTTTGAAAATCGGTCTTCATGTATTTCTGGGCCCACTGCAGCCGTTTCTGCTTGTGAGCATTGTTTAGGGGTGGTCGAATAGAAGGTTTATGCATAACTGCAAGCCTCTGGAGGATCCTACACCTTGATGTTCGTGGGACTCCAGGGACATCAGCAGCTTCAAATACCTCTTTGCTGCTTTGTAATGACACTTTAGCAGCTGCTCTCTTTATCCGATGTATTTGTCTAGCAGAAACCTTCCTCATTTTGCCTTTATCTGCACGAACCCGTGTGTGCTCTGAATCAGCCACAAATCTCTTAATGGTACGATAATCACGCTTAAGTTTTCGTGAAATATCTAAAGTTCTCATACCTTGTCCAAGGCATTCAACTATTTCATGCTTTTCAGCAGCAGAGAGATCCTTTTTCTTTCCCATATTGCTTGAAAATGGTGGTCTGCTTAATAATGTGGAACATCCTTCTCAAGCAGTTTTTCCCTTAATTGGGCTCACCTGACCAAGTAATTATCACAGGTGTATGTGATTGATTTCAGTGATCCACAGAGCCCTGAGACACAATACCATCCATGAGTTTAACTGAAAAACACTAAATTTAATCTTTATGACACTTAAATACAATTTGCATAATAATTTGGAACGCAGTGGAGTGTAAATCATCAGCACGGCAACCAGAATGGCCACAATACTTCGTTTTTCATCAGCAGGGACACTACGAGCTACAGACAGGGCTCTGATGGTCCCTACCAGGAAGAAGATGAACAAGGGGAAGGGGAGGAGTAGGTATATAGCTGCATGGAAGAAAAAATGAAAGCCATGCAAAAAATCAATGAGCCACAAAACAAATGGGAGGAGCCAGACCACAACACAAACAACCAGAGAGGTCTTTATGTTTCTTCTGAATCTGTACCACAGCGGCCAGGCGATGATCAAGTACCTGCAAACAGAGACAGACAGAGCTGATGAGGAGCATCAGAAACACAAGGAGAGACTTTTAGAGATAAACTTTTTATTTACCTTTCCATGGAGATGCACACCATGAACCCAACACTGACCAGACAACCATACATCTGGATTTCGAGCGCTCTATAATATACAATCCACTCGTTTGCAGCCACCTTTACACCAATAGAAACTATCTGGATGAGGTCAGAGAGCAGGAGGTTGATGATGTAGACTGGAACAACGTGATCTCTCTTGATCTGCAGCAAAACAGAAGCCTTACTTATGTATGAACTTATTTGGAGGAAGGCAGAGCATCTTCAGAGAAACCAGGTAAACTCTACACAGAACCATCAGCTTCATTCCAGTTGAGTCTCAAACCAGCAACATCATTCCTTTAAGCTACACTGCTAACTCCCACATCACCGTGTAGAACACACTTATTTACATTTTGTTGTAATAATATTTAAAAAAAAAAATAAAACCTCGGAAACTTTCAACAAGAAATCAGGAACAACATATTGATACATCTGATACTCACCATAGAGAAAAGTCCACCGATGACCACGGGAATCAAAACAAGTCCAATACATAAGACTGTCCAATTCGATATGTTTATAAATGCCTCATTGTCATCAAAAAAATTATAGTCATACTTGTAGGAATTAGTCAGCATCTCATTTTCATTGTTGAAATTTTCTCCAATCACGTTATCCATCAGCTGTTGGAAAAAAGTTATTTAATCAGTAAAATGTTTAAAATTAGAACACACACACTCACACACACACACACATAAAAACATACACACTCATGCCTGCACACACCTGCACACATACACAGACACACACACACACACCTGCAGAACTTTTACAGGATGAAAAGATGTTTTCATAAAAATTGAAGAATAACTAAATCTGCTATAAATTATCTGTAAAATAAAAGATAAAGTTATTTACCTTTCAGTGCTGTACGATCACAGATGAAAAAGTTCCTCACTGCTGCTGGTCCGGCACAAATATGAAAAGTAGTGTGTGGTACGTGATCATTTATATCTGTTTCCTGCTGCAAAATAAAAAATGATCACTGCTCATTATTCTATAATGTTTGCAGAACTAAAAAGGAAAATGACAAATAGACCATGAGAAGTTATTGATCTAAAAAACTGATTAAACAAGGGCAAAAAATGACGACAGAATCCACAAGAACATTTTGTTTGTTTGATTTTTAAACCTTGTTCATTCTGAATTTGTAACAAGCTGAATGGTGATCTGTATGTTTATTATTGCTGGATAGATTTGCTCGTTTACAGTCTGTGTAATCCCTCATTCGTCCAGGGATGATCCATAGTAGAGAAGGCTTCAAAGTGTCTTCTGGACCGTTTATTTGATGATCGAGATATTTTGACTTCCATCCGGAAAATGTTTTGATTGAAAATTATTTCCGGATTGAAGTTGAAACATCTCTATCATCACATACATGGTCAAGAAGACAACTTTGAAGCCTTCTTTATGATGGACCTTAGAAAGCATGATTTAATTCATTCATTTTAATATTTTATGTTACATCCTAAATGTCTGGATTGTCCGAGGCATGTTTGTGAGACCTGACAAGGAATGCTGAGGAGAGAGGGAGATGATTCCTTCCCAACACAGGAAGACTTCCTCTCTCTTGAGCTTTGACCCCCAACTGTTATGGTGCAGACCCCTTAGATGTTCAGTAAAGTCTCTCAGTTTTCAAATTAAAACTGTTTTCAGAAGTCTTTTACTTTTTCAAACATCCTTTTTCAAACAAACATCAATGTGTTTGTTTATTTCTTACAATGACGCATCACAGCTACTTAAGGTGTGTGTAGAACCATGAACATATATCTGAGCGGAGCTCTGATTGGATGCTACTTTTTTGTTCTGAAAGCTAAAATTTCCAGCTTTTATTTCATATCAAATGTCTCCTTCATGATGGTCTCCTCCAGCTGAGACACAGCTCTCACCACCGTCCCCTCATATGATGGTGAATAAACTCTGACCTGTGTCCAGTCCTTGGTGGGTGGAGCATCTTTCAGGGAAGAGAAGCTTTGAAGGAGGAGGAGGTGGTCTTCAGAACGTGAGAGCTGCTCCACCTCAGAGCTCCTCTTCATCAGCTCAGAGATCTCCTGTTCCAGATCTTTGATGAGGTCTTCAGCTTGTTTCTCTGTAGCTTTCTGTTTGTCTTGGATCTCCTCGATGAGCTGGTCCAGGTCTCTCTGAGCAGCCTCCATCAGAGCGGTGAAGACCTGAACACCTTCTCCTGTCTCTCTGTCTGCAGCATCTTTACTGATCTTCACCGACTCTTTGAGTTCCTGAATCTTCAGTCGTCTCTTCTGGATCATCTGCTGAATGTCAGCCTCGGTCTTCTCCAGCTCTGCCTTCTTTCCTTCACATTCTTCTCTCAGAGGAACAAACTCATGACTCTTGTGGTCTAAAACAGGACAGAGCAAGCAGACACAGGTCTGGTCGGTCTTACAGAACAGCTCCAGAGGTTTATCATGCTCTCTACACATCCTGTCCTCCATGTTCTCCACAGGCTCCATCAGCTGATGTGTTTTCAGTACTGAACGTGTCAGATGAGGCTCCAGGTGAGTGTGACAGTAGGAGGTCAGACACACCAGGCAGGACTTCAGAGCCTTCAGTTTGGTTCCTGTGCAGACGTCACAGGGAACTTCTCCTGGTCTGGCAGCTTGTTGCTCTGAGCTGCTGCTGCTGGCTTCCTGCTGAGCTTCATGTCTAAACTGAGAAACCACTTCAGAGAGTAAAGTGTTGACCTTCAGCTGAGGTTTGGTGGGAAACTTCTCTTTACACAAGGGACAATCATACAGAAGCTTCTCCTGTCAGTGCTGATTGATGCAGGTTTTACAGAAGTTGTGTCCACACGGTGTGGTGACTGGATCATTGAACATCTCCAGACAGATGGAGCACAGGAACTGTGATCCTCAGAGCCACAAATAATTTTCAGACTAGCTTTTAATCTCACTGGAAGTCAAACCCGAAAAATCAGTGGGACAGGATTCAATATCAGGTTAAAGTCGGATCAGATGCAAACAATGACAAACAAATGACACACATACCCAATAAAACCCTCCTCCTCCATACACCTCTGAAAGCTCAGAGGAAACAGGAAACCACAAAAAATACATCAGCCTACCCACCCCATGTCCAGACGAGGCACTGCACACAAGCCTGCTCCCAGGAACCACTGCCCGAAGAGAACCAAGACCTCTCATCACCCCAAGATCATGTTTGACGCTTCTTAGAGACGTTACCATGGAGACACATTTTTTTCAATTTTTTCAATTCTTCTCAATTCCCTAAAACACACACTCTAGTCTGTGAACTCTCCTTCACTTCCTCATTCATATTTATACATACACACACACACACACACATTCACACACACACACACGACACACACACTTTTTCCATTTACATGAACCATTGTGTGTAAACCTTCTCCACCTATGAGACCCCTAACCTCCACCACTCTGCCTAGACCCATACTACTGTACTCCCCCTCCAAGATAAAAACATTTCCTTCTATGTGGTGTGAAGTTTTCTCCATGACTGAGTTTATCTGATGAGTTTGAAGGGAAACTTCCTGTTTACCTGAAACTCTCAGTTTGGCTTCAAAGCCAGTAAATAAGAGCAGCTGGACTCACCTGTATTGGAGTCGGTTGTAGAGAAAGAAAAGATGAACTCAGTTTATTTTCCTTCTGATAGAAACACAGAGAAGAGGCTCCGACTGCAGCTCCACTCTAAAATACTTTTATTTCCTGTGTAAAACAAACTGACTTCAAACATTGCTCCACCTCCTCATGCACTGGGTTTCCTTTCCGGTGTGTCTCTAGAACACGATCAGTGTCTGGTGACATCCTTTCCACTGCAGGTCGTGTACCTGCAGTTTACGACAACTTGATCGATAAATTCCTGAGTTGTTTTTTTTCTGTGTACTTTGATGACACCCTGATCTTTTCTTGGAGCATTTGGACCATCAACAGCATGTTCTGCTGCTTTTTCAGCACCAACAGCATATGTCTGATATAATCACGGTGTTCAGTGTGAAACTGTCATTCTACATTCAGCAAGTGAAAAAGAAAAAGTTTTAGCTCTTTCCCTCACTCTCCAAAATGTTTGAACGTCACTCAGGAGCACCCAGTGTTTAAATATATCCAAATATTCTGATCTTTTGTCAAGGCTTGGAAGAAATTTACTGACAGATTCGTTGACTTTCATTGACCAGACCTTTCATCACATTAAGATCATGTCTGATGCTACTTACAGACGTTACAATGGAGACACATTTCCTTATAATGCTTCGGTTCTCATCCATTCCTACAACACACACACTCATCTCTGAACTCTGACGTACACACACACACACATACACACACACATACACACACACACAAGCACACGCACACACCCTAAAGAGTTTCTCCTCCCTGAGACTGAGACTCTAAATACATGGATTTATTGGATTTGGTCAGTTTAGTTATTACAGAGCTAAAAGCAGTGGTGGCTGGTGACGTGTTGCGCAGGGGCGCCGCCCTCCCTGTCCTGATCACCAAAAAGAACTAAGATATATATATATATATATATATATATATATATATATATATATATATATATCTATATATATATAAATAAACATCTATATGTTTGCAAGTATGTAAAACTGTCTTGTGTGAAGATTAAATGCATTTTAATGACGTTTTACACCGTTTTATTTAACTCTATTCACCAGAGGTGCACTCTCAAAGGAAAAGACGTGTGTGTGTGTGTGTGTGTGTGTGGATTCTGGTACTTCTGAAAAAAACGTCACGTCATCTCCGATTCTTTTTCCAACCATTTGTATTGCAAGCCATAACCACGCTTGTGCACCCTGAACCACAGTGATAGGTTGTTCTCTCTGTCAGTCTGTTAAGTGAACCAATCAATGAGCTATGAGCTGACCAGTGACGTGCGGTCAGAGGAGGAAGGGGAGGTAGTGCCTCACCTGTCATCGTGACAAAAAAGAAAAAGAAAGTGTAATATTTTCCACTGTTAAGTGATAAAAATGCATTTGGAGCATGGCTACACATTTCTGCCATTTTATGGAGTAAAAATAGCCGATTTTGATTTTTTTCCAATCAAATCCCGGTCAGAAACCCCAAGGAAGGCAGAGACGAGCTGTGCTTCCCTTCTGACTGCATGATTCAATACAAACTGGGTGGCTTGATGCATGCTAGTTTCTGTTCCTCACCAAATCACCAGTATGAACTTTACAGAAATATTTATGAAATAACAAAACTTTCTGCATCTATATAATGTATTTTATGTGTGTGTTAGAAAACTACTGCTACTGATCACACAAAAAAAGCTCGTAGAAAAATTGGCATAGTAACAATCAATTCTTACAGTTATAAATCAAACTCTTGAAGGGTCACTGCCTCCCCTGACATGCACCTCATGGATGTCACTGAGTTGTTGTAAACTGCAGGTGCACTTGTCAGTCCAAAGGACATCACCAAACACTGATGGTGTTCTAGAGACACACCTTAGAAAAACACAGTGCATGAGGAGGTGGAGCAACGTTAGAAGTCAGTTTGTTTTAAACAGGAAATGAAAATGAAAGTATTTTAGAGTGGAGCTGCAGTCGGAGCTACTCTCTGTGTTTCTATCAGAAGGAAAATAAACTGAGTTCATCTTTTCTTTCTCTACAACCGACTCCAATACAGGTGAGTCCAGCTGCTCATATTTACTGGCTTTGAAGCCAAACTGAGAGTTTCAGGTAAACAGGAAGTTTCCCTCCAAACTCATCAGATAAACTCAGTCATGGAGAAAACTTCACACCACATAGAAGGAAATGTTTTTATCTTGGAGGGGGAGTACAGTAGTATGGGTCTAGGCAGAGTGGTGGAGGTTAGGGGGCTCATAGCTGTAGAAAGTTAACAATCAATGGTTCACATACTGTAAATGTGCTGTATGCATGCACAGACATGTCTCACAGACATGAGTAAGGGTGGTTCCCAGATGAGTGTGTGTGTGTTTTAGGGGAGGACGAGAAGAGAAGCATTGTTTAAATTTTTACCAACTGCGGCTAAAAGTGCAAAAAATATACAAAGTTGAAATAAAAATAAACAATGTGCAGTGAGACAAAATGAGAGGAATCAGATGATTATTCACAGAATAATTTACAGTGCGGTATTAAAGTGACGGTGCTCTATTATAGACATTATTGTTGTTACAGTGAGTGTTGCCGTACAGTGTTTTTAGTCAGTTGGGTGTTCAACGGGGGATGGAAGTTAGTGGGGTCATTGCTTTCACAGTCCTGTACCTCTTCCCTGATGGCAGAGGCACAAACAGTCCATATCCTGGGTGGATGGGGTCGGTAGCTATGCGTCTGGCTTTATGCTGAGCCCGGGAACTGTAGGCCGAGTTTAGATGGCAGTCCACGATCTCCTGTGCAGTCCTCACTACCCGGGCCAAGTCATACTGCAGCTGCTATAACACACAGTCATGCTGAGAGACAGGATACTCTCAATGGTAGCTGTTGGGAGAAGCGAGGAGAGTCCAGAGCACTTTAACTTCCTGAGGAAGAAGAGAATGTTTTGGGTGTGATATGTTAGCGGTCCACGAGTGATCAGAGGAGGCGTGGATGCTGTCAAACCGCTCCACAGCCTTCCTATGTTCAGTCCTGTAGTCCACTGTGACCTCCCTTGTCTTCCTCGTGTTCAAGATGAGATTTTTTTCTGAACACCACTGTGTAAGTCTCTATACCTCCTCTCTCTATTGGGTCTCATCATCACCACGGTGGTGTCATCTGCAAATTTCACAACCATGATTGTGGGATGAATGGCAGCACAGTTGTTTGTGAAGAGAGTTAGAAGTACGGGGATGAGCACACAGGCCTGTGGTGTTCCAGTGTTGACGATCAGTGGTGCAGATGTAAGCTCCTCTAGCCTCACCACCAGGGGCCTGTAAGTCAGACATGACCCTGAGGGTGTGAGGGCTCTGGGTGTTCTTGGGGGAGTGGCTCCTGAGTGCAGGCTTGTGTGCAGCACCACCTCTGGCCATGTGTTGTGTGTGATTGTGTGTGTGTGTCTCTGGTTGCATTTTGTTGGAAAAAGTCAGAAGAAATAGGAAAAAAATATTTAAATCAATAAAATAATTTTGTTTTTTTAAAAAGTGTTTTCTTTAATATTTTCAATGTTTGCATCTTGAATGTAGGTAATTAAAACCAGTCTTTTGAAGGATCAGGAGGATGTCATGGCTGCAGCAGCCGGTGAGTTTTTTTTTTTTTTTATAGATGGTAGTTGTTGTTAACTCGGAGCGCGGCTGGTATTGTAGTTCATGTACTGACTTCCATGATTATCTTTGGTGTAATTTTACGTCAGACGCCCTTCCTGATACAACCTTTATCTTTATCTGGACTAATGCCCCTTTAAAAACATTTGGATGTTAAACTATTAGATGCTTCACAGAGGAGTACGACATCTAAACGTGTGATAAGAATAAAAATCTAATGAAATCATGAGCAGGAGCCATAGCTCAGTGGTAACATTACCATCTTTGAACCGAAGAGATGCTGGTTTGAATCCTGCTGAGCTCATGCTTTGGTGTCCCTGGAGAACACAACTAACCCCCAGTTTCTCCCACCATTGGTATCATCATTGGCTGCCTGCTGCGGTACAATGCAGCACAGAAATGTCCCAATGAAGGATTAATACAGTATAATAAATACATTTTAAAAAGTATTAGCTAAAGGACTTTTCTGTCTCACCAGG
This sequence comes from Neostethus bicornis, assembly GCA_902685375.1. NCBI lineage: Eukaryota > Metazoa > Chordata > Actinopteri > Atheriniformes > Phallostethidae > Neostethus > Neostethus bicornis. Next base: position 1,200,519 of record LR738548.1, read on the forward strand.
TGGAAAACGTTTGAAACGCAGCAGGAGCAGTGACACTATTCGTACTGACCGTAAGTTTCTCAGAAATGTTTGTAAATGAAGATGTGAGGTGGATGTGGAGGCTAAATGAGGTTTGATTGGAAGTTCTCAGTCCACAGGAAGTTAGGATACAGGAGTGATTATAAAACTATTCAAGATTAAATCTGCTTTAATAGAGACTTTTCATAAAAAAAAACAAGCTTACGGTCTCATGAGTCACATCCACTGTCTTCCACACATGCAGGGCCAGGTCACGGGGCTAGCAACTTTAAGACGTGACGCCCAGACTTCTCACACCCCAACTGCATCCTCCAGCTAACCTGGGAAGATCCCAAGGCATACCCTGGCTAGCTGTGAGACATAGTCTCTTGAGCGGGTCCTCGGCTTGCCTCTGGGTCTCTTCTGTTCTGACTTCTGTGCTTGTCCTGGATTGTAGTAGTAAACACTATGCTCGAGCAAAAGAGTGTCCACATTCAGATCTGGAACTAGGGACACTCTAGGCTGCAGTTTCATGATCGACTTTGTTGTTGTTTCATTGAACTTGAATGTCTTGGACACTCAGTTAAGGAGAGGGACGGCTCTGTTAACTGATCACTACCTGGTTGTGGGTTGGCTTAGATGGTGGGGCAGGAAGACAGTCAGACGTGGTGGGCCCAAACAATCAATGAGAGTCTGCTGGGAACGTCTGGCTGATCCTTCCACCAAAGAGAGCTTCAACTCACACCTATGGCAGGACTTCTTATCAGGCCCTCTTGGCCTGCGGGAGTCCAGAGGCAGCTGGGCAAGGAGGAACGCAGTGTGTGGGGGGTCACTGGGCAAAGACCCGAGTTTAAGAGGAGTGTAGTGAAATTTACTTTAAAAAAATTTAAAAAATCCTTTAGTGAGTTCATTACATTCCAACTTTGTGTTTTCACTGAGTTGAAATACTTTTCCTGGCAATGCTCCAGTTGGAGGAAAGATGTTTTACAGATGTCAAAAAAACTAAAATCACAACAACATAAAAATACTATGTACTATCTGGTAGAAAATTTAAGATTAAGTTAGATTAATATTCACTTTGAAAACATCTTAATGACAATGGATGTCTTTAATTAACCTGATGATGAAACAAGACGTCTATCTCACATCCATGGTACGAGAGTCTTGTTCCAGCCTGTTCACACAGACTCCAAGATGCTCAACGAGAAGCGAAGACACTGAATCCTAACAATACAGCCTCTGTCCAGTAAATGCAGGTATGAGATAAGGCATGTTACATTTATTCACAGATATTAAAATCAGCCTATCAAAGTGAGACATTCTGCTTAGCAACCAAAAAAGCCCACCCTGACAACGGGATCCTTCAAATGTGTGTGTGTGTGTGGGGGGGGGGGGGGGGGGGGGGGGGAGGGGGGGGGTTGTGGAACTTCTGCCGATCAAACTTTGGTTTGCATGAACTTCTAATGCTGCAGCATCTAATCTTTTTTACTTTATTATTTTTTTTTTCTCTTCTCATTTCTGTGACATCTTATTAAGAAAATTCCACAACAACACGTACGTCCAATCTTCTGCCAGACTACAATGATGATGAGGAAAGAGAGGAAACTTTCTTCTTTGATTTATTTTGTTTTTATCTTTTATTTTCTTTCAGCGTCAGAGCAGAGGATTCTTCTTCTGGGAGGAAACTGGTCTGACAGGAGTTCAGTGGGAAACTTCATACTGGGATTTGATGCTTTTAACAAAGATCATCAGTCTGTTTTCAGCGTTAAGAAAAAAGTGGAAAATGATCAATTATCCATCATCAATTCTCCAGACCTGCAGTTTCCTTCATCAGAGTTTCTAAAAGACTGTATGAAGGTCTCAGATCCTGGACCTCATGTCTTCCTGCTGCTGGTGCAGCCTGAAGATTTCACAGAGAAACAGAAAGATGACCTCTGCAGGCTCCTCCAGAGTTTTACTGACCAATCATTCAATCATTCACTCATTCTGATTTTAAATCCCAAAGAGCAAAGTTCAGCTCTGATGGAAAATCCTCCGTTAAAGGAGATGATCAAAAAATGTAAATACAGGTATTTGAAGCAGGAGAACCTTGAACGTCCAGAGCTGCTAACTCGCATTGACCAAATAATAAGAGAAAATAATGGAGAACATGTGAGACATGAGGCATCTGAGAAAACACAAAAGATTTGTGAGTTTAAAGCATTTTTTTTAAGAGAAAGTATTTTAAATATTTATTGAATGTTTTTATTTTTTAGGTCAGAGCGATGATCCAAAAGAAAAAGAACTCTCTTTATTCGGTGAAAACCCTTCATCAGACAGTAAGTAGATCAATCTTAGAGTTAAACATGACTTTATAAAACAAATGACTTATCCCTAATGAGGTCACGAGGGGTGCCGGAGTCTATTCCGGCTGATGTCAGGCGAGAGGCAGGATACACCCAGAACAGCTCACCAGGTCTGTTTCGAAGCCACACACACATTGGCCAATTCATAATGCCCATTCAACCTAAGATGCATGTTTTTGGTGAGTGGGAGCAAACCGGAGAAAACCCATACATACATGGGGAGAACAGGGAAACTCTACACAGAAAGGCTAGTATTTCAACCCCCCCCTCAGTCAAGGGCTGGATCCCCTGACCTTCTTTCTGTGCAGCCACTCTGCTAACCACTGCACAACCGTGCAGCTCATCTCTGTTTTGATAAAAATAAACATCCACTGTTTCCTAAAACCAACAAATGTATTTAAATTATGTTCAGAAAAAGATTTGGATTTCTGGTTTTAACTTTAATACATCTGATAGTTTTTTGTTTTTGTTTTTCTAGAATCATCAACACTCAGAAGAACCTACAGCGATCAGAAAAAAACAGAAACTCCAACTCCACTTAGTCGTTCTGATTGGTGAGTAAAAAAAACGTAGTTACTTTCTCCATAAATATTATGTCTTTGGAGGAAAGCTGACGTACCTGGAGTAAACCTACAAATACACAGGGAGAACATGCAAACTCCACACAAAATACCAGTGATTCGAAAACCTCGTCCCACCTTAGACTCGAACTTCCAACCTTCTTGCTGCGAGGCCACAGTGCTAACTAAGGCGTTTCGTCACCAAACTTCTGAAGCTTTTTGGTGATCTAAATCAGCCACACGTCAGGAGAACAAACAATGCTGTCATGTCTGAATGGCGACAATCGACCGTAAAGAGCTCGATGAAAGACTCCCGCAGACTGTTAGGCAATGCATCGCAAATAGTATAATGCTGACACATTGGCGACGTCTCGCCTATGCAATGGGAACGCTGGCGCCTTCAGTGTAAATAGTGGGTACTTTGCAAGTTGTTTATTGTACATATTGCTGTGAGAAAAACAATGTTCATCTGTAAACGAAGGCGGCCTTGCTAAAGATGCAGTGCGATAAGACGCCTTCTTGGAGGCATCCTGAACTTCACAGCACAGCGTCAAAGATCTACACACAGAAGAAATTGGATTTTCATGCATGCAGCTACGTTTTATAGACTTTTGAACAGAGGTGGATTGTGAGCTTTTCACACACCTATCCTTGTGCGCCCCGCCCCTTCTTCGCAGAACCATCACACACACAGACATCTTATTTCTGTGTCTTGCAGAATCTCATCCAGCATACGGCAGTAGTGATCTGCAGTGATCAGGTGTCTCAGTAGCTGGTCGTCCCTAGGGTGCTCTCAGAGCTCTGCAGGTGCGGTCCACCAGCGATGTAGTGTCTAACACCATCTAAAATGTTTCTTCAACTGCCGTCTAAAAGTAGCAGCAGACCCATGATCATTTTTCTAAATGTTGTTTTTCTGACTCCTCCCAGGTCACACATGTCTGCTGGAAGCCACCAGAGATCTGAGGATAGGTTCCGGTGCTCATTCTGTCTCCAGACGTTCACTGATCCAGTCAGCACACCGTGTGGACACAACTTCTGTAAAACCTGCATCACTCAGCACTGGCAGAGGAAGCCTCTATTTGAGTGTCCCTTGTGTAAAGAGAAGTTTCCCACCAAACCTCAGCTGAAGGTCAACACTTTTCTTTCTGAAATGGTTTCTCAGTTCAGACATGAAGCTCAGCAGGAAGCCAGCAACAGCAGCTCACAGCAACAAGCGGCCAGACCAGGAGAAGTTCCCTGTGACGTATGCACAGGAACCAAACTGAAGGCCCTGAAGTCCTGCCTGGTGTGTCTGACCTCCTACTGTCACACTCACCTGGAACCTCATCTGACACTCTCAGGGCTGAGAAGACATCAGCTAATGGAGCCTGTGGAGAACATGGAGGACAGGATGTGTAGGAAGCACGATAAACCTCTGGAGCTGTTCTGTAAAACCGACCAGACCTGTGTCTGCTCGCTCTGTGCTGTTTTAGACCACAAGAGTCATGAGTTTGTTCCTCTGAGAGAAGCATGTGAAGGAAAGAAGGCAGAGCTGGGGAAGACCGAGGCTGACATTCAGCAGATGATCCAGAAGAGACGACTGAAGATTCAGGACCTCAAAGAGTCGGTGAAGATCAGCAAAGATGCTGCAGACAGAGAGACAGCAGAAGGTGTTCAGGTCTTCACCGCTCTGATGGAGGCTGCTCAGAGAGACCTGGACCAGCTCATCGAGAAGATCCAAGACAAACAGAAAGCTGCAGAGAAACAAGCTGAAGACCTCATCAAAGATCTGGAACAGGAGATCTCTGAGCTGATGAAGAGGAGCTCTGAGGTGGAGCAGCTCTCACACTCTGAAGACCACCTCCACCTCCTCCAAAGGTTCTCCTCCCTGAAAGCTGCTCCACCCACCAAGGACTGGACAGAGGTCAGAGTACATCCACCATCATATGAGGGGACGGTGGTGAAAGCTGTGTCTCAGCTGGAGGAGACCATCAGGAAGGAGAGGAAGAAGCTGGATGTTAAGGCTAAGATGAAGAAAGTCAAACAGTTTTTAGTAGATGTTACTCTGGATCCTAAAACAGCAAATCCTTACCTCGTCCTGTCTGATGATGGAAAACAAGTTCATACTGGTGATGTGAAGAAGAATCTTCCAGATAATCCAGAGAGATTTTATCCAAGTGTTTGTGTTTTAGGTAGTCAGAGTTTCTCTTCAGGCAAATTTTACTTTGTGGTTCAGGTTAAAGAAAAAACTAACTGGGCTGTGGGCGTGGCCAGAAGGTCCATCAACAGGAAGGGAAAGTTCACACTGACTCCTCGGGACGGTGTCTGGACTGTCGCTCTGAAAAATGGAAATCAGTACCAAGCTTGTGCTGATCGTTCAAACCATCTTCATTTCCTGTCCGCTCCTGAGAAGGTGGGGGTGTTTGTGGATTATGAGGAGGGTCTGGTCTCCTTTTATGATGTAGATGCTGCAGCTCTGATCTACTCCTTCACTGGCTGCTGCTTCACTGAGGAACTCTACCCATTGTTAAGTCCCGGTTTAAATCATGGAGGTAAAAACTCTAGTCCTCTGATCATCTGTCCTTTCAATCAAACAGTCTGATGGTTTCTCCTGAAGCTCCATGAATCAGAATCAGAATCAGAATGCTTTTATTGCCATGTCAGTGAAAAACATCAGAGACTAGGAACTTGTTCTGGTACTGGTGTGCAAACATATAAAATAAAAATAATAAAAATAAATAAAAATAATAATAATTTTTACAAAACAAAGAGTGCTCAGAAGAAAAAGAAAAGTAGTGCAATGTCATAGAAAATAATAGAAAATAATAAAGATAGTGAAGTGACAAGAGGGAGGTGACTAAGAGATGTGGGGTTCAGGTTATAAAGTATTAATTAGACTAACGGCAGAAGGGAAGAAGCTGTTTTTGTGGCGGGACGTTCTGGTCCGAATGGACCGGAGCCTCCTGCCCGAGGGGAGTCGCTCAAAAAGTCCATGTCCAGGGTGGGAAGGGTCAGCTACTATCCGACCTGCACGCCCCCGAGTCCTGGAGACGTACAGGTCTTCGAGAGATGGAAGGCTGCAGCCGATCACCTTCTCTGCGGAGCGCACAATGCGCTGCAGTCTGTGTTTGTTCCTGGCTGTGGCTCCAGCGTACCACACGGTGATGGAGGAGGTGAGGACAGACTTGATGATGGCTCTGTAAAACTGCACCAACATCTGGGCGGGCAGCTTGGCTTTCTTCATCTGCCGCAGAAAGTACATCCTCTGCTGGGCCTTTTTGATCAGGGAGCTGATGGATGGCTCCCACTTTAGGTCCTGTGTGATGGTAGTGCCGAGGAAGCGAAAAGAGTCTACAGTGGTGATGGAGAAGTCTGTCAGTGCAAGGGGGGTAATGGGAGCTGTGACTTTCCTAAAGTCCACGATCATCTCCACTGTCTTCTGAGCGTTGAGCTCCAGGCTGTTGTTGCTGCACCAGGACACCAGCCGGTCTACCTCCATCCTGTAGGCCGACTCATCGCCATCAGAGATGAGCCCAATGAGTGTGGTGTCATCTGCAAACTTGATCAGTTTGACAGAGTCATGGCTGGAAGTGCAGGAGTTGGTGTACAGGGAGAAGAGCAGGGGAGAGAGGACACAGCCCTGTGGAGATCCTGTGTTGATAGTCAGAGAGGTGGAGACATTCTTCCCCAGCCGCACGCACTGCCTCCGGTCTGTTAGGAAGTCAGTAATCCACCTGCAAGTGGAGTCAGGCACGTTGAGCTGAGAGAGCTTGTCCTGAAGCAGGGTAGGGAGAATGGTGTTGAATGCAGAGCTGAAGTCCACAAACAGGATCCTGGCATAGGTTCCCGGGGAGTCCAGGTGCTGCAGGGTGAAGTGGAGGGCCAGGTTGATAGCGTCGTCTACAGACCTGTTGGCTCTGTAGGCAAACTGCAGAGGGTCCAGAGAGGGAGAGGTGAAGTGCTTGAGATGAGGGAGGACCAGGCGTTCGAATGACTTCATGACTACAGACGTAAGTGCCACAGGCCTGTAGTCATTAAGTCCAGTGATACGGGGCTTCTTGGGAACAGGAACGATGGTGGACCGCTTGAAGCAGGCTGGAACGTGGCATGTCTTCAGCGAGGTGTTGAAAATGTCTGTGAAAACTGGAGACAGTTCCTCAGCACAGTGTTTCAGGGTGGCCGGGGAGACACCATCTGGGCCCGAAGCTTTCCGAGGGTTTTGCTTGCGGAAGAGCTTGAGCACATCCTGTTTTGTCACCAAGAAAGCAGTGGAGGGGGAGGGCTGGTCAGCTGGAGTGACCTCTGTTGTTAATTGGGTGGGGGATGGGAGTGGCTTCAAAGTGTCTGAAGGTTGTTGATCAGTGAGGGGGGAGGAGAGTGAGACATCAAACCTGGCATAGAAGGTGTTGAGTTTCTCTGCCAGTTGTAAGTCATCAGCAGCATGTGGGGCTTTCGGCTTATAGTTTGAAGAAGGAATATGAAGAAGGAATCAGTAGTTTCCTTTACCTACATGTTTCTCTCTGGGTGATCTAATCCTCAAACCCATTCCTAGGTACATTCTGTCTGTCCATCCTGGGAGAGGATCGCTCCTCACCTTCTGTGATGGACCAAGCAGTGCAAATAGACAGGCACAAGGTTTTAAGTAAAAAAGGGGTCTTTTTATTGAACCCAAAAAATGTCAAATGTTTAACAATTATAAAAGAGGTCAAAATAACTAACTCAACTCAAGATAAGGTTTAACAAAAGAGAATTAACTCAAACAAACAGACCTCACTGACTGAGATCAGCATGACCTTAAATGAAAGAATACTAAACCACTGCAAACACAAAAAGGGGGGTTAACAAAACAGCTTAACTAAATCTAAGCTAACAAAACCAATTTCACCCCTAAAGAAAATATATGGTTCAGTCCAATTAGGTGACTCCAGCCCAGGACAGCAGGTGATCATTCGGCCCAGGAACTGGAGCACCTGCAAAACTCAAGAAAATCAAATTAATGTGAATCAACAACATAAACCAAACATGTGCACTAATCTAAACTTGTATTAAGTCCAAAGTAAAGAAAAGTGGTTTAACAAACAAAATATCTAAATTATATTCATAAAGTGAATAAATGATAAAGTTTACAAACTAAATGGTTGTGTGACTGTAGCCATCACACACGCCCCCTCTTCAGATTTCTCGCTGACACAGCGAGAAAGACAATCTCCAATGACGTTGTCTCTGCCGGGAATGTGGTGAATAATGAATCTGTACGGCTGTATGGCCAGGTACCACCGTGTAATTCTTCCATTTGTGTCCTTCATCTTCTTGATCCATTGCAGAGCCTTGTGGTCTGTCTCCAGAGTGAACTCACGTCCAAGAAGATAGTACTTGAAAGATTGGAGTGCCCACTTGATGGCCAATGCCTCCTTTTCCACAGTTGAATACCGGACCTCTCTTGGAAACAACTTGCGGCCGATAAAGGCAACTGGGTGGCGCTCTTCTGATAGTCCCTGCATCAAGACAGCTCCCAAACCCCTCTCCGAAGCAACAGTTTGAAGGACAAACATTTTGTCAAAATCAGGGCTATGCAAAACTGGACTCTTACTGAGAGAGGATTTTTGGCTTTCACAGTACTGAGCAACATCTGTCCTCAATCCAGGCCAATAGAAGTGCTTTCTGATGCGATCCATGGTCCTACGTTTTCCAAGGTGACCGGCCCCTTGGATTGAGTGCCCCAGAGACAGCACCACCTGCTGGATCTTCCGGGGAACCACCAACTGCAAAACTGATCCCAGTTGACGATAAAGTACACCCTCCTTTATCAAGAAGGTTTCTTTGCTGCAGAGATTTTCAGATCTCTGTTTCCCTTCTGCTTTCTGAAAAAGAGGTGTTAGAGTTGAATCTCATGTTGCATTTCAATGATGTTTTCAGGAATCTTGAAACCCAAAGGCAACTCCAACTCAGTGTTAGCAGATAGTTTTGCAGTGTGATTGAATTTATCTTGACTCTTTTGTCTGAAAGACTTACGAGACTTCCCTGGTGCTGTCTCCAGGTCTGCATCAGGAAAGGGCAAAGTATGAAATATATGTGAAGATTCTTCTCTTTTCACCACTTGAGCTCTGGTTACAGCAACATTGCATGCCTGGCTAGAATCAAGCAAGTCAGACAACACAGGTAGATCTCGACCTAACACAGCAGGAAATGGCAGATTCTCAGAGACTCCGATGTTTAGCAGAAATGTTTGTCCTTGTACCTTAATGTACATTTCTGCTGTTGGATATAGTTTTTCCTCCCCATGTACACAGCGAACTGGGATTGTATCAGCAACGTTGACTTTGTCTACAGGAACAAAGTCTCTGTGCACAAGGGTTTGGGTACTTCCTGAGTCAATTAGAGCTTTTATAGTTCTACCATTTAGCTCAACCAGCGCCACCTTTAAACCACTCTGCAGGTCTATCTTTGGGGTGATCTGCTGACGAGGGACAAAACACGTTTGGCTTATTTTTGTTGAATTTTGTGGGCACATTGGCTTTGTGTGGCCCTCCATTCCACACAAATAACAAATCACCGTCTTGGATCTTGAGGGCACTGTGATGGACTGACTTGGAGGTTTACTCACCCCTGTCTGGTAGGTTTGAGATTTCTTAAAGTCCTTCATTTTCCAAGCCGTCTGACTCCACGGTTGCCCTTTTTCCCGTGCCGCTACAAACACATCAGCCAGCTGTGCAGCCTTTGCAGCAGTGTTTGGATTACACTCTTTAATCCATATCTGTAACTCAGGAGACAACATTCTCAAGTATTGTTCCAGAATGAAGATCTCACCAATTTCCTGCACCGTTTTTCCATTTGCTTTAATCCATTTGCTGTACAATTCTTTTAAACGTGCATAGAGTTCTTTTGGGCTTTCATCTGACTTTACCTCTAAAGAACGGAATCTCTGACGAAACGTCTCAGGGTTAATGTCATATTTCTCAAGGATGACTGTTTTCACTTTATCATAATCTAATGAATCATCCACATCCACGTGAACATACGCACCTCTTGCCTTGCCAGTTAGCAGGGGGATCAGCCGAAAAACCCAGTCTTGTTTTGGCCATCGGCAAGCGAGGGCAATACGTTCATAGGTCATTAGAAAATGTTCAATGTCATCATCATTTGTTAATTTTTCCAGTGTTGGTGCCTGAAAGTGGAACTGACCTGCTTGAACATGCTATTTATGATTAGTAGCAGAGCAGTTGTCCTCAGCTTCCCAAGGCTCCACATCTGAAGGTTCAGGTTCATTCGTTTGATTTTCTGGAGCTGGGAATGCACGAGCTTGTACTTCCACCTGAAACAGCTGAAACTGATGTTGTAATGCTCTGAACCGCTGTTCTTGGCGGGTGAATTCCTCCTTTCGTCTTGCTTCATGGGCCTCCTGTTGACCCATATGAGAACGAAGAATAGAAATCACTTCTGATATTGTTGGCTCCTTACCGTAGCCCTCAGTGCCATCCACCCCTCCAGAGGCTTCATTTTCCTCTCCTTGGGTTGCTGTTTCAACAGGCTGGTTTTGACCATCTCCTTTCACTCCGTTGCCGCTCCGTCTAGATCTTGGCATTGTTCAGTCAGGAAGGGATTATGGAAAAAACAAACAAAAAAAAAAAAAAAAAAAACAACCCTGTGCCTTCATCTGCAAGATCCCACTTCTGACACCACTTGTGATGGACCAAGCAGTGCAAATAGACAGGCACAAGGTTTTAAGTAAAAAAGGGGTCTTTTTATTCAACCCAAAAAATGTCAAATGTTTAACAATTATAAAAGAGGTCAAAATAACTAACTCAACTCAAGATAAGGTTTAACAAAAGAGAATTAACTCAAACAAACAGACCTTTCTGACTGAGAACAGCATGACCTTAAATGAAAGAATACTAAACCACTGCCAACACAAAGAAGGGGGGGTTAACAAAACAGCTTAACTAAATCTAAGCTAACAAAACCAATTTCACCCCTAAAGAAAATAAATGGTTCAGTCCAATTAGGTGACTCCAGCCCAGGACAGCAGGTGATCATTCGGCCCAGGAACTGGAGCACCTGCAAAACTCAAGAAAATCAAATTAATGTGAATCAACAACATAAATCACACATGTGCGCTAATCTAAACTTGTATTAAATCCAAAGTAAAGAAAAGTGGTTTAACAAACAAAATATCTAAATTATATTCATAAAGTGAATAAATGATAAAGTTTACAAACTAAATGGTTGTGTGGCTGTAGCCATCACAGCAACCATCATAAAACTTTCCATTTGAACCTTTAAAGAATCAAAAATAACCTTTAAGGAACGTTCTGCTAACTTTTGAAAAACCTTCCCAGAACGTTCTGGGAAGGTTAAATCGTTTGCTGGGTGATCCTCTCATCCCGTAATATTCTAGTTTTTAAGGTAATGATTATGATCAATGGAATCAAAGACATTTAAATCTATAAAAACAGCAACAGAGTTTGAATTTTTACCAACTTTTTCAGATATTTCTTCAACCTCAAGACACATCTTTAGAATCAGAATCTACTTTAATGATCCCACACAGGGGAAATGTGTGTGTCACAGCAACAACTTCCTATCTGCTAAGTGAGTCGTTGTAGAGCCCGATCACGTACAGAAAGAAAGACCTCCGGTAACGAGATGTTCTCGAGCGGAGCTGTCTGAGCCTCTTGGAGAAGGAGCTCCGTTGTTCGTCCAGGAGTGGGTAGAGAGGATGGTCATGATTGTCCATGATGGATAAAAGTTTGTTCAGTGACCTCCTCTCTACCACTGCCTCAAGTGAGTCCTGTTTGCTGCCAATGACAGAGCCAGCCAGTCTGATTAGTTTATTCAGTCTGTTGGCGTCACTGGCTGCGATGGTGCTCCCCCAGCAGATGACAGAGAAGAACAAGGTGCTGGCCACCACAGACTGATAGAAGGTCTCCAGGATCTTGCCGCACACATTGAAGGACCTCAGCTTCCTTAGAAAGTAAAGTCGGCTGCAGGTCTTCTTGCACACAGCAGTACTGTTGCTCCTCCAGCTCAGTCTGCTGTCGATGGTCAATCTTGCCTTTACTAAGTTTTTTATGTAGTTTTATTTTTAGTTGATCTTAATTAATGTTTAAACCTTAAAATTTCTTATAATTTATTAGCTTTTAGTTACTTTTATTTAGTTAATCTTTTATCATCTCCAGTGTTTCCTCTGGGGGGACTCTGCAGTGGGAGTCTATAATCATCTATGTCTGCTGGTCTTGGTTCTGGGACCCTGGTAGGGATCTGGCTCAGGCCTCGGCTCTTATCCGGGGCCCTAGTGGGAATTTTGCATTTTGTGTCACATTTTATGTATAAAAAGCATTTTATACATAAAGTTTGATTGATTATTAAACCATAGTCATGACCACATATGCTGTGGTTCTGTTTTTCCTGAAACCATGATGTTGTTCATTTAGCAGTGAGAATTTTTCTATAAAGCTGTTCAACTGTTTTATAAAGAGTTTCTCTAAAACTTTCAAAACTTGTGGTAGTAAAACCACTGAGCTGTAGTTTACATATTGTGTCTGTCTCCGTTTTTGAATATAGGAACTACTTTTGGTGATTTCATGTCCTGTGGGAACATAGCTTTTTAGTAAAGAAAGGTTGCAGATACAGGTGAGAGGATTAACAATAGAATGAATAACTTCTTTAACAATGAACATGTCCGTATAGTTCACATCTAGACAAGTTTTATTTTTTAATTGATTCATCGTATCAATTACATCTTTTTCTTGAACTGCACATAAAAAACATGGAGTTCCATTTCTTTTAATTGGAACGTTGAAAAGCTCCTTCTCATCGTCCACATTCATTTTACTGGCTAATGTTGGTTCAACCGTAACAAAATAATTATAAAGACTATCTGTGATTTTATTTAAATGATCTACTTTTGATTCGTTTTGGTTCCAAAAATAACTTGAAATTCCATTTGTTTGGATTTGTTTCTAATTAGATGTTTTATTTGATCCCATGTTTTTTGTTTATTGGTTTTACTGGTCATTTCAGCATAAAAAGTAGAAAGAACTCTTAGAAGTAAAGAAGAAGTAGAAGTAAACTTCTTATTAAATATCTGATTGAAATAAAAAACTTGAGAGCAACATTCGTTAAAAGCTAACAGGTAAAGTACCTGTCTTCTACCTCAGGAGTCCCACAGGTGACGAGGGCATGTTAGACTCCTTCTTTAGCTTAACATAACTTTAATTGCAACTTTAATGCAGGAAATCCTGAACAACCCCCGTCACCCTCTTCACGATGTTATCACGACCCAGAAGACAACCTGAAGTAAGAGGTTCCTCTCACTCTGCTGCAGGACTGAGCGCTATAGGAGGTCGTTCAGCCCTCAGGCAATTAAATAGATCAGATGTTTCTGGAAGGAACTGAGTTCTATTTTATTATTATGTATGTTGTTTTTTATTTGTTTGTGTGATTTCTGTTGCTGCTGGACATCAGAATTTCTCCTGCGGGAGCTTAATAAAGTTTCATCTATCTATCTATCTACATTATCCCTCACCGCCGGTGTCCACCAGCGAGTTCAGGAGTTACCTACACGACAGACACTGATTGCTTTGCGTCCACAGCTTCGACTTGCTGCCTCATTGATAGAGGTGTGGAAAAGAGTCCAGTCTGAGTCAATGTCCCCCACCTCTTCTGGTACCTGTGAGAAGCTTTTCCAGAGGTGTGAGTTTAAACTCTCTCTGGTAGAAGGATCTACCAGATGTTCCCAGCAGGCACACACTGATCATTTGAGCCTTACCATCTCACCGGTTTCCTCCCCCACTATCCAGGCCAACCCAAAATCAGGTAGTGATCAGTTGAAAACTCTGCCCATCTCTTTACCTTAGTGTTTAAGACATGTGGCTGCAAGTTCGATGAAACAATTATAAAGCCAATCATAGGACTGTTGCCTGGAGAGTCCTGGTGCCACGTGTGCATGTGGACTCTCTAATCAGTAAACATAGTGTTTGTTACTGACAGTCCGTTACTAATAATAAGTATGTAATAAATTAATTAAATGGTGTGGATCAAATATGGTTCTTTAAATTGTCATGATGTTTCTGAAGCTTTTGCGTCTCGAACAATTTAAAGTTGATCTTTTCCTTCATCAGATGAAAACCTGTTTCATTTTTTTGCAGCGAATGAAGAAAACTTCATTTGAAATATCTGATTGAAATTTAAAAATAAATCTTAAGAGAAACATTCAATAAATCAGATTTATTTTCAGTAAACATTCATCACACTGATCATGAAGGAAAACATTTAGGACAGCAGCCCCAATTACATCCACCCTGATAGACTAGTCACCTTATAATCTGTCCTACCTCAAAATATTTAGTCATTTTATTTACAGACAGAGCAATCCACAGTGGATTGCTCTGTCTGTACCATCGCAACCAAACACGACATAGAGTTAAAGGGAAGGTTTCATAAAAAATGAACTTTTTGGAGGTTTAAATGTTATTACCAAAACAAACACATTCATTAAAGTATTTTCTCTTTCATTCATTCATCTTTTAAGAAATTATGAGCTCTTCTGTGTAGTATTTAGATTTCTTTCAAAAACCAGATCGTTCCTGGCCATGCATTTGGTTCATCAGTCTCACACTGTTTCCTCCCAAACCTTTGCCAGAGGACTGACAGACTATCGGTGAGAAGGTGAGGAGAGATCCTCTCCAAGGATGGACAGACAGAATGTACCTAGGACTGGGATTACAGATTAGATCATCTACAGAGAAACATGGAGACAGACAGAAGAAACTACAGAATAATCCACATGGAAACAGAACTGGTGACTTGTTGCTGAAGACATTTCCAACCTCATCAGTCCACCAGTAGAACTTCACCTACAGACTCTCTCAGACTGAAACTGCTGATGAAACAGATTCCTTCTTCATGGAGCTTCAGGAGAAACCATCACACTGTTTGATTCACAGGACAGATGATCAGAGGACTAGAGTTTTTACCTTCTTCATTGGTACACGGACTAAAGAATGGATAGAGTTCCTCAGTGAAGCAGCAGCCAGTGAAGGAGTAGATCAGAGCTGCAGTATCTACATCATAAAAGGAGACCAGACCCTCCTCAAAATCCGCAAACACCCCCACCTTCTCAGGAGCAGACGGGAGATGGAGACGGACTGAAGGAACAGCACAAGCTTTGTACTCATTTCCATTTCTTAACCAAACAGTCCAGAAACCTTCATCAGGACTCAGTGTGATCGCTCCCTTCCTGTTGATGGACCTTCTGGCCACTCCTAAATCCCAGTCAGTTTTTCCTTTAACCTGAACCTCAAAGTAAAATCTGCCTGAAGAGAAACTCTGACTTCCTAACACACCAGGACAAAGAGAAAATCTCTCTGGATTATCTGGAAGCTTCTTCTTCACATCACAATGATGAACTTGTTTTCCATCATCAGACAGGACGAGGTAAGGATTTGCTGTTTTAGGATCCAGAGTAACATCTACTGCAAACTGCTGGACCTTCTTGATCTCAGCCTTAACATCCAGCTTCTTCCTCTCCTTCCTGATGGTCTCCTCCAGCTGAGACACAGCTCTCACCACCGTCCCCTCATATGATGGTGGATGAACTCTGGTGTCTGTCCAGTCTTTGGTGGATGGAGCAGCTTTCAGTGAGGAGAAGCTTTGGAGGAGGTGGAGGTGGTCTTCAGAGTGTGAGAGCTGCTCCACCTCAGAGCTCCTCTTCATCAGCTCAGAGATCTCCTGTTCCAGATCTTTGATGAGGTCTTCAGCTTGTTTCTCTGTAGCTTTCTGTTTGTCTTGGATCTCCTTGATGAGCTGGTCCAGGTCTCTCTGAGCAGCCTCCATCAGAGCGGTGAAGACCTGAACACCTTCTGCTGTCTCTCTGTCTGCAGCATCTTTACTGATCTTCACCGACTCTTTGAGCTCCTGAATCTTCAGTCGTCTCTTCTGGATCATCTGCTGGATGTCAGCCTCGGTCTTCCCCAGCTCTGCCTTCTTTCCTTCACTTTCTTCTTCTAGAGGAACAAACTCATGACTCTTGTGGTCTGAAAGAGAACAGGGCCAGCAGACACAGGTCTGGTCGGTCTTACAGAACAGCTCCAGAGGTTTATCGTGCTCTCTACACATCCTGTCCTCCATGTTCTCCACAGGCTCCATCAGCTGATGTCTTCTCAGCCTTGGGAGTGTCAGATGAGGCTCCAGGTGAGTGTGACAGTAGGAGGTCAGACACACCAGGCAGGACTTCAGGGCCTTCAGTTTGGTTCCTGTGCAGACGTCACAGGGAACTTCTCCTGATCTGGCAGCTTGTTGCTCTGAGCTGCTGCTGCTGGCTTCCTGCTGAGCTTCATGTCTAAACTGAGAAACCATTTCAGAGAGTAAAGTGTTGACCTTCAGCTGAGGTTTGGTGGAAAACTTCTCTTTACACAAGGGACAATCATACAGAAACTTCTCCTGCCAGTGCTGATTGATGCAGGTTTTACAGAAGTTGTGCCCACACGGTGTGGTGACTGGATCATTGAACATCTCCAGACAGATGGAGCACCGGAACTGGTCCTCAGATCTCTGATGGCTTCCAGCAGACATGTCTGACCTGGGAGGAGTCAGAAAAACAGCATTTAGAAAGAAGATCGTGAGGGCAGCTCAGACATGGCCACCATGAGTTTTTAATCTTTTGGTGTTCAATGTTTTGCAATCATCTTAAACAATTTTCAGACTGATATCATTTAATCTCACAGGAAGTGAAACATGTGAGATTAAATGCAGTGGGACAGTGGTACTAAATTTAATATCAGGTTAAAGTCATAGATAAAAAATACTTATGTATTTAAAAATATTTTCTCAGATGTAAAAAATAACAAACAAATGACACATAAACTCAATAAAACCCTCCTCCTCCATGCAACTCTTAAAGCTCAGAGGAAACAGGAAACCACAAAAATACACCTGCCCAACCCCCAGATGACCAGACGAGGGTTGCACACAACCCTGCACCCAGAAACCACCGCCCGAAGAAGAACTAGACCTCTCATCACCAAGAGATTATGTCTGATTCTACTTACAGACGTTACCATGCTTCTCGTCTCATACACCCCTACAACACACACACTCATCTGTGAACTCACACATACTTCCTCAGTCATCATAACATATTTATGTGTACATACACATACACACAGACACACACATACACACACACACACACACACACACACACACACACACACACACACCCTTTTTACCATTTACATGATCCATTGAGTGTAAACCTTCTCCACCTATGAGCCCCCTAACCTCCACCACTCTGCCTAGACCCATACTACTGTACTCCCCCTCCAAGATAAAAACATTTCCTTCTATGTGGTGTGAAGTTTTCTCCATGACTGAGTTTATCTGATGAGTTTGGAGGGAAACTTCCTGTTTACCTGAAACTCTCAGTTTGGCTTCAAAGCCAGTAAATATGAGCAGCTGGACTCACCTGTATTGGAGTCGGTTGTAGAGAAAGAAAAGTTGAACTCAGTTTATTTTCCTTCTGATAGAAACACAGAGAGTAGCTCTGACTGCAGCTCCACTCTAAAATACTTTCACTTTGATTTCTGGAAAATATAAACTGGTTTTTCCATCATTGCTCCACCTCCTCATGCAGCGTTTACCTTCAGGTGTGTCTCAGAAGGAGGGAGGATTCGTTCCAAATCATAGCAAAAAGACATTTAAAACATTTGGCGGTTGGCTCTGGTAGAACGCCCAGATGGAACTCCACCTTCACCATCAGCTAAGGTTTTTATTAAACTGTACAGTACCTCAGAAACATGTATCATCTGGTCATATTTGCCAGCAGGACAAATGGAAGATGTCCTCTAACACGCCTTCAGAGAGTATCTGGTGACGTCTTGTCGATTGACCAATGCCTCTACAGGTTTTCATAGCTCGATCAATGACTTTCTGAGCTTTGTTTTCATTAAACTTGTCCTGAATGAATGACATCACTGGTTGGAGGGGGCGGAACATATTTTTGTGGCAGAAAATGTAAAACTATTTTTACTTTGTTTATTTGTCTGTTTTTTTTAAAATCAATTATTTGTTTTAACTAAAAATAAAATAATAAAAAATAAAATCAATAAAAAGTTCCACTTGGTAAGAAGTTAAATAAAATATTCTACAATAAACAGCACATTTATTAAATGATTAAAAAAGAAGCACTGCCCTACAGCTGCTTCTCCATGTAGAGAAGATCCAGATTGGATGGTTTGAAAACATGGTTAGTGCCTTCCTCACTGGTGACCTGTTTTGGGTAATTCACACAAAGACGAGACCACATCTCACAGTGAAGATGATCTGCATGATGAGATCATGGAGAGGAAAATCTGACATTTCCAATAATGCTGCTGCCCCCACGACCAAACACAAAGAAAGGTACACCTGGCAGCGCAGGACAGAGGGTCTTAGAGCACAGGTATAAAACTCTAATCCTTCAAGGCCGGTGTTCCGAGGGGTTTCATTGTGTTCCTGGTTCATTACAGCAAACCCACATTAAATCTCCAAATAATTTCTAAACAAATTTCCAGATGAAATTAAAAAAAAGCCAAAGCACTTCACTTTCATAAAAATAATATTAAGAACTTTTTCACCACCTAAAGACCCGTTTATCTCTCACTACAGTTTATCAAAACATTAGAAAAACTGTTTGATTTAAGATTAGATTATTTTATCCAAAAACAAAGCATAATAACAGAAAATCAGTATGGATTAAAAAAAAAAAAAATCAACATCCCTGGCAATAATAGATACAATAGAAGAAACAACAAACACTATTTATACAAAGAAAAACACAGTTTGAATATTTATCAACTTAAAAAAGGCTTTTAACACCATTGATCTTGATATTTTAAGTAAATTATAAAGATATGGTTTTAGAGGAGTGATTCTAAACTGGTTAAAAGTTACTTAAACAGAGAACAATATGTACGATTGTGTGACCTCACGTTATCATGCCTGAGCGTTTCCTGTGGTGTCCCTCAGGGTTCAGTTTGGGGCCCAAACTTTTTAATATTTATATCAACAATGTTTTAGATAGAATCCGAAGTACCTGGAGAAAACCGACGTATACACCGGGGAGTACATGCAGACTACACACAGACAGACGAGTGCTCCCATTCATGCTCCCACTCCTGCACTAGAACCCTGACAACTGAAGGTGGTTAGCACCTTATAAAAAATTATAAATGATAAATTTAATGCAGCCTTTATAAATTGGAGGGAAGTAGAGAAGATCCAGATTGGATGGTTTGAGAACCTGGTTAGGATACCTCCCTCCCTGGTGATCTGTTCTGGGTAATCCCCACCGGGAGGAAATCCCATCTTACTGTGAAGATGAGCTGCATAATGTGGCCAGGGTGAAAGAAGTCTGAAATCCCCTCTAATGCTGCTGCCCCCACAACCAAACACAGATAGACTGGTGCAGAATGCAGGGTAACAGCGCACAAATGTAAAACTCCATTCTATTAGGACCAGTGTCCTGAGGGTTTTCATTGGTTCCTGGTTCAATAGAACTAACCGAAGTACGCTAATTACATTTAACAGTCAATTCATTTTGACACATATACTCAAATAACCCCTCCTCCTCCATCTAACTCTGAAAGCTCAGAAGAAACAGGACACAACATAAAATGCACCAGCCCACCAACCGCAGGGCCACAGGGGGCACTGCTCACAAGCCTGCAACCAAGAGTCGCCGCGCCAAGAATAACAAGACCTCTCTCATCACCTCAAGATCACGTCTGATGCTACATACAGACGTTACCATGAAGAAAACTTTCCTATGATGCATCTATTCTCATCCACTCCTACAACACACACCCTCATCTGTGAACTCGCACACACTTCTTTATTCATAATCACATATTTGTGTGCAGGCACACACACCCTTTTTCCATTTAAAAGAGCCATTGAGTGTAAATCTTCTCCACTGATGAGCCCCCTAACCTCCACCACTCTGCCTAGACCCATACTACTGTACTCCCCCTCCAAGATAAAAACATTTCCTTCTATGTGGTGTGAAGTTTTTTCCATGACTGAGTTTATCTGATGAGTTTGGAGGGAAACTTCCTGTTTAACTGAAACTCTCAGTTTGGCTTCAAAGCCAGTAAATATGAGCAGCTGGACTCACCTGTATTGGAGTCGGTTGTAGAGAAAGAAAAGATGAACTCAGTTTATTTTCCTTCTGATAGAAACACAGAGTGTAGCTCCGACTGCAGCTCCACTCTAAAACACTTTCACTTTGATTTCTGGTAAATATAAACTAGTTTTTCTAGCCTTGCTCCATCTCCTCATGCACTGGGTTTAATTTCAGGTGTGTCTCAGAAGGAGGGACGATCAGTTCTAAGTCACAGAGAAAAGAGAATTGACAAAGTTGGAGGTTGGCTGTGGTTAAAACCCATGATGGAGCCCCACCTTCACCACAGGCTCAGGTTTTCATTAAACTATACCTGAGATAAACATAGTATGTTCTGGTTACATTCACCACTTAGACGGAAGCTTTGTTTACCTCCAAGCATGTCCCGACTCAGCCAGACCTTTCAAACAGTTTAATGTTGAGGTCGATGACTCTGATTTGGACTTGGGAGGTCAGTTCACAGAGGTCACGTGTGGATGGTAAGGTAATCCTTGTGCTTTATTTTCTCTTATTCCAGAAGATTGTAATTACAATGTGTCAGGATATAGGGATGTGGAAGGAAGGAGGACCCAATGGCAGGACAACAAAACAGGATTTATTCATCAAATGTCCAGTAAAGAAAAAAAGTCCAGTGAAGCTGTGAGGCAAAGGGCAAAGAAATAACTCAGAATCAAAGAGTTCAAAGATTAAACTTATGGTCAGGCAGCCAGGAGGACGTGGCTGGGATCGATGACAACGACCCAACAATGAATTCTGGGGGATTGCCTTTAAATAGTCAGCAGGATCAACAGGTGTGTTTATCAATCACCCTCAGATGTCCCTAATCAGGGTGATAAGGGAAGGTCCAGGGCTCCCTCTGGTGGCAGGGGAGAGGATTATGACACAATGTGAGGAACAAGAGACTTCCAGCTGTTAAACTGGAAGCTTAACAGCTGGAACCTCAACAGCTTCCAGTTTAGGAACTGGTTGGAGGAGGCGGGACATTCTTTAAGAGCAGAAAATGTAAAACTATTAATACATTTTTTTATTTGATTATTAATCCAACTATTTGTATCAATGAAACCTAATCAGTGGTTGAATAAACTCAGGTTAGTTTATTTAGAACCAGTTCTCAGGTCTCATCAGATTGAAAAGGATTTCTTGATGGAGTCAAAATGTTCTTTAAAAAAATATTTTCAATTAAAATTACTGTCAAAGCTGAAAAAAATACTGGAATTTTAATTCAGTCATTACAAAAGAAACAGAACACTGTGTGAGGTCATAGTTAAAAAAGCAGTTTATTATTATTTAAATATGTTTTACTTAAAGTTTAACAATTTCAGCCTCAGTTTGTAACAGATTTTTTTTTTTTAGGTCTTTGTGTGTTTTTGTAATCCCACTTCTACAACAAACCATCCCTCTCCATCCAGTGACGGGTGGTGACGTGTGGCGCAGGGGCGCCGCCCGCCTCTCCCCGTCCTGATCACCAAAAATAACAATAAAAAATGTATATACATGTAAATGTTTGTAAGTATGTAAAACTGTCTTATGTGAAGGTCATATGCATTTTAATAACGTTTTACAATGTTTTAATTTAATTTAATTTACTTCTTCCTGTGAAAACCGGAACGAGGGCTAGGCTCGGATGCGCTCTGCAAGGAAAACACATGTGTATGTGGGATCAGGTGTTTCTGAAAAAAATGTGACGTTATCTCTGATTTTTATTCCATTCATTTGTATTGTGAATCAAAACCACGCCCGTGGGGCACAGCTTGGAGCGCCCCAAAACACAGTGATAGGTTGTTCTCTCTGTCAGTCTGTTAAGTGAACCAATCAATGAGCTATGAGCTGACCAGTGATGTGCAGTCAGAGGAGGATGGGGAGGTTCTGCCTCACCTGTCATTGTGACAAAAAAGAAAAAAAGGAAATAAAAATGACTTATCTAATTATAGACTTGTATCACTGCTTTTGCAGTTCTCTAAAATTTTGGAAAAACTTTTTGTGAATAGATTAAATAAGTTTTTTTTATAAGTATAGTATTTTAAGTCACAGCCAATATGGATTTTGTTCAAATCATTCAACTGCTACAGCGTTAGTGGAACTGGCCAAAGAAATTACCAACGCCATGGACAAAAACTTTTTTTTTAGTCAGTGTCTTTGTAGAGCTGCAAAAAGCCTTTGATACTTTAAATCATGAAATTCTATTGCATAAATTATTCAAATATGGCATAAGAGGTGTGGCACATCAATGGGTCACAAGTTATTTAACAGACCGTTATCAATTTGTAGAAATCAACAGCACAAAATTTAAATATAGCAAAATAACGTGTGGAGTTCCCCAAGGTTCTGTCCTTGGCCCAATACTCTTTCTTCTCTATATTAACGATATTATGTCCGTTTCCAACATACTAAAAGACATCCTTTTTGCAGACGACACCACTTTATTTTATTCTGGGAACAATATAAACGAGGTTCTAAAAACTGTAGAAAATGAGTTAAAAAAAATATTAAAATGGTTCAATGCCAATAAAATATCTATAAATATACAGTAAATAAAACTAAGTTTATGGTTTTCAGTTGTAAAAACAAAGATATAAATCCAAGACTGTTCACACAAGGATTAGAAATCGAAAGAACACAAAAATAATTTTTTTAGGTGTTCTGATTGATGAGCAGTTACCATTGAAACCTCATATAGAAAAAGTAAGAAATAAAGTATCACAAACCATTGCTGTTCTACACAAGGTGAAAGACGCTATGTTTTTATTATATAACTCTTTAATTGTTCCATATTTAATCTATTGTGTTGAAGTCTGGGGAAGTGCTTGCAAAACACACATTGAACCACTTTTCCGTTTACAGAAGAGAGCTCTTCGTATTATGGTTACAGAGCACACACAAATCCAATATTTGTCCAGTTAAAAACAATAAAATTTAATGAACTGTTAGAATATAACCTTCTCAAAACTATGTATAAAGCTCATCAAGAGGTATTACCGTATAGATTACAAAAACAATTCAAAAAAAGAGAAAGTCTGCATGATTTAAGAGGAACTGATCTTTTTGTTAAATCACAGTTTCGAACCAAAACAAAGTTGTGTTTCAATTCAAGGTGTTAATCTGTGGAACAACCTGGAGAGTAAAATTAAATCATCTTAGTCCATTCATTTATTTAATAAAAGTGTGAAACAACTATTAATTGATAAATACATGTAGCAGAAAACTCTTTCTTGTTGTTGTTGTTGATGTTGTTTGATGTTTTTTTTTTTTTTTGTGCGTCACCCTGATTGTACAGTATATAATTTCTGTTGCTAAGGGGCAGATATTGTAAGCTTTGCTTCTTTCTGTACCCTTTCATTCATATTTTTTTTTTTTCCTGAAGACCTTTTTTTTTAAGATGCGTTTGTTCTTTTGTTTTGAATGAAATGAAACAATAAAATAAAAATAAATAAAAACAACTCAGGAATTCATTGATCAAGTTGTTGTACACTGACGTGTACGACCTGCAGTGGAAAGGGCATCACCAGATACTGATAGTGTTATATGGTGTGATGGACCAAGCAGTGCAAATAGACAGGCACAAGGTTTTAAGTAAAAAAGGGGTCTTTTTATTCAACCCAAAAAAATATCAAATGTTCAACAATTATAAAAGAGGTCAAAATAACTAACTCAACTCAAGATAAGGTTTAACAAAAGAGAATTAACTCAAACAAACAGACCTAACTGACTGAGGACAGCATGACCTTAAATGAAAGAATACTAAACCACTGCCAACACAAAAGGGGGGTTAACAAAACAGCTTAACTAAATCTAAGCTAACAAAACCAATTTCACCCCTAAAGAAAATAAATGGTTCAGTCCAATTAGGTGACTCCAGCCCAGGACAGCAGGTGATCCTTCAGCCCAGGAACTGGAGCACCTGCAAAACTCAAGAAAATCAAATTAATGTGAATCAACAACATAAATCACACATGTGCGCTAATCTAAACTTGTATTAAATCCAAAGTAAAGAAAAGTGGTTTAACAAACAAAATATCTAAATTATATTCATAAAGTGAATAAATTATAAAGTTTACAAACTAAATGGTTGTGTGACTGTAGCCATCACACACGCCCCCTCTTTAGATTTCTCGCTGACACAGCGAGAAAGACAATCTGCAATGACGTTGTCTTTGCCGGGAATGTGGTGAATGATGAATTTGTACGGCTGTATGGCCAGGTACCACCGTGTAATTCTTCCATTTGTGTCCTTCATCTTCTCGATCCATTGCAGAGCCTTGTGGTCTGTCTCCAGAATGAATTCACGTCCAAGAAGATAGTACTTGAAAGATTGGAGTGCCCACTTGATGGCCAATGCCTCCTTTTCCACAGTTGAATACCGGACCTCTCTTGGAAACAACTTGCGGCTGATAAAGGCAACTGGGTGGCGCTCTTCTGATGGTCCCTGCATCAAGACAGCTCCCAAACCCCTCTCCGAAGCAACAGTCTGAAGGACAAACATTTTGTCAAAATCAGGGCTATGCAAAACTGGACTCTTACTAAGAGAGGGTTTTTGGCACTGAGGGCAGCTTTCACAGTACTGAGCAACATCTGTCCTCAATCCAGGCCAATAGAAGTGCTTTCTGATGCGATCCACGGTCCTACGTTTTCCAAGGTGACCGGCCCCTCGGATTGAGTGCCCCAGAGACAGCACCACCTGCTGGATCTTCCGGGGAACCACCAACTGCAAAACTGATCCCTGTTGACGATAAAGTACACCCTCCTTTATCAAGAAGGTTTCTTTGCTGCAGAGATTTTCAGATCTCTGTTTCCCTTCTGCTTTCTGAAAAAGAGGTGTTAGAGTTGAATCTTCATGTTGCATTTCAATGATGTTTTCAGGAATCTTGAAACCCAAAGGCAACTCCAACTCAGTGTTAACAGATAGTTTTGCAGTGTGATTGAATTTATCTTGACTCTTTTGTCTGAAAGACTTACGAGACTTCCCTGGTGCTGTCTCCAGGTCTGCATCAGGAAACGGCAAAGTATGAAGTATATGTGAAGATTCTTCTCTTTTCACCGCTTGAGCTCTGGTTACAGCAACATTGCATGCCTGGCTAGGATCAAGCAAGTCAGACAACACAGGTAGATCTCGACCCAACACAACTGGAAATGGCAGATTCTCAGAGACTCCGATGTTTAGCAGAAATGTTTGTCCTTGTACCTTAATGTACATTTCTGCTGTTGGATATAGTTTTTCCTCCCCATGTACACAGCGAACTGGGATTGTATCAGCAACGTTGACTTTGTCTACAGGAACAAAGTCTCTGTGCACAAGGGTTTGGGTACTTCCTGAGTCAATTAGAGCTTTTATAGTTCTACCATTTAGCTCAACCAGCGCCACCTTTAAACCACTCTGCAGGTCTATCGTTGGGGTGATCTGCTGACGAGGGACAAAACACATTTGGCTTATTTTTGTTGAATTTTGTGGGCACATTGGCTTTGTGTGGCCCTCCATTCCACACAAATAACAAATCACCGTCTTGGATCTTGAGGGCACTGTGATGGACTGACTTGGAGGTTTACTCACCCCTGTCTGGTAGGTTTGAGATTTCTTAAAGTCCTTCATTTTCCAAGCCGTCTGACTCCACGGTTGCCCTTTTTCCCGTGCCGCTACAAACACATCAGCCAGCTGTGCAGCCTTTGCAGCAGTGTTTGGATTACGCTCTTTAATCCATATCTGTAACTCAGGAGACAACATTCTCAAGTATTGTTCCAGAATGAAGATCTCACCAATTTCCTGCACCGTTTTTCCATTTGCTTTAATCCATTTGCTGTACAATTCTTTTAAACGTGCATAGAGTTCTTTTGGGCTTTCATCTGACTTTACCTCTAGAGAACGGAATCTCTGACGAAACGTCTCAGGGTTAATGTCATATTTCTCAAGGATGACTGTTTTCACTTTATCATAATCTAATGAATCATCCACATCCATGTGAACATACGCACCTCTTGCCTTGCCAGTTAGCAGGGGGATCAGCCGAAAAACCCAGTCTTGTTTTGGCCATCGGCAAGCGAGGGCAATACGTTCATAGGTCATTAGAAAATGTTCAATGTCATCATCATTTGTTAATTTTTCCAGTGTTGGTGCCTGAAAGTGGAACTGACCTGCTTGAACATGCTCTTTATGATTAGTAGCAGAGCAGTTGTCCTCAGCTTCCCAAGGCTCCACATCGGAAGGTTCAGGTTCATCCGTTTTATTTTCTGGAGCTGGGGATGTACGAGTTTGTACTTCCACCTGCAACAGCTGAAACTGATGTTGTAATGCTCTGAACCGCTGTTCTTGGCGGGTGAATTCCTCCTTTCGTCTTGCTTCATGGGCCTCCTGTTGACCCATATGAGAACGAAGAATAGAAATCACTTCCGATATTGTTGGCTCCTTACCGTAGCCCTCAGTGCCATCCACCCCTCCAGAGGCTTCATTTTCCTCTCCTTGGGTTGCTGTTTCAACAGGCTGGTTTTGACCATCTCCTTTCACTCCGTTGCCGCTCCGTCTAGATCTTGGCATTGTTCAGTCAGGAAGTGATTATGGGAAAAAAAAAAAAAAAAAAAAAACAACCCTGTGCCTTCATCTGCAAGATCCCACTTCTGACACCACTTGTGATGGACCAAGCAGTGCAAATAGACAGGCACAAGGTTTTAAGTAAAAAAGGGGTCTTTTTATTCAACCCAAAAAAATATCAAATGTTCAACAATTATAAAAGAGGTCAAAATAACTAACTCAACTCAAGATAAGGTTTAACAAAAGAGAATTAACTCAAACAAACAGACCTAACTGACTGAGGACAGCATGACCTTAAATGAAAGAATACTAAACCACTGCCAACACAAAGAAGGGGGGGTTAACAAAACAGCTTAACTAAATCTAAGCTAACAAAACCAATTTCACCCCTAAAGAAAATAAATGGTTCAGTCCAATTAGGTGACTCCAGCCCAGGACAGCAGGTGATCATTCGGCCCAGGAACTGGAGCACCTGCAAAACTCAAGAAAATCAAATTAATGTGAATCAACAACATAAATCACACATGTGCGCTAATCTAAACTTGTATTAAATCCAAAGTAAAGAAAAGTGGTTTAACAAACAAAATATCTAAATTATATTCATAAAGTGAATAAATTATAAAGTTTACAAACTAAATGGTTGTGTGGCTGTAGCCATCACATATGGACACACCTTAAAGGAAAC
This sequence comes from Neostethus bicornis, assembly GCA_902685375.1. Taxonomy (NCBI): domain Eukaryota; kingdom Metazoa; phylum Chordata; class Actinopteri; order Atheriniformes; family Phallostethidae; genus Neostethus; species Neostethus bicornis. The sequence continues at coordinate 1,227,760 of LR738548.1, forward strand.
ACGATGCATTAGGAGGTGGAGCACATTAAAAATAAGTTTGTTTTACACAGGAAATGAAAGTATTTTAGAGTGGAGCTGCAGTCAGAGCTACTCTCTGTGTTTCTATCAGAAGGAAAATAAACTGAGTTCATCTTTTCTTTCTCTACAACCGACTCCAATACAGGTGAGTCCAGCTGCTCATGTTTACTGGCTTTGAAGCCAAACTGAGAGTTTCAGGTAAACAGGAAGTTTCCCTCCAAACTCATCAGATAAACTCAGTCATGGAGAAAACTTCACACCACATAGAAGGAAATGTTTTTATCTTGGAGGGGGAGTACAGTAGTATGGGTCTAGGCAGAGTGGTGGAGGTTAGGGGCTCATAGGTGGAGAAGATTTACACTCAATGGTTCATGTAAATGGAAAAAGGGTGTGTGTGTGTGTGTGTGTGTCTGTGTGTGTGTGTGTGTGTGTGTGTGTGTGTGTGTGTGTGTAAATATGAATGAGGAAGTGAAGGAGAGTTCACAGACTAGAGTGTGTGTTTTAGGGATGGATGAGAAGAATTGAAGAAAATGTGTCTCCATGGTAACGTCTGTAAGAAGCGTCAAACATGATCTTGGGGTGATGAGAGGTCTTGGTTCTCTTCGGGCAGTGGTTCCTGGTTGCAGGCTTGTGTGCAGTGCCTCGTCTGGTCATGTGTTGGGTAGGCTGATGTACTTTTTGTGGTTTCCTGTTTCCTCTGAGCTTTCAGAGGTGTATGGAGGAGGAGGGTTTTATCGGGTATGTGTGTCATTTGTTTGTCATTGTTTGCATCTGATCCGACTTTAACCTGATATTGAATTCTGTCCCACTGATTATTCGTGTTTGACTTCCTGTGAGATTAAAAGCTTTCAGTCTGAAAATTATTTGTGGATCTGAGGATCAGTTCCTGTGCTCCATCTGTCTGGAGATGTTCACTAATCCACAAAAAAAAACAAAAAAAGAACAAAAAGTAGCATCCAATCAGAGCTCCGCTCAGATATATGTTCATGGTTCTACACACACCTTAAGTAGCTGTGATGCGTCATTGTAAGAAATAAACAAACACATTGATGTTTGTGTGAAAAAGGATGTTTGAAAAAGTAAAAGACTTCTGAAAACAGTTTTAATTTGAAAACTGAGAGACTTTACTGAACATCTAAGAGGTCTGCACCATAACAGTTGGGGGTGAAAGCTCAAGAGAGAGGAAGTCTTCCTGTGTTGGGAAGGAATCATCTCCCTCTCTCCTCAGCCTTTCCTGTCAGGTCTAGTAAACATGCCTTGGACAATCCAGACATTTAGGATGTAACATAAATATTAAAATTAATGAATTAAATAATGCTTTCTAAGGTCCATCATAAAGAAGGCTTCAAAGTTGTCTTCTGGACCATGTATGTGATGATTGAGATGTTTCAACTTCCATACGGAAATAATTTTCAATCAAAACATTTTCCGAAGGAAATCGAAATATTTCCATCATCAAATAAACGGTCCAGAAGACACTTTGAAGCCTTCTCTACTATGGATCATCCCTGGACGAATGAGGGATTACACAGACTGTAAACGAGCAAATCTATCCAGCAATAATAAACATACAGATCACCATTCTGCTTGTTACAAATTCAGAATGAACAAGGTTTAAAAATCAAACAAACAAAATGTTCTCGTGGATTCTGTCGTCAATTTTTGCCCGTTTTTTTTTTTTTTTTTCCAGTTTTTTAGATCAATAAGTTCTCATGCTCTATTTGTCAAATTCCTCAATCTTTTTTTTTTGCAGCAGGAAACAGATATTAATGATCACGTACCACACACTACTTTTCATATTTGTGCCGGACCAGCAGCAGTGAGGAACTTTTTCATCTGTGATCGTACAGCACTGAAAGGTAAATAACTTTATCTTTTATTTTACAGATAATTTATAACAGCTTTAGTCATTCTTCAATTTTTATTAAAATATCTTCCATCCTGTAAAAGTTCTGCAGGTTGTGTGTGTGTGTTCTAGTTTGAAACATTTTACTGATTAAATAACTTCTTTCCAACAGCTAATGGATAACGTGACTGAGGAAAATTTCACCAATAAAAATGAGACACTGACTGATTCCTACGAGTATGACTATGATTCCTACATGTATGCCTATGATTTTTTTCATGACAATGAGGCATTGATACTCTCTACAAACTCTACAAACTCTCTGAAAGTATTGAATTGGATAGTCTTATGTTTTGGACTTGTTTTGCTTCCCTTGGCCATCGGTGGACTTTATTCTATGGTGAGTATCAGATGTGTGAATGTGTTCTACACGGTAATGTGGGAGTTAGCAGTGAACCTAAAAGCAATGATGTTGCTGGTTTGAGACTCAACTGGAATGAAGCTGATGGTTCTGTGTAGAGTTTCTTTGTACAGAAACACAAGAAAACTGCGCCGAAAAGGCAGCTAAAACAGACTACAGGTTGGAAGTGATCTTTTTTGATTGTGAAATAAAGTTTGTCAATTTATTTTATAAAATAATGAGTTTAATTTTTATGGATAGAGTTTAATTTATGTGATTAAAGACTAACCTTTAATTTAATGAGGGGGTCAAGACCAATTTAATTTAATGAGCATGTGTGTGCATGATGGGATAGTTATTGATGTGTCGAATGTGATAAATGTGAAACGTCTTCTTGTCTATGTATTTATTGATTTATTTTCTTTCTTTATTCTGAAGGTGTGTCACCTTTCTTTTTGAATCCAATAAATTGAGTAGAAATCACATATTCCAGTTACAAGCCCTTCCTACCTAGTGGAGAAGCTGTTCCATTCAGTTCCATCGTCGTCCGCTCATCCGGGGCCGGGACGCGGGGGCAAAAGCCCCAGACTGGAAGCCCAGGCTTCTCTCACCCCAGCTGCACATCCTCCACATCACCTGGAACGATCCTGGGTTTTTCCCCAGCCAGCTGTGAGACATAGACTCTCCAGCAGGTCTGGGGACTGCCTCTCGGTCACCTCCTGGTCGGACGTGCCTGAAACACCTCACCAGCGAGGCGCTCGGGGGGCATCCTGACCAGATGCCCAAAGCACCCCATATGGCTCCTCTCAAACTGTAGGAGGTGGAAAAGGTAGGAACGTAGATCCTGGTTACCATGGTGAGAGTAGGAACGTAGATCCTGGTTACTATGGTGAGGGTAGGAACATAGATCCTGGTTACCATGGTGAGGGTAGGAACATAGATCCTGGTTACCATGGTGAGGGTAGGAACGTAGATCCTGGTTACCATGGTGAGGGTAGGAACATAGATCCTGGTTACCATGGTGAGGGTAGGAACATAGATCCCGGTTATCATGGTGAGGGTAGGAACATAGATCACCTTGTAAACCGAGAGCTTTGTTTTTCGGCTCAGCTCTCTCTTTACCACGATGGACCGATGCAGCGTCCTAGTTATTGCTGATGCCGCACAGATCCGCCTGTCGATCTCCCGCTCCATCCTTCCCCCACTCGTGAACAAGACCCCGAAATACTTAAACTCCTCCACTTGGGGCAGGACCCTGTCCCTGACCTGCAGGGGGCATTCCACCCTTTTCCGGGCGAAGACCATGGCCTCGGATTTGGAGGCGCTAATCCCCATCCCGGCCGCTTCACACTCGGCAGCAAATCGATCCAGTGAGAGCTGGAGATCACGGTCCGATGAAGCCAACAGAACCACATCATCTGCAAAAAGCAGAGATCCGATCCTGAAGTCACCAAACTGGATCCCTCCAACGCCTCGGCTGCGCCTAGATATTCTGTCCATAAAAGTGATGAACAGAATCGGTGACAAAGGGCAGCCTTGGCGGAGTCCAAATCTCACTGGAAATGGAATCGACACACTGCCAGCTATACGGACCAAGCTCTGGCTCCGGTCGTACAAAGACCGGGCACTCCTTACCAAGGGCTCCGAGACTCCGTACTCCTGGAGCACCCCCCACAGGAGTCCTCTAGGGACACGATCGAATGCCTTCTCCAGATCCACAATTCACATGTAGACTGGTTGGGCAAACTCCCATGACCCCTCCAGGATCCCGAAGAGGGTATAGAGCTGGTTCGTAGTTCCACGTCCGGGACGGAAACCACAGCTGCTCCTCTTCGACCCTCCTCTCAAGTACTCCTGAATAGACCATCCCAGAGAGGCTGAGGAGTGTGATCCCTCGGTAGTTGGAGCTCACCCTCCGATCCCCTTTCTTATAAAGAGGGACCACCACCCCAGTCTGGCAATCCAGAGGCACTGTCCCCGATGTCCATGCAATGGTGCAAAGGCGTGTCAGCCAGGACAGCCCAACACAATCCAGAGCCTTTAGGAGCTCCAGGCGGATCTCATCCACCCCCGCAGCCCAGCCGCTGCGGAGCTTTTTGACTAGCTTGGCGACCTCGACAGCAGAGAGAGGAAGACCCACTAGAAGACATGTTGGTGGAATTGAGGAGGTCTTCAAAGTATTCCTTTGAAGTTTCTCAGTTTGTTTTCTTTAAAAAAATAGTTACAACAAAAAATAAACGTGTTCTACACGGTGATATGGGAGTTATCAGTGTAGCTTGAAATCAATGATGGTGCTGGTTTGAGACTCATCTGGAATGAAGCTGATGTTTCTGTGTAGAGTTTTCCTGGTTTCTCTGAAGATGCTCTGCCTTCCTCCAAATAAGCACATACATAAGTAAGGCTTCTGTTTTGCTGCAGATCAAGAAAGATCACGTTGCTCCAGTCTACATCATCAACCTCCTGCTCTCTGACATCATCCAGATAATTTGTATTGGTGTAAAGATGGCTGCAAACGACTGGGTTCACCAATTGACAGGACTCACAATCCAGATTTCTGGGTTGCTGGTCAGTGTTGGGTTCATGGTGTGCATCTCTATGGAAAGGTAAATAAAAAGTTTATCTCTAAAAGTCTGTCCTTGTGTTTCTGATGCTCCTCATCAGCTCTGTCTGTCTCTGTTTGCAGGTACTTGATCATCGCCTGGCCGCTGTGGTACAGATTCAGAAGAAACATAAAGACCTCTCTGGTTGTTTGTGTTGTGGTCTGGCTCCTCCCATTTGTGTTTTGGCTCATTAATCCTTTGACAGGCTTTGACTTTTTCTTCCTTTTAGCTATACAACTACTCCTTCCCTTCCCCCTGTTCATCTTCTTCCTGGTAGGGACCATTAGAGGCCTGTCTGCAGCTCGTAGTGTCCCTGCTGATGAAAAACGAAGGATTGTGGCCATTCTGGTTGCCGTGCTGTTGATTTACACTCTGCTCTTTCTGCCTTACATCATTTATACCCTGGGAGAATATAAAACCCCGACATTTGCCACTTTGGTTGTGTTCTTGATTGACACCAGTCCTCTGGCAGACCTGATCATGTATGTTTTAATCCGTAAAGGAACCTTAGACAAGCTTTTAGCTGCTTTATGTTGCTGTAAAACATTTTGGAATCAGGAGACAAGCAGCCAGAATACCGCCATGTCTGCTTCATGCAGTCAGACCATTTAGATTTGACTTTGTTCCGGGATTTTTTTTTTTCTTTTTTTCAGGAAAAAAAAAACATATTCATGTAGTCATTTGAAATTTAGGACTCACCATTCCTGCTGTATGCTGTGGTGTGGACCCCCGAAAGTGCAGAAATGTTCTGTTTAAAGTAACATGATGTTCAAAAAAATATTGTTCAGTTAGTCTAATAATGTCCACCTATTTCGGGCTGTGCACAATAGTTGGACATACCCAGATGCCATTGCTTATTACAGCAACATCTTTCAAATCACATGCTTGTACTATACATAAAAATGAAGCTTAGACCTTCTAGTTTCTGTAGCTATGTACATGGAGAGTGTCGGAGCTTCAGAACCTATCCTACAGTAGTTCAAACATATGAAATATTGTACATTTTTAACCTCGTCTAATTTTGTTATTTTCCAATGTCCCTAGCCAAGACATACTTCTTAGTAGGCATTATTCCTTCCATGTGTATGATAATAATCCTGTTAACAGCAACTGTATAAAGTTTCAGATCTCTAGGTACAAGTATTTTTGATTCATTGGTTTTAGTTTAAAAATGTCCATTTGGAACAAACCATCCGAATATGTGCCAAACTGAATTTTTGCAATTCTATCACCGTTTTATTAAAATGTATGTATATATATATATATATATATATATATATATATATATATATATTAGTGTTTCTGTGACTTTAACTACCCCCACAAAAAAAATTTTAAATAATTTTCCAAATGTATATTTTTATTTTTTGTCTGTATTTATGAATTTTTTCATAAAAAATCATGCACAAGAAATGTTTTTTTGGCAAAAAATATGCACCAAAACCCCAGAAATACAGTTCGCCAAAAAAAAAAAGTTGAATCGCCTTGCTCTCTGTTTCGCTCTCTCTGCAGTGCGTTAAGCTCTAGTGTGTGTAATGACCAACACAGTAGGGGCACCATGTTTTGGGTTGCAGCCCATTGTTAGAAAGCTGTGATTGGCTATTTTCTCTTGTTAATTATTTAATAAAAAGTGATGTCATTAGCCAGCTAACAGCAAAAAAAAAAAAAAAAATAAAATACACACATTTTAAATGATTGAGGGGCACTTGTTTCATTCAAAGGGATCTACCAAACAAACCCATGAACGGAAAATCTTGCGAAGGGTTTTATTTTGTAGCTAACTTTGTGAAGAAATGAAACACACTGAGGACAATGTCATAGACACAGCTTGGCGGTTGCTATGGAAATAGAAACACAATTACTCCATTTTACCATTGGATTTCTCACAGAAAAAAAAAAATCATGTTTTCTAGAGTATTTCTCCAAACTGGATTTCTTTGGAGAAAATACAATTTCACATAGTTATTTTGTGACTTATTACGGACAAAACGAGTCCAGTTACTCATGGATCGAACCCGTCTGAGCCCATTAGAACCGGATCAAAGGTAAGAATCGCCCTCTAGGCAGTTTGATTTTTTTTTATGGAAAATTAGTTATTTCCTCTTGAAACCAGTGAAAACATAAGAATGAATGTTATGATCTTTTTATTGAAAGTCTTAGCTTTAAAATGAGGTATAACTAACTGGAGTTGAACAAAGAATAAGTGTTGTTATGAATGCAGACATTTTCAAACACAAAACTACCCGTCTGTGGTTGGGTGGATGTTAAGCGGTTTTAAAGGCAGTGGCTGAAAAGGTTGTGGTACGTATATGGTAGTGTGGGGGTAGTTTGCATGCATCTGTAGATGTGTTACTGTATTTGTGTGCATGTGCAAAGTGTGCAATTAAAATGGAACTTTTTTTAGAGCTTATTGAAAATGAGGCAGTAGCTGGAAGGGGTACACACTCCGGTGGTGGAGAACAGACTGCATGCTTATTTGGTTTTTTCATGAACAGTCATAATCTAATTTAAAAAATACTATTTTCTTCACAAGTTTTGTTTTTGTGTCCCCTCTGAAACCAGCATTAATAGAAATAAACACTTATAATTAATTAGCAACAGTATCAGTTTCCTAATTTTTAAAAAAAAAAAAATCAGATTAGTGTAGTTTTTAAAATTGTTGAAGCTACTTCAAATGCAGACATTTACATAGTGTTCTTGCATTTTGAGTTTAAACATATTGTATCTGGGGCCCAATTTTATGATGCTTTTATCTGAAAAATGGGTGTAAAAGAGGTCCTGAGAAGAATACAGACTTACTGTAGCTCGTTCAATCACCCATTCCTTCCTTTGTTTTGGAACAAAAATAAGGGGGGCACGAGACGATGTAAACGGCACCCAGCCTCACTCCACCCTTTACCCTGCAAATGGCTTTCATGTTGCGTTAAAGCTGGTTTTGTCCGATGAGGAATTGCTGATGTAGAAAGAATATGTTCTCAATCTGTAGAATGAAGAATATGAAGGAAGAACTGATCAGAAGATGTTTGTTAGTCCTGGTTCAAAATGTTAAATCACTTTCTCTGCAAACATTCAACACACTAGAAATACTTGGCTCTTACAAACAATATGACAAACCAGACGTGATAAATTATTCTTTAAATTATATTGTATCAATGAAAAGCATAAATAATTCAAAATAATTTCAGTTTTATTCACTTACAGAAAACGTTTCTAAGTTTGTTTCTTTATTTTTTATGTCTGCTGGTTTGTTCTTTACTTTTTTTTTTTTTTTTTATATATATACTTTATTGTTTTCAAAAATGTTAACAACACAAATACACAAACAAATGAACAATTTAAACAAAAGAGTTGAACCCACCAACCCTCCCACCCCAATCACTTCCGACAGCCATCCAACTAAAACAAAACAAACAAACAAACAAACAAAAACAAATACAGGTAATCAATACATACAAACTGCTGGGCCACAAAACGTTTTTTTTCCCTCTTTCCCCCCACTGTTTGAGAAAAACCAAAAAATAAAAATGATTACAAAAGCGCATCAGTCCACCGAGAATGCTTTTAATGGTTGTTTTGTCCCTTTAAAAGTAGATGTTTAAGGTCGGTAGGCAGATGATTTAAAAATGGAGTCCATGTTTTGAAGAACATCTCCTCTCGTCCTTCAACAACTGCATGTAGCCTCTCATGAGGGAGTGTACTAAACACCTGTTTGTACCACAGGGTAACAGTGGGAGGGGACTCCTTTATCCAGTTAAGCAGGATACATTTTCGAGCGATCAGAAGGAGTTTCTCCAAAAGCTTATAATGTGTAGAAGGAATCTGTAATTTTCTCGAGGGAAGGCCCAACAGAAAGACACCCGGATCCCTTTTGATTTTTAATTTGAACATCTCACTGATTACAGATGAAATATGCGACCAGAATCTAGAAATTTTCCTGCGTTCCCAAAAACAGTAAAAATATGTTCCTCTCTCCAAGTTGCATTTTAAGCATAGGTGACAGAGAGCGATTGATTTTGTGTAAAATAACAGGAGTTATGTGTAGTCTGTGGATTATCTTATACTGAGTTTCTCTTAGTCTATTGCATGTAAATGTAGATTTAATCAAATGGAGTGCTGTTTGCCAATCATCCTCGATATACTGAGAGTCCAAGTCTATTTCCCATTTGCGGGAAATATCTGGAAGGATATATGTGCCTATAGAGTTAAGAAGAGAATAAAAGGATCCAATGAGGTGTCCTCCATCCTTGCGATCCCTCAAGAACTTTTCTACATCATTAACAGAGGTGGGTAGAACATGGGAAGAAATAAAATGTCTCACTTGAAGGAATGCAAAGAAATGTTTTTGAGGAATGTTATATGTGGTTTGTAAAATTTGAAAGGACATTAAGGTGTTATCTTTAATTAAATCGCCAGTTACATGTATCCCTAAATTACGCCAGGAAGAGAACACAGATGGACCCACACCAGCAGGAAAATCAGGATTTTGTGTTATGGGGGAAAGTAAAGACTTGGTTTTTATTTTACCCAGATATTTTAAAATATCGCGCCAGACTCTAGTAGTATTAAAAATAACTGGGTTTTTCCTAATTGTTGGTGGGATTTTGATCACATCACAAGTGATCAATCCCCAGGGAGAATGAGGAGAGCATGCCCATGAATCAATGCAGCTCTCCCTCTTCAGATATGTATGTAACCACAGCCAGTAATGTTGGGCATGACAGGCCCAGTTATAGAAAAGTATATTTGGTACAGAGAGACCCCCCATATCTGGGCGTAACTGCAAAATCTTAAGTTTCTGTCTTGGCTTCTTTCCAAGCCATATAAAATTAGTAAATGCTTTTTTCAGGTCTTTGTTCATTTTCTTCGATATGTACAAAGGAAGCATCTGCAGAGGATACAAGAGGCGTGGCAAAACATTCATTTTAATCAAACTTATTCGACCCAGCATCGACAACGGGAGTTCATGCCACCGCAGTAGATCCTTCTTTATCTGTGTGCAAATGGGAGAGAAGTTAAGTCTCAACATGTCATTCAGGTCCGGGGACACTTTCACACCAAGATAAAGGAAGCCACTATCTGTCCATTTGAAAGGGAAATCGCTGGGAACATCAGCCTTAGTCAGACCTCCTAATGGCATAGCTTCTGATTTGGTGAAGTTAATTTTGTAGCCAGATATATAACTAAATCGATTGAAAGCTTTAAGAATAATAGGAACGGATTGTTTAGGTAATGTCAAAAATATAATTATGTCATCTGCATACAAAGCAACCTTGTGCTCGATGTTCCCTAGCGATATCCCCTTGACCCCAACCTGCATGCGTACAGTTTCGGCCAGTGGCTCCAATGCCAAGACAAAAAGAAGCGGGCTAAGAGGGCAACCTTGGCGAACACCTCTTGCTAATGTGAATGGTTCAGAGCGGCGACCATTAGTCAGTACGGAAGCAGTAGGTGAATGGTATATGGCCTGTATCCATCTAAGAAAGCCATTCCCAAGTCCAAATCTATGGAGTACGTCAAACAGGTAATCCCACTCTATTCGATCAAAGGCTTTTTCGGCATCAAGAGAGACAGCCAGAGCTTTCTGCTTCCTCTCGGAAGAGAACTGTACAATGTTCAACAATCTTCTCACGTTAGTAGTGGAGAACCGACCTGGTACAAACCCCGTCTGATCAGAATGAACTAGAGTTGGGAGGAAGTTCTGCAGCCGGTGAGACAGGAGTTTGGAGAGTATCTTGCTGTCAACAGAAATAAGACTGATAGGTCTGTAAGACCCACACGTGTCAGCTGGCTTGTCTTTTTTTAAAATTACAGACACATGTGCATGGCTTGATGTGGGGGGGGGAGGAAGCCTTTCTCGAATGAATCTAGAAACATATCTGTTAAAGGACCAACCAGCATTTAACAAATTTTTTTGTAAAATTCAGGTCCAAAACCATCTGGTCCTGGAGCTTTGCCTCCCTTTAGAGCAGATATGGCGTCAGAGACTTCCCGTGCGCTTATTGGATTATTTAGAATTTTTTTCTGTTCATCGGATAGAGTAGGCAGTTTTATTTTGTCAAGAAAATCTGCTCTGCTCTCAGCCGAGGATTCACATTGAGAAGTGTAGAGATCTTGGAAGAATAATTTCATAATTTTGTTTATATCTGCAGACTTACTTTGCCTTTTCCCATTTCTATCTGTAAGAGCAGGAATCACATTAACTTCCGTCTTACTTTTAGCCAGCCGCGCAAGCAACCTGCCAGGTTTATTTCCAGACTCAAATAATCTATGTTTAGCATAAAAAAATTGTGTTTGTGCTTTATTTGTTAATAGTTGGTTTAGAGCTGAGCGAGCCGCTTCCAGCTGCTTTGCTACCGAGTCAGTAGGATGCTGCCTGAACTGAACCTCCAGCTCTGCTATTTTCTTTTCCAGGTCTAACTGTGCTTTCAGAGCTTTCTTCTTCTGAGCGGATGTATATTCTATGATCGACCCCCGTATGTATGCCTTACCAGATTCCCATAGTGTAGATGGGCTTATCTCAGGAGTTTTATTTATAGCAAGGAAAAGCTCCCATTCTTTTGTAATGTAATCTACAAAGTCTTGGCTGCTCAGTAAAGTTGGGTATAATCTCCAGTGTCTACAGGCTGGGTCTAGGTACGGAGGGGAGATAACTACGCTAACTGGAGCATGATCAGAGATGAATTTGGTGTCAATTGTACATTTTTTTATTCTATCTAGAACACACTGAGATGAAAGAAAATAATCTATACGGCTGAAAACTTGATGTGGGATTGAGAAAAATGTGTAATCTCTCTCTGTTGGATGTATAATTCGCCATGCATCATGCAAGTTCAGGTCACTAAGAAATTCTAACATTTTTTCCGATTTACTGCGGCGGTCTGATTTTGGAGGAGACATATCTGCTCTTGGGTCTAGTACACAGTTAAAGTCACCTCCTAAAAGTATATATGAGGATGAGAAGGCTGTCAGGTCTGAGATAAGTTGAGGGAAAAAAAGCGGATCGTATACATTGGGCGCGTAAACACATCCAAAGATGACTTGCTCCCCGTACAGGTGACCAGACAGGAGTACATAACGCCCTTGGCGGTCTTTAACCTCTCTGTCTAAGGTGAAAGGTAGACTACGGTGAAGAAGAATAGCAACTCCTCTGCTTTTTGAATTGAAAGATGAATAAAACACCTGTCCCACCCAGCTCCTCCTCAGTTTTACATGTTCTGTATCTGAGAGGTGAGTTTCCTGTAGCATGGCCATCTGACATTTCTCCTTCTTGAGAAAAGATAAGGTTTTCTGGCGTTTGACAACATGGTTGATGCCTTTTACATTGAGTGAGACTATTTTTATATCAGCCATTTGTTGTTGTTGTTAATTTAGCCCTGAGAGAATGAATGGTTTCTTGGAATGTTTGTGAATACCTGTGCTTCTTATACATAGAGATACAAATCCAACACGAAACAAAATAGATAAAAATGGCTGTCTTTCCCCACCCACACACGCCCAAAAGAAAACAAACCCAAAACAAAACCCCACACAAACACACACAATACCCTTCTACCGGGAACAACCTTCCTGGGATGAGTGAAGCTGAGGGACGTCTCGTCCAGCTCAGAGAGTGCACCAGAGTCTCCAGACCTACTCCTGAACTGCTACACCCCACATCCCGCCTAGTTAGTTAAACCCCAGTCCATAAATGTCAGTATTACAGGAAGTAATAAAAAGTATGATAGTAGCTTAACACTAGCACCCACTGAAACCCTCAGTTTTCTATTTACGAAATCAGTTCTACATCCCACCACCGGCAGGTCATGTTAGTACAGAAGTTTACTTCAAACCGTTTTTGTTGAGGAAGTCCTCTGCAGCCTGTGCGCTCTTGAAGGATCTCTCCACTCCTTTAAGGTTAAAGCAGAGCGTAGCGGGGTAACGCATGGAGAACCGGACCCCTCCATCGATCAGGCGCTTGCACATTCCGTTAAACTTCTGTCGGGCTTCACGCACCTGAGTGGAAAAGTCCTGACGAATGTAGATCCTGCTGCCCTTGTAGATGATCTCTCCCTTGTCTCTGGCCGCTGTAAGGATCCGCTGTTTGTCCGTGAAGTTATGTAGTTTAATGATGACGGGTCTGCAGCGGTCTTCTTTTAGTGGACCCAGTGCGCGGTGTGCCCTGTCCAGTTTTATAATCCCACGTTTGGTCTCCATACCAAGAACTTCCGGGAGCCAGGATACCAGAAATTTCCCCATCGCTTGTCCTTCAGAGCCCTCTTTCAGACCGATAATCCGGAGGTTTCCTCTGCGGATGCGGTTCTCGCCATCATCACACCGCTCGGTCAGCGTTTTTACTTTCTGCTGTAGTTCGCTGATCTGGTTCTCCAGGGATGAAATCCGGTCCTCATCGTCAGAGATCCGGTTTTCCGCTTCAGCTATCCTCCTGGTGTTGTCCTCTATGCGACCATTTAGTTTATCCAGGGTGGAACGCAGATCCAGGAATTTCTCCTCCATGAGCTCGCTGATCTTCTGTGTTACCGTCTTTGCGATGGAGGCCGCCATGTTGCTTTCCAAGCTAGCATTCATGCTAGCTCGATGCGCCGGTGACTGTTTGGTGTCAACACGAGCTTTTTTGGACATTTTCCGAATAAAATTGGGGTCCTTTGGGTGCCGTGAAAGTTTAGGAAACGAATGTTAAAATAAAATCCGGGGTTCAAGGGCAATAATCCGGGTAAACTAGACTTTATGGCAGGAGGCTGGGGAAACACGTCCTCTCACTCGACTAGCATCACGTGACCCCCATATTTAATCATTTTATTTACAGACAACAGAGCAATCCACTGTAACCATGTCAGCTAAATATCACATACATTTAAAGAGGACGTTAAAATCAAAACGATCTTTTTGAGGTTTCAGCTGTGTTTGAACGACCTTCTAAAGCTTTGCAGAAGGACTGACAGACTATCGGTGAGAAGGAGAGATCCTCTCCCAGGATGGACAGACAGAATGTACCTAGGACTGGGATTACAGATTAGATCATCTACAGAGAAACATGGAGACAGACAGAAGAAACTACAGAATAATCCACATGGAAACAGAACAGGTGACTTGTTGCTGAAGACATTTCCAACCTCATCAGTCCACCAGTAGAACTTCACCTACAGACTCTCTCAGACTGAAACTGCTGATGAAACAGATTCCTTCTTCATGGAGCTTCAGGAGAAACCATCAGACTGTTTGATTCACAGGACAGATGATCAGAGGACGAGAGCTTGTACCTCCATCATTAAAACAGGGACAGAAATATGGGTAGAGTTCCTCAGTGAAGCAGCAGCCGGTGAAGGAGTAGATCACAGCTGCAGCATCTACATCATAAAAGGAGACCAGACCCTCCTCATAATCCACAAACACTCCCACCTTCTCAGGAGCAGACTGGAGATGGAGACGGACTGAAGGAGTACAGAGAGCTTCATACTCATTTCCATGTCTTAACCAAACAGACCAGAAGCCCTCCTCAGGACTCAGTGTGATTGCGCCCTTCCTGTTGATGGACCTTCTGGCCACTCCTAAATCCCAGTCAGTATTTCCTTTAACCTGAACCTCAAAGTAAAATCTGCCTGAAGAGAAACTCTGACTTCCTAAAACACAAGGACATAGAAAAAATCTCTCTGGATTATCTGGAAGATTCTTCTCCACATCACCATTATGAACTTGTTTTCCATCATCAGAAAGGACGAGGTAAGGATGAGCTGTTTTAGGATCCAGAGTAACATCTACTGCAAACTGCTGGACCTTCTTTATCTTCTCAGCAACCAGCTTCTTCATCTCCTTCCTGATGGTCTCCTCCAGCTGAGACACAGCTCTCACCACCGTACCCTCATATGATGGTGGATGAACTCTGGTCTCTGTCCAGTCCTTGGTGGGTGAAGCAGCTTTCAGGGAGGAGAAGCTTTGGAGGAGGTGGAGGTGGTCTTCAGAGTGTGAGAGCTGCTCCACCTCAGAGCTCCTCTTCATCAGCTCAGAGATCTCCTGTTCCAGATCTTTGATGAGGTCTTCAGCTTGTTTCTCTGTAGCTTTCTGTTTGTCTTGGATCTCCTCGATGAGCTGGTCCAGGTCTCTCTGAGCAGCCTCCATCAGAGCGGTGAAGACCTGAACACCTTCTGCTGTCTCTCTGTCTGCAGCATCTTTACTGATCTTCAGCGACTCTTTAAGCTCCTGAATCTTCAGTTGTCTCTTCTGGATCATCTGCTGAATGTCAGCCTCTGTCTTCCCCAGCTCTGCCTTCTTTCCTTCACATTCTTCATCTAAAGGACCAAACTCATGACTCTTGTGGTCTAAAACAGAACAGAGCAAGCAGACACAGATCTGGTCGGTCCTACAGAACAGCTCCAGAGGTTTATTGTGCTTCCTACACAACCTGTCCTCCATGTTCTCCACAGGATACATCAGCTGATGCCTTCTCAGTGCTGAACGTGTCATATGAGGCTCCAGGTGAGTGTGACAGTAGGAGGTCAGACACACCAGGCAGGACTTCAGGGCCTTCAGTTTGGTTCCTGTGCAGACATCACAGGGAACTTCTCCTGGTCTGGCAGCTTGTTGCTCTGAGCTGCTGCTGCTGGCTTCCTGCTGAGCTTCATGTCTGAACTGAGCAACCATTTCAAGAGAGTAAAGTGTTGACCTTCAGCTGAGGTTTGGTGGGAAACTCCTCTTTACACAAGGGACAATCATACAGAAGCTTCTCCTGCCAGTACTGATTGATGCAGGTTTTACAGAAGTTGTGTCCACACGGTGTGGTGACTGGATCAGTGAACATCTCCAGACAGATGGAGCACAGGAACTGGATCCTCAGATCTCTGGTGGCTTCCAGCAGACATGTCTGACCTGGAAGGAGTCAGAAAAACAGCATTTAGAAAGAAGATCATGAGGGCAGCTCAGCCATGACCACCATGAGTATTTATATGTTTTCGGCCACAAAGATTTTAAAATCATCACAAAAAAATTTTCAGACTGATAGCTTTTAATCTCACAAAGTGTTAACCCCGAATAACACTATGTAACAAAATTTCACTTTTGTTCTGTTCCAGGGTTGAAAGTGTGTTTTCCTAACCAGTTAGGTCTAGAAAAGAAAGGAAATTGCTATTATTCCAGAAACACTTTGCTTCTGTGACCGGGACGTTGACTAAGAACTTTCTCGAAAGTTCTCGTATATTTCAAATGTAGCTTTACAAATATAAAAGCACAGGTGTCTGAACCAAGATTCCAATTCATGTTATTACTGACTTAAAGGATAACGATTCGTGGTTGAAGAGCAATCATTTCATCAAGAGGTTGTTTTTATCCAGCTGATTCCTTCTGCTTTCTGTGCGGACAATTCATAATGACAAGAGCGAAAAAGTATTCCGTGGAAGCAAGTCGTATAATGTGCCAGGCTTAGGAAGGCATACTTCGGCATGGTGGCACTAAAATCATCGCACCGGCAAAAATGCCCCTCAGATCATTTATCCAGACATACCTTCTTCCATCGCCCCAGTGTGGAAGAAGGTATATCTGGATAAACGTCATGTAAACTCCACACAGAAACGTGTTGCAAGCTGCATCCACTGTGGCTGCACTGTGGTTAGCCACTTTGCTACACACTCAAATGAAGTTGGGAATAGAAAGACGTACTTCCCTAACTTGAAAAACGTGAATGATTTAAATACGGACCTTTGGCGTACGAAATCGAATGCTGAGCTTCTGATATTCAGGCTCAAACAGTGGAACATGGTTGATGATGGCGCACAAGTCACGGATCAGAGGAAGCGGCATCAAATATTCTCCAAATTCTTCAGTCAGCATGATGGGCTGTACTTCTGCAACAATGTTGCCGGTCTATTCCGTGCTATAGGTATCATATGTAATCCCATGGAATGATGCCTATTCATAGACGGCTCATCCTGGAGCCTCAAAGCTGTGTTGCTTCTAAACGGAAACAACTATCCATCTCTCCCAATGGGCCCATGCTGTGCATCTCAAAGAGGACTACACCAGTGTCAAAATGTTGCTGAGTGCATTAGAGTATGATGACTACAGATGGGAGGTCATCGGTGACTTAAAAATGGTATCATTCCTCATTGATCTTCATGGAGGTTTCACAAAATATCCTTATTTCCTCTGTCTCTGGGACAACCGTCAAACAAAGGCGCATTATTGCAAAAAGGACTGGCCGCAACGGACCGAGTTTTCGGTCAATTGTGAAGAGCAATGTGAAGTGGAGAACCTGATGATAGAATCTCAGAAAGTGCTTATGCCACCGCTACACATCAAGTTAGGCTTCATTAGGCAGTTTGTCACTGCTCTTGACAAGGAGTCAGCAGCATTTAAATACCTCCAAGATCTTGTTTGAAAGCTGTCCGAGGCTAAGGTCAAGGCTGGTATCTTTCGTCTGACCACAGATCAGGAAGATCATAGAATGGGAGGAATTTGCAAAGCTGTTGAAAAGAACGGTGAGAGCGGCTTGGAGCAGTTTTGTTACAGTTGTTCATGGCTTCCCAGGTAATTACAAAGCTGAAAACTAAGTGGAGTTGGTGCAGACTCTCATAAAGAATTACGCCAAAATGGGATGCAGAATGTCTCTGAAAGTCCATATCCTTCATTTACATCTAGATAAATTCAAGGAGAATATGGGCATTTACTCTGAGGAGCAAGGCAAGGCATAACGAAAAGATGATGGGGGACTACATTGGGGTCTACTTTGAGAAAGGGATTCATAATACAATCATAAATCTAGAAAATCTACACATTTCTGAACCTTGTTAAGTGGTTTCCGACTATTTTTGTCTATTACTTGTACAATTTTTGTTTTTAACCAATCATAATGACGAAAATAAAAAAAAAAAATGTTTATTTGCACAAAAAAAAAAAAAAAAAAAGTTTTCTTTGTGCTATTGTCATGAAAGCAAAGTCTGTGCTTAATGAAATGATTTTTTCCTCATATTTTAGACATAAAGAAGCCAAGAACAAAAATTGTGTTTCATAGTGAATTAGTGTGACAAAATTCAATATCAGGTTAAAATCGTGGAAAAAAATGTTTTTTTTTTATTTAAAACTATTTCCTCAGATGTTGTCTGTGTAGACCCTCATTCATCCAGGAGTGATCCATGGTAGGAAAAGTTTCAAAAAAGTCTTCTGGACTGTTTAATTCTTGATTGAGACATTTTGACTTCCATCCGGAAATAAATTTCAATCTGATAGAAAATTAAATTTTCTATCAGATTGTTATTATTATTATTAAAATGAATTTTTTACTATTTCCTCAGACGTAAACAATAACAAATCATCCTCCTCCGCATCTAACTCTGAAAGCTCAGAGGAAACAGGAAACCACCAAAAATGTACCTGCCCACCCACCACATGACCATAGATCGGGCGCTGCACACAAGGATGCACCCAGGAAGCACCGCCCCAAGAAGACCCAGACCTCTCATCACCTCAAGATTATGTCTGATGCTACTTACAGACGTTACCTATGCTTCTCTTCTCATCCACCCCTACAACACACACACACACACACACACACAAACACACACACACACACACACACACACACTCATCTGTGAACTCTGACACACTTCATCATTCATGATCACATATTTATGTTTGCAACATGCACACACACCCTTTTTCCATTTACATTAAACATTGAGTGTAAACCTTCTCCACCTATGAGCCCCCTAACCTCCACCACTCTGCCTAGACCCATACTACTGTACTCCCCCTCCAAGATAAAAACATTTCCTTCTATGTGGTGTGAAGTTTTCTCCATGACTGAGTTTATCTGATGAGTTTGGAGGGAAACTTCCTGTTTACCTGAAACTCTCAGTTTGGCTTCAAAGCCAGTAAATATGAGCAGCTGGACTCACCTGTATTGGAGTCGGTTGTAGAGAAAGAAAAGATGAACTCAGTTTATTTTCCTTCTGATAGAAACACAGAGAGTAGCTCCGACTGCAGCTCCACTCTAAAAGTCTTTCAGTTTGAGGTCCAGGCAATAAAAGCCAGTTTTCCAGCCTTGCTCCACCTCCTCCTGTGTTTACTCTTCAGGTGTGTCTAAGGATCAAGATCCGTTTTAAAGAACAGAGAAGTGATGATAGAAAGATTTTCTAATGACAGCAGTCGTCTGTTCTAAATATAAAGTCCATCATGTAGAACACATCTAACCACAAACATTAGATTTGAAACATTTGATTGTTTCACAGCTTTAACACTAGAAATACAAACATTATTAGTTTCTAGGGGTGTAACGCTTCATGTATTCATACTGAACTGTTTCAGTACAGGATGTTCGGTTCAGAGCAGGGCTGTGCATGAATGATTACAACCTGTCACTGTGTGTTTGCAGCTCTCACACACAGAACTTGTACACATGCCTGATGTTTTGTTTTGCATGTAGTTGAAGTTATTTTTAAACCCAAAACCCACAACGTTTACAATTAAATCAACTGTTTCTGTCAATTTTAACCACAATTTTTAGAAATATCAAAAGAAGCAACAGTTTTATTTTAAAAAAGTGGATCAAATTCCAGAAATCTGGACACCTTGACACTTTTTATCTTCTAAACTGTTAAACTCATCACTAGGGATGGTTATCAATATCATCTTATCGATGGTAGTACTCTCAACAATACCTCTTCTCGATCCAGTATCTTATTGATAATCTCATCGATACTTTCTTAGTGTAAAAAAAAAAAGTAGAGGAAGACAAACTATACAGATAAAACCAAAGCTTTTATTTTGAAACATTTTAAAATAAATTATTAACTTAACCTCCTTTACGTTAAAAAATGAAATGATTCTTCTTCTGTACCGCTTATACCCAGCGGGGCTGGGGATACCGGCGGCTTTGATTGAAATAAATATAAACATCTTACATAAACCATAAAAAGTCTTCCAACTTCAAATATTAATAAACTTAACTGGTAATCTCAGGTTATTCTCATCTTAAAAACATCCTTCACACACTATTTTGCAGCATTAAAATTAAAATATCTCCCTTTTTCTAGTAGCGGTCTTATGTCTGATAAACACTATTATTAGGTGTGTACATCCACAACACACACCTGTTGATTTAACAGCGCTGGTCTCCTCAAACATCGTGCATCTTTCTGGTACATTTTGCTGAAGTGTCTGAATTTACTTTAAAGTTTGGACTATTTACCGTTATTACATTAAAAACCATTCAAAAAAATTTGTTCATTCCATCCTTTTCTTCAAAACTCACTAGAAGAGATTGAGAAGGAAAATTGACAATATTTTGCCGACTGAATTTGTCTCACTATGTTGTGTGTTTCTGAAGCAACAATCTGAATCAGTTTGTTTTGTGTCAGAGTTGAGGTAATGTGTGTGAAAACGCTCATCTTTTATTTTGGGGATGAGATTTTCCATGACGAGTGCATGTGTCTCCATTAGCTCTACATTTCTCTCCACTTTTTTCCTTTCTGCCTCCAATGATATCATCTCCTGTTAATCTATAGAGGTGCCCTTATTTAGCCAAACATCCAGTTCTCTCCACTTGAGTGGCATGCATTGAGAGTGATCTTGGCAACATTCATGAGCCTGTAAGCTAAAGAGCTTACAGGCAAAGCAGAACACGGCATTGCTCAGAGAACACCAACCAGCTCCTGTGGACCTTCTCTCCGTTGGGTAGAGTTCTGAACTGGAGGCTAGCATGAAATACTATTTCATCAGCTCTCCTTGGAAAATAAAAGGACCTTTTTGCACATATTCCACGTGGTCATCATCTAAAATATGAGCTGGTCAGATATCTGAGTTATGAGGAGAAGAGACACAGCAGGACTCACTGCTTTAGCTGTGGTTGTGAGTTCCGTCATGTCAGTGCATGAACTGGTAAACCTTGATGATTGTTCCCAGTCAGGATGGGGAACTGTTCCCAGTCAGGATGGGGAACTGTTCCTGATTCTGCTCTGGTCGTTGATTGGAGTCCAGGGCTTGAAGTGCAAGTGGATGCCTGGTCTTCCTCATCCTGACTTTGCATATTTCCTGTAATTTATTTTTATGCATCGACCCTGAAATAGACTTTAATAATGTTCTGTTCCGTCGTCTTCCGCTCATCTAGGGCCGGGTGCCGGGGGTAACAGCCTCCCCATCTGGCTCCTCTCGACTTGGAAGAGGAGCGGCTCGACACCAAGCTCCTCCCGGATGACAGAACTCCTCTCCCGATCTCTAAATGAGAGCCTGGCCACCCTAGAAGGAGGTTCATTTCGACCGCTTGTAATAGCAATCTCATTCTTTCAGTCACCACCCACAGCTGGTTACCATGGTGAGGATAGGAACGTAGATCCTGGTTACCACGGTGAGAGTAGGAACATAGATCCTAGTTACCATGGTGAGAGTAGGAACATAGATCCTAGTTACCATGGTGAGGGTAGGAACATAGATCCTGGTTACCATGGTGAGGGTGGGAACGTAGATCCTGGTTACTATGGTGAGGGTAGGAACATAGATCCTGGTTACCATGGTGAGGGTAGGAACGTAGATCCTGGTTACCATGGTGAGAGTAGGAACGTAGATCCTGGTTACCATGGTGAGGGTAGGAACATAGATCCTGGTTACCATGGTGAGGATAGGAACGTAGATCCTGGTTACCATGGTGAGAGTAGGAACGTAGATCCTGGTTACCATGGTGAGGGTAGGAACGTAGATCCTGGTTACCATGGTGAGAGTAGGAACGTAGATCCTGGTTACCATGGTGAGGGTAGGAACATAGATCCTGGTTACCATGGTGAGGATAGGAACGTAGATCCTGGTTACCATGGTGAGAGTAGGAACGTAGATCCTGGTTACCATGGTGAGGGTAGGAACGTAGATCCTGGTTACCATGGTGAGGGTAGGAACGTAGATCCTGGTTACCATGGTGAGGGTAGGAACGTAGATCCTGGTTACCACGGTGAGGATAGGAACGTAGATCCTGGTTACCATGGTGAGGGTAGGAACATAGATCCTGGTTACCACGGTGAGGGTAGTACGTAGATCCTGGTTACCATGGTGAGAGTAGGAACGTAGATCCTGGTTACCATGGTGAGGGTAGGAACGTAGATCCTGGTTACCATGGTGAGGGTAGGAACATAGATCCTGGTTACCATGGTGAGGGTAGGAACGTAGATCCTGGTTACCATGGTGAGGGTAGGAATGTACCAAATTTTCACGACCATAAGGCGCACAGCAAAGTCTCAAATTTTCTTCAAAATGAGCAGTGCGCCCTATCTGATTTGTGATTTGCGGACGTATTAGAGAAACATTCGGCAGACGCAGTTGAGAACACTAAAAGGGGAAGTGTGGGCGTGGATTCTATATAAAAGAACAGGTATACGCTTTATGCAGAACATCGCTGTTTTAACAACACTGAAAATGGAAAAGAGACACGCTTATGAAGCTCAGTTTAAACTGATGCCAATCAGCTACGCAGAGGAACATAGGAATTGAGCCGCTGCAAAAAAATTTTAAATTCACGAGTCGATGGTTCGTAAGTGGAGGAAGCTGATAAATGAGCTGCGAGAGGTGAAGAAAACACAAATGAGTTTCCACAAAAATATGACGAGGTGGCCATAGTTGGAGGAAAGACTCCAGCAGCAATGGATGACCAGAGGAGACCACAGCTTCAGGAGGGGTGGAAGGCAGCACTGGGCGAGTTACGCCACAGTTGACCAGTAGATTGTAGATGCTTGGGCTAACATGTCTGCTGGCACTGATGTCCAAGCTTTCACAAAAGCAGGCATCATTTCTGAGGAGCCGCACGGTCCAAAATGTGACTCTGACAGCGAGGAAAGTGAACCTGCTTTGTTGGGTTAAGCGCAGCTTTTAGATTCCGAACCAGAGGATGAGGACTTGGATGGATTGATAATTGATTTATGACGACTGTAAATAATATTTAAATAAAGACAAACAAACTTACTTTTGTTCTCAATCTATTTTAAAATGGGCACACTTGTGTGTGTGTGTGTGTGTGTGTGTTTGAGTTTGAGAGAGTGTGTGTGTGTGTCTCTGTGTGTGTTGTTGTAAAACTGACGATAGAGGATATGTATATAAAACCTGCGCCCTATCATCGGGTGCGCCTTATGTTTGTATTAAATATAGAGCACATGAAATTTGGACTGTGCATTTTAATACGATGCACCTTTTGGTCGTGAAATGACGGGAGATCGGATCGTACTATTCCCTGCCAGATTGCCTTGACCCATTCCTTTTTAAACCTTACCCCAACCAGGATCTGTCCCTCTCCCACTACCCTAACCAGGGTCTGTATCCCCTTCCCCCCCCCTCTCTAACCACTGGCTTTCTATCTCGTTCATTGTTCTCTATTGTCTGTTTATTTAGAATTACACTGCTAGTTGGTAGAATACAATTCACATGTTGTCCACCTCTCTCCCTCCTCTCTGGGAGAGAGCCCCATCCAGGACTCTGCGTTCCTGTCCTGGGCATGGCCACACCGAGGAGACCTCAGCACTTCACCAGGATGAAATCCATCTACTCATCCCCGTCCTGGACATCTCCGGGCTGAGGAGTCCTCTGTGTTTCCATCAGGATGAAGAACATCTATTGACTTCTTTAGATATTTAGCTGTAGATTAGAATAACCTAATATTTAAACAATAATCTTTGACACATTGGTTGCTCGTCCCGGGGGAGGAATCTATATTTCGTGTGGATCCCCATGAGGTTTCTTATTTTTTCCCCACTGATGGGTTTTTAGGAGTTTTTCCTCACCTTGAAGGAGAGTCTAAGTGCATAAATGTGCTAGTCTTGTTTAGTTAGCATTTGTTAGTTATTTTTCTTGTTGTGTATTTGTGTTAATACATTTCTCTTTTTCTTGTGAAGCCCATTGAGACGGAAATTCTGTGATTTTGGGTTTTAAAAATAAAATTGAACAGAATTGAAATACTTTTTATTTTTGGTTAAATAGATCTTTGATTTAAATGAAGTTCTCTAAACAGCATCTCATTGGTCAAATAAAGACCAGGTTATGATGATAAAATGGTTTTAAAAGTCATTTTAAGCCAAACTTCTTAAAGATGTTTCTGTTTCTAGATTTAATAAAAATAAAATGTATAAAGTTCTGAAAAGAAACAAACAGATTATTCAGAATTTGTTAATAAATCTTTTCAAACAACAACAATGAACATCAGTGTTTGATTGAGACCTTTTTAATCCAGCAGAGAAGACCTTGAAGGCCCTGACAGTTCACCACTCTATTTAATAGAACTTAACCCCAACCTGGGGGTTAAGTTCGACCACCACTTCACCTTTGACAATCATGTCACCCACATTTGCAAAACTTCCTTCTTTCACCTCCGTAACATCTCAAAACTTCGTCCATCTCTCTCCCTCCCGGCTGCTGAGAAGCTCGTCCATGCCTTTGTCTCCTCCAGGCTGGATTACTGTAATGCGCTTCTCATTGGGATCCCTGGCAGGAGCACTCAAAAGCTCCAGTATGTTCAGAACAGCGCTGCCAGGGTCCTGATGAGGGTGCGGAAATACGAGCACATCACCCCCATCCTTCACAGCCTTCACTGGCTTCCCGTTCACCTCCGTATTGAATATAAGGTCCTCCTTCACACCCATCACTGTCTGCACGGTGAGGCCCCCACTTACCTCTCAGAACTACTCACACTCAATACCTCAACCAGGACCCGGTCAGGCCAACAGCATCGTCTGAACCCACCCAGGACACGGCTAAAAACAATGGGCGACAGGGCCTTCAAGTCTGCTGCTCCCCGCCTGTGGAATGCCCTCCCAGACTACCTCAGGGCCCCACAGACGGAGGATGCCTTTAAAAAAGGACTAAAAACCCACCTTTTTAAAAAAGCTTATCATTTTAAAATTTTGTTTGCATTGTATGTTTGTTTTTATTGTACTGTACTGTTTTAATTGTTTTAAGTTTTAATGTTTTAACCTTGTAGCACTCTGAGGCTTGATTTCAGGTGTAGAGTGCATTATAAATAAAATGTATTATTATTATTAATAATAATAGAGTTATATAACATATGTTTTGTAAAAAGAAGAAAACACAACATTTTTATGTGTTGTTTTGGTTGAAAATAGAATAAAATGATTTGGACCAGCATAGATTATTAAGCTCCTGCATGAATGGGTTTCTGAGTAATCTGGTCTAAACTTTTCTTCTTTTGTGTCCAGTTGAAACAAATCCCATGAGGTGTTGGTTAAAAGAACCGGACAACAGAATGACGATTGAGCGTTGCAACAAAGGATCAAGAAGTTGCTTCAAACAAGGTGAGTCCTGCATCCACAAGGTAGCACTAGTTCATCGACTTCTTAACTGGTTCTTTTCACGAAGCGTCTCACATGTTTCTGTTTTCAGAGGATGGAACGAGGGGTTGATGATTTTTTCATACCTGTATGAAGTGACCTGTTGTGAAACAGATTCCTGCAACCTTTGAAATGTTCAATAAAGTCTCTAAATTATAAAATGTTAAAGTCTTCCAAGAAGTCTTTCATGTTTTCAAACATAATTTTTTACACATCCATCATGGTGTTTGTTCTCATAATTAAACATCACAGCTACTTTAGGTGTGAGCAGAACCATGAACGGTCGTATCTGAGCTGAGCTCTGATTGGATCCTTCTTTTTTGTTCTGAAAGCTACAAATTTTAGCTTTTATTTCACATCAAATTTCTTCTTTTAAACCTAGAAATTTAAAGACAGTCATCTGGGACAAAAAATGTAAAAAAATCAAAGTCACCAAACTGACTTCCAGGAAGCTAACGCTAGCAGCTAGAAGTACTGGATGCTATTAGCACACTGAGAGAAGAATTAATGAGTCCAATGACGAGCCCTGAAAAGTCACACTCAGACCAGCTACTTGAGCTTCTAGGTTCATTAGAGAGGAGAGTTGGATTCTGTGACTGCTGCCCACTGTCAGCCTCCACTTGATGAAGACTGAGATTAATGTGTGTTATCTTAAAAATACACCATACACAAGCATCTAGATAAAACTATGGAAATGACATTGTTTGGACCCTTCCAGCTGCTGGAATGAAGATTCCTCTAGGGTCAAACTCTCACACAGCAGACAGGATGACTCATATGCTGCTTATTTCACTCCCGTATACTTGATGATTATGTTTGGAGTCACCCTGGAGAAATGTTTCCGGTAGATTAGATGGTAGCAAAAGAATTTTCTTTACCTGCCTTATCTTCTTCTTCTTTCGGCATTTCCCTTCAGGGGTCGCCAGAGCCAGTCAGTTTCTTCCATCTAACCCTATCTCCTGCATCCTCTTCGGTCACACCAACTATCTTCATGTCTTCCTTCACTGTATCCATGAACCTCCTCTTAGGTCTTCCTCTAGTCCTCTTTCCTGGTGGTTCCAAACCCAGCATCCTTCTTCCTGTCAGGTTAAGTAAGTGTCAGAGAGTTTTTTGTTCATTTCCTGTTTTATTTTGAAATCACTCTCTTTATTTGCTTTCAGGTGCTGTGTCTTCCCCTTGGGTGTGTCTTCCTGGTCTGATCACCTTTCTTCCCTAATGATCTTCACCTGGTTCCTATTTTCTCCTGGCGGTATTGAAGGGGTTTCTTTTCCTCACTCCCCTGCGGGTTTGTCTTGTCTTTCTGATCTCCTCTACTTGTCTGTTGATGTTTGGAAGTGAATCTCGTATTTTCAAGCTCTAAGTTTTGAGATGTTTAGTATTTTGCTCGGTGCAAGCTTGTTTGCAGTTTGGATTTGTTAAATAAAAGACTTTGTTTGGAGCATCTACTGTCATGCTTTGTATCCACACAACAAACCCTGACACTTCCGATGTACTCTCTCTCTCTCCTCTGCACATGTCCAAACCATCTCAGTCTGGCCTCTCTGACTTTAAAACCTCTAACATGTGCTGTTCCTCTGATCTACTCATTTCTAGTTAGTCTCATGCCAATAAAAATATGTACAGAAGTTTGGTAATTAGTTATTAACAATGCACATGTCCATATAGGTAACATCTAGAGACCCTCTTTTAACCCTTTTGAATTTATTCTTTAATCTTTTTCTTAAACTCCACATAAAAAACATGGAGTTCCATTTCTTTTAACTGGACCGTTGAAAAGCTCCTTCTCATCGTCCACATTCATTTTACTGGCTAATGTTGGTTCAACCGTAACAAAAAAATTATAAAGACTATCTGTGATTTTATTTAAATGATCTACTTTTGATTCATTTTGGTTCCAAAAAGAACTTGAAATTCCATTTGTTTGTATTTGTTTCTGATTAGATGTTTTATTGAATCCCATGTTTTTTGTTTATTGGTTTTACTGGTCATTTCAGCATAAAAAGTAGAAAGAAATCTTAGAAGTAAAGAAGAAGTAGAAGTAAACTTCTTATAAAAAATCTGATTGAATAACAAAAAACCCTTCAGAGAAACATTCATTAAATCAGATTTATTTTCAGTAAACATTCATCACACTGATCATGAAGGAAAACATTTAGGACAGCGGCCCCCATTACATCCACCCTGATCTCTGAGAAAAATAATAAACTGAAACTGCTGATGAAACAGATTCCTTCTTCATGGAGCTTCAGGAGAAACCATCAGACTGTTTGATTCACAGGACAGATGATCAGAGGACGAGAGTTTTTACCTCTATGATTCAGATGAGGACTAAAGAATGGATAGAGTTCCTCAGTGAAGCAGCAGCCGGTGAAGGAGTAGATCAGAGCTGCAGCATCTACATCATAAAAGGAGACCAGACCCTCCTCATAATCCACAAACACCCCCACCTTCTCAGGAGCAGACTGGAGATGCAGACATAATGAATGTCCAATTAAAGCTCCATTCTCATCTCCATTTCTTAACCAAACAGCCCAGAAACCGTTCTGAGGACTCAGTGTGATCGCTCCCTTCCTGTTGATGGACCTTCTGGCCACTCCTAAAGACCAGTCAGTTTTTCCTTTAACCTGAACCTCAAAGTAAAATCTGCCTGAAGAGAAACTCTGACTTCCTAAAACATTAACACAGTAAGAAAATCTCTCTGGATTATCTGGAAGCTTCTTTTTCACATCACCAGTATGAACTTGTTTTCCATCATCAGACAGGACGAGGTAAGGATGAGCTGTTTTAGGATCCAGAGTAACATCTACTGCAAACCGCTGGACCTTCTTTATCTTCTCAGCAACCAGCTTCTTCCTCTCCTTCCTGATGGTCTCCTCCAGCTGAGACACAGCTCTCACCACCGTCCCCTCATATGATGGTGGATAAACTCTGACCTGTGTCCAGTCTTTGGTGGGGGGAGCAGCTTTCAGGGAGGAGAAGCTTTGGAGGAGGTGAAGGTGGTCTTCAGAGTGTGAGAGCTGCTCCACCTCAGAGCTCCTCTTCATCAGCTCAGAGATCTCCTGTTCCAGATCTTTGATGAGGTCTTCAGCTTGTTTCTCTGTAGCTTTCTGTTTGTCTTGGATCTCCTTGATGAGCTGGTCCAGGTCTCTCTGAGCAGCCTCCATCAGAGCGGTGAAGACCTGAACACCTTCTGCTGTCTCTCTGTCTGCAGCATCTTTACTGATCTTCACCGACTCTTTGAGCTCCTTAATCTTCAGTCGTCTCTTCTGGATCATCTGCTGAATGTCAGCCTCGGTCTTCCCCAGCTCTGCCTTTTTGCCTTCGCATTCTTCTCTCAGAGGAACAAACTCATGACTCTTGTGGTCTAAAACAGCACAGAGCGAACAGATACAGGTCTGGTCGGTCTTACAGAACAGCTCAAGATGTTTATCGTGCTTCCTACACATCCTGTCCTCCATGTTCTCCACAGGCTCCATCAGCTGATGTCTCCTCAACCTTGAACATGTCATATGGGGCTCCAGGTGAGTGTGACAGTAGGAGGTCAGACACACCAGGCAGGACTTCAGGGCCTTCAGTTTGGTTCCTGTGCAGACGTCACAGGGAACTTCTCCTGGTCTGGCAGCTTGTTGCTCTGAGCTGCTGCTGCTGGCTTCCTGCTGAGCTTCATGTTTGAACTGAGAAACCATTTCAGAGACAAAAGTGTTGACCTTCAGCTGAGGTTTGGTGGGAAACTCCTTTTCACACAAAGGACAATCATACAGAAGTTTCTCCTGCCAGTGCTGATTGATGCAGGCTTTACAGAAGTTATGTCCACATGGTGTGGTGACTGGATTATTGAACATCTCCAGACAGATGGAACACAGGAACTGATCCTCAGATCTCTGGTGGCGTCCAGCAGACATGTCTGACCTGGGAGGAGTCAGAAAAACAGCATTTAGAAAGAAGATCATGGGCAGCGCAGACATGGCCATGAGTCATCGCCAAGAGTGTTTATCAATTTTTTGCCACAAAGATTTTAAAATCATCACAAACAATTTTCAGACTAATAGCTTTTAATCTCACAGGAAGTGAAGTCCAAATAATCAGTGGGATTAAATTTACAATTTGTTGAGGTGTTTGTTTAAAATGATGGTGTTTCCATCTTAGCAGCTACTTTTTGTTACATTTCAGGCTGCATGCTCTGTCTGAATTAACTTTAAAGACATAAATCCACACTTCTGATCTTTTTACATTACTTCACTGTTCTACCATTCTCATGTGTGTCAGTAATTTGTCAGCAGAAGAAAACCTGCTTCGTTATTAACACACACTATTTGCAGCCCGTAGTAATATAATAATATATAATGATGAAATTACAACATAACAGGAGACGGATGATTTTTGATGAACTTGAAACATAATTGAAACATAATTGAAACATTTTTTAATTCTACTAGTTTGTTAAATTCATTTAACAAATTGATCTAAAACTCCAGCCTTAGCAACAATTATGTTATTCTCTAATCAAATATTTTGCAGAGTTGATTTTTTTTTTTTTTTAATTAGAACCCCATATTTCAGCACAGTAGTTTAGAAATGGTAAAATGAGAGAATTGTACAGGATGAATTAAAATTTTTGTTAAGAAAATATTTTGCTTTGTGCTGAACTTTGTGCATTTCATAAATAAATAAATTAATGAATAAATAGAAGTAATAAATATTAAAGTAAGTTTAAATCTGCAGATATGTGTTTATTGTGAGTCAGACGTGACTACTAGTTTTATGTTGTAAAAATGTACACACTTAATTTTTAGATTGAGATAGCAGTAGTTTTATTAAAACTCTTTTGTGTTCATAGAATAAGCTTGGTTTGATAAGTTTTGAGGTTGTGGTGGAAAACAGTCTTGGTGGAAGAAAAAGTCGACTGATTTCTTTACAAGTTTATTGTATAGATCAAATGTGCATATGTGTAGAGCTGGAGAGATCTCTCCCTACGATTCTGGCCATACAACCTTGAAGCATTGCTGTACTGAAGGTTTACCCTCACCCTACATAGTTCGACTGAAGTTCAGAGTAATCTCAGCCTTGAAGTAACCCAGCATAACCCAGCAGACCACATGATCATTGATACACTATGATGAGAGACTAAACTGTTCAGATTTTAACAATCAACTACTAATGTTTGTTAAATACTGCTGTTTAATATAACATTTCCATTACAAAGATAATGCCTTTTTCACTCTCTGTAGATTACTTGATTTCTAAAAAAAAAAAAAAAAAAAAAATTACATGAGAGGAGGTGCTTACATAGACGATGTTTGGAATCTAAGCTGTAGATTGCCTGTAGATTGGCTAACTGATGGTAAACAGATGTTTTAATCCTATACGGAACATAAATTAATTTAAAAAACTAATACTTAACTTTTGTGACCTTCACTCATCAGACAGGCAGAGAAAGAAGTTTTGACAAACTAAATATTACATGATTGGAGGTGTGGCGAGGCAGGCCACATAGTAAGGAAAAGGCGGATCACCAATGGAGACAAGGAATATTGCAATTCAGGAAGCCTCAAGGCCACAGAACAATCAGCAGATAATGTCATTTTTAGGGCTTTGTGACCTCTGCAGAGAACTCCTACCCAGACTATGTACAAGTACTGTAGCCACTTCAAAAAGTAATATTTGGCAGGGACTTACAGTTAAGAGATAAGATAACATGGCACCCACAGGCAGACCAGGCTTTTCTGTTATTAAATCAGCTACAAAAGATCATTTGGGAAGCATTATGGAACAGAACTAATTGGACTTAAAACTGTTTAGCACTATTAGCAGAACTTCATGCATTACTGAGAGCTTGTTTACATTAAATCTCGCTGCAGACGCCTACTGGGGAGAGTGGAAACTCCGTTTCCACTGAAGGGAGTGATGGGAACAGAGACAACTAACATCTAGAGTTGTTTGTTCTTTTTATATCTATTTATATTTTTGCCTGTATCTTTAGGAGGCCTATGGTTTAATACGCTGGGAGCAGATCCGGAGGAGTCTATCCTACCATCCACACACCAGCAAGCTGTAATACAACACGAACACCATGAGGACGATAATCAATGGTTGAAACTAGCACACTATACGGCCAACATTACAAATATTACTACACCATGTTAGGTACATATTGGAGGACATTACATCACAATTGGCTGATAATTTGGAATTTAAGGCTGTGGTATTTATGGCTAAACAGCATGGAGTTGCCCTGGATGCTTATATGCAGAGCAGGGGGTATGTGTGCTGCAGTCGGTATGGATCATTGCGGTACATATATCCCCGAGTCTAGAAGTAATTGGACTGCAATTAGGAATGAGGTTAGGAATTTGAAACACTTTTTGACCTCACAAGAGGACAGTAATCCACAATGGACAAGGCTCAGTTGGCTTAACTCTGGGAGCTGGACTATGGTACTCCAAAGTATTTGTATCCTTATTGCTTACTTTTTGTTACTATGTTTGATTGTTTTTGGATGTGTTTTGCCATGTGTGATGAAGTTGATTTCCAGATCCGTGTCGAGGCTGTCCGCTGGCATGTTCGTACAGAGATCTGTGTCTATACATAGCATGCGTGTGGGGCAGGTTGATTGTCCATCTACTGATCTTTCTCCAGAACGGATGGATGCTCTCCTTAGAGCAGTAGCACACTCAGCTGAGGAGAACGAGGACATACCAGTTTAGGATCTGTCTGAAGGGGGAGACATCAGTAGCCTTTCCTGGTCATTTGATTTGGTAAGATCTCGGAGGAGATCTCAGAAGGGGGAATGAAGAAAGTTGATATTTTACTCTTTATCTTTTAACATTTTAAGAAAATCCACATTTTACATTTTATTCTATAAAGATATGTGTTTAAGTGTTTATTTAATTTTTATTCAATAAAGATACGTTTCTGAATGTTTTATTTTGCTATTGCTAAGCCCCTGAGAATAAAAGCTTGCTATGAGTTTAATGGAAGGTTGTCTGATGGGAAGATTATCAAGGCCGTTGTACAACAAGACCAGTGGGAATCTAGTTGCAAGAAGTTGCAAGAAGAGAAGTTGAGAAGATGGAGAACGAATGACCAATCGGGAGAAAGAGAAGATGCCTTAATTAATGAATATTTATGAACTGTAATTTATTATAAAATTGACAATCTCAGAAGGGCGTTGTCTTTACTGTAACCTCACAGAGAGACATGGGTGTGCTCTGTGAGGACAATGAAACCCAGATGCATCTGTTTAGATTTTAATGTTGAGGAATAAATACCGGAAAATGAGAAATTGATTGAATCCTGGTAGTATTTCAAATGCTTGGTATGCTTTAATATTTAGTGTTTTGATCACCAGCCTTCTCTCTTCAGTCTGCACACGCAAGAAAGACCGGGTGGTGTGATTATTTAATGAATGATAGTTTAAGCGAATATTGAATTTAATCAAATTTAAGAAGAAGTAAACCCTGAATTCTTTCAAAGTAAATAAAATAGACTCAACATGAGGTTTAAAGCAAAGAATTAACTCAAACAAACAGACCTCTCTGACGGAGGAAAGCTAGATCTTAAATGAGAGTTGACCAAACCAATGCCAACATAAAAAAGGGGGTTTAAACAAAACAGCTTAACTAAATCTAAACTAATAAAACCAATTTCACCCTAAAGGAGGTGAATGGCACAGTCTACCCCATGGACAGCAGATGATCCTCCAACCCAGGAACTGGAGCACCTTCAAAACTCAAGAAAATTAAATTAGTCTGTGGCCATGTCCAAACGTAGCCTGGTATTTTTGAAAACATATATCTGCTGTCATCCGTTTTAGAAAAACCCTCGCTTACACACATAACCGTTTTCAACATAACCACATCCACACAAACCCGTATAAATACGCTTCTGAGTGTGATTTTAAACACCAAGTACTCTCTTTCCTGTCTCCCTGATCACACTAGCTGTAGTTGTCCAGTCCTCTGGAAGCATCTCCTGCCCACCAAGAGCCTGTCTCAACTCCTTTATAAAATTTGAGCAACACTCTTACTTTTTCAGCTTCGACCATTTAGTCTTCTGCACTTCCTTCATCTTCTTAAACTCACTCACTTCCAGGGTCATCTTACACACCACCATCCTGTGCTGTTTGGCTACACTGTCTCCTGCTACAACTTTGCAGTCATTGATCTCTTTCAGATTACACCGCCTACACAAAATGTATTCTACCTGTGTACCCCTCCTCCACTCTTATAAGTCACCCTGTGTTCCAGTCTTTTCATGAAGAAAGTATTTACTACAACCATTCCCATTCTTTTTGCGAAGTCGATCACCATCTGTCCTTCCGTATTCCTGTTCTGGAGACCAAACCTGCCCATCACCTCCTCATCATCTCTGTTTCCTGCACCAACGTGGCCATTAAAGTCTGCTTCAAATAACAACTCTCTCACTTGTAAGGATGCTCTGAACCACCTCATCAGTGTCTGACCAGAATTTATCTTTCTTCTCAATGTCACATCCTACTTGTGGAGCATACCCACAAACAACGTTTAACATCACCCCTTCAATTTCTAGTTTGAGGCTCATCACCCTGTCTGACCTTCTTTTTACCTCCAGAACATTCCCAACAAAATCTTCCTTCACAATAACTCCTTCACCATTCCTCTTCCGATCTACTTCGTGATAGAACAACTTGAACCCCGCTCCTAGACTTCTAGCCTTGATACCTTTCCATCTAGTCTCCTGGACACACAAGATGTCTACTTTCCTTCTCTGCATCATGTCAACTAACTCTCTACCTTTACCTGTCATAGTCCCAACATTCAAAGTTCCCACCCTAAGTCCTAGACTCTAGAGGTTACTCTTTTCTCTCTTTTCTGATGTACACGTCTCCCTCCTCTTCTTTTCTAAAACCACCAGCAGTCCAATTTCCACCGACATCCTGTTGGTCAAAAGCACCGATGGCGGTCGATGTTAACCTAGGCCAAGACCGGTCCAGTATGGTATTTTTCAAACTGACTTGCATATTTGTACATGGCATAGTTTTGTGTTGGATGCCCTTCCTGACACAACGTCTGTGATTATCTGGGCCAATGCCCATGGCACAACCGTTTGGATGGTTAACAGTTAGATGTTTCACAGAAGAGTACAACATCTAAGCGTGGAATGAAATGAAATTGATAAATGGACTCTACTTATGATAGATAGATAGATAGATAGATAAATACTTTATTGATCCCGAGGGAAATTGTCATGGCATCCGTTGCTCCCTTTCTCACATATCAGGACACACAATTACAACAGTTCAAAATAAAAGATAAAACAGATAAGAAAGAATAAAACAAGTAAAAAGGCTAAAAATGATAAAGTCCTTCTAAATGAATGTAAAAGTCAATCAGTAAAAACAGTAGGATTCAGTAAAATCACTGCAGCTCTCTACTGCTCCTGCCCCACGTGGCTGCATTAAAAAGTCTGATTGCATAAGGCACAAAAGAATTCTTCAGTCTGTTTGTGGAGCATCTCAGTGAGCGCAGTCTGGTGCTCACAGAGCTCCTCTGTTTGGAAAAGACCATGTACAGTGGGTGACTCTGGTTGGACAGGACAGATCTTAACTTGGCCGACGTCCTCCGCTCCACCACCTTCTCCACGCAGTGGAGCGCCTTTCCACCTGCGTAGGCACTCAAAGCGCTCTACAATGAAGCTCACATTCACCCATTCACACACACATTCATACCTGATGTTAGGAGCTGCCATGTAAGGTGCAAGCCACCATCAAGAGGAATTGGTTGTTCTGGAGGGGTTGGTTAAATATAACCAGTAAAATAAGTTCAAATGATTTAACAAATGAAATTGGCTTCATCCACAAATCAAACGTCTGCTTCTTCTTGTTTCTTGGATTGGAATGATGTCATTTGGAATGATTGTGTGAGAAAGACAAAGTGACATCACACAAGATCAAAGTCAAACGTGGCCACGCCCTCTTGTTTTGTTTTAAACCTAAAGAGCACTTGGTGAAATGGTCGTCATGACGACATGAGCTGTGAAGTTTACACCTCCATGATGTGGAACAGCTTTTTTATGTAAATATTAAATTACTTTGTACTTGTTGTTGTTTTTATGTGTTGTTTTGTTTGCAACATATTTTTAAAATTACAACAACTTTATTCTGAGCTTGTAAACACTAT
The DNA here is from genome assembly GCA_902685375.1 of Neostethus bicornis. NCBI lineage: Eukaryota > Metazoa > Chordata > Actinopteri > Atheriniformes > Phallostethidae > Neostethus > Neostethus bicornis. Next base: position 1,263,078 of record LR738548.1, read on the forward strand.
AAATGAAGAAAAGTAGCAATAAAGTCACATTTAAACCATCTTATTAAACTGAATTAATACCAAAAAAGCTCAGAGATCACAGATGAAAATCTTCAAAATAAAAGTAAATTAAAGCCAAAGTTTTCTGAGTTAAAGTAGCTGCCAGCTACCTCAGGAGTCCCACAGACCAAGAAGGCCCGGTAAGACTCCTCCTTCACTTTGATGGCATCGCTCACCGCACGTCAAACATTGTCCACCAGCAGGTTTGATGTTGCCGCCACGACAGGCACCGATGGAGCTGCGTCGACAGCACAAACTTGCTGCCTCAAAAATAGAGGTGCAGAACAGAGTCAAGTCTGAGTCAATGTCCCCCACCTCCTTTGGTATGTGCCAGAAGCTCTGCTGGAGTTGTGAGTTGAAATACTCACTGGTGGAAGGATCTACCAGACGTTCCCAGCAGACCCTCATTTATCGTTTAGGCCTGCCTGGTTTGCTTCGTTTCTCGACGATCTAAAACAACCAAAATCCAGATGGTGTTCAGGTGACAGCTCCTCCCATCTCTCTACCTTAGTGTGCAAGACATGTGGCCGCAAGTTCAATGAACCAACTATAAAGTGGATCATAGAACTACAGCCTAGAGTGCATGGTGCATGTGCTTGTGGAAACATGGAGATGTTTGGACAGTCTGTGACAAAAGATAACTTTTTGGATCTTGTTCAGTTTAAAGTTACTCTTTTCTTTCATCGGATTAAAACTTCTTCCATTTTTTTTTGGAGCATCTGAAGAAACTTTAAATATTATATCTTATTGAATAAAAAAACTTTAGAGAAACATTCATTAAATCAGATTTATTTTCAGTAAACATTCATCACACTGATCATGAAGGAAAACATTTAGGACAGCGGCCCCCATTACATCCACCCTGATAAACCAGTAGATCTCTGAGAAAAATAAAACATGTCACCTTATAATCTGTCCTCAGTCAGAATAGTTAATCATTTTATTTACATACAGACAGAGAAATCCACTGTAACCATAGCAACCAAACATCACATGGAGTTAAAGAGGAGGTTACATGCAAAATGATCTTTTTGAGGCTTCAGCTGAGTTTGAACGACCTTTAAAGTTTGCAGAAGGACTGACAGACTATCGGTGAGAAGGTGAGGAGAGATCCTCTCCCAGGATGGACAGACAGAATGTACCTAGGACTGGGATTACAGATTAAATCATCTACAGAGAAACATGGAGACAGACAGAAGGAACTACAGAATAATCCACATGGAAACAGAACTGGTGACTTGTTGCTGAGGACATTTCCAACCTCATCAGTCCACCAGTAGAACTTCACCTCCAGATTCTCTCAGACTGAAACTGCTGATGAAACAGATTCCTTCTTCATGGAGCTTCAGGAGAAACCATCAGACTGTTTGATTCACAGGACAGATGACCAGAGGACTAGAGTTTTTACCTCCATAGTTTACACCAGGACTGAAGAATGGATAGAGTTCCTCAGTGAAGCAGCAGCCAGTGAAGGAGTAGATCAGAACTGCAGTATCTACATCATAAAAGGAGACCAGACCCTCCTCATAATCTACAAACACTCCCATCTTCTCAGGAGCAGACTGGAGATGGAGACGGACTGAAGGACCAGCGCAAGCTTGGTACTCATTTTCATTTCTCAGAATTACAGTCCAGAAACCATTCTGAGGACTCAGTATGATCTTCCCCTTCCTGTTGATAGACCTTCTGGCCACTCCTACATTCCACTCAGTTTTTCCTTTAACCTGAACTTCAAAGTAAAATTTGCCTGAAGAGAAACTCTGACTTCCTAAAACCATACCACATAGAAAAAATCTCTCTGGATTATCCGGAAGATTCTTCTCCACATTACCAGTATGAACTTGTTTTCCATCATCAGACAGGATGAGTTTAGGATGAGCTGTTTTAGGATCCAGAGTAACATCTACTGCAAACCGCTGCACCTTCTTCAGCTTCTCAGCAACCAGCTTCTTCAACTCGTTCCTGATGGTCTCCTCCAGCTGAGACACAGCTCTCACCACCATCCCCTCATATGATGGTGGATGAACCCTGACATCTGTCCAGTCCTTGGTGGGTGGAGCAGCTTTCAGGGAGGAGAAGCTTTGGAGGAGGTGGAGGTGGTCTTCAGAGCGTGAGAGCTGCTCCACCTCAGAGCTCCTCTTCATCAGCTCAGAGATCTCCTGTTCCAGATCTTTGATGAGGTCTTCAGCTTGTTTCTCTGTGACTTTCTGTTTGTCTTGGATCTCCTCGATGAGCTGGTCCAGGTGTCTCTGAGCAGCCTCCATCAGAGCGGTGAAGACCTGAACACCTTCTGCTGTCTCTCTGTCTGCAGCATCTTTACTGATCTTCACTGACTCTTTGAGCTCCTGAATCTTCAGTCGTCTCTTCTGGATCATCTGCTGGATGTCAGCCTCGGTCTTCCCCAGCTCTGCCTTCTTTCCTTCAAATTCTTCTCTCAGAGGAACAAACTCATGACTCTTGTGGTCTAAAACAGAACAGAGCAAGCAGACACAGGTCTGGTCGGTCTTACAGAACAGCTCGAGAGGTTTATCATGCTTCGTACACATCCTGTCCTCCATGTTCTCCACAGGCTCCATCAGCTGATGTCTTCTCAGCCCTGGTAGTCTCAGATGAGACTCCAGGTGAGTGTGACAGTAGGAGGTCAGACACACCAGGCAGGACTTCAGGGCCTTCAGTTTGGTTCCTGTGCAGAGGTCACAGGGAACTTCTCCTGGTCTGGCAGCTTGTTGCCCTGAGCTGCTGCTGCTGGCTTTCTGCTGAGCTTCATGTCTGAACTGAGAAACCATTTCAGAGAGTAAAGTGTTGACCTTCAGCTGAGGTTTGGTGGGAAACTTCTCTTTACACAAGGGACAATCATAAAGAAACTTCTCCTGCCAGTGCTGAGTGATGCAGGTTTTACAGAAATTATGTCCACACGGTGTGGTGACTGGATCAGTGAACTTCTCCAGACAGATGGAGCACAGGAACTGGTCCTCAGATCTCTGGTGGCTTCTAGCAGACATGTCTGACCTGGGAGGAGTCAGAAAAACAGCATTTAGAAAGAAGATCATGAGGGCAGCTCAAACATGACCACGGAACGTTTTTAAATTTTTTGTTGTTGAATATTTGGCAATCATCCCAAACAATTTTTAGACTTATAGCATTTTGTGTAACAGAGAGTCAAACCCAAATAGTGGGTTTAAATTCAATATCAGGTTAAAGTCATGGATAAAAATAGTTGTTTATTTATCATTTTTTTCTTAGATGTAAAAAATAACAAACAAATGACACACATACTCAATAAAACCCTCCTCCTCCATCCAACCCTGAAAGCTTAGAGGAAACAGGAAACCACAAAAGTACACCAGCCTACCCACCACATGACCAAAAGGGGCGCTGCACACAAACCTGCACTCAAGAGCCACCGCCCGAAAAAGAACTAGACCTCTCATCACCTCAAGATCATGTCTGATGCAACTTACAGATGTTACTATGCGTCTCTTCTCATCCACCCCTGCAACACACACACTCATCTGTGAACTCTTACACACTTCCTCGTTCATATCTACACAAACACACACACACACAAACATGACACTTCTATTTACATGAACCATTGTGTGTAAACCTTCTCCACCTATGAACCCCCTAACCTCCACCACTCTGCCTAGACCCATACTACTGTACTCCCCCTCCAAGATAAAAACATTTCCTTCTATGTGGTGTGAAGTTTTCTCCATGACTGAGTTTATCTGATGAGTTTGGAGGGAAACTTCCTGTTTACCTGAAACTCTCAGTTTGGCTTCAAAGCCAGTAAATATGAGCAGCTGGACTCACCTGTATTGGAGTCGGTTGTGGAGAATGAAAAGATGAACTCAGTTTATTTTCCTTCTGATAGAAACAGAGCGTAGCTCCGACTGCAGCCTGACTCTAAAATACTTTTATTTCCTGTGTAAAACAAACTGACTTCAAACATTGCTCCACCTCCTCTGCACTGGGTTTCCGGTGTGTCTCTAGAACACGATCAGTATCTGGTGACATCCTTTCCACTGCAGGTCGTGCGCCTGCAGTTTACAACAGCTTGATCAATGAATTCCTGAGTTGTTGTATTTCTGTGAACTTTGATGAAATTGTGATCTTTTCTAGGAGTATGTGGAGCATCAGCAGCATGTTCTGCTGCTTTTTTAGCATCTGCTAGAAAACAGGCTGTATGTGAAGTCTGATTAGTGGGACTTTCACTCTACGTCTTTTTTTTTTAGAGTTTGTTGTGGTTCAGGGGAAGGAGAGAATAGTTGTACTCCAGGAAGCAGGTTTACCTTATCATCTTGTAAACACTGAGCTAGAGGTTCATTAACCAACAACCTGCTTACCCGAGTATGTCCGTTCCAAATACCTGATAAGTTTTAGTCCAATCGACCTCCTGTTGGTAACCCAGAGGTAACGAGCGTGCACACTGAAAACATAAAGACTAGTGCTGTCATTTTAACACGTTAATTCCAGTTATTAATTATGACACATTTTAATGCATTAAAAAATTATCGCAATTAGTTATGACATCATAACGGTGGCGAACCAATGCTTGTGCATTTGAATTTTGGTCCATTGAAGGATCCGTAGTCTTCTCGGCCGAGCTACATCGCCTGCACTGGCAGCAGTGCTGGAACACAGCAGACATGGACAAGACTCATGAGGAGGAGACAGTAGAAGGGGCGGATCTGGTGGGAGGTTGGGGTGGCAGTGGTGGCGCTCGTCACCCACACCTGTTTGGCCTACAAAAATATAAAAGGTGTCCTTTAATTATTATAAACTTTGGGCAAAATATGCACCAAAATGCAGAAAAATTGCTTATTTTTCAAAATGTTCTGGGGAGTGGGTGTGGGGGGAATTTCTTCTGTTGCGAGTGTGGCTACTGGGAGCTCGCTCCGCCAAACCAAGCTAGCTGAATTTGGCACGCGGATGAGGAAATCCACAACAGAGAAACTGACAAATACTATCACAAAGTGGGTTGCTGCTGATTGCAGGCCAATGTCTATCCTTGAAGATTAGAACAAACCCTAATGAGCCCTAACCCTGCACCTGGCCTCATGAAGCACAGTTCACCAATAATAAATTAGATTTAAAATCTTCTCTTCTTACTGGATTCAACTGATTAGTCATACAGTACATTATTAATATCCTAGAATTTAAATTCTTTATCAGGAGACATTTAGAAAATATGTTATTAAAATGTGATTAATTTAATTAATTTATTACAAAATCCTGTAAATAATTCGATTAGTTTTGTTTAATTGACTGACACCACTAATATATATATATATATATATATATATATATATATATATATATATATGTATATACTGTATATACTGTATGTGTGTGTGTGTGTGAGCGTGTTTGCATACAGAATATACATACATACTGTATATACATGCATACATACATATATAAATATGCAGAAACACTTACTGTATGTGTGTGTTTATTAAAGTAATTCGAAAGAACAGTGAATTTGAAAATAATAATTTACCAAACTTTTTTCATTTTTTACTTTTTTTACACTCCTAAGGTAGATTATGTTGGAAACAACTGTGATGTGTAGAAGCAGCGACAGAATATTCTGAACAGCGATTATAATGACAATCTTATCTCAACCTCTTAACACCCACCTACGCATCTGTCAGAGCTTCAGAGCCTATCCTACAGTAGTTCAAACATTAAAAAAATGTACATTTTTAACCTCGCCTAATTGTGTTCATTTTCTAATGTCCCTAGCCAAGACATACTTCTCAGTAGGCATAATTCCTTCCATATGTATGATAATAATCTTGTTAACTGCAACTTTGTAAAGTTTCAGATCTCTAGGTAAAAGAGTTTTTGATTTATTGACCTTGTAGTATAAAACTGTTCATTCGGAACAAGCTATAAAAATGTGCCAAATTGAATTTTTTGCCATTCTATAACCTTTTTAGTCATAAAAAAAGCATATTAGTGTTTCTGCGACTTTAAAAACCTCCACAGATCATTTTTTATGTATATATAATTTTTCAAATTTTTATTTTCATATTTTTGGCTGTAATTATGTTTTTTTTTCATAAAAAAAATCATGCACAGGAAATGTTTTCTGGATAAAAAATATGCTCCAAAACCCCAGAAATACAGTTCACCAAAAGAAAAGTTGAAAATAAACTTGAAAATCACTCAATCTTTCTGTCTGTCTGTCCTACATAAAGCTGACGCGTGCGTCATGACGCACCGAGATGGCGGTGTGTTGTGGTTGTAAAATTCCATTACGCAGCTGAATAACCAGCGATCGGATTGGTGCGGTTTTGAGTTAAGCCCATTGTTTTGAAGCTGAAACTACTGGCTATCTTTATATGTCAATCTTTTAATTTAAAGTGACGTCATTAGCCAGCTAGCAGCTAAAAAGCTATTGCTGCTGTTAGCTGAAGGAGGAGCGCTTGTTTCATTCAAAGTCATCTAACAAACAAACCCATTATCAAAAAATATCGAGAATGGTCTCATTATGTAAATAACTATGTGAAGAAATTAAACACACCCAGGACGAACTCATAAACAAAGCGTGGTGGTTGCTATGGCGATAGGAACGTGACTGCTGCGTTTTACCATGCATTTCTCAAAGAAAAAAAAAAAAAATCACGTTTTCTGGTGTATTTCTCAAAACTGGATTACTTTTGAGAAAATACAATTTCATATAGTTATTCTGTGGATTATTACGAACAAAATGAGACCAATTACATAAAGATCAAACCCGTCTGAGTCCATTACAACCGGATCATAGGTAGGATAGTCCTGCATTTGGGTCCTCCTCCTTCCACATCACACCAGTTTCTGTGGGCTGGGCATGGCCACCAACAAGCTGAGCCAGCTCGGTAAAATTCCCTCATGAAACACACTGTCCAGTGGACACTTTGAAATCTTTTCCACGATGCACACCCCCTGGATGAATGAGGGATTACACACACTTTTAAGTGTACGTCAATGTTTGCAACACACCGTTTGAAAGGTTCTGAGCATCATGAATAAACATAAAATGAGTGATGGTACGAGATGAGTCGAGTAATGCAGGCGGGGTTTTAGCAAAGCATGATTACTGCATACTGTGTAACTATTTTATTACAGCTAACTAATCAGTAGTAACACCCTTATTTACTTTAATATGTAAAGTTTATGTCCACAAAAAGTAATGAAATAAAAGTAAAACTAACTGGAACCAGTTTTTAACAGAATCTTAAACATTCTCACCTTGACAATAAAAAGCAAGGAAAGCTAATAAATTAATAGAAACACTCAAAATAAAAAAAAAATAAAAAAAACTAGTATCTTTACATCTTTTCAACAAGAATCATTTTGTGTTCCAAGCCAGTGTTCTATTGATTGCTCAGTTTACTTAAGAGTTGGCGTACGCAGGGATTTTAGTGTAAGTGCACTTCCTGAATGAGGCCTCATGTGAGGTATTCAGTCATGCAGCATGTCCCTGCAAGTTTCACTTCCTCCGCACCTCAGAGCTGCTCTGCTTTTCTTCTCTCACAACGTTCCAGCTCCGCAGAAGACACCAAACAATATGGAGCTTGAACATTGTCGGTATTATTTTTACTTAGATAACTAGTTTAACTTTTTACGAGACAGTTTTTTACAGTAAAAAACCCGCCCAGCAAAGAAGACAAGGGGGAGTTTATTTTTACCCCACCCAGAAACCGGAAGGAAACAAATCCCAGCAGTTATCTACATGCAGTCTGACAGTAAGGTCTCAGTTTACTCTGAAAGTCACATGAAGAAATCTGGCTGATAAACTTCTGAGCCGGCTCATCTAAAGGTTTGGATTGTTTTTATCACTAACATGTAGATTTCTGTGTTTACTTGTTCAGATTGTGACTGTTTGTGTTACGGTTTGAGTTGGATTAAGAACCCAAACACACTGAACATGTTCAGAAAGTTTATTTTGAGGTGAAAGACTTCTTGGAGAAGTCAAGCTGGATGGAGAGACAGACCACTGAGAACGGAAGACTGGTAAGGCTTGGACAGAGACGCTAACTTGGAGCTTAATTTACAAACAAATGTGTGGATCTTTAAAAGAAAAGAAAACATTTTGCTCACCATTGCGATGTTGCTGTTGCCACATAAACTTAAGATGTATCAATATCCCAGTAAAAAGAAGGGAGGCTTAAGATAGACAGTAACTTACCTGGAGTATGTAATAGTATTCTCAGCTCCTGGTCTACAACCCAAACCTGGATAAGAGGAAGGCAGTACAGGAGAGCTAATACGGTATTAATGAATCCTCTGCTTTTTGCTGCATTTCCTCTAAAAGATTCTGGATGAAGGTTCATTAAAGGAATTATTGTTCATGTTAAACATGATTCTTTAAATGTTACATCAGGAAAATCCTCCAGATTATAATTCAGAAATGAACTAATTTTCTCCCACTTGCAGGTAGAACAGATAAAACCAAGACTTTCTGGATGTGAGGACAGCGTTCACTGTGTCTCAGGAATTTGTAACTCTGTCCTCTGCAGCTGAGCTTAAAATGACAGTGAGAGTTTCTGGTTGTCTCTTTATCATCTGTTTCTGTTCCAGAGGAAAAAAGTCTATTCTTTGTCTCTCTTCTTGGTTTCAGGTTTCTTCACAGTTCATACCTGAAGTCTACAAAGAAAGAATTGGGATTTCTTACAGGTAATGTCCTCCGGCCTCGCCTCAGCCTTTTATCCAGTTCCTGTAACCTTCTAGTGTTTCCAGCAACCTCTGACCTCGTCCTAAAATATATTTGTCAATGGTTCATCATCAAACGTCCAAAATCCTTTAAATCTGCAGTTGGTTGATGTCAGAAAATCAAATGTTAGAAGGATAAAGACTGACAATCTGATGAAAGCTCAGATAATTGAATACTTTGTGGATTCTTCAGCTTCAGATTTCCTGGTCCTGGGTTCTTCCGATGCTCTCTGACTGGTCTAGGCTTCCACATCACCCATGAGGGGAAGGTGGCTTACAGGACGATGATATGGGATGAGGACCATTTGGAGCAATCTGGAAAGATGCCTGGAGGGCCGCTGTTCAGCATCGAGTGCCTGCAGAACTCCATCAGGAAGCTCCACCTGCCACACTGTGAACTTGAATCCGGTAAGGACCTCTGTGCGGCAGTCAGCAGGAAATAGAATCTTCACATGGACATCTGTTTGTTTCCTCATAGATCGGCTATCCGAGTTCCTCTCCGTCGTCCACATCACCGATGAAGGAATGAACTTCATCCAGCCATTGATGGTCAATCAAACCGACGTGGTCGTGGAGATCCAGCAACTCTCTCTCCTTGGCATTGTGCAGGATCATTGGAAATATGACAACAACGTACTCTTGAGGCCAATTATAGGACAAACCCTTCTGTTCCTGAGAAGCAGTCACAGGACCTTTCGCAGCCTCGATGTGATTCTGTTGCCGAACAACGTCACTCTTGGAGATGTAAGTCCCCCTCAGTTCTTTCACACTGGAACCAAACACTGTGGAAACCAACTAAATGCTTTCATTTTCAGGTGAAACAACAGCATGAAGACTCCATGTTCCTCGAGGCTCCTTCTTCCTGCTTCTTTCATAAGAACCAAACCTACAGTCTCCACAGTGACCCTGATACTTTCACCATCCAGCCCAAAGTGAGTATCTGACCCCCGTTTGCCACCCGAACTCACACTATAAAGCCAGGTCCACACGTATCGGGACACCAACACAAATCTAACATTTTTGGTTCTATACACACCCACAGTGGGTTAGAAATATTTTATAAACAGTCTCTTCTGTCCCTTTAAAAACTCGCTGGTTGTTTTTGCAGTGATGTTTTGATCACTGTCTGTCTGCACTGTGAAGCGCCGTCCAATAAAATCTGCAGAAATTGGCAAAAACTGAGCTGAAACACTTTGTCCCAAACACTTCAGGATTGATCCTGTTGCTTTTATTAGCAGTCACATCATCAATAAGTACAGGAGAACCACTTCTACTGGCAGCTGTGCATGCCCATAGTACGACTATTGTTCCCCAATGATGGGCTTTGCTTTGGATCATGAGCAGTTCCTTCTTCCTTTCAGCACTTTGGTAGAAATGAATGTGGATCCTGAACTCTGAAGGCTTTCTAGAAGTGGTTCAACAAACTTTAACTTGGTTTCCTGTGTTTGAGTCTCAACAATCTTTCATATCTTGTGGTGAACTCTCTGAATTCACTTTGGTGATACTTTCTGGAAGTGTTCTTTATCTGGCCAAGTTCATCCACCTCAGTTGTGTTCCATGGTTTACTGGGTCTTTAGGTGATTCTGAGCTCATCAGTGCAGTCTGTCTGTTTAAGCATGTTCTAAACAGTTCTCAAAACTTCCTGTTTTGAGAAGGAAGCGAGACAGAGAAGCGAGCTGTTTACAGCTAAACAATCCATTAGCATCTACTGCTTAGGACTGATGAATCAATGTCGTAAGTTACTTTAAACTGTTTAATGGATGTATATCTTGTTATATCGATGTTTATTTTTTAAAGATGTGTTAGGTATTTTGCGATATAAGCGAAATATGACGATGGGAAGGATCGCATGGTGGAATGGCTAAGCTAATGCTAACAACTGGGTCTTTTGTTTTGTTGTGTTAATATAACATGCTAATTCATGTATATTTATGCATTTTGTGTTTTTCTGTGTCGCAGTTTTCACTCCATGTCAATGTAAAGGATCTTCAGTAAACAACAAGTTACAACGTTTATCCGTTTCATTATTTTGAATGGAGTTTAGCGTGGTGTTTAATCTACGGTTTTTACATCTAGAGGAGAACACTATAATTACCCTTATGTTTTACTTAGATATTTTAACCCTTATGTTTTGCTAAGATATTATAACCCTTATGTTTTACTTAGATACTAGTTATTATGTTTTACTTTTAAATGAAATGCTTTGGGGTTTTTTTTTCTACTTTTATTATGATTTATTCTCTATGTTGAAACGTTTGACTGTTCTTTGTGAGATATCAAATGTTTTTGGACGATCCTTTCAAGATTTTTTATTGTGTATAAACTCATGTAACTACATTTGCAGTAGGGGAGGAGTTTAGTGACAGCTTGCAACTTGACAAGCTTTAACTTCACTGTACCTTCAGTACAGCATCAGAATCAGAATATATTCACTGGCTGCGATTTGCTTCCCCAGCAGACGACAGAGAAGAACAAGGTGCTGGCCACCACAGACTGATAGAAGGTCTCCAGGATCTTGCAGCACACATTGAAGGACCTCAGCTTCCTTAGAAAGTAAAGTCGGCTGCAGGTCTTCTTGTACACAGCAGTACTGTTGCTCTTCCAGTTCAGTCTGCTGTCGATGGTCACTTCCAGGTTTTTGTACTCCTCCACCACCTCCACGTCCCTACCCAGAATGCAGAGTGACTGCAAAGCATTAAATGCATTAAATGTTGTAGAATCAGAAAATTAGGTAGAGATCTCTCCAGCTCTTCACCTGTGGACATGTGATCTATACTATAAACTTGTAAAGAAAGCAGTTGACGTTTTCTTCCATGAGGCTGTTTTCCACCACACCACAAACAACGTTAACATCACCCCTTCAATTTCTAGTCTTTTTACCTCCAGAACATTCCCAACAAACTCTTCCTTCACAATAACTCCCACACCATTCCTCTTCCTATCGACACCATGATAGAACAACTGGAACCCCGCTCATAGACTTCTAGCCTTGCTACCTTTTCATTTAGTCTCCTGGACACACAGGATGTCTACTTTCCTTCTCTGAATCATGTCAACTAACTATCTACCTTTACCTGTCATAGTCCCAACATTCAAAGTTTCTACCCTAAGTCCTTGACGCTTGGTGTTTCTCCTCTCTTTGTTTTGTAGTATGCGTCTTCCTCCTCTTCTTCTTTGACCACCAGGAGTCCAATTTCCACCGGCAATGTGTTGGTCAACAGTACTGATGGCGGTCGTTGTTAACCCGCGCTACAACCGATCCGGTATGGTACTTCTCAAACTGACTTGCGTATTTGTACATGGCATAGTTTTACGCCATATGCCCTTTCCGACACAACCTCTGTGATTATCTGGGCTAATGCCCATGGCACAACCATTTGGATGGTTAGCAGTTAGATGTTTCACTGAGGAGTACAACATCCAAACATGCAATGAAATGAAAATGGTAATTGGACTCTACTTATAAAGCACCTTTCCACCTGTGTAGGCATACAAAGCACTCTACAGTGAAGCTCACATTCACCCATTCACACAAACATTCATACCTGATGTTGGGAGCTGTCAAGCAAGGTGTAAGCCACCATCAGGAGAAATCAGAGGTTCAGGAGGGATTGGTTAAAGAAACTTAAATATTTCCATTTAACAAAATAAGTGGCTTCATCCACAAATCAAACGTCTGCTTCTTCTTGTTTCTTGGATTGGAATGATGTCATTTGGAATGATTGTGTGAGAAAGACAAAGTGACATCACACAAGATCAAATTCAAACGTGGCCACGCCCTCTTGTTTTGTTTTAAACCTAAAGAGCACTTGGTGAAATGGTTGTCATGACGACATGAACTGCACAGGTTACATTTTCATCATGTTGAACAGCTTTTTTAAATTCTAAATATTAATTTACTACTAGTAACTGTTATTACTAGTTGTTGTTTTCATGTGTTGTTTTGTTTGTTACATAATTTTAAATGTTTAGAAACTTTATTCTGAGCTCGTAAAAGCTGTAAATGAAGAAAAGTGGCAATTAATTCAGATTTTAGACCTTCAACAGTGCTCCATCTGCACCAATAACTATTTTATGGTTATTAAACTATCTTCTTAAATATAAATATAACAAAAAAAAGCTCAGACATCACATATGAAATCCTTCACCAATAAAAGTCTTGAATCAATAAACAATCAAATGGTGAAAAAGTCTCTTATTGTGGAAACAGCTTCAACACACAAAACCATCCATAAAACATCATAAACTTTAATAATTTATAAGAATATAATAACATTTTGTATTATTTTTAGATAAAATGTATCGTTTTCTCTCCAAAGTAAAGCTTAAAGTCCAGCCTGTCCCGTCCCATGCTGATCACACTTCTTTACTTTGATCGTACATTTAAACAAACTAATTCTCCTGCTTTTGTTCTTGTTTGCTGATTAAAAATGTTTTACGTCAATGAAACAAGATTAGATGTTTAAGAAAAGAAATGTTTTGATTCTAATTAATGTTTTTCCAAACTGATCATTCTTATTAAATAACTTATTGTATCAATAAAAGCAAAACATACTGATTTAATTTGTTTGTTCAGGTTTGTTTTATTTGTAACAATACTGTACAAAAATCTACAATTATATTAGAAATTAAAAAGAAAACGTTTTGTATAAATTGTGGTACAAATAAACTTGCCTTGAGGAAGACCAGCTCCAATACTCTATACCTCCGAACTTCCTCCACTGGAGACCTAATGCGACATGGTGGAATGCCTTCCCCCGATCCACAAAGCACATGTAGACTGTTTGAGGAGAACTACCGTGACAAGGGGTTGACGCATACGGATATGGGTGGAGACGGTGGCCGCGTGGTTAGAGCGTTCGCCCGCCGACTGGAAAGTCGTGGGTTCGCGTCCCACGGAGAGCATGTCTAGGGTCCTTGGAGAAGACACCTAACCCCCACTTCTCCCCCCATTGGTGCCGTTGAAGGGCAGCCTGCTGCGGTGTAAGGAGTGCAGCACACAAATTTCCCCGGTGAGGGATGAATAGAGTAATTCATTTATTTATCTGAATAACCAGGCTGTTCTAATCTATCTCTTATCTGTATATTTTATAGATGGTTATCTGTACATTTAGACATTTTTAACAATGCACATGTCCATATAGGTAACATCTAGAGACACTTTTTAACCCTTTTTAATTTAATCTTTAATCTTTTTTTTTAACTCAACATAAAAAACATGGAGTTCCATTTCTTTTAATTGGACCGTTGAAAAGCTCCTTCTCATCGTCCACATTCATTTTACTGGCTAATGTTGGTTCAACCGTAACAAAATAATTATAAAGACTATCTGTGATTTTATTTAAATGATCTACTTTTGATCCGTTTTTGTTCCAAAAATACCTTGAAATTCCATTTGTTTGTATTTGTTTCTGATTAGATGTTTTATTGAATCCCGTGTTTTTTGTTTATTGGTTTTACTGGTCATTTCAGCATAAAAAATAGAAAAAAATCTTAGAAGTAAAGAAGAAGTACAAGTAAACTTCTTATGAAAAATCTGATTGAATAACAAAAAACCCTTGAGAGCAACATTCATTAAATCAGTTTTATTTTCAGTAAACATTCATCACACTGATCATGAAGGAAAACATTTAGGACAGCGGCCCCCATTACATCCACCCTGATAAACCAGTAGATCTCTGAGAAAAATAATACATGTCACCTTATAATCTGTCCTCAGTCAGAATATTTAATCATTTATTTACATACAGACAGAGCAATCCACTGTAACCATGGCAAACAAACATCACGTGGAGATAAAGAGGAGGTTACATGCAAAATTATCGTTTTGGAGGTTTCTACCATGTTTGAACATTTTCCCCACAACAAACACATACAGAACTGGTGACTTGTTGATGAAGACATGTCCAACCTCATCAGTCCACCAGTAGAACTTCTCCTACAGACTTTCTCAGACTGAAACTGCTGATGAAACAGATTCCTTCTTCATGGAGCTTCAGGAGAAACCATCAGACTGTTTGATTGACCGGACAGATGATCAAAGGACAAGAGTTTTTACCTTCATCATTGGAACACGGATTAAAGAGGGGGTAGAGATCCTCAGTGAAGCAGCAGCCAGTGAAGGAGTAGATCAGAGCTGCAGTATCTACATCATAAAAGGAGACCAGACCCTCCTCATAATCCACAAACACCCCCACCTTCTCAGGAGCAGACTGGAGATGTAGACGGACTGGAGGACCACATAGAGCTTCGTACTCATTTCCATTTCTTAACCAAACAGTCCAGAAACCGTTCTGAGGTTTTGGTGTGATCTCTCCCTTTCTGTTGATGGATCTTCTGGCCACTCCTAAATTCCATTCAGTTTTTCCTTTAACCTGAACCTCAAAGTAAAATCTGCCTGAACAGAAACTCTGACTTCCTAAAACACAAACATAGCAAGAGAATCTCTCTGGATTATCTGAAAGATTCTTCCACACATCACCATGATGAACTTGTTTTCCATCATCAGACAGGACGAGGTCAGGATGAGCTGTTTTAGGATCCAGAGTAACATCTACTGCAAACTGCTGGACCTTCTTTGTCTTAACCTTAACATCCAGCTTCTTCCTCTCCTTACTGATGGTCCACTCCAGCTGAGACACAGCTCTCACCACCGTCCCCTCATATGATGGTGGATAAACTCTGACCTCTGTCCAGTCTTTGGTGGATGGAGCAGCTTTCAGGAGGGAGAAGCTTTGGAGGAGGTGGAGGTGGTCTTCAGAGTGTGAGAGCTGCTCCACCTCAGAGCTCCTCTTCATCAGCTCAGAGATCTCCTGTTCCAGATCTTTGATGAGGTCTTCAGCTTGTTTCTCTGTAGCTTTCTGTTTGTCTTGGATCTCCTTGATGAGCTGGTCCAGGTCTCTCTGAGCAGCCTCCATCAGAGCGGTGAAGACCTGAACACCTTCTGCTGTCTCTCTGTCTGCAGCATCTTTACTGATCTTCAGCGACTCTTTGAGCTCCTGAATCTTCAGTCGTCTCTTCTGGATCATCTGCTGAATGTCAGCCTCGGTCTTCCCCAGCTCTGACTTCTTCCCTTCACATTCTTCTCTAAGAGGAACAAACACATGACTCTTGTGATCTAAAACAGCACAGAGTGAGCAGATACAGGTCTGGTCGGTCTTACAGAACAGCTCCAGAGGTTTATCGTGCTCTTTACACATCCTGTCCTCCATGTTCTCCACAGGCTCCATCAGCTGATGTCTTCTCAGTGCTGAACATGTCAGATGGGGCTCCAGGTGAGTGTGACAGTAGGAGGCCAGACACACCAGGCAGGACTTCAGGGCCTTCAGTTTGGTTCCTGTGGAGACGTCACAGGGAACTTCTCCTGATCTGGCAGCTTGTTGCTCTGAGCTGCTGCTGCTGGCTTCCTGCTGAGCTTCTTGTTTGAACTGAGAAACCATTTCAAAGACAAAAGTGTTGACCTTCAGCTGAGGTTTGATGGGAAACTTCTCTTTACACAAGGGGCAATCATACAGAAGCTTCTCCTGCCAGTGCTGATTGATGCAGGTTTTACAGAAGTTGTGTTCACACGGTGTGGTGACTGGATCAGTGAACATCTCCAGACAGATGGAGCACAGGAACTGGTCCTCAGATCTCTGGTGGCTTCCAGCAGACATGTCTGACCTGGTAGGAGTCAGAAAAACAGCATTTAGAAAGAAGATCATGAGGGCAGCTCAGAAATTGCTGCCATGAGTTTTTAAATTTTTTTGGCCAAAAATATTTTGCAATCATCTAAAAAAAAATTCAGACTGATAGCTTTTAATGACACATAATGTTAAACCCAAATACACAGTGGGATTCAATATCAAGTTAAAATCATGAGCAAAAATAGTTATATATTTTTTTTAAATTCTTTAGGCATAAAAAATAAATAAAAAATAAACAAATGACACATAATTATGCTCAGTAAAAGCCTCTTCCTCTATCCAACTCTGAAAGCTCAGAGGAAACAGGAAACCACAAAAAATACACCAGCCCAGCCACCACATAACTAGAAGGGACGCTACACACAAGCCTGCATCCAGGAGCCACCGACCCAAGAAGACCCAGACCTCTCATCACCTCAAGATCATGTCTGATGCTACTTACAGACGTTACCACAGAAAAACATTTCCCATAACGCTTCTCTTCTCATCCACCCCTAAAACACACACACTCTTCTGTTTACTCTCAATGTTTTTTCTCAGTCATATTCACACACACACACACACACACACACACACACACACACACACACACACACACACACACACACACACACACACACACACACACACACACACTTTTTCCATTTACATTAAA
Organism: Neostethus bicornis; assembly: GCA_902685375.1. Taxonomy (NCBI): domain Eukaryota; kingdom Metazoa; phylum Chordata; class Actinopteri; order Atheriniformes; family Phallostethidae; genus Neostethus; species Neostethus bicornis. The sequence continues at coordinate 1,280,163 of LR738548.1, forward strand.
CATTGATTGTAAACCTTCTCCACCTATGAGCCCCCTAACCTCCACCACTCTGCCTAGACCCATACTACTGTACTCCCCCTCCAAGATAAAAACATTTCCTTCTATGTGGTGTGAAGTTTTCTCCATGACTGAGTTTATCTGATGAGTTTGGAGGGAAACTTCCTGTTTACCTGAAACTCTAAGTTTGGCTTCAAAGCCAGTAAATATGAGCAGCTGGACTCACCTGTATTGGAGTCGGTTGTAGAGAAAGAAAAGATGAACTCAGTTTATTTTCCTTCTGATAGAAACACAGAGAGTAGCTCCGACTGCAGCTCCACTCTAAAAGACTTTCATTTCCTGTGTAACACAAACTGACTTCAAACATTGCTCCACCTCCTCATGCACTGGGTTTCCTTTTCGGTGTGTCTCTAGAACACGATCAGTAGCTGGTGACATCCTTTCCACTGCAGGTGCACGACCTGCAGTGTACGACAACTTGATCAATAAATTCCTGAGTTGTTTTATTTATGTGTACTTTGATGACATCCTGAGCATGTGGAGCATCAGCAGCATGTTCTGCTGCTTTGTCAGCACCTGCTAGAGAACATGCTGTATGTGAAGTCTGATTAGTGGGACTTTCATTCTACCTCTTTTTTTTTTTTTTTTTTAGAGTTTGTTGTGGTTCAGGGGAAGGAGAGAATAGTTGTATTCCAGGAAGCAGGTTTACCTTATCATCTTGTAAACACTGAGCTAGAGGTTCATTAACCAACAACCTGCTTACCCGAGTATGTCCGTTCCAAATACCTGATAAGTTTTAGTCCAATGGACCTCCTGTTGGTAACCCAGAGGTAACGAGCGTGCACACTGAAAATATAAAGACTAGTGCTGTCATTTTAACACGTTAATTCCAGTTATTAATTATGACACATTTTAATGCATTAAAAAAAAAAATATCGCAATTAGTCATGACATCATAACGATGGCGAGCCAATGCTTGCGTATTTGAATTTTTGTCCATTGAAGGATCCGTAGTCTTCTCGGCCGAGCTACATCGCCTGCACTGGCAGCAGTGCTGGAACACAGCAGACATGGACAAGACTCAGGAGGATGAAACAGTCACAGGGGCGGATCTGGTGGGAGGTTGGGGTGGCTGTGGTGGTGCTCGTCACCCACACCTGTTTGGCCTACAAAAAAAAATAAAAGGTGTCCTTTAATTATTATAAACTTTGGGCAAAATATGCACCAAAATGCAGAAAAATTGCTTATTTTTCAAATTGTTCTGGGGTGTGGGGGTGTGAAGGGGGGATTTCTTCTGTTGCGAGTGTGGCTACTGGGAGCTCGCTTTGCCAAACCAAGCTATCTGAATTTGGCACGCGAATGAGCAAATCCACAACCGAGAATTTGACAAATACTATCACAAAGTGGGGTGCTGCTGATTGCAGGCCAATGTCTATCCTTGAAGATAAGAACGAACCCTAACGAACCCTAACCCTGCACCTGGCCTCATGAAGCACAGTTCACCAATAATAAATTAGATTTAAAATCTTCTCTTCTTTTTTTTTTTTTTCAGAATCAGAATATACTTTATTGATCCCACACAGGGGAAATTTGTGTGTCACAGCAACAACTTCCTATCTGCTAAGTGAGTCGTTGTAGAGCCCGATCACGTACGGAAAGAAAGACCTCCGGTAACGAGATGTTCTCGAGCGGAGCTGTCTGAGCCTCTTGGAGAAGGAGCTCCGTTGTTCGTCCAGGAGTGGGTAGAGAGGATGGTCATGGTTTTCCATGATGGACAAAAGTTTGTTCAGTGACCTCCTCTCTACCACTGCCTCAAGTGAGTCCTGTTTGCTGCCAATGACAGAGCCAGCCAGTCTGATTAGTTTATTCAGTCTGTTGGTGTCACTGGCTGCGATGCTGCTCCCCCAGCAGATGACAGAGAAGAACAAGGTGCTGGCCACCACAGACTGGTAGAAGGTCTCCAGGATCTTGCCGCACACATTGAAGGACCTCAGCTTCCTTAGAAAGTAAAGTCGGCTGCAAGTCTTCTTGTACACAGCAGTACTGTTGCTCCTCCAGCTCAGTCTACTGTCGATGGTCACTCCAAGGTATTTGTACTCCTCAACCACCTCCACATCTCTACCCAGAATGCAGAGCGGCTGCAAAGCAGTCCTCCTCCTCTTCCGGAAGTCAATCACCATCTCCCTGGTCTTGTCCACATTGAGGAGCAGGTGATTCTCTCCCGCCCACACCACAAATCCATCCACCACCCTCCTGTACTCCTCCTCCTGCCCACCACTTATACACCCTACAACTGCAGAGTCATCAGAGAATTTCTGTAGGTGGCATGAATCGGAGTTGTGCTGGAAGTCTGAAGTGTACAATGTGAAGAGGAATAGAGAGAGCACCGTGCCCTGTGGGGCTCCCACACCACTTAAAACCACATCAGACCGGACTTTCCCCAGCCGGACGAACTGTGGCCTGTCCGTCAGGTAATCAGTGATCCAGGAGACGGCGGACGCACCAGCACCCATCAGCCGCAGCTTATCACCTAGTAATGAGGGCTGGATGGTGTTAAAGGCACTAGAGAAATCAAAGAAGGTGATTCTCACCATGCCTCCACCGCCATCCAGATGTGAATGAGCTCGCTGCAGCAGATGGATGACAGCGTCGTCAACACCCAGGCGTGGCTGGTAGGCAAACTGCAGGGGGTCCAGAGAGGAATTCACCAGCGGTCTCATGTGGGCTAACACCAGCCTCTCCAGCACTTTCATCACATGAGATGTGAGGGCAACTGGACGGAAATCCTTGAGGTCAGATGAAGATGGTTTCTTGGGTACAGGGACCAGGCACGATGTCTTCCAGAGAAGCGGAACCCTCTCCAGCCTGAGGCTCAGGTTGAAGAGGTGCTGGAGAACCCCACACAGCTGGAGCGCACAGGTCCTCAGGGTATGGGGGTTGATGCCATCTGGGCCGGCTGCTTTGTGCTGGTTTAGCTTCTCCAGCTGTTTCTTCACCTGAAAGGTGGTCACAGTCAAACGGTTGGGTGGGGGGGGTTCAGGCACTAGTCCATTGAATCGCTGAGAAGGAGCAGACGCTGGTAGCAGGTGTGGTGGAGGTAGGGAAGAAGAGGTAGTGGTGGTGGCATTTGTAGAGCTAAACCTGTTGAAGAAGGTATTAAAGTCATTAGCTCTATCTTTGCCACCACTAGTGGGTCTGCTTCTTCCCCCATATCCAGTGATCTTTTTCATTCCGGACCACACCGCCCTCATGTTGTCCTGCTGCAGTTTGGATTCCAGCTTCCTCCTGTATGCATCTTTTCCCTTCCTCAGCTGGTCTCGGAGTTGATGCTGCACCATCTTCTGCTCCTCCCGGTCTCCAGACCTGAAGGCTGCTTTCTTCCGGTTAAGGAGCGTCTTCAGGTCACAGGTGATCCAGGGTTTGTTGTTGGGGAAGCATCGAACAATCCGGGTGGGACAGACAGACTCCACACAGAACTTAATGTATTCTGTAATGCAGTCTGTCATGCCATCAATGTCTTCCCCGTGAGGTGTGCAGAGTGCATCCCAGTCCGTGGATCCGAGACAGTCCTGTAGAGCCCGCTCTGTTTCCGGAGTCCACTTCCTGACAGTCTTTTTGGACACGGGTTTTTGCAGGGCGATTGGGACATAACATAACATAACATTTTTTCTTACTGGATTCAACTGATTAGTCATACAGTACATTTTTAATATCCTAGAATTCAAATTCTTTATCAGGAGACCTTTAGAAAATATTTTATTAAAATGTGATTAATTTAATTAATTTATTACAAAATCCTGTAATTAATTCGATTAGTTTTGTTTAATCGACTGACACCACTAATATATATATATATATATATATATATATATATATATATATATATATATATGTATATACTGTATATACTGTATATGTGTGTGTGTTTGTGTGTGTGTGTGTGAGCGTGTTTGCATACAGAATATACATACATACTGTATATACATGCATACATACATATATAAATATGCAGAAACACTTATGTGTGTGTTTATTAAAGAAATTCGAAAGAACAGTAAATTTGAAAATAATAATTTACCAAACTTTTTTCATTTTTTACTTTTTTTACACTCCTAAGGTAGATTATGTTGGAAACATCTGTGATGTGTAGAAGCAGCGACAGAATATTCTGAACAGCGATTATAATGACAATCTTATCTCAACCTCTTAACACCCACCTACGCATCTGTCAGAGCTTCAGAGCCTATCCTACAGTAGTTCAAACATTAAAAAAATGTACATTTTTAACTTCGCCTAATTTGGTTCATTTTCTAATGTCCATAGCCAAGACATACTTCTCAGTAGGCATAATTCCTTCCATATGTATGATAATAATCTTGTTAACTGCAACTTTGTAAAGTTTCAGATCTCTAGGTAAAAGTGTTTTTGATTTATTGACCTTTTAGTATAAAACTGTCCATTCGGAACAAGCTATCCAAATGTGCCAAATTGAATTTTTGCCATTCTATAACCTTTTTAGTCATAAAAAAAGCATATTAGTGTTTCTGCGACTTTAAAAACCTCCACAGATCATTTTTTATGTATATATAATTTTTCAAATTTTTATTTTCATATTTTTGTCTGTAATTATAATTTTTTTTTCATAAAAAAATCATGCACAGGAAATGTTTTCTGGATAAAAAATATGCTCCAGAACCTCAGAAATAAAGTTCACCAAAAGAAAAGTTGAAAATAAACTTGAAAATCACTCAATCTTTCTGTCTGTCTGTCCTATATAAAGCTGACGTGTGCGTCATGACGCACCAAGATGGCGGTGTGTTGTGGTTGTAAAATTCCATTACGCAGCTGAATAACAAGCGATCGGATTGGTGCGGTTTTGAGTTAAGCCCCTTGTTTTGAAGCTGAAACTATTGGCTATCTTTATATGTCAATCTTTTAATTTGTGAAGAAACTAAACACACCCAGGACAAACTCATAAACACAGTGTGGTGGTTGCTATGGCGATAGGAACATGACGGCTACGTTTTACCATGGATATCTCAAAGAAAAAAAAAATCACGTTTTCTGGTGTATTTCTCCAAACTGGATAACTTTTGAGAAAATACAATTTCATATATTTTTTGGTGGATTGTTACGAACAAAATGAGACCAATTACATAAAGATCGAACCCGTCTGAGTCCATTACAACCGGATCATAGGTAGGATAGTCCTGCATTTGGGTCCTCCTCCTTCCACATCACACCAGTTTCTGTGGGCTGGCCATGGCCACCAACAAGCTGAGCCAGCTCGATAAAATTCGCTCATCAAACACACTGTCCAGTGGACACTTTGAAATCTTTTCTACGATGCACACCCCCTGGATGAATGAGGGATTACACACACTTTTAAGTGTACGTCAATGTTTGCAACACACCGTTTGAAAAGTTCTGAGCATCATGAATAAACATAAAATGAGTGATGGTACGAGATGAGTCGAGTAATGCAGGCGTGGTTTTAGCAAAGCATGATTACTGCATACTGTGTAACTATTTTATTACAGCTAACTAATCAGTAGTAACACCCTTATTTACTTTAATATGTAAAGTTTATGTCCACAAAAAGTAATGAAATAAAAGTAAAACTAACTGGAACCAGTTTTTAACAGAATCTTAAACATTCTCACCTTGACAATAAAAAGCAAGGAAAGCTAATAAATTAATAGAAACACTCAAAATAAAAAAAAAAATAAAAAAAACCTAGTGTCTTCACATCTTTTCAACAAGAATCATTTTGTGTTCCAAGCCAGTGTTCTATTGATTGCTCAGTTTACTTAAGAGTTGGCGTACGCAGGGATTTTAGTGTAAGTGCACTTCCTGAATGAGGCCTCATGTGAGGTATTCAGTCATGCAGCATGTCCCTGCAAGTTTCACTTCCTCCGCACCTCAGAGCTGCTCTGCTTTTCTTCTCTCACAATGTTCCAGTTCCGCAGAAGACACCAAACAATATGGAGCTTGAACATTGTCGGTATTATTTTTACTTAGATAACTAGTTTAACTTTTTACGAGACAGTTTTTTACAGTAAAAAACCCGCCCAGCAAAGAAGACAAGGGAGAGTTTATTTTTACCACACCCAGAAACCGGAAGGAAACAAATACCAGCAGTTATCTACATGCAGTCTGACAGTAAGGTCTCAGTTTACTCTGAAAGTCACATGAAGAAATCTGGCTGATAAACCTCTGAGCCGGCTCATCTAAAGGTTTGGATTGTTTTTATCACTAACATGTAGATTTTTGTGTTTACTTGTTCAGATTGTGACTGTTTGTGTTACGGTTTGAGTTGGATTAAGAACCCAAACACACTGAACATGTTCAGAAAGTTTATTTTGAGGTGAAAGGCTTCTTGAAGAAGTCAAGCTGGCTGGAGAGGCAGACCACTGAAAACGGAGGACTGGTAAGGCTTGGACAGAGACGCTAACCCGGAGCTTAATTTACAAACAAATGTGTGGATCTTCAACTGAAAAACAACTTTTTGCTCACCATTGTGATGTTGCTGTTGCCACATAAACTTAAGATGTATCAATATCCCAGTAAAAAGAAGGGAGGCTTAAGACAGACAGTAACTTACCTGGAGTATGTAATAGTATTCTCAGCTCCTGGTCTACAACCCAAACCTGGAGAAGAGGAAGGCAGTACAGGAGAGCTAATAACAGTATTAATGAATCCTCTACTTTTTGCTGCATTTCCTCTAAAAGATTCTGGATGGAGGTTCATTAAAGGAATTATTGTTCATGTTAAACATGATTCTTTAAATGTTACATCAGGAAAATCCTCCAGATTATAATTCAGAAATGAACTAATTTTCTCCCACTTGCAGGTAAAACAGATAAAACCAAGACTTTCTGGATGTGAGGACAGCGTTCACTGTGTCTCAGGAATTTGTAACTCTGTCCTCTGCAGCTGAGCTGAAAATGACAGTGAGAGTTTCTGGTTGTCTCTTTATCATCTGTTTCTGTTCCAGAGGAAAAAAGTCTATTCTTTGTCTCTCTTCTTGGTTTCAGGTTTCTTCACAGTTCATACCTGAAGTCTACAAGGAAAGAATTGGGATTTCTTACAGGTAATGTCCTCCGGCCTCGCCTCAGCCTTTTATCCAGTTCCTGTAACCTTCTAGTGTTTCCAGCAACCTCTGACCTCGTCCTAAAATATATTTGTCAATGGTTCATCATCAAACGTCCAAAATCCGTTAAATCTGCAGTTGGTTGATGTCAGAAAATCAAATGTTAGAAGGATAAAGACTGACAATCTGATGAAAGTGCAGATAATTTAATACTTTGTGGATTCTTCAGCTTCAGATTTCCTGGTCCTGGGTTCTTCCGATGCTCTCACCACCCATGAGGGGAAGGTGGCTTACAGGACGATGATATGGGATGAGGACCATTTGGAGCAATCTGGAAAAATGCCTGGAGGGCCGCTGTTCAGCATCGAGTGCCTGCAGAACTCCATCAGGAAGCTCCACCTGCCACACTGTGAACTTGAATCCGGTAAGGACCTCTGTGCGGCAGTCAGCAGGAAATAGAATCTTCACATGGACATCTGTTTGTTTCCTCATAGATCGGCTATCCGAGTTCCTCTCCGTTGTCCACATCACCGATGAGGGAATGAACTTCATTCAGACGTTGATGGTCAATCAAACCGACGTGGTCGTGGAGATCCAGCAACTCTCTCTCCTTGGCATTGTACAGGATCATTGGAAATATGACAACAACGTACTCTTGAGGCCAATTAAAGGACAAACCCTTCTGTTCCTGAGGAGCAGTCACAGGACCTTTCGCAGCCTCGATGTGATTCTGTTGCCGAGCAACGTCACTCTTGGAGATGTAAGTCCCCCTCAGTTCTTCCACACTGGAACCAAACACTGTGGAAACCAACTAAATGCTTTCATTTTCAGGTGAAACAACAGCATGAAGACTCCATGTTCCTCGAGGCTCCTTCTTCCTGCTTCTTTCATAAGAACCAAACCTACAGTCTCCACAGTGACCCTGATACTTTCACCATCCAGCCCAAAGTGAGTATCTGACCACCCTTTGCCACCTGAACTCACACTATAAAGCCAGCTCCACACGTATCGGGACACCAACACAAATCTAACATTTTTGGTTCTATACACACCCACATTGGGTCAGAAATATTTTATAAACAGTCTCTTCTGTCCCTTTAAAAACTCGCTGGTTGCTTTTGCAGTGATGTTTTGATCACTGTCTATCTGCACTGTGAAGCGCCGTCCCAAACACTTCAGGATTGATCGTGTTGCTTTTATTAGCAGTCACGTCATCAATAAGTACAGGAGAACCACGTCTACTGGTAGCCGTGCATGCCCATAGCATGACTATTGTTCCCTGATGCTTTGCTTTGCTTTGGATCATGAGCAGTTCCTTCTTCCTTTCATCACTTTGGTAGAAATGAATGTTGACCCAGAACTATGAAGCTTTCTAGAAGTGGTTCAGCAAACTTTAACTTGGTTTCCTGTGTTTGAGTCTCAACAATCTTTCATATCTTGCGGTGAACTCTCTGAATTCACTTTGGTGCTACTTTCTGGAAGTGTTCTTTATCTGGCCAAGTTCATCCACCTCAGTGGTTTTCCATGGTTTACTGGGTGTTTAGGTGATGCTGAGCTCATAAGTGCATTCCGTCTGTTTAAGGCTGTAATAAACAGTTGTTCAGATCATGCCCTAATGAGTTCACTTTATCTCTGATGTATTGTTTTTTTGTCAGTTTAATAAGAAATACTTTATGAATCCCTACTGGGGAGGTTCAAATGTCCGGCAGCTCCAAGGAGTCCAAGAAAGAGCAGTGAGCTCTGTAAGCCTCCAAAACATCAGCCGCTGCGCCACGCAGAATTTGGTTTATTGTGGCAACGATGTTTGAAGCTCCAGTGAATCCTGATAAGATCTTAAACTGTCTCTAAAAGCTCCACATCTTGACAGCAACTCACATCCTTTACTGTGGTGGAACAACACCAGCAGTCCACCATCTTTATTTCCACACGTCTTCAACATAGTGAAGCCAGGTATGTTCAGACAGGAATCACCTCTGATGTCACTCATACAAGTCTGTAAAACAGACTTAACAGCACTCATCCTGTCATTCTCCACCGGGTTTCCAATTCTTCACATTTTTTAACAAGCAGTTTGAATCCCCATAAAAACCCATAGTAGAAACAGCCTGGATCTCCTTTTCCTCATCTTTCACTTCACACTCTGCTTGACTTACAGATGAAGTTGCTCATCTCTTCAACATCCAACCAAAATGTGGAGCTCGACACGTACTTGCTGCCATCGCAGGAGGCTCTTATTTAAAAACCTACTGATGGCTTACATCACCGATAGACACAGCTCTTTAAATCTCATCTCAAGAGTTAATAGCAACAGATTCCAAATGCACTCTGAACCTTTTACCTGCTCGTTGTCATCGTGAAGGAAGAAGACAGACCAGCTCATGGACCAGCTTAGAAACCAGATGTGTCATTACTTTTGGCCCCTTTTGAAGTGGGAGGCACAGATGTAAACTGTTGTAACTTTTATTTTGTTCACATGATTTAAGTAAAAGACCCTTCAAATAAAATCTGGCAGCTGACATCTTATTAATTCATTTAAAATTCCCACCTTTCTCCTCAGAACGCTGTGTTTTTTTTAAGTTATGGACCAAACTACGATGCGAGCTACGAGATGTGGATCCCACTGAGTACGGAGGAGCTGACCGTGATGATCCAGAACCCAGAAAATACCAGTGTGTGGCAGTACTCTGCCACACTGCCAGGTGAGCACAGACTGAAGATAGAGAACATGTGGAGTTTGTTAGAAAACACAGTGAGGAGACATGGCTTCTCCATCAGTCAGAGTCTGTTTATTTCTTCTCTGTATTATGGGATGGATCATACCTCCATCCACTGGCTGCAGATGATCCAAAGTCCAGCAGAAACCAGAAAGAACATGTCTCCATACTGGTTTGCCTTCATTGCTTTCCAATCAGCCACAGGATCCAGTTTAAGGTTCTACTGGTTTTTCAGTGTCTTGATGGGCTGGCTCCCTCCCTCACCTTTCTGAGGCCAGAAAAACCTCCTTCACACTCTATTGTCCACACTCTAATGAAACTAGAAAGAAAAAATTAAAGATCTGAATTAAACTAGCAGAGCAGAAGATCTGGAGATCTGGAGAAGATCTGGTTCAGGTTGAACTCTGTTTTTTACTTGCTTATTGTGTTTCTGCTGAGGTACTGAATTTAATTTTCATCCCCAGCTGTTCCCTCATCCTCCGAGCAGAGTGAGAAACAGCTGCGACTGAGACCAGATATGGCAGAGGATGAGAAGCTAGAAATCATACGGCAGAAGTTCATCGAACGGGTGTCTTCTCCTGTTCTGGACGAGCTGCTGGATGTCCTGATGGAATGCAGAGTGTTACATGATGCCGAGGTGGAGGAAGTTCAAACCTACGAGAGAAGAGACAAAGCTCGGGAACTTATAGACACGGTGAGAAGGAAAGGACGTGAGGCCAGCTCCAAACTGATCCAAGCGCTGAAAGAACATGATCCATACCTGTACAGTAACCTCAGCTTAGACTAAAGGACACACCTGTGCAGTGGCGGCTGGTGACGTGTGGCGCAGGGGCGCCGCCCCTCCTGTCCTGATCACCAAAACTAACAATAAAAAATATATAAACAATAATATGTTTGTAAGTATGTAAAACTGTCTTGTGTGAAGATTATATGCATTTTAATAATGTTTTACACCGTTTTATTTTATTTTATTACTCATTTTATTTCTACTTCCTGCGAAAACCGGAACGAGGGTGCGACCCGGAACGCCCCGCAAGAAAAACGCATGAGTGTGTACGGGGTTTCCGGTATTTCTGAAGAAAACATGACGTCAGCTATGAATTTTATTCTATTCATTTGTATTGCAAAGAATAACTACGCCAGTGTGTTTGAGGAGCATGCATCATGCTCCCCAAACACAGTGATAGGTTGTTCTCTCTGTCAGTCTGTTACGTGAACCAATCAAATAGATATAAGCTTGACCTATAATCCCACCTGGGACCCTCCCACCTTTGGGGTTGATAGGTTGTGTTAACGACCCGTAGAGAATCCACAGAGAAAGTCTTAAACCAAGATAAAATAAAGATGACTTCTACAACTTAATCATAAATCTTTTTGGTGGATGGACTTCAGTAAAAGTAAGGACACAACTGATTCTGTTTGTTTAAAAAAAAAAATATATATATAAGTACATGTTTGTCCTTGAAGATTCTTGCTTTTTTTTTTTTAAATCATTTTAAAAAGCAAACTTTATTTAAATTTAATTAAAGACCAGAATTTAAAATTTGAAAATTAACAATTTTTTAGTGTTGGTCAAAATGAAACCTCTGTACTTTAATTTGCTTATAGTATTGATGAATTTCTTAAAACTATTTCCACAGCTTTAAAAGAGACAAATCTGTTCCTGTGTTTATGTTTGTGAATGTGATTGAAAGAGGAATGCTGATTGGATATGAAGCATTGTGAGTAGTTGGATGCTGTTGGATGAATGCTTACATAAGATGGATTTTTCAGTTCTTACAATTATAAATCTAACTCTTGAGGAGTCAGTGCCTCCACAGACATGAACCTCACCACACATCATGTGGGACTTTAATCAGAAGGTAATTAAAAATTTTCGTAGCAGAAAGAAAGAAGGGCCAAATTCCTGTTCAAGTAGGGTGGATCATAAACATGTGAAAATAAAACTTTTAAATATTCATGTACTGGCACGTGATATCTTTTATATAGAGGATATCTCAAAATATATATACTTATTTTCTGTGTGTGTGCCCCCCGCCCCAGTTTTTTTTACCACCAGCTGCCACTGCTTGTCAGTCCAAAGGACATCACCAGATACTGATAGTGTTCTAGAGACACACCTTAGAAAAACACAGTGCAGGAGGAGGTGGAGCAAAGTTAGAAGTCAGTTTGTTTTACACAGGAAATGAAACTAAAAGTGTTTTAGAGTGGAGCTGCAGTCGGAGCTACTCTCTGTGTTTCTATCAGAAGGAAAATAAACTGAGTTCATCTTTTCTTTCTCTACAACCGACTCCAATACAGGTGAGTCCAGCTGCTCATATTTACTGGCTTTGAAGCCAAACTGAGAGTTTCAGGTAAACAGGAAGTTTCCCTCCAAACTCATCAGATAAACTCAGTCATGGAGAAAACTTCACACCACATAGAAGGAAATGTTTTTATCTTGGAGGGGGAGTACAGTAGTATGGGTCTAGGCAGAGTGGTGGAGGTTAGGGGGCTCATAGGTGGAGAAGGTTAATACTCAATGGTTCATGTAAATGAAAAAAAGTGTGTGTGTGTGTGTGTGTGTGTGTATCTCTGTGTGTGTGTTTGTGTTGCTGTGTGTGTGTGTGCGCGCACGCGTGCACACATAAAAATGTTATCATGAATGAGGAAGTGTGTGGGAGTTCACAAATGAGTGTGTGCGTTGTATGGGTGGATGATTAGAGAAGCATGGTAACGTCTGTAAGTAGCATCAGATGTAATCTTGAGGTGAGAGGTCTAGTTCTTCTTCGGGCGGTGGTTTCTGGGTGCAGGGCTGTGTGCAACCCTCGTCTGGTCATCTGGGGGTTGGGCGGGTGTATTTTTGTGGTTTCCTATTTCCTCTGAGCTTTCAGAGTTGGATGGAGGAGGAGGGTTTTAATTGAGTAAATGTATCATTAAAAGCTATCAGTCTGAAAATTGTTTGAGATGATTGAAAAATATTGAACACCAAAAAATTTTAAAACTCATGGTGATCATGTCTAAGCTGCACTCATGATCTTCTTTCTAAATGCTGTTTTTCTGACTCCTCCCAGGTCAGATATGTCTGCTGGAAGCCACCAGAGATCTGTGGACCAGTTCCTGTGCTCCATCTGTCTGGAGATGTTCACTGATCCAGTCAGCACACCGTGTGGACATAACTTCTGTAAAACCTGCATCAATCATCACTGGCAGGAGAAGCTTCTGTATGATTGTCCCTTGTGTAAAGAGGAGTTTCCCACCAAACCTCAGCTGAAGGTCAACACTTTAGTCTCTGAAATGGTTTCTCAATTCAAACATGAAGCTCAGCAGGAAGCCAGCAGCAGCAGCTCAGAGCAACAAGCTGACAGACCAGGAGAAGTTCCCTGTGACATCTGCACAGGAACCAAGCTGAAGGCCCTGAAGTCCTGCCTGGTGTGTCTGACCTCCTACTGTCACACTCACCTGGAGCCTCATCTGACACGTTCAGCACTGAGAAGACATCAGCTGATGGAGCCTTTGGAGAACATGGAGGACAGGATGTGTAGGAAGCATGATAAACCTCTGGAGCTGTTCTGTAAAACCGACCAGACCTGTGTCTGCTGGCCCTGTTCTCTTTCAGACCACAAGAGTCACGAGTTTGTTCCTCTAGAAGAAGAATGTGAAGGAAAGAAGTCAGAGCTGGGAAAGACCGGGGCTGACATCCATCAGATGATCCAGAAGAGACGACTGAAGATTCAGGAGATCAAAGAGTCTGTGAAGATCAGTAAAGATGCTGCAGACAGAAAGAAAGCAGAAGGTGTTCAGGTCTTCACCGCTCTGTTAGAGGCTGCTCAGAGAGACCTGGACCAGCTCATCAAGGAAATTCAAGACAAACAGAAAGCTACAGAGAAACAAGTTGAAGACCTCATCAAAGATCTGGAACAGGAGATCTCTGAGCTGATGAAGAGGAGCTCTGAGGTGGAGCAGCTCTCACACTCTGAAGACCACCTCCAACTCCTCCAAAGCTTCTCCTCCCTGAAAGCTCCTCCCCCCACCAAAGACTGGACACAGGTCAGAGTTTATCCACCATCATATGAGGGGATGGTGGTGAGAGCTGTGTCTCAGCTGGAGGAGACCATCAGGAAGGAGATGAAGAAGCTGGTTGTTAAGGCTGAGATAAAGAACGCCCAGCGGTTTGCAGTAGATGTTACTCTGGATCCTAAAACAGCTCATCCTTACCTCGTCCTGTCTGATGATGGAAATCAAGTTCATTATGGTGATGTGAGGAAGAAGCTTCCAGATAATCCAGAGAGATTTTCTCGATGTTTTAACATTTTAGGAAGTCAGAGTTTCTCTTCAGGCAAATTTTACTTTGAGGTTCAGGTTAAAGGAAAAACTGAATGGGATTTAGGAGTGGCCAGAAGGTCCATCAACAGGAAGGGAGCGATCACACTGAGTCCTCAGAACGGTTTCTGGACTGTAGCTTTGAGAAATGAAAATCAGCATTTTGCTTTTACTAGTCCTTCAGTCCATCTCCATCTCCAGTCTGCTCCTGAGAAGGTGGGGGTGTTTGTGGATTATGAGGAGGGTCTGGTCTCCTTTTATGATGTAGATGCTGCAGCTCTGATCTACTCCTTCACCAGCTGCTGCTTCACTGAGGAACTCTACCCATTCTTTAGTCCTGGTCCAAATCTTGGAGGTAAAAACTCTAGTCCTCTGATCATCTGTCCTGTCATCAAACAGTCTGATGGTTTCTCCTGAAGCTCCATGAAGAAGGAATCTGTTTCATCAGCAGTTTCAGTGTATTATTTTTCTCAGAGATCTACTGGTCTATCAGGGTGGATGTAATGGGAGCCGCTGTCCTAAATGTTTTCCTTCATGATCAGTGTGATGAATGTTTACTGAAAATAAATCTGATTTAATGAATGTTTCTCTCAAAGGTTTTTTTTTTTTAATTCAATCAGATTTTTCATAAGAAGTTTACTTCTACTTCTTCTTTACTTCTAAGATTTCTTTCTACTTTTTTTGCTGAAATGACCAGTAAAACCAATAAACAAAAAACATGGGATTCAATAAAACATCTAATCAGAAACAAATACAAACAAATGGAAAAAAAAAGTTCTTTTTGGAACAAAATGAATCAAAAGTAGATCATTTAAATAAAATCACAGATAGTCTTTATAATTGTTTTGTTACAGTTGAACCAACATTATCCAGTAAAATGAATGTGAACGATGAGAAGGAGCTTTTCAACAGTCCAATTAAAAAAAAATGGAACTCCATGTTTTTTATGTGGAGTTCAAGAAAAAGATGTAATTAATGCGATGAAGCAATTAAAAAATAAACTTGTCTAGATGTGAACTATACGGACATGTTCATTGTTAAAGAAGTTATTCATTCTATTGTTAAACCTCTCACCTGTATCTGCAACCTTTCTTTATTAAAAAGGTATGTTCCCACAGGACATGAAATCACCAAAAGTAGTTCCTATATTCAAAAACGGAGACAGACACAATATAAAAACTACAGCTCAGTGGTTTTACTACCACAAGTTTTGAAGGTTTTAGAGAAACTCTTTATAAAACAGTTGAACAGCTTTATAGAAAAATTCTCACTGCTAAATGAACAACATCATGGTTTCAGGAAAAACAGAACCACGGCATATGTGAATACAGCGAGACTAGAGATGGGTATTGATCAGGATTTACCAATACTAGTCCTCTTATCGATACCGCTTAAAGATCCGGGTCTTTAACAAATCTCTTATTGATACTTTTAGAAATGAAAAACAAAAACAAAAAACAAATAAGTATTATGAATATAAAAACTTTAATTGGATAATGGTGGAACTCACAAACAGAAGAATATTTAAATAAAATATACCTTACTTTAATAAAATAGAATACTTCGGGTACAAGCGGCCGAAATGAGCTTCCTCCGCAGGGTGGCTGGGCTCTCACTCAGAGATCGGGTGAGGAGCTCTGCCATCCGGGAGGAGCTTGGTGTCGAGCCGCTTCTCCTCCAGGTCGAGAGGAGCCAGATGGGGTGGTTCGGGCATCTGGTCAGGATGCCCCCTAAGCGCCTCGCAGGCGAGGTGTTTCGGGCACGTCCCACCGGGAGGAGACCAAGGGGCAGACCCCGGACCTGCTGGACAGACTATGTTCACAGCTGGCTGGGGAACGACTCGGGATCCTTCCGGGTGAGCTGGAGGATGCAGCCGGGGTGAGAGAGGCCTGGGCTGCCCGTTTGAGGCTGTTGCCCCCGTGACCCGAGCCCGGAAGAAGCGGAAGATGACGGAACGGAACAGAAACCAATACTTCAAAATAAATCTGAACTGGACTAAAATAAAAACAAAAACAAAAAAAATGTCAAAGTTAGAAAGAGAAATTAATGTTACCGGTTGTTAAGTTTAGCAGCAGAAAATGTTTTTTTTTTTGTTTTTTTCCCAACAATAAAAAAATATGGATTTTTTTATAACTAAAAAATTAGTTAAATATTAATAAAAGCAGGACTTTATTTCACTTTTTTTTTTTTTTTTTATGATAAAACATGGAGCATGTGCATTTTCAAGCGTGCTTGTGCGGTAATTTATTAGCATACCTGTTGCATCGGAGTCGGAGCTGCTTCAACACACTCGTCAAACACAGTGCATCTTTCAGTCTTAATGAGGTGGATTTTGGTAACGTGTTTAAACAAACTTTAGGTGTGTGTAGAACCATGAACAGTCATATCTGAGCTGAGCTCTGATCGGACCCTCCTTTTTTTTTGTTTTATATATTTTGATTTAACAAACAGTTCACACAAATGAGAAATATATATCTATATAATCACAAGCCCCCAGCCCTCCCACTGCCTATTATGCACGGAATATAAATTTAGTACATCAACTATAATATAAAAAAAAAAAAAGAAAACATTCAAAAACAAGAGAAAATACAGTCAGTCAGAAAATCAGTAAAGTAAAAATTATAAATATATATTTAGATAAAAGCAACCAAAAAAAAAAAAACTGACAGGTAAAGAGCAAATATCTTTGCACATGTAAACAAAGAGGGGAAAAAAATGGGGGAGCAGGCCTCTTTCTGACACCACTGTGGATGGTAGTTTGAAGTATTTTAAAAAGGCCTCCATACCCTGTAAAATTTATGCTCAGATTTCCTCAGCGTGTATCTTCTCTAATTTGAGATGGTAAAGCACATCTCTGATCCAATGTGATAAGGTGGGCGGGGAAACATCCCTCCACCCAAGGAGGATGAGGCAATGGGCTAGCAAAGTCGTAAAGGTAATGATCCTCTGACCACCGTTAGGCAATGACAGAGCCTCACTATTGATTACAAACAGAAACATGAGTGGATTTACATTCATTTAGATTCCCTAGACAGTGGCTGAGTGGTAGAGCATTCGCCCGCAGACCGGAAGTCAACCAGAAGTTCTGCACTGATGTGATTTTTCTCATCATTTTTTTCCTCTTGTTACTTAGAGGTTTCTTAGATCAATCATTTTAAAAAGCCCAGTAGCTCTCCTCACCAATATAGAGTCATCTTCAGCAATCTTTTTATTTTTTTCTGATGAGAAGCAGATATAAATGATCACGTACCACACACTACGTTTTGATTCCCGTGGCCATCGTTGGACTTTTCTCTATGGTGAGTATCAGATGTATTAATATGTTGTCCCTGATTTCTTGTTGAAAGTTTCCGAGTTTTTGTTCTTTAAAAAAATTATTATAACAAAATATGCCGTAATTTAACGGCCATAAGGCGCACCTAAAAGTCTCAAATTTTCTTCAAAATGAGGGGAGCGCCCTATCTGATTTGTGATTTGCGGACGTATTAGAGAACCATCAGGCAGACGCAGTTGAAAACATTAGAATGTTAAAAGGGTTAAAGGGGGAAGTGTGGGTGTGGATTATGTACAAGAGAACAGGTGTGTTCTTTATGCAGAACATTGCTGTTTTAACAACACCTAAAATTGAAAAGAGACACGCTTAGGAAGCTCAGTTTAAACTGATGGCACTCAGCTGCGCCGGGCGAGTTACGTCACAGCGTGCCAGTGGATTGTAGATGCTTGGGCTAACGTGTCTGCTGGCACTGTTGTCCGAGCTTTCCCAAAAGCAGGCATCATTTCTGCAGAGCTGCACGGTTCAGAAAGTGACTCTGACAGCATGGCAAGTGAACCTGCGAGGTTGGATTTTTATTTTTGTTTATTTATTTGTTTATTTTGAATTACTCTATTCATCCCTCACCAGGGAAATTTGTGTGCTGCACTCCGTACACCACAGCAGGCTGCCCTTCAACGGTGCCAATGGTGGGAGAAGTGGGGGTTAGGTGTCTTCTCCAAGGACCCTAGACGTGCTCTCTGTGGGCGCGAACGCGCTAACCTTCCGGTCCGCGGGCGAACGCGCTAACCATGCGGCCACCGTCTCCACCCAATTTAGCTCCACCCGATTTAGCGCAGCTGTTAGATTCTGAAACAGAGGATGAGGACTTGGATGGATTTGGTAAATGACTTTATGACGACTGTAACTAATATTTAAATAAAACCAACCAAACTCAGTTTTACCCCCGATCTATTTTTAAATACGCACACAGCACGTGTGTGTGAGTTTGCGCGCACGTCTATGTGTATGTGTGTTGTTGTAAGGTGGACTTACGTAGTGGAGGATATGTATATAAAACCTGCGCCCTATCATCAGGTGCGCCTTATGTGTGTGTTAAATACAGAGCACACAAAATTTGGACTGCGCCTTTTAATACGGTGCGCCCTATGGTCGTGAAAACACGGTAAATAAGTGTGTTCTAAATAAGTGTAAATAAGTGTGTTCTACACGGTGATGTGGGAGTTAGCAGTGTAGCTTAAAATCAATGATGTTGCTGGTTTGAGACTCAACTGGAATGAAGCTGATGTTTCTGTGTAGAGTTTACCTGGTTTCTCTGAAGATGCTCTGCCTTCCTCCAAATAAGTTCATACATAAGTAAGGCTTCTGTTTTGCTGCAGATCAAGAAAGATCACGTTGCTCCAGTCTACATCATCAACCTCCTGCTCTCTGACCTCATCCAGATAGTTTGTGTTGTTGTAAAGATGGCTGCAAACGATTGGATTGACATGTTCATAACATTCAAAATCCAGGTGTATGGGTTGCTGGTCAGTGTTGGGTTCATGGTGTGCATCTCCATGGAAAGGTAAATAAAAAGTTTATCTCTAAAAGTCTCTCCTTGTGTTTCTGATGCTCCTCATCAGCTCTGTCTGTCTCTGTTTGCAGGTACTTGATCATCGCCTGGCCGCTGTGGTACAGATTCAGAAGAAACATAAAGACCTCTCTGGTTGTTTGTGTTGTGGTCTGGCTCCTCCCTTTTGTTTTATGGCTCTTTGCTTTTAATGACTTTATTTTTTTCTACATTGCAGCTATATACCTACTCCTCCCCTTCCCCCTGTTCATCTTCTTCCTGGTAGGGACCATCAGAGCCCTGTCTGCAGCTCGTAGTGTCTTGCTGATGAGAAACAAAGGATTGTGGCCATTCTGGTTGCCGTGCTGTTGATTTACACTCTGCTATTTCAACCCTACATCCTTTATTTCCTGGACTTTATTTTTCACTGGTATTTAGACATTTTCATAGAATTCTTGATGAACATCAGCCCTCTTGCAGACCTGATCATGTATGTTTTAAATCGTAAAGGAACCTCAGACAAGCTTTTAGCAGCTTTATGTTGCTGTAAAACATTTTGGAATCAGGAGACAAGCAACCAGAATACCATCATGTCTGCTCCATGTAGTCAGACCATTTAGATTTGACTTTGTTCTGGAAATTCAGGACTCTCCATCTGCGCTGAGGGTGTTGCACTGCAGCTGTAAGCTGTGGTGTGGACCCCCGAGTGTGAGGAGATTTCCTGTTTAAAGCAGCATGTTTTATTGTTCAGTAAGAGGCGGTTACTAAAAGGGTGTGGTACTTACATCGGAGTGTGGGGGCAGTTTGCATGCTTCTTTAGATGTGTTACTGTGTTTGTGTGCATGTGTAAAGTTTGTAATTAAAATAGAATTCTACTTACAGTTTTTGAAAACAGCAAATTTTGGATTCATAAATGAATGGATTCATAAATTAATAACTTTTAAATTATTATTTTTACTTCATACACACAGCTGTATACAGAGCTTCTGGAAAGGAGGGAAACGTTAAATTGTGGGTAAAAAAAAAAAAAAGGTTACTCTTCAAACCAACATAAAAGTCTTCCTTTGTAATCCAATGACTGTTTCGTCTCCACCATCATCCTCTAACCTTGTAGTCAGAAATTATTTATGATGTAAAATATACTAGATGTAAATATATGGATGTATTCATTATGTGTAACTACATGTAGCTGGTTAGAATGTCCCACTAGAGCTACCATCTTAACGGTTCTAAACTCCTCCCACTCCACCAATAAGGAGGGTGTTCTGGGTATGTAATGTCTGATCTGGAAGTACTAAAAAAGTGGGACGAGAACAAAGTATTTATCCTTTAAAGTTTCAAATGACTTCACTGCATCCACATTATAGTTTAACAAGCTGGTCCAAACCTTTTTCATACCAGTTTAAAGACAAAGACATGATGGAAATAAAATCTGGATTCCTGAATGTAGAAGCTAATAAAGTCTTTTCTTAGTTTAAATAAAGTAACATTCTGTACCATGTATTCAGAGTATTAGAGACAGTAAAGTGTTTCTGTTCCTCTGATTTAACCTTATTGTAACATATAAAAGAACCAATATAAAAACCTATTTAAGTAAAAGTACTAAAGTAAAGGTGTTACATTTATATTCAGGGAAAAAGTATTCATTCATAATTAAAGTTTTTTTTTTTTTTTTGCTTTAAGCCAACAAATAAGTACTTTTGTTAAAACTGCACAACTTTTTTTTTTCAAACTAAGCTTAAGAAACAAGACGGATTATTAATGCTGTGTTTAATTCAAAATAAAAAGATCTGATGCAGTGTAAATCTCAGAAGGTCAGTCAGTCATTTCTCATTTTAGATCTTGTTATTTTTTTTTGTGCTTCATCTTTGATAACAGTTTGTTTTATAGTTTTTTTTGAGTGAGGGTCCACCTGGCTGTGTTAAACAGTCTTTGGTATGCAGCAGAAGCAGGTAAAGGTGGGTTTTATTTTACAGACAAATGAATTCATTCTGTCAAACAAGGTGCTTGTGTTTTTTGTCCAGTTTATTTGCTTCTTTTCAACATTTCCTTTCAAACAGACAAACATATCTTTTTCAGTCGAGCAGCATGAGATGTTTTTCCTCTAGAACTGTGTTTGTTCTTTCTCTGTGACCTTTCATTTAATCCAAACCTACAAACAATAATAAACAAAAGTAAATAATCTATGATGTGTTGTGTGCAATGTTTGAAACATACATTTAATGGATAACCTGATTATGTATTAAAATTACATAAAAAACACAGACATTTTTATAGAAGTAGAAAATATAATTGATCATTTCCTTGAAGGAATGGTGAATTATGACAGATAAATGTTAATAATGCTACATTTATTCAGTTAATAGCTTTGATTTTTATAGATTTTTACACACACGGCTGTTTCTAAATTTTTAGGTTTGAAAGTAGAAATTTGATGTAAAATAAGAGCTGAAATTTTAGTTGAAAGAACAAAAAAGGAGACAAAAAAGAAAAGCTCAGCTCAGTTCGTTCATGTGGTTCTGCACACACCAGAAGTAACTCTGGTTTATAATTATGAGCCAACAACTAATACATTCCTGTATGTGTGGAAAAAATGTCTGAAAAGGTAAAGACTACTGAAAACACTGAAAAATTATCAGGAATTGAATTTTCCGGGCACATCCCACTGGGAGGAGATGAAGAGGCAGACCCCACACCCGCTGGAGAGACTATGTCTCAAAGCTGGCCGGGGAACGACTCGGGATCCTTCTAGGTGAGCTGTAAAATGCAGCTGAGGTGAGAGAAGCCTGGGCTTCCTATCTGAGGCTGTTGCCCCCACGACCCAGCCCTGGATAAGAGGAAGACGACGGAACAGAGAATCTTTATTGAACATCTCTTTCTTGCAGCATCTCATTCCACTCTCATCACATTTCCTAAAAGCACAGCCGTTTGATCCATCCTCTGCAAACAGAAACATGTGAGAAGCTTCATGTGAAGAACCAGTGAAGAAGATGATGAACTAACACCACCTGGTAGATGTAGGACTCACCGTGGATGTAGCAGCTCACCAGAAGCACTGAGACACAAAGCTGACGCCATGTATTCTTCCTACGTTTAATAACACAACTCATGGAATTTGTTTCAATGGGACAAAAAGAAAAGTTTAGACTAGATTACCCAGAATCCCTTTCCTGCAGAAGCTGAATAATCTGTGCTGACTTTGGTCATTTTACTTTTTTTACACTAAATCAAAACAATACATAAAAACTTCATGTTCTTTTCTTTTTACATAACATGTTATTTTACACTCACCAATACACACCAGGTTTTTTTCAGGGCTGCTCGAGGTTGTCCCTGTTTGATTAAAAATGTGTCTCATGGGTTGTTTCAAAACTTCTAAATGTGAACAAAAGGACGTACAGCAAGCCTTGTGGTTTGAGTTTTACCCTCTCAAGGAGCACCAGGTACACTGTTCCTTCTATTGAACAATCATCATCAATCCATTTACCCAGACAAACCAGACATGAGGTACTTAAAGAAGGAAAAGCCACTCCCCAAAAAAACATAACTACCTCCTGTTATATCATCAGCTCCTCTTAATGGGTCGACCAATAAGCTGAAACAACCATAAAGTACTAGATACAAAAAAATAAATAAATTCAGACTTAAAAAGAAAAGACTATATTTATTTTACTGTTAATTTCTTTTAAATTATTGCAAGAAAAACTAGAAACACAAATAAAATTAATAATTGAACTTTAATTGCAATCAAACACCACAGGTGAGTTTTCTGTATTGATCACACTTTTCAGACTGTCAGTCTTTTACATGAACCAATCAATTAGAGGCGTTCAGCGAGCCGCTAAATGGTTCAGTGGTGTCCCACCCGAAAGTGCTTAAGTGATCAAGGGCTCTCGGCGGCCATTTTTGGTCCCTCTATGAGCCCTTTCAGTAAGTGGGCATCGAAGGCCACTTTGACCCAAGAATTACCCATAAATCACTGCGGCGTGACGTAAAACATAGAGTCGACTGACGGTAAGAAGAAAGTCATTTCAAACTGCAAACATGTGTCGGTTGTTTACATTTTTCACCTCATAAATTCTCTGTTTACGTGAGCTTCCTAACCATCATGTCCTCGAGGAATTGCGTGAACGAGAGGTAATTATAACATGAATGTCTGAGTTTCCTGTTTGTTTGGTTTTATTCTCTGTTTATAAACTTATCTCTCATCATATTTTATTCATCTTAAAATATCAGTAATATTTGAGGTGAACTGAGTATGTTATAAAAGATCATTTATCAAGATCCAACATTTAAGATAAGATTGTTTTTAAAATCACTATACAGAATATCCTGTCACTGCATCTACACACCACAGATGTTTCTACTATCATCTACATTAGGAGCGTCATGTTATGAGAATTGTTTGGTAAATTATAATTTTCAAATTCTCTGTTCTTTAGAATTTCAATAAATACACACATAAGTGTTTCTGCATATTTATATATGTATGTATGCATGTATATACAGTATGTACTGTATGTATATTCTGTATGCAAACACGCACACACACACATATACAATATATATATATATACATATATATATATTAGTGGTGTCAGTCGATTAAAAAAAACATTTAAATTAATCACAGGATTTTGTAATAAATTAATCAAATTAATCACATTTTAATAACATATTTTCTAAATGTCTCCTGATAAAGAATTTGAATTCTAGGATATTAATAATGTACTGTATGACTAATCAGTTGAATCCAGTAAGAAGAGAAGATTTTAAATCTAATTTATTATTGGTGAACTGTGCTTCATGAGGCCAGGTGCAGGGTTAGGGTTCGTTAAGGTTCGTTCTTATCTTCAAGGATAGACATTGGCCTGCAATCAGCAGCACCCCACTTTGTGACAGTATTTGTCAGTTTCTCTGTTGTGGATTTGCTCATTCGCGTGCCAAATTCAGCTAGCTTGGTTTGGCAAAGCGAGCTCCCAGTAGCCACACTCGCAACAAAAGAAATTCCCCCCACACCCACTCCCCAGAACATTTTGAAAAATAAGCAATTTTTCTGCATTTTGGTGCATATTTTGCCCAAAGTTTATAATAATTAAAGAACACTTTAATTTTTTTTGTAGGCCGAACGGGTGTGGGGGATGAGCGCCCCCACAGCCACCCCAACCTCCCACCAGATCCGCCCCTGCTACTGTCTCATCCTCATGAGTCTTGTCCATGTCTGCTATGTTCCAGCACTGCTGCCAGTGCAGGCGATGTAGCTCGGCCGAGAAGACTACGGATCCTTCAATGGACAAATATTCAAATGCGCAAGCATTGGCTCGCCACCGTTATGATGTCATAACTAATTCCGATATTTTTTTTTTAATGCATTAAAATGTGTCATAATTAATAACTGGAATTAACATGTTAAAATGACAGCACTAGTCTTTATGTTTTCAGTGTACACGCTCGTTACCTCTGGGTTACCAACAGGAGGTCCATTGGACTAAAACTTATCAGGTATTTTGAACAGACATACTCGGGTAAGCAGGTTGTTGGTTAATGAACCTCTAGCTCAGTGTTTACAAGATGATAAGGTAAACCTGCTTCCTGGAATACAACTATTCTCTCCTTCCCCTGAACCACAACAAACTCTTAAAAAAAAAAGACGTAGAGTGAAAATCCCACTAATAAGACTTCACATACAGCCTGTTCTCTAGCAGGTGCTGACAAAGCAGCAGAACATGCTGCTAATGCTCCACATGCTCCTAGAAAAGATCAGGATGTCATCAAAGTACACGGAAATAAAACAACTCAGGAATTCATTGATCAAGCTGTTGTAAACTGCAGGCGCACGACCTGCAGCGGAAAGGATGTCACCAGATACTGATAGTGTTCTAGAGACACACCGAAAAGGAAACCCAGTGCATGAGGAGGTGGGGCAATGTTTGAAGTCAGTTTGTTTTAAACAGGAAGTAAAAGTATTTTAGAGTCAAGCTGCAGTCGGAGCTACTCTCTGTGTTTCTATCTGAAGGAAAATAAACTGAGTTCATCTTTTCTTTCTCTACAACCAACTCCAATACAGGTGAGTCCAGCTGCTCATATTTACTGGCTTTGAAGCCAAACTGAGAGTTTCAGGTAAACAGGAAGTTTCCCTCCAAACTCATCAGATAAACTCAGTCATGGAGAAAACTTCACACCACATAGAAGGAAATGTTTTTATCTTGGAGGGGGAGTACAGTAGTATGGGTCTAGGCAGAGTGGTGGAGGTTAGGGGGCTCATAGGTGGAGAAGGTTTACACACAATGGTTCATGTAAATGGAAGTGTCATGTTTGTATGAGTGTGTGTGTGTGTGTTTGTTTAAATATGAACGAGAAAGTGTGTTAGAGTTCACACATGAGTGTGTGTGTTGCAGGGGTGGATGAGAAGAGATGCATAGTAACATCTGTAAGTTGCATCAGACATGATCTTGAGGTGATGAGAGGTCTAGTTCTTTTTCGGGCGTTGGCTCTTGAGTGCAGGTTTGTGTGCAGCGCCCCTTTTGGTCATGTGGTGGGTAGGCTGGTGTACTTTTGTGGTTTCCTGTTTCCTCTAAGCTTTGAGTTGGAAGGAGGAGGAGGGTTTTATTGAGTATGTGTGTCATTTGTTTGTTATTTTTTACATCTAAGAAAAAAATAAAAAATAAACAACTATTTTTATCCATGACTTTAACCTGATATTGAATTTAAACCCACTATTTGGGTTTGACTCTCTGTTACACAAAATGCTATAAGTCTAAAAATTGTTTGGGATGATTGCCAAATATTCAACACCAAAAAATTTAAAAATGTTTCGTGGTCATGTTTGAGCTGCCCTCATGATCTTCTTTCTAAATGCTGTTTTTCTACCTCCTCTCAGGTCAAACATGTCTGCTGGAAGCCACCAGAGATCTGAGGATCAGTTCCTGTGCTCCATCTGTCTGGAGATGTTCACTGATCCAGTCAGCACACCGTGTGGACATAACTTCTGTAAAACCTGCATCACTCAGCACTGGCAGGAGAAGCTTCTGTATGATTGTCCCTTGTGTAAAGAGAAGTTTCCCACCAAACCTCAGCTGAAGGTCAACACGTTTGTCTCTGAAATGGTTTCTCAGTTCAAACATGAAGCTCAGCAGGAAGCCAGCAGCAGCAGCTCAGAGCAACAAGCTGCCGGACCTGGAGAAGTTCCCTGTGACGTCTGCACAGGAACCAAACTGAAGGCCCTGAAGTCCTGCCTGGTGTGTCTGACCTCCTACTGTCACACTCACCTGGAGCCTCATCTGAGACTCGCAGGTCTGAGAAGACACCAGCTGATGGAGCCTGTGGAGAACATGGAGGACAAGATGTGTAGAGAGCACGATAAACCTCTGGAGCTGTTCTGTAAGACCGACCAGATCTGTGTCTGCTTGCTCTGTTCTGTTTTAGATCACAAGAGTCATGAGTTTGTTCCTCTGAGAGAAGAATGTGAAGGAAAGAAGGCAGAGCTGGTGAAGACCGAGGCTGACATTCAGAAGATGATCCAGAAGAGACGACTGAAGATTCAGGAGCTCAAAGAGTCGGTGAAGATCAGTAAAGATGCTGCAGACAGAGAGACAGCAGAAGGTGTTCACGTCTTCACCGCTCTGATGGAGGCTGCTCAGAGAGACCTGGACCAGCTCATCAAGGAGATCCAAGACAAACAGAAAGCTACAGAGAAACAAGCTGAAGACTTCATCAAAGATCTGAAACAGGAGATCTCTGAGCTGATGAAGAGGAGCTCTGAGGTGAAGCAGCTCTCACGCTCTGAAGACCACCTCCACCTCCTCCAAAGCTTCTCCTCCCTGAGAGCTGCTCCACCCACCAAGGACTGGACACAGGTCAGAGTTTATCCACCATCATATGAGGGGATGGTGGTGAGAGCTGTGTCTCTGCTGGAGGAGACCATCAGGAAGGAGAGGAAGAAGCTGGTTACTGAGAAGCTGAAGAAGGACCAGCAGTTTGCAGTAGATGTTACTCTGGATCCTAAAACAGCAAATCCTTACCTCGTCCTGTCTGATGATGGAAAACAAGTTCATCATGGTGATGTGAGGAAGACTCTTCCAGATAATCCAGAGAGATTTTCTCTTTGTCCTGGTGTTTTAGGAAGTCAGAGTTTCTCTTCAGGCAGATTTTACTTTGAGGTTCAGGTTAAAGGAAAAACTAAGTGGGATTTAGGAGTGGCCAGAAGGTCCATCAACAGGAAGGGAATGATCACACTGAATCCTCAGAACGGTTTCTGGACTGTTTGGTTAAGGAATATAAATGAGTATGAAGCTTGTGCTGATCCTTCAGTCCGTCTCCGTCTCCAGTCTGCTCCTGAGAAGGTGGGGGTGTTTGTGGATTATGAGGAGGGTCTGGTCTCCTTTTATGATGTAGATGCTGCAGCTCTGATCTACTCCTTCACTGGCTGCTGCTTCACTGAGGAACTCTACCCATACTTCAGTCCCTGCAGGAATCATAAAGGTAAAAACTCTAATCCTCTGATCATCTGTCGTGTCATTCAAACAGTCTGATGGTTTCTCCTGAAGCTCCATTAAGAAGGAATCTGTTTCATCAGCAGTTTGAGTCTGAGAGAGTCTGTAGGTGAAGTTCTACTGGTGGACTGATGAGGTTGGAAATGTCTTCAGCAACAAGTCACCAGTTCTGTTTCCATGTGGATTATTCTGTAGTTTCTTCTGTCTGTCTCCATGTTTCTCTGTAGATGATCCAATCTGTAATCCCAGTCCTAGGTACATTCTGTCTGTCCATCCTGGAAGAGGATATCTCTTCACCTTCTCACAGTCCTGAGGTAGCTGACAGCTACTTTACCTCAGAAAACAATCCTTTGGCTATAATTTGCTTTTATTGTGAAGGTTTTCATCTGTGATGTCTCAGCATTTTTTTGTATCAATTCAGTTTAATAAAATTGTTTAAATGTGAATTTATTGCTACTTTTCTTCATTTACAGCTTTTACGAGTTCAGAATAAAGTTTCTGTATTTTTAAAAATATGTTGCAAACAAAGCAATACAAAAACAACAACGAGTAATTTAATATTCACATAAAAAAAGCTGTTCCTCATCATGGAGGTGTAAACTTTACAGCTCATGTCGTCATGACAACCATTTCACCAAGTGCTCTTTAGGTTTAAAACAAAACAAGAGGGCGTGGCCATGTTTGACTTTGATCTTGTGTGATGTCATTGTGTCTTTGTCACACAATCATTCCAAATGACATCATTCCAATCCAAGAAGCAAGAAGAAGCAGACGTTTGATTTGTGGATGAAGCCAATTTAATTTGTTAAATCATTTTAACTTATTTTACTGGTTATATTTAACCAACCCCTCCAGATCAACCAATTTCTCTTGATGGTGGCTTGCACCTTACATGGCAGCTCCCAACATCAGGTATCAATGTGTGTGGGAATGGGTGAATGTGAGCTTCACTGTAGAGCGCTTTAAGTTCCTACGCAGGTGGAAAGGCACTCCACTGTGTGGAGAAGGTGGTGGAGCAGAGGACATCGGCCAAGTTAAGATCTGTCCTGTCCAACCAGAGTCACCCACTGTACAGGGTCTTTTCCAAACAGAGGAGCTCTGTGAGCACCAGACTGCGCACACTGAGATGCTCCACAAACAGACTGAAGAATTATTTTGTGCCTTATGCAATCAGACTTTTTAATGCAGCCACGTGGGGCAGGAGCAGTAGAGAGCTGCAGTGATTTTACTGATTCCTACTGTTTTTACTGATTGACTTTTACATTCATTTAGAAGCACTTTATCATGTTTAGCCTTTTTACTTGTTTTATTGTTTCTTATCTGTTTTATCTTTTATTTTGAACTGTTGTAATTGTGTTTCCTGATATGTGAGAATGGGAGCAACAGATGCCATGACAATTTCCCTCGGGATCAATAAAGTATTTAGCTATCTATCATCTATCTATCTATCATAAGTAGAGTCCAATTACTATTTTCATTTCATTCCACGCTTAGATGTTGTACTCCTCAGTGAAACATCTAACTACTAACCATCCAAACGGTTGTGTAGTGGCCATTAGCTCATATAATCACAGAGGTCATGTCAGGAAGGGCATCCAACAGAAAACTATGCCATATACAAATATGCAAGTTAGTTTGAGAAATACCATACTGGACCGGTCGTGGCCTGGGTTAACAACGACCACCATCTGTGCTGTTGACCAACAGGATGTCGGTGGAAATTGGACTACTGGTGGTCAAAGACGAAGAGGAGGGAGACGCGTACTTCGAAAGAAATAGAAGAGAAACGTCAAGAGTCAAGAACTTATGGTAGAAACTTTGAATGTTGGGACTATGGCAGGTAAAGGTAGAGAGTTAGTTGACATGATGCAGTGAAGGAAAGTAGACATCCTGTGTGTCCAGGAGACTAGATGGAAAGGCAGCAAGGCTAGAAGTCTAGGAGCGTGGTTCAAGTTGTTCTATCATGGTGTCGATAGGAAGAGGAATGGTGAAAGAGTTATAGTGAAGGAAGATTTTGTTGGGAATGTTCTGGAGGTAAAAAGAGGGTCAGACAGGGTGATGAGCCTCAAACTAGAAATTGAAGGGGTAATGTTAAACATTGTTTGTGGGTATGCTCCACAAGTAGGATGTGACATTGAGGAGAAAGACAAATTCTGGTCAGACCTTGATGAGGTGATTCAGAGCATCCCTAGAAGTGAGAGAGTTGTTATTTGGAGCAAACTTTAATGGCCACGTTGGTGCAGGAAACAGAGATGATGAGGAGGTGATGGGCAGGTTTGGTGTCCAGAACAGGAATACAGAAGGACAGATAGTGATTAACTTTGCAAAACGGAATGGAAATGGTTGTATTGAATACTTTCTTCAAGAAAAGACTGGAACACAGGGTGACTTACAAGAGTGGAGGAGGGGTACACAGGTAGATTATATTTTGTGTAGGCAGTGTAATCTGAAAGAGATCAGTGACTGCAAAGTTGTAGCAGGAGACAGTGTAGCCAAACAGCACAGGATGGTGGTGTGTAAGATGACCCTGAAAGTGAGTGAGTTTAAGAAGATGAAGGAAGTGCAGAAGACTAAATGGTGGAAGCTGAAAAAGTAAGAGTGTTATTCGGATTTTTTAAAGGAGTTGAGACAGGCTCTTGGTGGGCAGGAGATTCTTCCAGAGGACTGGACAACTACAGCTAGTGTGATCAGGGAGACAGGAAAGAGAGTACTTGGTGTTTAAAATCACACTCAGAAGCGTTTTTATGAGGGTTTGTGTGGATGTGGTTATGTTGAAAACGGTTAAGTGTGCAAGCGAGGGTTTTTCTAAAATGGAGGACAGCAGATATACATTTTCAAAAATACCAGGCTACGTGTGGACATGGCCTCAGACTAATTTGATTTTCTTGAGTTTTGCAGGTGCTCCAGTTCCTGGGCTGGAGGGTCATCTGCCCAGAACCCGAAAAAATTGCAAAACAATTGATGAAAAATGTATAAAAACAAAACAAAAAAAAAAAACTACCGCGGAATTAGAGACTCTAGCACAATATGTTATCAATGTTTTATCCTGTTGTTGTGTTGTAATATCATCATAATATAATATTATATTACTACCGTCTGCAAATAGTGTGTGTTAATAACTAAGCAGGTTTTCTTCTGCTGACAAATTACTGACAAACATGAGAATGGTAGAACAGTGAAGTAATGTAAAAAGATCAGAAGTGTGGTTTCATGTCTTTAAAGTTAATTCAGACTGAGCATGCAGCCTGAAATGTAACAAAAAGTAGCTGCAAAGATGGAAACACCATCAATTTAAACAAACACCTCAACAAAATGTACTTTTAACCGGAAATATGCTCGATGTTTGAGGAGACCAGCGCTGTTAAATCAACAGGTGTGTGTTGTAAGACTGCTACCAGAAAATGAGATATTCTAATTTTACTGCTGAATAAAGTGTGTGAAAGATGTTTTTAAGATGAGAATAACTTGAGATTAACAGTTAAGTGTATTAATATTTGAAGTGGGAAGACTTTATTTTGTTGTTAATTTTACGGTTTATGTAAGTTGTTTATATTTATTTCAATCAAAGCCGTCGGTAGAGGCTCCGGCACTCCGCTGGGGAGAAGCGATACAGAAGAAGAATCATTTCATTTCTTTAATGTAAAGGAGGTTAAGTTAATATTTAGTTTTAAAATGTTTCAAAATAAAAGTTTTGGTTTCATCTGTATAGTTTGTTTGTTTCCCTCTACTTTTTTTACACTAAAAAAGTACTTGATAAGAGTACTTATATCAATAAGGTGGTATTGAAAACTATCCCTAGTGATGAGATTAACCGTTTAGAAGATAAAAAGTGAATCAACTTCTCCTGATTTTTGGAATTTGATCCACTTTTAAAAAAAAAAAAAAATTGTTGCTCCTTCGATATTTCTAATAATTGTGCTGAAAATTGACAGACACAGTTGATTTAATTGTAAAATAGTGGGTTTTGGGGTTTAAAATTATTTCAATTACAACTACATGCAAAACAAAACATCAGACAATGTGTACAAGTTCTATGTGAGAAAGCTGAAAACATGCAGTTGTAATCGTTCATGCACAGCCCTGCACTGAACCGATTATCCTGTACTGAAACAGTTCAGTATGAATACATGAAGCGTTACACCCCTAGAAACTAATAATGTTTGTATTTCTAGTGTTAAAGCTGTGAAACAATCAAATGTTTCAAATCTAATGTTTGTGGTTAGATGTGTTCTACATGATGGACTTTATATTTAGAACAGACGACTGCTGTCATTAGAAAATCTTTCTAACATAACTTTGGGAGGAGACAGCAGCTCAGTCAGTGGTTAGAGCGTTCGCGCACGGACCGGAAGTTCGCGGGTTTGCGTCCCACAGAGAGCACGTCTTCGGTCCTAGGAGAAGACACCTAACCCCGGATTCTCCCGCCATTGGCGTCGTCGCAGGGCAGCCTGCTGCGGTGTAAGGAGTGCAGCACACAATTTTCCCCGGTGAGGGATGAATAGAGTGTTTATGTATACGTATGTGTGTGTAGATATCAGAATCAGAATCAGAATCAGAATCAGAATGCTTTTATTGCCATGTCAGTGAAAAACATCAGAGACTAGGAACTTGTTATGGTACTGGTGTGCAAACATATAAAATAAAAATAATAAAAATAAAATAAATAAAAATAATAATAATTTTTACAAAACTAAGAGTGCTCAGAAGAAAAAGAAAAGTAGTGCAATGTCATAGAAAATAATAGAAAATAATAAAGATAGTGAAGTGACAAGAGGGAGGTGACTAAGAGATGTGGGGGTCCAGGTTATAAAGAGTTCAAAAGTCCAACGGCAGAAGGGAAGAAGCTGTTTTTGTGGCGGGACGTTCTGGTCCGAATGGACCGGAGCCTCCTGCCCGAGGGGAGTCGCTCAAAAAGTCCATGTCCAGGGTGGGAAGGGTCAGCTACTATCCGACCTGCACGCCCCCGAGTCCTGGAGACGTACAGGTCTTCGAGAGATGGAAGGCTGCAGCCGATCACCTTCTCTGCGGAGCGCACAATGCGCTGCAGTCTGTGTTTGTTCCTGACTGTGGCTCCAGCGTACCACACGGTGATGGAGGAGGTGAGGACAGACTCGATGATGGCTCTGTAAAACTGCACCAACATCTGGGCGGGCAGCTTGGCTTTCTTCAACTGCCGCAGAAAGTACATCCTCTGCTGGGCCTTTTTGATCAGGGAGCTGATGGATGGCTCCCACTTTAGGTCCTGTGTGATGGTAGTGCCGAGGAAGCGGAAAGAGTCTACAGTGGTGATGGAGAAGTCTGTCAGTGCAAGGGGGGTAATGGGAGCTGTGACTTTCCTAAAGTCCACGATCATCTCCACTGTCTTCTGAGCGTTGAGCTCCAGGCTGTTGTTGCTGGCTGTTGTTGCATCATAATTATATGAATGATAAAAAAAAAAAAGAGAGAGTTAACATATGAATGTGTGTGTTTTAGGGGTGGATGAGAAGAGAAGCGTTATGGGAAATATTTTTTCCCGCGGTAACGTCTGTAAGTAGCATCAGACATGATCTTGAGGTGATGAGAGGTCTGGGTCTTCTTAGGTCAGTACCTCCTCGTTGCAGGCTTGTATGCAGCTTCCCCTCTGGTCATGTTGTGGTTGGGCAGGTGTATTTTTGTGGTATCCTGTTTCCTCTGAGGTTTCAGAGTTGGATGGAGGAGGAGGGTTTTATTGAATATATGTGTCATTTGTTTGTTATTGTTTACATCTGAGGAAATTTTTAAATAAATCACCATTTTTGTTCATGATCACAAATTTAATCCCACTGATTATTTGGACTTCACTTCCTGTGAGATTAAAAGCTATTAGTCTGAAAATGGTTTGTGATGATTTTAAAATCTTTGTGGCAAAAAAATTGATAAAAACTCATGGCGATGACTCATGGCCATGTCTGCGCTGCCCATGATCTTCTTTCTAAATGCTGTTTTTCTGACTCCTCCCAGGTCAGACATGTCTGCTGCAAGCCACCAGAGATCTGAGGACCAGTTCCTGTGCTCCATCTGTCTGGAGATGTTCACTGATCCAGTCACCACACCGTGTGGACATAATTTCTGTAAAGCCTGCATCACTCAGCACTGGCAGGATAAGCTTCTGTATGATTGTCCCTTGTGTGAAAAGGAGTTTCCCATCACACCTCAGCTGAAGGTCAACACTTTACTCTCTGAAATGGTTTCTCAGTTCAGACATGAAGCTCAGCAGGAAGCCAGTAGCAGCAAATCAGAGCAACAAGCTGCCAGACCAGGAGAAGTTCCCTGTGATGTCTGCACAGGAACCAAACTGAAGGCTCTGAAGTCCTGCCTGGTGTGTCTGACCTCCTACTGTCAGACTCACCTGGAGTCTCATCTGACATGTTCAACGTTGAGGAGACATCAGCTGATGGAGCCTGTGGAGAACATGGAGGACAGGATGTGTGCGAAGCATGATAAACCTTTGGAGCTGTTCTGTAAGACCGACCAGACCTGTGTCTGCTCGCTCTGTGCTGTTTTAGACCTCAAGAGTCATGAGTTTGTTCCTCTGAGAGAAGAATGTGAAGGAAAGAAGTCAGAGCTGGGGAAGACCGAGGCTGACATTCAGAAGATGATCCAGAAGAGACGACTGAAGATTCAGGAGCTCAAAGAGTCGGTGAAGATCAGTAAAGATGCTGCAGACAGAGAGACAGCGGAAGGTGTTCAGGTCTTCACAGCTCTGATGGAGGCTGCTCAGAGAGACCTGGACCATCTCATCAAAGAGATCCAAGACAAACAGAAAGCTGCAGAGAAACAAGCTGAAGACCTCATCAAAGATCTGGAACAGGAGATCTCTGAGCTGATGAAGAGGAGCTCTGAGGTGGAGCAGCTCTCACACTCTGAAGACCACCTCCGCCTCCTCCAAAGCTTCTCCTCCCTGAAAGCTGTTCCACCCACCAAAGACTGGACAGAGACCAGAGTCCATCCACCATCATATGAGGGGACGGTGGTGAGAGCTGTGTCTCTGCTGGAGGAGACCATCAGGAAGGAGAGGAAAAAGCTGGTTACTGAGAAGATAAAGAAGGTCCAGCAGTTTGCAGTAGATGTTACTCTGGATCTTAAAACAGCTCATTCTTACCTCGTCCTGTCTGATGATGGAAAACAAGTTCATCATGGTGATGTGGAGAAGAGTCTTCCAGATAATCCAGAGAGATTTTCTTACTGTGTTAATGTTTTAGGAAGTCAGAGTTTCTCTTCAGGCAGATTTTACTTTGAGGTTCAGGTTAAAGGGAAAACTGACTGGTCTTTAGGAGTGGCCAGAAGATCCATCAACAGAAAGGGAGCAATCAAACTAAGTCCTCAGAACGGTTTCTGGACTTTAGCTCTGAGAAATGAAAACGAGTATAATGTTTTTGCTGGTCCTCCATTTCATCTGCATCTCCAGTCTGCTCCTAAGAAGGTGGGGGTGTTTGTGGATTATGAGGAGGGTCTGGTCTTTTTTTATGATGTAGATGCTGCAGCTCTGATCTACTCCTTCACTGGCTGCTGCTTCACTGAGGAACTCTATCCATTCTTTAGTCCTCATCTGAATCATAGAGGTAAAAACTCTAGTCCTCTGATCATCTGTCCTGTCATCAAACAGTCTGATGGTTTCTCCTGAAGCTCCATGAAGAAGGAATCTGTTTCATCAGCAGTTTCAGTTTATTATTTTTCTCAGAGATCTACTGGTCTATCAGGGTGGATGTAATGGGGGCCGCTGTCCTAAATGTTTTCCTTCATGATCAGTGTGATGAATGTTTACTGAAAATAAATCTGATTTAAAGAATGTTGCTCTGAAGGTTTTTTTTTTATTCAATCAGATTTTTCATAAGAAGTTTACTTCTACTTCTTCTTTACTTCTAAGATTTCTTTCTACTTTTTATGCTGAAATGACCAGTAAAACCAATAAACAAAAAACATGGGATTCAATAAAACATCTAATCAGAAACAAATACAAACAAATGGAAAAAAAAAGTTCTTTTTGGAACCAAAACGAATCAAAAGTAGATAATTAAAAAAAAATCACACATAGTCTTTATAATTATTTTGTTACAGTTGAACCAACATATCAACATATCAAAAGAAAAAGGCTGGCTAAGAAGAAGTGGGACACTGAGTGGAATGAAAAGAGTAGGCAAAGTACAGGTTGTAACAGCGTAAGGTTAAAGTAGAGGTGGCAAAGGCAAAACAAGTAGCCTATGATGACCTTTACGATAGGCTGAACAGCAAGGAGGGAGAGATGGACCTATACAGGTTTGCAAGACAGAGAGACAAAGATGGGAAGGATGTGCAGCAAGTTAGGGTGATTAAAGACAGGAATGGATGTCTTTTGACAGACACCAGTAATGTGATGGGAAGATGGAAAGAGTACTTTGAAGAGTTGATGAATGAAGAGAATGAAAGAGAACAAAGAGTAGAAAATGTTACCATAGTGGACCGGAAAGTGGCCTGATTAGTAAGGTAGAAATAAAGAGGGCACTGAAGAGGATGAAGAGTGGAAAGACTCTGGGTCCTGATGATATCCCTGTAGAAGTATGGAAGTGTTTAGGTGAGGTGGCAGTAGAGTTTCTGAATGGGCTGTTTAACAGGATATTAGAAAGTAAGAAGATGCCTGATGAATGGAGGAGAAATGTGCTGGTTCCTGTTTTTAAGAACAATGGAAATGTGAGAAGAACAAGAAGAAGGAGATGTGCAGAGTTGTGGTAACTACAGAGGAATAAAACTGATCAGTCATACGATGAAATCATGGGAAAAAGTTGTCGAAGCTAGGCTAAGGTCTGAAGTAAGAATTTGTGAGCAGCAGTATGGTTTTATGCCTAAAAAGAGCACTACAGATGCAGTATTTGCCTTGAGGATGCTGATAGAGAAGTACAGAGAAGGCCAGAGGGAGCTGCACTGTGTCTTCGTAGATCTAGAGAAAGCATATGACAGGGTACCTAGAGAAGAACTATGGTATTGTATGAGGAAGTCTGGTGTGACGGAGAAGAATGTTAGAGCAGTGCAGGACATGTATGAGGGCTGTAAGACAGTGGTGAGGTGTGCTGTAGGTGAGACAGAGGAGTTCAGTGTGAGGATGGGACTGCACCAAGGATCTGCTCTGAGTCCTTTGCTGTTTGCTTTGGTGATGGACAGGCTGACAGACGAGGTCAGACAGGAATCTCCATGGACAATGATGTTTGCAGATGACATTGTGATCTGTAGTGAGAGGAGGGAAGAGGTGGAGGAAAAGCTGGAGAGGTGGAGGTTTGAAGATTAGTCAGAGTAAAACAGAGTACATGTGTGTGAATGAGAGGGATCCAAATGGAAAAGTGAGGTTACAGGTAGAAGAGATAAAGAAGGTGGAAGATTTTAAGTATCTAGGATCGACAGTCCAGAGCAATGGAGAGTGTGGAAAAGAGGTGAAGAAGCGTGTTCAGGCAGGCTGGAATGGGTGGAGGAAAGTATCAGGTATGATGTGCGACAGAAGAGTTTCAGCAAGAATGAAAGGAAAAGTGTACAAAACCGTGGTGAGACCGGGCATGCTGATTGGTCTAGAAACAGTAGCACTGAAGAAAAGAACTGAAGACAGGAAGCAGAGTATTTTTATTTAAATTTATGCAATGTCTGAGACAAAGGTATTTACAAATTATTTTTTTTTAAACAGAAAATATTAAAGATCCGTCACTAGCGGGCAATCACGTTTATTGTTTTTGGTAGATTCCAAAGAGTGAGACCTGGGTGGTATTCCTGAAAGCAGGTTTTGTGACATACCTGGGTAAGTTTGTTGATGATCTCAACTTTTGGTTCCAAAACCAGAAGTAACTTCCGGGTTATGTGGGTAACCATAGCAACTTCCCCTCTCAACATAACCTGCTCTGGACCAGGTTATGCTCTGGGTAAGGTTCAGAAAGGTTACTGAGCAAGGCGTGTCCTTTTAATGACGATCCTCTGAACGTGGAAGCACAAATTAGCCTTCTTTTTTGTAAGAGGATGAGAAGGCCAGGCCTCGATGTGCTGTCTTATCCTGAAGAGTAACGTGGATTATGATGAAATCTTACACTTTCTGCTGGATATTAAAGAGGAAAAAGTTTCTGTTGCTTTCTGTGTAAATCCTCTTAAAGACTGATTGTCTGGAACTAAACATGTTAAAATGAAAAATAGATAAAAAAAACTTTCAAAACTGCTATTTTAAAAAAAAATTACAAAAGATTACAAAATAAATGTTGGTGTTTAGATTTTTATTTTTTTTTATGTAGGATACTTAGTGCTAGTTACTAGGTTCACGCTGGCTCGTTGGTAAAGTTTTGGTCTTTGAACCAGAAGAAGCCAGTTTGAATCCTCGTGAACTTTTTCTCATTTGGTAAATGTAGACAGGTTCTTACACTGCACTGGAAATAAAGTCAGACTTAAATATGTAGACATTTTCAAACTGATTTTTATTTGAACATTTAAATGAAAATGGAGTAACTTTGATATTTTTAAACTTGCGCAATTACCTGTCAGTTTTTTTTTTTTTTTGCCATAAATTTTACTTGCTGTGGACAGCACGTGCTGCAGACTCTGGTAGAGCAAATCTTTTCGGAAATACTTGACATTCTGACCTGTCAGGATTTAAAAAAAGAAAAAAAAAAGATGGCCGCCAAAATCAAAGTGCCTGTGGGTTGAAAGATCCAGAATTCAAGGAGTGGCTGGTAAAAGTTGGGCTCTGTCAGGGAGTTCTGCCAAAACCAACTGGCATTTTTTTTTTTTTTTTACCATGAATTATGGTTTGGACCCGATCCTCCCTTCTTCTGAGACACACCTGAAAGGTACACCCAGTGGAGAAGGAGGTGGAACGATGGTGAAAAAAAAGACGTTTTTCTTCTTCTTTCTGCATTTTCCTTCAGGGGTCACCACAGCAGGTCAGTTTCTTTCACTCTCTTCAGTAAAAAAAAATGGTTTTATTTCTTTGAAACTCAAAGTGAAAGTCTTTTAGAGTGGAGCTGCAGTCGGAGCTACTCTCTGTGTTTCTATCAGAAGGAAAATAAACTGAGTTCATCTTTTCTTTCTCTACAACCGACTCCAATACAGGTGAGTCCAGCTGCTCATATTTACTGGCTTTGAAGACAAACTGAGAGTTTCAGGTAAACAGGAAGTTTCCCTCCAAACTCATCAGATAAACTCAGTCATGGAGAAAACTTCACACCACATAGAAGGAAATGTTTTTATCTTGGAGGGGGAGTACAGTAGTATGGGTCTAGGCAGAGTGGTGGAGGTTAGGGGGCTCATAGGTGGAGAAGGTTTACAATAAATTGTTTCATATTACTGTGCTGTGTGCATGCACGGACATGTCTCACAGTCATGAGTAAGAGTGTGAGTTCCCATGAGTGTGTGTGTTGTAGGAGTGGATGAAAAGAGAAGCATTGTTCAAGACTCAAGACTCTTTATTGTCTCAATGCAAAAAAAATTAAATTTTTCCACCCGGTGGGACGTACCCAAAACACCTCAACAGGGAGGCGCTCGGGGGGCATCCTGACCAGATTCCCGAATCACCTCATCTGGCTCCTCTTGACTTTGAGGAGGAGCGGCTCGACACTGAGCTCCTCCCTAATGGCAGAGCTCCTCACCCGATCTTTTTGTGAGAGCCCGGCCACCCTGCGGAGGAAGATAATTTCAGCCACTTGTATCCGCAAACTCATTCATTCAGTCACCACACAAGAAGTTGACCAAAAAAATCTTGTTTCCTCACTTTTTAATTTTGTTAATTTCCTATCAGTTTCTCACTGACAGGAAATAAAAAAGATTGCCAAACAGGATTTTATGAGCACGTACAAGAAGTTACGTAACATATTATTACCAGACTAGCAGCAGTGAAGAACTGTTTGAAGTGCAACAGCACTGCATAAAAAGGTCGATTATTTTACTTGATAAATACTTTAACTTTAAAATGATCATTTTAACAATTTTTCTTAACGGTACAAAACCAGATACACACTAAGAGCATCTGGTGACAAACGTCAGTTTTTATTCTGACAGTTGTTTCATCTGAAAACTGTGAGTATGATCTCTTCTGTGTCACTTTTTATTTCATGTTGTTACACCAGCTAATGGATCTAATATTTTTAAGCTGTGACATTTTTAGTGAATTCTTCTAAAACATTATTTTGAAGATTTTTCTGAATTTGAGAATCTTTGCTTTCAGTCATTTTCTTTCTTTGTTTTTAGCTCAAAATATTTTTCGTCCAGTTAAAATCCTAGAAAAAGTGTGTAAGTTGGTTTGAAGAATTTACTGATTAAACAACTTATTTCCAACAGAAAAATGGAGAACGAGTCCATGACAAATCTCCCCTCTGACTACACCGAGGATTTCCCCTCTCCCTACAGAGATGACATCACATGGAATGTAGTCGAATGGATGATCATTTCTATTGGACTTCTTCTGATTCTCATGGCCATCGTTGGATTTTATTCTCTGCTGTGAATCTTTTCATCTTATAAGTGGGTTCCAGCTGGTGAACCAGAACACATTTCTGATCCTAACTGTAGATCTAGAGTGAACAGTAAAAATAATTATATAGATGACATATAAATAAATTATAGATATATAATTAAATACAGACCCAAACTAAACTAAGTAAGAATGCAATGGAAAAAAACAAAAAGGTTTTTAAACTTCTTAACAGTGGCAGCTGGTGACATGTGGCGCAGCACCCCCCCTTCCCTTGCCCGCCCCTCCTGTCCTGTTAACCAAAAACAATAGAAAAATATGTAAACATGTGTATGTTTGTAAGTATGTAAAATTGTCTGATTATATGCATTTTAATAACATTTAACACCGCTTTATTTTATTTTAATTCTTCCGGTGAAAACCGGAACGAGGAAAAAAAATAAAGAAGAAAGAAAGAAGGGTTCAAGCAGGGTGGATCATATACATGTGAAAATAAAACTTTTAATTATTCATGAAATGTTATGTGATATCTTTTATATAGAGAAGATCTCAAAATATTGATATAAATTTTTTTGTGTGTGTGTTTGAAAAATGTATGCGCCCCCCCTGTCCCCCGCCCCCTCCCCCCAATGTTGTTTTTTACCAAAGCCGCCACTGATTGTTAAAGTTAGTAACAGTCCCTTGGGATCTGAAATGCTCCTGAAGCAGAGAACCAGAAGATCCTTTCAGCTTGGTTATTATATTTTAGGAAATATTTTAAGGTTCTTCTTTGACATGTGATGATGTTTTTCTGCAGATTCAGGAAGGTCACGTTCCTCCAGTTTACATCATCAACCTTCTGGTCACTGATCTCATTCAGCTCTGCTGTCTGGCTATAGAGAAAGTTCGCCACGATCACATTTCAGAATTATTTCAACTTTACTGTTGGCTGGTCAGTGTTGGGTTCATGATGTGCATCTCCATGGAAAGGTAAATAAAAAGTTTATCTCTAAAAGTCTCTCCTTGTGTTTCTGATGCTCCTCATCAGCTCTGTCTGTCTCTGTTTGCAGGTACTTGATCATCGCCTGGCCGCTGTGGTACAGATTCAGAAGAAACCTAAAGACCTCTGTGGTTGTTTGTGTTGGGGTTTGGCTCGTCCCACTTGTTTTATGGCTCATTTCATATTTTTCAATCCCTGACTTTCACATCCTTCCGGTGGTATTTTTACTCCTGCCCTTCCCTCTGTTCATCTTCTTCCTGGTAGGGACCATCAGAGCCCTGTCTTCAGCTCGTAGTGTACCTGCTGATGAAAAACGAAGGATCGTGGCCATCCTGGTTGCCGTGCTGATGATTTACACTCTGCTCTTTTTGCCCACAATCTTTTTTTTTCTGAGAGTAATTAGCCTGGAATTTCACACTTTCATTAAATTCTTGATCAACATCAGTCCTCTTGCAGATCTGATCATGTATGTTTTAATCCGTAAAGGAACCTCAGACAAGCTTTTAGCAGCTTTATGTTGCTGTAAAACATTTTGGAATCAGGAGACAAGCAGCCAGAATACTGCCATGTCTGCTTCATGCAGTCAGACCATTTAGATTTGACTTTGTTCTGGAAAATCAGGACTCTCCATCTGCGCTGAGGGTGTTACACTGCAGGTGTATGCTGTGGTGTGGACCCCCAAGTGTGGGGAGCTTTTCTGTTTAAAGCAGCATGTTTTATTGTTCAATAAGAGGCGGTTACTAAAAGGGTGTGGTACTTACATCTGTGTGGGGGCAGTTTGCATGCTTCTTAGATGTGTTACTGTGTTTGTGTGCATGTGCAAAGCGTGCAAATAAAATGGAACTTAACTTTTAGCTTTTTGAGGAAGTGGCTGGAGGGGCGACGTATTCAGGTAGTGGTTGTAGGGGAGGACCGGAGTGTGGTTGGGCGTGAGGGGGCTGACTGCATCATTTTTTGATGTTTTTCCACGAGCAAACAGTTTTTATTAAAAATATTTTTTCTCCACAAGTTTTGTCTTTGTGTCTCCCTCTAAAACCTGAGTGAAAGAAAAACTGTGAGGGAACAACACAACAACCATAAAATGAAGACAAAAAAATATGGAGTCATAACTGGGTTAGTTTTTACTGTAGAGCTGTAAAAATTATGTAAAAAGTTTTTTTAAATTTATTTTTTAGGAGCATAAGCCCCTTAAGATGTGACATCTCATTTTAAAGGGGGTCCTCAACCTAACACGCAATGTTCAGTGTCCAACAGACAGCAGCAAGATTGTTCTTGAGAAACCGAGCGCGTGGGGTTCCTGCTTAAGCCTCACTGCTCATTCTATTCAAA
The DNA here is from genome assembly GCA_902685375.1 of Neostethus bicornis. Classification (NCBI taxonomy): domain Eukaryota; kingdom Metazoa; phylum Chordata; class Actinopteri; order Atheriniformes; family Phallostethidae; genus Neostethus; species Neostethus bicornis. The sequence continues at coordinate 1,322,319 of LR738548.1, forward strand.
ATTTCTTTATCGATTTCTTTGCAATCTTTTCACGAGGGATAAAGTTACAGAGCAGGTCTATAATTCAACATTAACAAATCAACCTGGAGATAAATCACTCCTTACCAGTGTTTGAACATTTAAATAAGTTTTATTCCAATTTTACAAAAAGAATTCAGTAACTTACCGTTAATCAGATCAAAGCAGCCTCAATCCTGCAGTCTTGATTAAACTATGTTCTGTAATAATTAAACAAACACCTTCCTGGACCTGGGCTTGGGTCGAGTTAGGTGCAAGGAAAACCTTTAACACAGCTTTATTACTCAAACACAGTTACTCTATTTATGTCAAGAAAGTTACATTCCTAACAACAATAATTAAAAGAAAGCCACCTCTTTACCCCGGTGGGTCTACTAAACTAAAAAACAAACTAAGTCCCACAGATCTTGTGATCTACGGTCTCTGATCCAAACAATCAGCAAGGCCAGGTACTCCTAACTGCTGCCTCGCGCACAAATCATTCAGGTTTTAAGCAGAGTTCTGCTGCGTCACATCAGAGTTTTTATACAATGTGTAACGTCACCAACCAGAGGCAGGTGCTTCTAGCTCTAATTTCCCTCTCTCACTGACTATTTCTAATCTTTGCGACATCTGGTGCACGATCTGATGACTAACAGTTCACCTCAACTTAACCTCAAATGCTATTAGCTCAACCCCTCCCTGACTGCAGGTAAAGGCTACACCAGTTTACAAACAGTAAAAAAACTAAACCCTGCCTTCACTAAACCAGACAATACAACATTACACAGTGATGTTACACCATTGGTAACATCACTGTGTGCAGCCCATTGTGTCCTCCAATCATGTTTGTATTCGTTGATCTTTGTGTTTCAGTTGGTGATAAAAGTGGAGCTTCACTGAGCTTCTCTTACTTCTTCTTCTCAGCTGGAAATCCATAAACATGAAGTTCTACCTGCTGCTGCTTCTGCTGCTCCCACTCTGCACAGGTACATCCTCCCACCAGCAACTTTACTCACTGAAAAACTAAGAACATTTACTGAAACATTTACAGACATTTTAGAAATGATTCATCCTAGAATCATTTCAAACTAAAGAACTTATCCTACTTTTTATTTTTGGTTAGATTAAATCTTTGATTTTAATCAAACATTTTTTTTTTTTTTCACACAAGTCTTTCGCCTTTTACTAAAGACTTCCGTGGAGAACGGTGGGGAAGAGTCCTGGCTATTTTTGGCAGGCTTTTACACCCAAAAAGCCTATGAGGAGACGGCAGCTCAGCGGTTAGAGCGTTCGCACGCTGACCAGAAGTTCGCGGGTTCGCGTCCCACAGAGAGCACGTCTAGGGTCCTTGGAGAAGACACCTAACCCTCGCTTCTCCCACCATTGGCGCCTTTGAAGGGCAGCCTGTTGCAGTGTAAGGAGTGCAGCACACAAATTTTTCCGGTGAGGGATGAACAGAGTAATTCATTTATTTATTTCATTAAATGAAGTTCAAAAAACAACATCTCATGTTTAAATAAAGCTCATGATATGATGATAAAATGGTTTTAAAAGCTATTTTAAGCTAAACTCCTGAAAGATGTGTTTATTTCTAGATTTAAAGAAAATAAAAACTTATAAAGTTCTGAAAAGAAGCAAACAGATCATTCAGAATTCTTAAAAAAAATTCAAACAATAACAATGAACAACAGTGATTAAACCAGAGACCTTTTTAATCCAGAGAAGACCTTGAAGGCCCTGACAGTCCACCACTCTATTTAATAGAGTTATATAACATATGTTTTGTAAAAAGAAGAAAACACAACGTTTTTATGTGTTGTTTTGGCTGAAAATAGAATAAAATGACTTGGACCAGGATAGATTATTCAGCTCCTGCATGAATGGGTTTCTGAGTAATCTGGTCTAAACTTTTCTTCTTTTGTGTCCAGTTGAAACATATCCCATGAGGTGTTGGTTAAAAGAACCGGACAACAGAATGACGATTGAGCGTTGCAACAAAGGATCAAGAAGTTGCTTCAAACAAGGTGAGTCCTGCATCCACAAGGTAGCACTAGTTTATCGACTTCTTCACTGGTTCTTTTCATGAAGCGTCTCACATGTTTCTGTTTTCAGAGGATGGAACGAGGGGTTGTGGATTTTTGCATACCTGTATGAAGTGACCTGTTGTGAAACAGATACCTGCAACCTTTGAAATGTTCAATAAAGTCTCTAAATTATAAAATGTTAAAGTCTTCCAAGAAGTCTTTCATGTTTTCAAACATAATTTTTTACACATCCATGATGGTGTTTGTTTTATTAATTAAACATCACAGCTACTTTAGGTGTGAGCAGAACCATGAACGGTCGTATCTAAGCTGAGCTCTGATTGGATCCTTCTTTTTTGTTCTGAAAGCTACAAATTTTAGCTTTTATTTCACATCAAATTTCTTCTTTCAAACCTAGAAATTTAAAGACAGTCATCTGGGACTAAAAATGTAAAAAAAATCAAAGTCACCAAACTGACTTCCAGGAAGCTAACGCTAGCAGCTAGAAGTACTAGATGCTATTAGCACACTGAGAGAAGAATTAATGAGTCCAATGACGAGCACTGAAAAGTCACACTCAGACCAGCTAGTTGAGCTTCAAGGTTCATTAGACAGGAGAGTTGGATTGTGTGACTGCTGCCCACTCTCAGCCTCCACTTGATGGAGACTGAGATTAGTGTGTATTATTTTAAAAATACACCATACACAGGCATTTAGATAAAACTTTGAAAATGACATTGTTTGGTCCCTTCCAGCTGCGGGAATGAAGATTCCTCTGGGGTCAAACTCTCACACAGCAGACAGGATGACTCATATGCTGCTTATTTCACTCCCGTATACTTGATGATTATGTTTGGAGTCACCCTGGAGAAATGTTTCCGGTAGATTAGATGGTAGCAAAATTATTTTCTTTACCTGCCTTATCTTCTTCTTCTTTCGGCATTTCCCTTTAGGGGTCGCCAGAGCCAGTCAGTTTCTTCCATCTAACCCTATCTGCTGCATCCTCTTCGGTCACACCAACTATCTTCATGTCTTCCTTCACTGTATCCATGAACCTCCTCTTTGGTCTTCCTCTAGGCCTCTTTCCTGGTGGTTCCAAACCCAGCATCCTTCTTTCTGTCAGGTTAAGTAAGTGTCAGAGAGTTTTTTGTTCATTTCCTGTTTTATTTTGAAATCACTCTCTTTATTTGCTTTCAGGTGCTGTGTCTTCCCCTTGGGTGTGTCTTCCTGGTCTGATCACCTTTCTTCCCTAATGATCTTCACCTGGTTCTTATTTTCTCCTGGCGGTATTGAAGAGGTTTCTTTTCTTCACTCCCCTGCGGGTTTGTCTTGTCTTTCTGATCTCCTCTACTTGTCTGTTGATGTTTGGAAGTGAATCTCGTATTTTCAAGCTCTAAGTTTTGAGATGTTTAGTATTTTGCTCGGTGGAAGCTTGTTTACAGTTTGGATTTGTTAAATAAAAGACTTTGTTTGGAGCATCTACTGTCATGCTTTGTATCCACACAACAAACCCTGACACTTCTGATGTACTCTCTCTCTCTCTCTCTCTCCTCTGCACATGTCCAAACCATCTCAATCTGACCTCTCTGACTTTAAAACCTCTAACATGTGCTGTTCCTCTGATCTACTCATTTCTTGTTAGTCTCATGCCAATTAAAATATGTACAGAAGTTTGGTAATTAGTTATTAACAATGCACATGTCCATATAGGTAACATCTAGAGACCCTTTTTTAACCCTTTTTAATTTATTCTTTAATCTTTTTCTTGAATCCACATGAAAAACATGGAGTTCCATTTCTTTTAATTGGACCGTTGAAAAGCTCCTTCTCATCGTCCTCATTCATTTTACTGGTTAATGTTGGTTCAACTGAAACAAAATAATTATAAAGACTATCTGTGATTTTATTTAAATGATCTACTTTTGATTCGTTTTGGTTCCAAAAAGAACTTGAAATTCCATTTGTTTGTATTTGTTTCTGATTAGATGTTTTATTGTATCCCATGTTTTTTGTTTATTGGTTTTACTGGTCATTTCAGCATAAAAAGTAGAAAGAAATCTTAGAAGTAAAGAAGAAGTAGAAGTAAACTTCTTATGAAAAATCTGATTGAATAACAAAAAACCCTTCAGAGAAACATTCATTAAATCAGATTTATTTTCAGTAAACATTCATCACACTGATCATGAAGGAAAACATTTAGGACAGCGGCCCCCATTACATCCACCCTGATAGACCAGTAGATCTCTGAGAAAAATAATAAACTGAAACTGCTGATGAAACAGATTCCTTCTTCATGGAGCTTCAGGAGAAACCATCAGACTGTTTGATTCACAGGACAGATGATCAGAGGACGAGAGTTTTTACCTCTATGATTCAGATGAGGACTAAAGAATGGATAGAGTTCCTCAGTGAAGCAGCAGCCGGTGAAGGAGTAGATCAGAACTGAAGCATCTACATCATAAAAGGAGACCAGACCCTCCTCATAATCCACAAACACCCCCACCTTCTCAGGAGCAGACTGGAGACGCAGACATAATGGATGTCCAATTAAAGCTCCATTCTCATCTCCATTTCTTAACCAAACAGCCCAGAAACCGTTCTGAGGATTCAGTGTGATCGCTCCCTTCCTGTTGATGGACCTTCTGGCCACTCCTAAATCCCACTCAGTTTTTCCTTTAACCTGAACCTCAAAGTAAAATCTGCCTGAAGAGAAACTCTGACTTCCTAAAACATTAACACAGTAAGAAAATCTCTCTGGATTATCTGGAAGCTTCTTCTTCACATCACCAGTATGAACTTGTTTTCCATCATCAGACAGGATGAGGTAAGGAAGAGCTGTTTTAGGATCCAGAGTAACATCTACTGCAAACCGCTGGACCTTCTTGATCTTCTCAGCAACCAGCTTCTTCCTCTCCTTCCTGATGGTCTCCTCCAGCTGAGACACAGCTCTCACCACCGTCCCCTCATATGATGGTGGATGAACTCTAACCTGTGTCCAGTCTTTGGTAGGTGGAGCAGCTTTCAGGGAGGAGAAGCTTTGGAGGAGGTGGAGGTGGTCTTCAGAGCGTGAGAGCTGCTCCACCTCAGAGCTCCTCTTCATCAGCTCAGAGATCTCCTGTTCCAGATCTTTGATGAGGTCTTCAGCTTGTTTCTCTGTAGCTTTCTGTTTGTCTTGGATCTCCTTGATGAGCTGGTCCAGGTCTCTCTGAGCAGCCTCCATCAGAGCTGTGAAGACCTGAACACCTTCTGCTGTCTCTCTGTCTGCAGCATCTTTACTGATCTTCACCGACTCTTTGAGCTCCTTAATCTTCAGTCGTCTCTTCTGGATCATCTGCTGAATGTCAGCCTCGGTCTTCCCCAGCTCTGCCTTCTTGCCTTCGCATTCTTCTTTCAGAGGAACAAACTCATGACTCTTGTGGTCTAAAACAGCACAGAGCGAGCAGACACAGGCCTGGTCGGTCTTACAGAACAGCTCCAGATGTTTATCGTGCTTCCTACACATCCTGTCCTCCATGTTCTCCACAGGCTCCATCAGCTGATGTCTCCTCAACCTTGAACATGTCAGATGAGGCTCCAGGTGAGTGTGACAGTAGGAGGTCAGACACACCAGGCAGGACTTCAGGGCCTTCAGTTTGGTTCCTGTGCAGACGTCACAGGGAACTTCTCCCGGTCTGGCAGCTTGTTGCTCTGAGCTGCTGCTGCTGGCTTCCTGCTGAGCTTCATGTTTGAACTGAGAAACCATTTCAGAGAGTAAAGTGTTGACCTTCAGCTGAGGTTTGGTGGGAAACTCCTTTTCACACAAGGGACAATCATACAGAAGCTTCTCCTGCCAGTGCTGAGTGGTGCAGGCTTTACAGAAGTTATGTCCACACGGTGTGGTGACTGGATCATTGAACATCTCCAGACAGATGGAGCACAGGAACTGGTCCTCAGATCTCTGGTGGCTTCCAGCAGACATGTCTGACCTGGGAGGAGGCAGAAAAACAGCATTTAGAAGGAAGATCATGAGGGCAGCTTAGACATGGCCATGAGTCATCGCCATGAGTGTTTATCAATTTTTTTTTTGCCACAAAGATTTTAAAATCATCACAAACAATTTTCAGACTAATAGCTTTTAATCTCACAGGAAGTGAAGTCCAAATAATCAGTGGGATTAAATTTACGATTTGTTGGGGTGTTTGTTTAAATTGATGGTTTTTCCATCTTTGCAGCTACTTTTTGTTACATTTCAGGCTGCATGCTCTGTCTGAATTAACTTTAAAGACATGAAACCATACTTCTGATCTTTTTACACTACTTCACTGTTCTACCATTCTCATGTTTGTCAGTAATTTGTCAGCAGAAGAAAACCTGCTTCGTTATTAACACACACTATTTGCAGCCCGTAGTAATATAATAATATATTATGATGATATTACAACATAACAGGAGACGGATGCTTTTTGATGAACTTGAAACATAATTGAAACATAATTTAAACATTTTTTAATTCTACTAGTTTGTTAAATTTAAGTATTTTATCTTTTAAGATCAGAGCATTAAGTATGATCTAAAACTCCAGCGTTAGCAACAATTATGTTATTCTCTAATCGAATAATTTGCAGAGTTGATTTTTTTTTTTTTAAATTAGAACCCTGTATTTCAGCACAGTAGTTTAGAAGTGGTAAAATTAGAGAATTGTACAGGATGAATTAAAGTTTTTGTTGAGAAAATATTTTGATTTGCGCTGAACTTTGTGCATTTCATAAATAAATAAATTAATGAATAAATAAGTAATAAATATCAAAGTAAGTTTAAATCCACAGATATGTGTTTATTGTGAGTCAGACATGACTACTAATTTTATGTTGTAAAAATGTACACACTTAATTTTTAGATTGAGATAGCAGTAGTTTTATTAAAACTCTTTTGTGTTGATAGAATAAGCTTGGTTTGATAAGTTTTGAGGTTGTGCTGGAAAACAGTCTCGGTGGAAGACAAAGTCGACTGATTTCTTTACAAGTTTATTGTATAGATCAAATGTGCATATGTAAAGACCTGGAGAGATCTCTCCCTACGAATCTGGCCATACAACCTTGATGCATTGCTGTACTGAAGGTTTACCATCCCCCTATATAAGTTCAGAGTAATCTCAGCCTTGAAGTAACCCAGCATAACCCAGCAGACCACAGGATCATTGATACACCATGATGAGAGACTAAACTGTTCAGATTTTAACGATCAACTACTAATGTTTGTTAAATACTGCTGTTTAATATAACATTTCCATTACAAAGATAATGCCTTTTTTACTATCTGTAGATTACTTGATTTCCAAAAAAACAAAAAAAAAATTACATGAGAGGAGGTGCTTACATAGACGATGTTTGGAATCTAAGCTGTAGATTGCCTGTAGACTGGCTAACTGATGTTAAACTGATGTTTTAATCCTATACGGAACATAAATTAATTAAAAATAATAATATTTAACTTTGTGACCTTCACTCATCAGACAGGCAGAGAAAGAAGTTTTGACAAACTAAATAATATTAGTAGAGAAAAGGAGGATTGCAATTCAGGAAGCCTGAAGGCCACAGAACAATCAGCAGATAATGTCATTTTTAGGGCTTTGTGACCTCTGCAGAGTACTCCTACCCAGACTATGCACAAGTACTGTAGCCACTTCAAGAAGTAATATTTGGCAGGGACTTACAGTTAAGAGTTAAGATAACGTGGGATCCACAGGCAGACCAGGCTTTTCTGTTATTAAATCAGCTACAAAAGATAATTTGGGAAGCATTATGGAACAGAACTAATTGGACTTAAAACTGTTAAGTACTATTTGCAGACCTTCATGCATCACTGAGAGCTTGTCTACATTAAATCTCGCAGCAGACGCCTACTGGGGAGAGTGGAAACTCCGTTCCCACTAAAGGAAGTGATGGGAACGGAGACAACTAACATCTAGTGTTGTTCGTTCTTTTTATATCTATTTATATTTTTGCCTGTATCTTTAGGAGGCCTATGGTTTAATATGCTGGGAGCAGATACGGAGGAGTCTATCCTACCATCCACACACCAGCAAGCTGTAATACAACACGAACACCATGAGGGTGATAATCAATGGTTGAAACTAGCACACTATACGGCCAACATTACAAATATTACTACACCATGTTGGGTACATATCGGAGGACATTACGTCACAATTGGCTTATAATTTGGAACTTAAGGCTGTGGTATCTATGGCAAACCAGCACAGAGTTCCCCTGGATGCTTATATGCAGAACAGGGGGTATGTGTGCTGCAGTCTGAAACGATCATTGCTGTACATATATCCCGAGTCTAGAAGTAATGGGACTGCGATTAGAAATTTGAAACACTTTTTGGCCTCACAAGGAGACAATAATCCACAAAGGACAAGGCTCAGTTGGCTTAACTCTGGGAGCTGGACTATGGTACTCCAAAGGATTTGTATCCTTATTGCTTGCTTTTTGTTACTATGTTTGATTGTTTTTGGATGTGATTTGCCATGTGTGATGAAGTTGATTTCCAGATCCGTGTTGAGGCTGTCCGCTGGCATGTTCGTACAGAGATCTGTGTCAATACATAGCATGCGTGTGTTACACTATGATGAGTGTAACACACTTGCAAAACTCAAGAAAATCAAATCAGTCTGAGGCCATGTCCACACGTAGCCTGGTATTTTTGAAAATGTATTTTTGTTGTCATTCGTTTCAGAAAAACCCTCGCTTACACACTTAACTGTTTTCAATATAACCACATCCACACAAACCCTAATAAAAACGCTTCTGAGTGTGATTTTAAACACCAAGTACTCTCTTTCCTGTCTCCCTGATCACACTAGCTGTAGTTGTCCAGTCCTCTGGAAGCTTCTCCTGCCCACCAAGAGCCTGTCTCAACTCCTTTATAAAGTTCAAGCAGCAGTCTTCCTTTTTCAGCTTCCACCATTTAGTCTACTGCACTCTCTTTGTCTTCTTAAACTTCCTCACTACCAGGGTCATCTTACACACCACCATCCTGTGCTGTTTGACTACACTGTCTCCTGCTACAACTTTGCAGTCACTGATCTCTTTCAGATTACACTGCCTACACGAAATGTAATCTACCTGTGTACCCCTTCCTCCACTCTTGTAAGTCACCCTGTGTTCCAGTCTTTTCATGAAGAAAGTATTCACTACAACCATTCCAATTATTTTGCAAAGTCGATCACCATCTGACCTTCTGTATTCCTGTTCTGTATACCAAACCTGCCCATCACCTCCTCATCATATCTGTTTCCTGCACCAACGTGGCCATTAAAGTCTGCTCCAATAATAACTCTCTCACTTCTAGGGATGCTCTGAATCACCTCATTAAGGTCTGACCAGAATTTATCTTTCTCCTCAATGTCACATCCTACTTGTGGAGCATACCCACAAACAACGTTTAACATCACCCTCTCCATTTCTAGTCTTTTTACCTCCAGAACATTCCCAACAAACTCTTCCTTCACTATAACTCCTTCACCATTCCTCTTCCTATCGACACCTTGATAGAACAACTGGAACCTCACTCCTAGATTTCTAGCCTTGTTGCCTTTAGATCTAGTCTCCTGGACACACAGGATGTTTACTTTCCTTCTCTGCATCATGTCAACTAATTCTTTACCTTTACCTGTTATAGTCCCAACTTTCAAAGTTTCTACCAAAAGTCCTTGACTCTTGAGGTTTCTCTTCTATTCCTTTTGAAGTACGCGTCTCCCTCCTCTTCGTCTTTGACCACCAGTAGTCCAATTTCCACCGTCATCATGTTGGTCAACAGCACCGATGGCGGTCGATGTTAACCCGGGCCACGACTGATCCGGTATGGTTTTGCTCAAACTGACTTGCATAATTTGTTTTTGGCATAGTTTTACTTTGGATGCCCTTCCTGACACAACCTCTGTGATTATATGGGGTAATGCCCATGGCACAACCATTTAAATGGTTTGCAGTTAAATGTTTCACTGAGGAGTACAACATCTAAACGTGCAATTAAATAAAATGGTAAATGGACTCTACTTATAAAGCGCCTTTCCACCTGCGTAGGTACTCAAAGCGCTCTACAGTGAAGCTCACATTCACCCATTCACACACACATTCATACCTAATGTTGGGACCTGCCATGTAAGGTGCAAGCCACCATCAAGAGAAATTGGTTGTTCTGGAGGGGTTGGTTAAATATAAGCAGTAAAATAAGTTAAAATGATTTAACAAATTAAATTGGCTTCATCCACAAATCAAACGTCTGCTTCTTCTTGTTTCTTGGATTGGAATGATGTCATTTGGAATGGTTGTGTGAGAAAGACAAAGTGACATCACACAAGATCAAAGTCAAACGTGGCCACGCCCTCTTGTTTTGTTTTAAACCTAAAGAGCACATGGTGAAATGGTTGTCATGACGACATGAGCTGTAAAGTTTACACCTCCATGATGTGGAACAGCTTTTTTATGTAAACATTAAATTACTCGTTGTTTTTTTTTTTGTGTTTTCTTGTTTGTAACATATTTTTAAAAAGACAGAAACTTTATTCTGAGCTTGTAAACACTGTAAATGAAGAAAAGTAGCAATAAATTCACATTTAAACCATCTTATTAAACTGAATTGATACAAAAAAAGCTTAGAGATCACAGATGAAAACCTTCACAATAAAAGTAAATTAAAGCCAAAGGATTGTTTTCTGAGTTAAAGTAGCTGTCAGCTACCTCAGGACTCCCACAGGCCAAGAAGGCCGGGTAAGACTCCTCCTTCACTTTGATGGCATCGCTCATCGCACGTCGGACATTGTCCACCAGCAGGTTTGATGTTACCGCCACGACAGGCACCGATGACTTTGCGTCGACAGCACAAACTTGCTGCCTCATTGTTATGACTGGCTCAAGGCATTACCCAAGATCATAGAGACACCATCCACTGGTAAAGCTGGACGCACCCCAACACAAACTTCCCCCTGAAAGAAATCACAAGACAGAATCACCTTGTGTCGTGGTACATTTAAAACATTAAGGCCCATTCCCACAACAGGAATAGAGGAGCCAACTGAAGTCTGCTCAGAAAAAGGAAGCGCTGAGGCTACAATAAATGAATCAACTGCTCCAGTGTCACGCAAAATTTTGACGCGCACACGTTCATCACCCTCCACAAGAGAAACATAGCCCTCTGTAATGAACGGCAGAAAAGATTTTAACTCCGGTGCAACCTCACACACCCCAGACACAGTAGTACTCACGACAGAACCAGTACACAATGCAGGTTTACGTTCAGGAGAAATCCGCCTAGCTTGAGGTTTTAATTTACAACAGTCTCTTTTCCAGTGTCCTCGCTTATGACAGTAATTACAAATTTTATCTAAATCGCGCAATTGTTTTCCACTTTTATTCTCTGTATCAGGCCACTTCTTCGACTCATAATGAAAAGATCCATTACGCGCACTATTACTCATAGAATGTGTCAGAAAAAAGTCGTCTGCGAGCGCAGCGGCTTCAGCAACAGTTTTAACTCCACGCTCACCAACGTACACAGAAATATTGTCAGAAATCGAATTTTTGAACTGCTCCAACAAAATAAGTTCTTTTAAGTCATCCAATGTTTTAACGCCTGCAGAAGAACACCAACTCTCAAAATGTGTTACCAAATCACGCATAAACTCCAAATGTGATCTATCTCCACGTCTCCAACTCCGAAAACGCTGTCTATATGCTTCAGGAACAAGCTCATAAACTTTCAACACAGCACCTTTAACATCTGAATACCTAGCGCTGTCAACATCATGCAACGCTGAAAACGCCTGTTGCGCTTTACCAGTTAACACACACTGCAACATCAAAATACTAGTCTGCTCAGACCAACCTCGAGCATCCGCTAAACGTTCAAACAAACAGAAAAAGGTCTCTGGATCTCTCTCATTAAACTTAGGAACAAGCTTTAAATCATTAAGCTCATCTCTACTCACATGCGCTCCTGACGCACGCTCATTACCAGACGAATCAAGCCTACCTTCTCTGATCAACGCTAGCCTTTGACTTTCAATTTCAAGTTTTGCCATTTCTACCTGATGTTTCATTAACTCCAATTCTTTTTGTTGCTCAAAAGTTAAACCAGTGGCACTTGATACAAACGCTGAGGCCACACCAACAGGTTGCGCTACCTGCTTCAAAACGCCCAACTCAAATAATCTAACTTTCAAATTATCTTTAACAATACTCTTAATTCTTTTCGTATCACCGATATCAACTTTAAAATGCTCTGCAATCATAATCAACTGCTTCTTAGTGCAGTGGTCCAAACCTTGTTCACACGGTGATTCAACAAAATCCTCCACTAACTCATCCATGGCTACAAACAAACAAGACTAAGTGAAAGTGATAGCGTAGCAATGTACACAAAAAGAAGATCAGAAATCCCGCTATCTACCTAACCAAAAAAAATCTTACAAACTCACCCCTAGTCTTCGGGAAGCGTGGCGATGGGTTCTTATGCGCCAAATACCGCTGGCACGGGAGAACAACCAGCACGCTGGCGATTCCCCGTAACCACGGCGCGCTCCCGAGCCGACGTAGGGAGAGGGGAAGAGGGAAGCTTCGACCCGCTCTTAACTTCCACACTAAAAGTTTAAACCGCAGTGAATCCCCTAATGAGAAACACCGCCAAACCTACAAGGGATTTCCCACCTCTTAGCGCTAGTGCACATTACAAGTCATACACTTACCTTCTTGTCCAGATAACAGCCGCAGCTGACAAACGCCATGGAGAGACAAAAACTCCCACCTCGCTCCAAACACGCACCAACACGGGTACGAGACAAACCTCCTGAGTCTCCCAAAGAGCGCAACTCTAATCCAAATAAGGATATTGACGTCACGGGAGATACCCCGAATTACACGCCCATCAGACGCACGCACAACTTCAGTCACAAGATCCTGAATACTCACAAGGAACAGCTGTGCCAAATGCGTAAAACGCTCAACCAAAACCGGCTTTTTAACCAAAACACGGAAAATACAAACAAAATCCACTAAACCAAGGCAAACGCGGATTCTAAACATCCCGGACGAGCCCCCATTTTGTTATGACTGGCTCAAGGCCATAACAAAAAGGGAGACCACAACGGAGGTAAGGTGCGCAAAAGTAAGTATTTATTAAACAAAGATAAGTAATATTAACAAAAAATAAGAGTATGAGGTGTGAGTATGGGAAGATCAGTGGCGTAGGTGGTGTTGTGTGAGTGAAGAGCAGGTGTATGGGTGCGATATGAATGTGGTGCGTAAAAGAAAAGACAAACTCAAATGTGCATGGGCGAAGGCGAAGGAGCAGGAGCAGGAGCAGGAGCAAGAGCAACCAGCACGGGAGTGCGAGGAGGAGAGAGCAGAGGAGCCGACCCCGAGAAGGCACATGTTGGTGCCTTATATAGTAGCTCCAATCAGGCAAGCAGAACCAGGAACACCTGTGCACAAATAGGAGCGGCAGAGGGAAACCACAACAAGATGCCCCCTTATGGCCAGGGCCGTAACACTCATAAATAGAGTTGCAGAACAGAGACGAGTCTGAGTCAATGTCACCCACCTCCTTCGGTATGTGCCAGAAGCTCTGCTGGAGTTGTGAGTTGAAATACTCACTGGTGGAAGGATCTAACATACGTTCCCAGCAGAACCACATTTATCGTTTAGGCCTACCTTGTTTGCTTCGTTTCTCCACGATCTAAACCAACCCAGAACCAGATGGTGTTTAGGTGACAGCTCCACCCATTTCTTTACCTTAGTGTGCAAGACATGCGGACTCGAGTTCAATGAAACAACCGTGAAGTGGATCATAGAACTACAGCCTAGAGTGTCCTGGTGCCACATGTGCATGTGGAAACTCTTATACATGGACATGTTTTGCTACTGACAGTCTGTAACCAGTGATAAGTCTGTGATAAACTACTTAAACTAATGTGTATTTAATTTGATCCTTTATATGTTTATGAAGCTTCTGAAGCTTTTGAGTCTTGTTCAGTTTAAAGTTAAACTTTTCTTTCATCAGATTAAAACTTCTTTCATTTTTTGCAGCAACTGAAAAACTTTATATAAAAAATCTGGATAAAACAAACAAAAAAAACTTGTGAGAAACATTCATAAAATCAGATTTATTTTCAGTAAACATTCATCACACTGATCATGAAGGAAAACATTTAGGACAGCGGCCCCCATTACATCCACCCTGATAGACCAGTAGATCTCTGAGAAAAATAATACATGTCACCTTAAAATCTGTCCTCAGTCAGAATATTTAATCATTTTATTTACAGACAGACAGAGACATCCACTGTAACCATAGCAACCAAAGATCACGTGGAGTTAAAGAGGAGGTTACATGCAAAAGGATCTTTTTGAGGTTTCAGCTGAGTTTTAACAACCTTCTAAAGCTTTGCAGAAGAACTGACAGACTATCGGTCAGAAGGTGAGGAGAGATCCTCTCCCAGGATGGACAGATAGAATGTACCTAAGACTGGGATTACAGATGAGATCGTCTACAGAGAAACATGGAGACAGACAGAAGAAACTACAGAATAATCCACATGGAAACAGAACTGGTGACTTGTTACTGAAGACATTTCCAACCTCATCAGTCCACCAGTAGAACTTCACCTACAGACTCTCTCAGACTGAAACTGCTGATGAAACAGATTCCTTCTTCATGGAGCTTCAGGAGAAACCATCAGACTGTTTGATTAACAGGACAGATGATTAGGGGACAACAGTTTTTACGTCTGTGGCATAGACCTGGACTAAAGAATGGGTAGAGTTCCTCAGTAAAGCAGCAGCCAATGAAGGAGTAGATCAGAGCTGCAGCATTAACATCATAAAAGGAGACCAGACCCTCCTCATAATCCACAAACACCCCCACCTTCTCAGGAGCAGACTGGAGATGGAGACGTACTGAAGGACCAGCACAAGCTTTGTACTCTTTTTCATTTCTCAGAGCTACAGTCCAGAAACCGTTCTGAGGAGTCAGTGAGATTGGTCCCTTCCTATTGACAGACCTTCTGGCCACTCCTAAATCCCAGTCAGTTTTTCCTTTAACCTGAACCTCAAAGTAAAATCTGCCTGAAGAGAAACTCTGACTTCCTAAAAGACTGACACATTGAAAAAATCTTTCTGGATTATTTGGAAGCTTCTTCTTCACATCACCATGATGAACTTGTTTTCCATCATCAGACAGGACGAGGTAAGGATGAGCTGTTTTAGGATCCAGAGTAACATCTATTGCAAACTGCTGGACCTTCTTTATCTTCTCAGCAACCAGCTTCTTCCTCTCCTTCCTGATGGTCTCCTCCAGCTGAGACACA
The DNA here is from genome assembly GCA_902685375.1 of Neostethus bicornis. NCBI lineage: Eukaryota > Metazoa > Chordata > Actinopteri > Atheriniformes > Phallostethidae > Neostethus > Neostethus bicornis. The sequence goes on from LR738548.1 coordinate 1,337,691, forward strand.
GCTCTCACCACCGTCCCCTCATATGATGGTTGATAAACTCTGACCTGTGTCCAGTCCTTGGTGGGTGGAGCAGCTTTCAGGGAGGAGAAGCTTTGGAGGAGGTGGAGGTGGTCTTCAGAGTGTGAGAGCTGCTCCACCTCAGAGCTCCTCTTCATCAGCTCAGAGATCTCCTGTTCCAGATCTTTGATGAGGTCTTCAGCTTGTTTCTCTGTAGCTTTCTGTTTGTCTTGGATCTCCTTGATGAGCTGGTCCAGGTCTCTCTGAGCAGCCTCCATCAGAGCGGTGAAGACCTGAACACCTTCTGCTGTCTCTCTGTCTGCAGCATCTTTACTGATCTTCACCGACTCTTTGAGCTCCTGAATCTTCAGTCGTCTCTTCTGGATCATCTGCTGAATGTCAGCCTCGGTCTTCCCCAGCTCTGCCTTCTTTCCTTCACATTCTTCTCTCAGAGGAACAAATTGATGACTCTTGTGGTCTAAAACAGAACAGGGCCAGCAGATACAGGTCTGGTCGGTCTTACAGAACAGCTCCAGAGGTTTATCATGCTTCGTACACATCCTGTTCTCCATGTTTTCCACAGCATCCATCAGCTGATGTCTTCTAAGCCCTGAAAGTCTCAGATGAGGCTCCAGGTGAGTTTGACAGTAGGAGGTCAGACACACCAGGCAGGACTTCAGGGCCTTCAGTTTGGTTCCTGTGCAGACGTCACAGGGAACTTCTCCTGGTCTGGCAGCTTGTTGCTCTGAGCTGCCGCTGCTGGCTTCCTCCTGAGCTTCATGTCTGAACTTAGAAACCATTTCAGAAAGTAAAGTGTTGACCTTCAGCTGAGGTTTGGTGGGAAACGTCTCTTTACACAAGGGACAATCATACAGAAACTTCTCCTGCCAGTGCTGAGTGATGCAGGCTTTACAGAAGTTGTGTCCACACGGTGTGCTGACTGGATCATTGAAGATCTCCAGACAGATGGAGCACAGGAACTGGTCCTCAGATCTCTGGTGGCTTCCAGCAGACATGTTTGACCTGGAAGAAGTCAGAAAAACACCCTTTAGAAAGTAATTAATGGATCTTCTACTTCTTATAGACACCGATATACAGAAGCAATTTCCTCAAAGTTCTTCTTTTCAATTCTTACCGACACCTCCCACACACACACACACATACACACACACACATTCCCATGTATGCATATGATAGTAGCAATGTAGCATCATGGACATCCTGAAATTGTCCTGTTAAGTAATTGTGTGTGTTTTCTTTTTCATCTTTTTTGTCCACTTTGGGTCTTTTAGACGGGTTTACAGGCAGTACGGTTAGCAGTAAGCAGGTAAGAGAAATGCTAGCAGTAACAGCAGAACTTCCTGCTGTCCAAACCAAGGCAACAACTGACACGCAATACTCTTAGAGGTGACCATCCCAATGACAAGCTGAAGAAAATGGTGGACTCAGCTGGTGGAGTCATAAATACCAATCTGCAGAACCAAGTTAAATAGCTCACTAACTAAGTGGAGGAAACGTCTGAGAAATGTGTGGACCTAGAGGGCTGCTCCATAAGACAGAATGTAAGGATTGTTGGTGTGAAAGAAGGCAAGGAACATGGGCAGTGACTGAGTGTTCTGAAGGCTTAATCTGTTTAGACACCATGCCACTGCTGGACTGTGCCCCACAATGCTCTAAGAGTGCCCTCCAGAGATGACCAGCTGCCAAAACCCCTGATATAAGATCTACCTTTTAAGTCATCCTGAATTTGACTTGAAGAGCTGGACTTTGGGCCATAGCAGTGATGGAAAAGGAATATCCTCGACATGCCTCGTTTCTTCCGTTCACGGCAGAGCTATAAAAACTCTTCTCTTATATCTCTTTTGTACTTTAGGAGGTCCCAGATTCTCCTCCTCCTGAGCCTACGTCTGAAGAACTACTAGATACTTCTCTGTCTGAGCCTCGGTCCATCCGTCGAGGCCAACTTACAACTGGATCTCCTCCTGCTTCAATAGACTCCTTGGACACCCTTGTGTTGCCCCATGCCCTTCCTTCACCCGTATGTTTGGGGCCTTTAGGGCGTCTGGAGCCATCCCTTATTGAGGAAGGCACTATCGGGGATCGTCCCTCCTCTCCTAGCTTCCGGGCCCAATCCTTCCTGTCGTATTAACTCCACTTAGTTCTCATTGTTTTTTTCTGCCAAACCTGCCTCTTGTTTGTCCCCAGTCTTTGTAAGTTCTACTTTCCCTTACTACTTTTTTGGACAGTCTCTGTCTTTGTGTGGAACCTTGTTATAAAAACCCAAATATTTCCTCGCCATCGTTGCAACCTTCTGGTCTCTAGCCAGACTACCTCATCTCCAAACCCCGCTTCCCTTCCATAAACCAGCTTGAACTGTAATCTGCATTTGGGTCCTTCTTCCTGCACCAACCCTGAAAAAACACATTAAGAACAAATAAACTACACTAAAACACAACAAAGTGTTTTGACATCATCTATCTGTAAAATCAGAAAAATGATTTGGTCAAGCTGGTAACCTAACAAGGACAAAAGGTTTTCCTCTGCTTACAAACCACCAGCTTAGGACTTAAGTTGTTTCATATAAAATCACAAATACTGAGATTATAAAAATTAATATTTAGTATGTTGTTAATCTCACTGAAATTTCCTAAACTAAAAATTTAGTGACGGACCGTCTATTCCACACGTAGACCGTCGGTAGTTCTTCATCTGAATCAAACACCCCTCAAAAACAATTTCACAGTTATAAACCATCTCACTATGCTGAGGTAATGCAGTAAAAAATATATATACAAAAAGTTTTACTTAATTATATTTTTTTCTAAATCTATGACACAGAAACATCATTAAACTTGTGTTTTTTTTTTTTTTTTATCGGAACCTCATACATTTTATTATTATTTAGGAAAACATTTTACTCACCGAACACTCTGACTGTCTGGAGATGAAACACTTTGTTCTCTCTGCTCGCTGAAGGACTCATTCTGTGTTTGATCTTGAAAAGAAAACATTGGATGGTTTTTAAAAAGTTAGAAAAGAGTTGATGTTTTTTTTTAATTCAAGTTTTGATAAACTTTTATCTATAAAGTCATGTTTAACTCTAAGATTGATCTACTTACTGTCTGGTGAATGGTTTTCACCAAATAACGAGAATTCTTTTTCTTTAAGATCATCGGTCTGACCTAAAAAATAAAAAACATAGAATAAATAATTAATAAAAATACTTTCTCTTCAAGTAAAATTTGTTTTAAACTCACAAAACTTTTGTGTTAAACTTTCTGTTGTTTTCTCAGACGTCTCGTCTCTCACATGTTCTCCATTATTTTCTCTTATTATTTGGTCAATGCGAGTTAGCAGCTCTGGACGTTCAAGGTTCTCCTGCTTCAAATACCTGTATTTACATTTTCTGATCATCTCCTTTAACGGAGGATTTTCCATCAGAGCTGAACTTTGCTTTTTGGGATTTAAAATCAGAAGGAGTGAATGATTGAATGATTGGTCAGTAAAACTCTGGAGGAGCCTGCAGAGGTCATCTTTCTGTTTCTCTGTGAAATCTTCAGGCTGCACCAGCAGCAGGAAGACATGAGGTCCAGGATCTGAGACCTTCATACAGTCTTTTAGAAACTCTGATGAAGGAAACTGTAGGTCTGGAGAATTGATGATGGATAATTGATCATTTTCCACTTTTTTCTTAACTCTTAAAAAAGACTGATGATCTTTGTTAAAAGCATCAAATCCCAGTATGAAGCTTCCCACTGAACTCCTGTCAGACCAGTTTCCTCCCAGAAGAAGAATCCTCTGCTCCGACACTGAAAGAAAATAAAAGATAAAAACAAAATGAATAAAAGAGGAAACTTTCCCTTTCCTTTCTTTTGATTTTAATTATCATTGTATGCAGAAGATCAGACGTACGAGTACATAGTATTTTTATGTTGTTGTGATTTTAGTTCTTTGGCATCTTTAAAACATATTTCCACCAACTGTACCAGGCAAGGGCTAAGCTAGCTACAGAGCCACCTATTTTTTATCAGTTTGTTTAGTCTGTTGGCATCCTTTTTTTTTTAATACCAGCTCCTCAGGCGACCACAGCAACGAACAGCACACTCTCCATGATGGACAGGTAAAACATGGAGAGCATATCTGTTGGAGCTAAACTTGCTTGTACTGTGTTCTGTTACTGTCAAAGACTCCCTGATGTATGCTAGAATGAACGAATCAAGCAAAATGAATTATATGGATGATGACGATTAGTAACTAATAAGAAAATACAGAGAGATGGCATTACTGGCATTTTTAACTAAACAGAAATATCTAAACAAACTCAGAATGTTAATGAATTCACTAAATGATGTGAAAAGTTTACAACAAAGTCCACATGAGACCTTAAGCTTATTTTTTCATGAAAAGTCTCTTTTCATTTACAAAATTTCAGAGAAACTTACTGTCAGGAGGTATGACCTTGCTGTTTCTGCGTTTTAAACATTTTTCACCTGGTGAGACAAAAAAGTTCATTAGCTAATAAACTACCATAAGTTTTTATTCTTCTTGTACATTTAGATGTTGTACTGCTCTGTGAGGCATGTATTTGTCTAACATACAAATGTTTGTGCAGCGAGAATTAGCCCAGATAAACGCAGAGGTTGGGTCAGGAAGGGGATCCGACATTAAACTGCACTTAGACTATCATGCAAGTTAGCAACAAAACTACCATTCCGGATCAATTGTGAATAACGCCCACCATCGCTGCTGTTGATCAACAACAACCGGTAGAAGAGGAAGAGGATAAAGACGTGTACGTCGAATGAGAGAAAAGGGAAGCATCTGGATTCTAAGACTTAGGGTAGGAACTTTGAATGTTGGGACTAACTCTCTAAAGGTAGAGAGTTGGTTGACATGATGTAGAGAAGGAAAATAGACATCCTGTGTGTCCAGAATCAGAATTAAAAAGACTTTTATTACCATGGTCAATGAACAAGATTCAGAGACTAGGAACTTGCTGAGGTACTAATGTGCAAATAATAATAATCATAGTAATAAAAATAATGAAAATATAAAATGTAAACTAGGATAAAAATGAACAAAACTAAGAGTGCTCCGAACAAAAATGTGAACTGTAGTGCAATAACAGAGTATAACAGATAAAGAGAGTGAAGTGACTTTCCATCTAGTCCAAGAGACTGGATGGAAAGGCAGCAAGGCTAGAAGTCTAGGAGTGGGGTTCAAATTGTTCTATCATGGTCGATATTATCGTCGATAGGAAGAGGAATGGTGTAGGAGTTATAGTGAAGGAAGAGTTTGTTGGGAATGTTCTGGAGATTAAAAAGAAGGTCAGACAGAGTGATGAGCCTCAAACTAGAAATTGATTGTGTGATGTTAAACTTTGTTAGTGGGCATACTCCACAGGTGGGATTTAAAAATGAGGAGAAAGAGAAATTCTGGTCAGACCTTAATGAGGTGACTGAGAGCAGCCCTAGAATAGAAACCACCCACCCCCTTTTTTTTTGTCTGCCTTGCTAGGGAAGCAGGCGCTTTTTCTGTCTCTCCTCTTCCCTGTGTCCTCTTCCAACATTGTTTTGTCTTGACTGTCGCAAAGCCTTGCGCTGTGTGGAGTCTCACTCTGCAAAAATCTATCAACATGGATCGGATCAGTTGGGCTTTCAGAGCGACTGATTACATTTTTTTGATCCGAAGGATGCCTAGAGGGAAGCTATTGTGTCCTGATTGTATGTTCATGGCTGACTACACGAGGGACCCCTGGAATAAATGGAAAGTCATGTGTGGAAAGTCGCAACTGCTTTTTTACCCCCTGCCCCCAGCGCCCTGAATACCATCCTGTACCCCACCAACCCCTCCTCTCAACTCAACGCTTTCCTCTGCATGTGGTCCATGTTTATGTTTTGTCTGGGTATGTTTTTGATAAGTGACTGGTGTGGTTTTAAACTTGTCCAGCTGCATCGACTTGTGGCAGTGAAGCCGTATGACAAATAGGTTTAGATACTGAATCTATCTTTGCCTTCCTTTTGTATCTCCATCTCTTCTACAAGGGTAGCGCCATTGTTTGGCTGCATCATCAATTCTTGCAGTTTTCTGTTTGTGGGACTGATAGAGGATTTCTTGATTCTTGATAGAAGTGAGAGAGTTGTTATTGGAGCAGACTTCAAAGGCCACGTTGGTGCAGGAAAAAGAGATGATGAGAAGGTGACAGGCAGGTTTGGTATCCAGAACAGGAATGCAGAAGGACAGATGGTGATCGACTTCGCAAAAAGAATTGAAATGGTTTAGTGAATACTTTCTTCAAGAAAAGGCTGGAACACAGTGACTTACAAGAGTGGGGGAATGAGTACACAGATACTGTAGATTACATTTTGTGTAGGCCAGGGGTGGGCAATTAATTTTTATCAGGGGCCGCATGAGAAGCCTGAATTGTGCCAGAGGGCCACCAACTTTCTTTCATTGTAAAATACTTCAATATTTTTAATAGCTGGTACTGATAATCAGAAGAATAAAGCACTCTGAAAATATGTATATTAGGTTATGTCAAACTGGTTAGATAAGAAAAACAAATATTGAACCAGTGCAATTTATTTTTTAACTTGTTAATCTCCACAAACAATAACTTGTAATGCTTTCCACCTCATGTTACCTCTTCAGTGAGAATAATCCAGTCTGTTCTGGGCTTGAACATTGAAATCTGGCAGAATGTCTGAAGTGGCTATGTGAAGGACAGCTGAGAGGTGGTCACCAGTCATAGAGGATCTGTGTTTGGATTTGTTAAACTTCATAACTGAGAATGTCTGTTCACATTCATAAATATTTAGAGCTAATACTTTGTGAAGAATAAACTTGTGATTCAACTTGCACCTTTCTAGTCCTTTGTTTGTCCTTCTGCACTATGAGATTTCACAGCTAAATGTACTAACATTTGTACACAGAACTTCATCTGCATGAAAACTGGATTAAAATAGTTACTAGAATAAAAACTCACCGGCTGCTTCCATCATGACGTCCTGCTGGTGCTTTAAAACTGCTCAGCAGAAACATGAACTGGATTTCTGACCTAATAAAAGAATTGAAAATAGTTTTACACTCAAGATGCAAACACGTTTAATGTTCCAACAAAATGCAACCAGAGTACCACACACACACAACATCACCACAACCACCACGCTGCACAAAAGCCTGCACCCAGGACCCATCGCTCCAAGACGACAGAGACCCCACGTACCCTCAAGATCACAACTGATACCACTTAACACTAGAACCACCAGAGTTCTAGAACTACTAGAGCTACCACGGTCATCAATTTGATGATTAGTGCTATTAAAATATCAGAAAAATTAAGTAAATATTCTATATAAGAAGAACATTATTACACAAAACATTAGTTATTTACAATTTACATAGATCACACTGACTCCTCCTACACCCTGCCCATGTGTCCTACACCCCAAATAGGTCGCCAGTGTGTTGTGGGGCCACACACTCAGACAACCATCTGCACACACACTCATTCCTCGAGGCAATGTCATAACAGCCAATTAACCTAATGTGCGTGTTTTTGGAAAGTTGGAGGAAACGGGGACAAACCCACACATACATAAGACAACATGCAAACCCTACACAGAAAGACCTGAGTTTTAAGCATTGCCTCCACTCTGGGGCTCAAACCCCCAACCTTCTAACTGTGAGGCCATCGTGCAGCCTCACTGTATAGTGTTATTTTTTTTCTATCGTGTATCTTTTTTAGACTTAAAGCCGGAGTTTCTAAAAATTCACTCGACTGGCATTGTAAAAAAAACAGAATCTCTAATAATTCTTCTCTCATCCACTCCTAAAAGACACACACTCTTCTGTGAACACTTCTTCATGCCAGTGATACATGTCCGTGCATGCAAAGTTTGCGCACGGCACATTTACATGATCCACTGAGTGTTAACCTTCTCTACCTATGAGCCCCCTAACCTCCACCACTCTGCCTAGACCCATACTACTGTACTCCCCCTCCAAGATAAAAACATTTCCTTCTATGTGGTGTGAAGTTTTCTCCATGACTGAGTTTATCTGATGAGTTTGGAGGGAAACTTCCTGTTTACCTGAAACTCTCAGTTTTGCTTCAAAGCCAGTAAATATGAGCAGCTGGACTCACCTGTATTGGAGTCGGTTGTAGAGAAAGAAAAGATGAACTCAGTTTATTTTCCTTCTGATAGAAACACAGAGAGTAGCTCCGACTGCAGCTCCACTCTAAAATACTTTCAGTTTTGAGTTCCAGAGAAATAAAAAGTTTTTTTTTTTTTTTTTTTTTCCAGCATTGCTCCACCTCCTCGTGCACTGGATTCACCTTTCAGGTGTGTGTCTCAGAAGGAGGGAGGATCGGTTCCAAAACACAGTTCATAGAAAAAAAAAGTTGGCGGTTGGTTTTGGCAGAACTCCCTGATGAAGCCCCACCTCCACCACCTCCACCACCCACTCCTTCAGAAACTTTGCCGCTCCCAGACTGTGAGATCTTGGCAGCCTGTTTTTATGTTGTTGTTTTTACCCTGCAGAATACTGACATAGTATCACAATGCTAAGTAACGCTGGAAAGATTTGTTCTTCCAGTCAGCACATAGAAGAATTGTTTTATTTATATTTTTAATATTTTATGTTACATCCTAAATGTGTTTGTTTTCTGTGGCTTATTTTCCTGACCTGACAGGGAACACTGAGGAGAGAGGGACAGGTAAAGCAGTGAGAAAGAAGAAAAAGAGAGGAGGATAAAGTGAGGAGATAATCTGTAGTTACAATATTCAGCATCACATCCAACCTGCTGGATCATCTGAAAAACAAAGTAACAAAAGTTTAAACCAGAGATAAAATTGAAACAAACAAAAACAACCAATTATAACAAATTAACAAATGATATATCTCTCCTTCACACAGTGAGGGTGGAGCAGCCTGCCACTGAAGCTGCTTTTTAGTGCAGACAGTGTCCTGCAGGGGGTGGGACTTGTGTACATCATTTGGTGGATGGGACACCCACCAAACAATGTAATGGTGGACCAAAATTTCTTCAAATCTGTCTGGAAGTCGTTTTCTGTGGTCTCTGATTTCCTCCCAAGCCCAGGCCTTAGCCTCAGCCACCACCAAAGCGGCGTTCCGCTTTGTCCACCTATACTTGGCAGCTACTTCAGAAGTACCGTAGGCCAAGAAGGTCCGGTACGAATCTTTCCTCAGCTTTTTTAAATTATTTTTATTTTATATACTTAGTTCATCCCGTTCCAGGAAATTTGTGTGCTGCATTACACCGCAGCAGGCTGCCATCTATGACAGTGCCAATGGTGGGAGAAAAGGGGGGTTAAGTGTCCACAGTTTAAACCGACCACAGTTTGTGAGAGCCTGGTACTGCGTGTCAGACCTGGTCACCAGCAGCACTGGTGCCCCTCAGGGGATTGTCCTGTCCCCCTTCCACTTCACCCTCTACACAGCAGACTTCAGACACAACAATGAAGGACGCCTGCTGCAGAAGTTCTCCGATGACACCGCAATAGTTGGTCTCATCAGCGACGACAATGACGCGGAATACAGAGGACTGACGCAGAACTTTGTGGACTGGTGTCAGCAAAACCACCTCCTGATCAATGCAGAGCAAACCTAGGAGCTGGTGGTGGACTTCCGCAGGCATCACTCTTCCACTCCCTCACTAGTGAAGATCCAGGGAATGAACATTGAGCAGGTGGACTCTTACAAATACCTGGGTGTTCACCTCAACAACAAACTGGACTGGACTCATAACACCGATGCTCTGTACAGGAAGGATCAGAGCAGGTTCTGCCTTCTGAGGAGACTGCAGTCCTTTGGAGTGAATGGGGCACTCCTGAAGACCTTCTACGACTCTGTGGTGGCATCAGTCATCCTGTACGGTGTGGCATCATAGAAAGGGAGAGGAAGAAGCTGGACAGATCATCAACAAGTCCAGCTTTGTCCTGGGCTGCTCCCTGGACTCAGTGCGGGAGGTGGGTGACAGAAGGGTCCTGAAGAGACTGACATTCATGCTGGACAACAAGTCCCACCCCCTGCAGGACACTCTGTCTGCACTAAAAAGCAGCTTCAGTGGCAGGCTGCTCCACTCTCACTGCGTGAAGGAGAGATTCAGGAGGTCATTCCTTCCTTCTGCTGTGAGACTCCACAATGAGCAATTTTATCCATGTGCTCTTTTTGCTATTTCTGAACAGAACTGTGTGGTAGCTCACTCACTTTGAATGCATATTTTTGTCCCAGTTCTTAGTCTATTTTGCCTTTTCTGTTTTTGTTTTGTTTGTGCATACTTGTCATGTCCTTTTTTCTCCCTGTGCATATACTGTTGCATACTGCAATTTCCCCATTGTGGGACAAATAAAGGTATTCTTAACTTAACTAAATCTCTAAAACACTTCCTTATTAATATTTATACATACACACACATACACAAAAACACGCCCTATGTTAATTGACGTGAACCGTTCCGTTCAGTCGTCTTCCGCTTATCCGGGGCCAGGTTGTGGAGGAAACAGCCTCAGATGGGAGGCTGTTTCCTCCACAGGTTCTCTCCCAGGTTCCCCTACCCCGGCTGCATCCTCCAGCTCATCTGGAAAGATCCCAAGTGGTTCCCTGGTCCAGGGTCTGCCTCTTAGTCTCCTACCGGTGGGACGTGCCCGAAACACCTCACCAGCAAGGCACTCGGGGGGCAACTAGATCCTGGTTACCATGGTGACGGTAGGAACATTGATCCTGGTTACCATGGTGGTGGTAGAAATGTAGATCCTGGTTACCATGGTGGGGGTAGGAACGTAGATCCTGGTTACCATGGTGAGGGTAGGAACGTAGATCCTGGTTACCATGGTGAGGGTAGAAATGTAGATCCTGGTTACCATGGTGAGGGTAGGAACGTAGATCCTGGTTACCATGGTGAGGGTAGGAACGTAGATCCTGGTTACCATGGTGAGGGTAGGAATGTACCGTATTTTCACGACCATAAGGTGCACATGAAAGTCTCAAATTTTCTTCAAAACGAGAGGTGTGCTCTATCATGCAGTGCGCCCTATCTGATTTGTGATTTGCGGACGTATCATAGAAACATGCGGCGGACGCAGTTGAGAACATTAAAGGGGGAAGTGTGTGTGGTGTGAGGCCTTTTAGGCCTGCTTGTTTGTTTTTTTTTCTCCCCCAAAACTCACAGGTGCTGGATGGCTTCTAACGAGAGGATTGGCTGATTGCTCCCAGCTGCACAGACTTACCGGTGGCTATAAAAGACCTGGTGTCACCCACAGTCTCTGTCAGGTCTTCAACGATTCTAGTGGTAAACTGACCACCTCTAAGCTGAGTCAAATTTTGATATCAGACTAATTTTCTTATTCTCCCCACAGGAACCTTCAGCCCTTCCTCTTGGCCATCCAGCACTGCCTGAAGCCGTTATCTCTCTGCTGTGGATTCCTTTGTTCAGCACTTAATAAACTGTTAAACCTGCATTTGGATCCTCCTCATTCCCTCTCCCACACAACAGTGTGGGCGTGGATTCCATATAAAAGAACAGGTGTGGGCTTTATGCAGAACATTGCTGTTTTAACAACACTGAAAATAGAAAAGAGACACGCTTATGAAGCTCAGTTTAAACTGATGCCAATCAGCTACGCAGAGGAACATGGGAATCGAGCCGCTGCAAGAAAATTTTAATTTCATGAGTCGATGGTTCGTAAGTGGAGGAAGCTGGAAAATGAGCCGCGAGAGGTGAAGAAGTCGCAGCTGAGTTTCCGCAGAAATATGACGAGTTGGCCAGAGTTGGAGGAAAGACTCCAGCAGCGATGGATGACCAGAGGAGACCACAGCTTCAGGAAGGGTGGAAGGCAGCGCCGGGCGAGTTAAGCCACAGTTTGCCAGTGGATTGTAGATGCTTGGGCTAATGTGTCTGCTGGCACTGTTGTCCAAGCTTTCACAAAAGCAGGCATTATTTTCGAGGAGCCGCACGGTACAAAAAGTGACTCCGACAGCGAGGAAAGTGAACCTGCTTTGTTGGATTTAATGCACCTTATACATTCCGAACCAGAGGATGAGGACTTGGATGGATTGATAATTGATTTATGACGACTGTAACTAATATTTAAATAAAGACAACCAAAAACAGTTTTGTTCCCGATCTATTTTAAAATAGCCACACTTACTGTATGTATGTGTGTGTGTGTGTTTGTGTGTTTGAGAGAGAGAGTGTGTCTGTGTGTGTGTCTCTGTGTGTGTTGTTGTTGTAAGGCAGACGGTAGAGGATATGTATATAAAACCCGCGCCCTACCATAGGGTGCGCCTGTATCTCCTTCCCCCCTCCCTAACCCCTGGCTTTCTATCTCATTCATTGTTCTCTATTGTCTGTTTATTTAGAATTACACTGCTAGTTGGTACAATACAATTCACATGTTGTCCACCTCTCTCCCTCCTCTGTGCAAAACTGAGAGTTTCAGGTAAACAGGAAGTTTCCCTCCAAACTCATCAGATAAACTCAGTCATGGAGAAAACTTCACAGGACTCTGCGTCCCTTCCCTGGGCATGGCCACACCGAGGAGACCTCAGCGCTTCATCATCCCCGCTTCATCAGGATGAAGAACATCTACTCATCCCCGTCCTGGACATCTCCGGGCTGAGGAGTCTCCGTGTTTCGATCAGGATGAAGAACATCTACTCATCCCCGTCCTGGACATCTCCGGGCTGAGGAGTCCCCCGTGTTTCCATCAGCATGAGGAACATCTACTCATCCCCGTCCAGGGCATCGCTGGGCTGAGGAGTCCCCCGTGTTTCCATCAGGATGAAGAACATCTATGGACTTGTTTAGATATTTAGCTGTAGAGTAGATTAACCTAATATTTAAACAATAATCTTTGACACATTGGTTGCTCGTCCCGGGGAGGAATCTATATTTCGTGTGGATCCCCACGAGGTTTCTTATTTTTTCCCCACTGATGGGTTTTTAGGAGTTTTTCCTCACCGAGAAGGAGAGTCTAAGTGCATAAATGTGCTAGTCTTGTTTAGTTAGCATTTGTTAGTTATTTTTCTTGCTGTGTATTTGTGTTTATACATTCCTCTTTTTCTTGTGAAGCCCATTGAGACGGAAATTCTGTGATTTTGGGTTTTATAAATAAAATTGAACAGAATTGAAATACTTTTTATTTTTGGTTAAATAGCTCTTTGATTTAAATGAAGTTCTCTAAACAGCATCTCATTGGTCAAATAAAAACCAGGTTATGATGATAAAACGGTCTTAAAAGTCATTTTAAGCCAAACTCCTTAAAGATGTTTCTGTTTCTAGATTTAATGAAAATAAAATGTATAAAGTTCTGAAAAGAAACAGACAGATTATTCAGAATTTGTTAATAAATCTTTTCAAACAAAAACAATGAACATCAGTGTTTGATTGAGACCTTTTTAATCCAGCAGAGAAGACCTTGAAGGCCCTGACAGTCCACCACTCTATTTAATAGAACTTAACCCCAACCTCGGGGTTAAGTTCGACCCCCACCTCACCTTTGACAATCATGTCACCCACATTTGCAAAACTTCCTTCTTTCACCTCCGTAACATCTCAAAACTTCGTCCATCTCTCTCCCTCCCGGCTGCTGAGAAGCTCGTCCATGCCTTTGTCTCCTCCAGGCTGGATTACTGTAATGCGCTTCTCATTGGGATCCCTGGCAGGAGCACTCAAAAGCTCCAGTATGTTCAGAACAGCGCTGCCAGGGTCCTGATGAGGGTGCGGAAATACGAGTACATCACCCCCATCCTTCACAGCCTTCACTGGCTTCCCGTTCACCTCCGTATTGAATATAAGGTCCTCCTTCACACCCATCACTGTCTGCACGGTGAGGCCCCCACTTACCTCTCAGAACTACTCACACTCAATACCTCAACCAGGACCCGGTCAGGCCAACAGCATCGTCTGAACCCAAACAGGACACTGCTAAAAACAATGGGCGACAGGGCCTTCAAGGCTGCTGCTCCCCGCCTGTGGAATGCCCTCCCAGACTACCTCAGGGCCCCACAGACGGAGGATGCCTTTAAAAAAGGACTAAAAACCCACCTTTTTACAAAAGCTTATCATTTTTAAATTTTGTTTGCATTGTATGTTTGTTTTTATTGTGCTGTACTGTTTTAATTGTTTTAAGTTTTAATGTTTTAACCTTGTAGCACTCTGAGGCTTGATTTCAGGTGTAGAGTGCATTAGAAATAAAATGTATTATTATTATTATTATTAATAGAGTTATATAACATATGTTTTGTAAAAAGAAGAAAACCTAACATTTTTATGTGTTATTTTGGCTGAAAATAGAATAAAATGACTTGGACCAACATAGATTATTCAGCTCCTGCATGAATGGGTTTCTGAGTAATCTGGTCTAAACTTTTCTTCTTTTGTGTCCAGTTGAAACAAATCCCATGAGGTGTTGCTTAAAAGAACCGGACAACAGAATGACGATTGAGCGTTGCAACAAAGGATCAAGAAGTTGCTTCAAACAAGGTGAGTCCTGCATCCACAAGGTAGCACTAGTTTATCGACTTCTTAACTGGTTCTTTTCATGAAGCGTCTCACATGTTTCTGTTTTCAGAGGATGGAACGAGGGGTTGTTGATTTTTTCATACCTGTATGAAGTGACCTGTTGTGAAACAGATTCCTGCAACCTTTGAAATGTTCAATAAAGTCTTTAAATTATAAAATGTTAAAGTCTTCCAAGAAGTCTTTCATGTTTTCAAACATCATTTTTTAACCATCCATCATGGTGTTTTTTCCTCATAATTAAACATCACAGCTACTTTAGGTGTGAGCAGAACCATGAACGGCCGTATCTAAGCTGAGCTCTGATTGGATCCTTCTTTTTTGTTCTGAAAGCTACAAATTTTAGCTTTTATTTCACATCAAATTTCTTCTTTTAAACCTAAAAATTTAAAGACAGTCATCTGGGACAAAAAATGTAAAAAAATCAAAGTCACCAAACTGACTTCCAGGAAGCTAACGCTAGCAGCTAGAAGTACTAGTTGCTATTAGCACACTGAGAAAAGAATTAATGAGTCCAATGACGAGCCCTGAAAAGTCACACTCAGACCAGCTACTTGAGCTTCTAGGTTCATTAGAGAGGAGAGTTGGATTCTGTGACTGCTGCCCACTGTCAGCCTCCACTTGATGGAGACTGAGATTAAAAATACACCATACACAAGCATCTAGATAAAACTATGAAAATTACATTGTGTTGTGCCCTTCCAGCTGCTGGAATGAAGATTCCTCTGGGATCAAACTCTCACACAGCAGACAGGATGACTCATATGCTGCTTATTTCACTCCCGTATACTTGATGATTATGTTTGGAGTCACCCTGGAGAAATGTTTCCGGTAGATTAGATGGTAGCAAAAGAATTTTCTTTACCTGCCTTATCTTCTTCTTCTTTCGGCATTTCCCTTAAGGGGTCACCAGAGCAAGTCAGTTTCCTCCATCTAACCCTATCTCCTGCATCCTCTTCGGTCACACCAACTATCTTCATGTCTTCCTTCACTGTATCCATGAACCTCCTCTTTGGTCTTCCTCTAGGCCTCTTTCCTGGTGGTTCCAAACCCAGCATCCTTCTTCCTGTCAGGTTAAGTAAGTGTCAGAGTAGTTTTTTGTTCATTTCCTGTTTTATTTTGAAATCAGTCACTTTATTTGCTTTCAGGTGCTGTGTCTTCCCCTTGGGTGTGTCTTCCTGGTCTGATCACCTTTCTTCCCTAATGATCTTCACCTGGTTCTTATTTTCTCCTGGCGGTATTGAAGGGGTTTCTTTTCCTCACTCCCCTGCGGGTTTGTCTTGTCTTTCTGATCTCCTCTACTTGTCTTTTGATGTTTGGAAGTGAATCTCGTATTTTCAAGCTCTAAGTTTTGAGATGTTTAGTATTTTGCTCGGCGCAAGCTTGTTTTCAGTTTGGATTTGTTAAATAAAAGACTTTGTTTGGAGCATCTACTGTCATGCTTTGTATCCACACAACAAACCTTGACACTTCCGATGTACTCTCTCTCTCTACTCTGCACATGTCCAAACCATCTCAGTCTGGTCTCTCTGACTTTAAAACCTCTAACATGTGCTGTTCCTCTGATCTACTCATTTCTAGTTAGTCTCATGCCAATTAAAATATGTACAGAAGTTCGGTAATTAGTTATTAACAATGCACATGTCCATATAGGTAACATCTAGAGACCCTTTTTTAACCCTTTTTAATTTATTCTTTAATCTTTTTCTTGAACTCCACATAAAAAAAACATGGAGTTCCATTTCTTTTAATTGGACTGTTGAAAAGCTCCTTCTCATCGTCCACATTCATTTTACTGGCTAATGTTGGTTCAACCGTAACAAAAAAATTATAAAGACTATCTGTGATTTTATTTAAATGATCTACTTTTGATTCGTTTTGGTTCCAAAAAGTACTTGAAATTCCATTTGTTTGTATTTGTTTCTGATTAGATGTTTTATTGAATCCCATGTTTTTTGTTTATTGGTTTTACTGGTCATTTCAGCATAAAAAGTAGAAAGAAATCTTAAAAGTAAAGAAGAAGTAGAAGTAAACTTCTTATGAAAAATCTGATTGAATAAAAAAAAAACCTTGAGAGAAACATTCATTAAATCAGATTTATTTTCAGTAAACATTCATCACACTGATCATGAAGGAAAACATTTAGGACAGCGGCCCCCATTACATCCACCCTGATAGACCAGTAGATCTCTGAGAAAAATAATAAACTGAAACTGCTGATGAAACAGATTCCTTCTTCATGGAGCTTCAGGAGAAACCATCAGACTGTTTGATGACAGGACAGATGATCAGAGGACTAGAGTTTTTACCTCTATGATTTGGACCAGGACTGAAGAATGGATAGAGTTCCTCAGTGAAGCAGCAGCCAGTGAAGGAGTAGATCAGAGCTGCAGCATCTACATCATAAAAGGAGACCAGACCCTCATCATAATCCAGAAACACTCCAACCTTCTCAGGAGCAGACTGGAGATGGAGACGGACTGAAGGACCAGCAAAAGCAAAATGCTGATTTTCATTTCTCAGAGCTACAGTCCAGAAACCATTCTGAGGACTCAGTGTGATCGCTCCCTTCCTGTTGCTGGACCTTCTGGCCACTCCTAAATCCCATTCAGTTTTTCCTTTAACCTGAACCTCAAAGTAAAATTTGCCTGAAGAGAAACTCTGACTTCCTAAAATGTTAAAACATCGAGAAAATCTCTCTGGATTATCTGGAAGCTTCTTCCTCACATCACCATAATGAACTTGTTTTCCATCATCAGACAGGACGAGGTAAGGATGAGCTGTTTTAGGATCCAGAGTAACATCTACTGCAAACTGCTGGACCTTCTTCATCTTAGCCTTAACATCCAGCTTCTTCCTCTCCTTCCTGATGGTCTCCTCCAGCTGAGACACAGCTCTCACCACCGTCCTCTCATATGATGGTGGATAAACTCTGACCTGTGTCCAGTCCTTGGTGGGTGGAGCAGCTTTCAGGGAAGAGAAGCTTTGGAGGAGGTGGAAGTGGTCTTCAGAGCGTGAGAGCTGCTCCACCTCAGAGCTCCTCTTCATCAGCTCAGAGATCTCCTGTTCCAGATCTTTGATGAGGTCTTCAGCTTGTTTCTCTGTAGCTTTCTGTTTGTCTTGGATCTCCTTGATGAGCTGGTCCAGGTCTCTCTGAGCAGCCTCCATCAGAGCGGTGAAGACCTGAACACCTTCTGCTGTCTCTCTGTCTGCAGCATCTTTACTGATCTTCATCGACTCTTTGAGCTCCTGAATCCTCAGTCGTCTCTTCTGGATCATCTGCTGAATGTCAGCCTCGGTCTTCCCCAGCTCTGACTTCTTTCCTTTACTTTCTTCTTCTAGAGGAACAAACTCGTGACTCTTGTGGTCTGAAAGAGAACAGGGCCAGCAGACACAGGTTTGGTCCGTCTTACAGAACAGCTCCAGAGGTTTATCATGCTTCTTATACATCCTGTCCTCCATGTTCTCCACAGGCTCCATCAGCTGATGTCTTCTCAGTGCTGAACGTGTCAGATGAGGCTCCAGGTGAGTGTGACAGTAGGAGGTCAGACACACCAGGCAGGACTTCTGGGCCTTCAGTTTGGTTCCTGTGCAGACGTCACAGGGAACTTCTCCTGGTCTGGCAGCTTGTTGGTCTGAGCTGCTGCTGCTGGCTTCCTGCTGAGCTTCATGTTTGAACTGAGAAACCATTTCAGAGACAAAAGTGTTGACCTTCAGCTGAGGTTTGGTGGGAAACTTCTCTTTACACAAGGGACAATCATACAGAAGTTTCCCTTGCCAGTGCTTAGAGATGCAGGTTTTACAGAAGTTGTGTCCACACGGTGTGCTGACTGGATCAGTGAACATCTCCAGACAGATGGAGCACAGGAACTGGTCCTCAGATCTCTGGTGGCTTCCATCAGACATGTTTGACCTGGAAGGAGTCAGAAAAACAGGATGTAGAAAGAAGATTATGAGGGCAGCTTAGACATGACCACCATGAGTTTTAAAATTTTTTTGGTGTTCAATATTTTGCAATCATCTCAAACAATTTTCAGACTGATAGCTTTTAATGATACATTTACTCAATTAAAACCCTCCTCCTCCATCAACTCTGAA
The DNA here is from genome assembly GCA_902685375.1 of Neostethus bicornis. NCBI lineage: Eukaryota > Metazoa > Chordata > Actinopteri > Atheriniformes > Phallostethidae > Neostethus > Neostethus bicornis. The sequence continues at coordinate 1,356,331 of LR738548.1, forward strand.
AGCTCAGAGGAAACAGGAAACCACAAAAATACACCCGCCCATCCCCCAGATGACCAGACGAGGGTTGCACACAGCCCTGCACCCAGAAACCACCGCCCGAAGAAGAACTAGACCTCTCATCATCTCAAGATTACATTTGATGCTACTTACAGACGTTACCATGCTTCTCTACTCATCCACCCATACAACACACACACTCATTTGTGAACTCTCACACACTTCCTCATTCATGATAACATATTTATGTAATCATAAATATGTTTTCACACACACACAGACATACACACACACACACACACACACACACACACTTTTTTTCATTTACATGAACCATTGAGTATTAACCTTCTCCACCTAGGGGCCGCCTAACCTCCACCACTCTGTCTAGACCAGGGGTGGGCAATTAATTTTTATCAGGGGCCGCATGAGAAGCCTGACTTGTGTCAGAGGGCCACCAACTTTCTTTCATTGTAAAATACTTAAATTACCGTAATTTCACGACCATTAGGCGCAACTTATGAAAAGGCGCAGCCTCAGTTATGTGCGCCATTGCTGTATTTAACGCACACATAAGGCGCACCGTACGAAAAGGCGCAGTCTCAGTCACACACCACCTTACAACAACACACACGCAAGCATGCAAATGTGCGTATTAAAAAATAGATCAGGAGCAAAACTGAGTTTGGTTGTACTTTATTTAAGTAGTAACGATACTAAACAAACACATTACCGGTAATAGTCTTTATTCAAATCTGTCAAAGTCCTCATCCTCTGTTTTGGAATCGAGCAGCTGCGCAAAATCCAACAAAGCAGGTCCACTTCGCTCCTTGCTGTCAAAGTCACTGTCTGTACTGTGCGGCTCCTCAGAAAGGATACCAGCTTTTGCGAAAGCTCGGATAACAGTACCAGCAGACACGTTAGTCCAAGCATCTACAATCCATTGGCAAACTGTAGCGTAACTCGCCCGGCGCTGCCTTCCACCCTTCGTGAAACTGTGGTCTCCTTCGGTCATCCATCGCTCCCACGCCGCTCACACTTCACTCTTTAACGTTCTCATGCCTTTTCTTTCAGGTCCGCCTCGCGGGCACCGCGTTTTCTTTTAGGTCCGCCTTTTCTCACACACAAGGCGCACCGCAAAAAAGGCGCACCGCTCATTTTGAAGAAAATTTGAGACTTTTAGGTAGGCCTTATGGCCGGGAAATTACGGTAAATATTTTGAATAGCTGGTACTGATAATCAGAAGAATAAAGCACTCTGTAAATATGTATATTAGGTTATGTGAAACTGTGGTCTACTGGTCAAATAAGAAAAACAATTATTGAACCAGTGCAATTTATTTTTTAACTTGTTAATCTCCACAAACAATAACTTGTAATGCTTTCCACCTCATGTTACCTCTTCAGTGAGAATAATCCAGTCTGTTCTGGGCTTGAACATTGAAATCTGGCGTAATGTCTGAAGTGGCTATGTGAAGGACAGCTGAGAGGTGGTCATCAGTCATAGAGGATCTGTGTTTGGATTTGTTGAACTTCATAACTGAGAATGTCTGTTCACATTGATAGGTAGATCCAAAGAGGACTAGGATCCTCTGAGCATGCCTCCTCAGGAGTGGAAAGTTCTCCTCTTTGAGGGCGGAGTAAAAGTCCAGCAGTGAGACTGACTTGAAGTGATCTGCCAGATGTGTGTCAGACTGCAGATCACTTCACTTGGTGCATCATCCACACTGCAGTTGAAGGGAGAAGAAACCATGTGCATTTCACTCTCAAGAGTTTTTAAATCGCCTTGAAAACTCTGCATGCGTGCATACGTAGCGACTAAAACGCTTTTGAAAATAAAATAAATTTCAAAATAAAAGTAAAAAAAAAGTTTAATTTATGGTGTTTATGATTGGCCTCACGCGGGCCGGACAGGGGTGTGCAAAGGGCCGGATGTGGCCCGCGGGCCGTAAGTTGCCCAGGTCTGGTCTAGACCCATACTACTGTACTCCCCCTCCAAGATAAAAACATTTCCTTCTATGTGGTGTGAAGTTTTCTCCATGACTAAGTTTATCTGATGAGTTTGGAGGGAAACTTCCTGTTTACCTGAAACTCTCAGTTTGGCTTCAAAGCCAGTAAATATGAGCAGCTGGACTCACCTGTATTGGAGTCGGTTGTAGAGAAAGAAAAGATGAACTCAGTTTATTTTCCTTCTGATAGAAACACAGAGAGTAGCTCCGACTGCAGCTCCACTCTAAAATACTTTCAGTTTCATTTTCTGTGTAAAACAAACTGACTTCTAACTTTGCTACACCTGATCCTGCACTGGGTTATTTTAAGATGTGTCCCTAGAACACTATCAGTATCTGGTGATGTCCTTTGGACTGACAAGCAGTGACAGCTGGTGGTAAAAAAAAACTGGGGCTGGGGGGCACACACACAGATATCCTCTATATAAAAGATATCACATGCCAGTACATGAATATTTAAAAGTTTTATTTTCACATGTTTATGATCCACCCTACTTGAACAGGAATTTTGCCCTTCTTTCTTTCTGCTACGAAAATTTTTAATTACCTTCTGATTAAAGTCCCACATGATGTGTGGTGAGGTTCATGTCTGGGGAGGCACTGACTCCTCAAGTGTTAGATTTATAATTGTAAGAACTGAAAAATCCATCTTATTTAAGCATTCATCCAACAGCATCCAACTACTCATAATGCTTCATATCCAATCAGCATTCCTCTTTCAATCACACTCACAAACATAAACACAGGAACAGATCTGTTTCTTTTAAAGCTATGGATAGAGTTTTAAGAAATTCATCAATACTATAAGCAAATTAAAGTACAGAGATTTCATTTTTACCAATAGTAAAAATTTCTTTTATTTTTCACATTTTAAATTCTAGTGTTTTAGTAAATTTTAATAAAGTTTGCTTTTTAAAATGATTTTTTTAAAGAAACAAAAATCTTCAAGGAAAAACATTTATTTTACTATTTTCTCATTTATTTAAACAAACAGAATCAGTTGTGTTCTTACTTTTACTTATAAATGAAGTCCATCCGCCGAAAAGTTTTATGACTAAATTGTAGAAGTCGTCTTAATTTTTTTTTAGTTGAAGAGTTTCTCTGTTTTAATGGAGATTTTTTCAACAGAAGAACTGACAGGTTATTTCCTCGCTAAAATAAAAAAAAGTATCTGCCAGTTTGCATACGCCCCCTTGTTTGGAAGCAGAGTACCTACCTGTCTCTCTTGCTGATTTTTCTATGAGCTTTTCTTGTGCGATCAGCAGCAGTAGTTTTCTAACACAGTGCTGTTCTGAAGGAAACACGGGGGACTCCTCAGCTGGTGATGTCCAGGAATGGGATGAGTAGATGGATTTCATCCTGATAGATCGGGGATGATGAAGCGCGGAGGTCTCCTCGGTGTGGCCATGCCCAGGACAGGAACGCAGAGTATCCATCAGGACTCTGAAATGGGGATCTCTCCCAGTGAGGAGGGAGAGAGGTCGACAGCATGTTAATTGTATTGTACCAACTAGTAGTGTAAATCTAAATGAACAGACAATAGAGAAGAATGAATGTGATAGAAAGCCAGGGGTTAGAGAGGGGGAAACAGGGATACAGACCCTGGTTAGAGTACGGGGTAAGGGGGAAAGGGCCAAGGCAGTCTGGTAGAGAATAGTAGATATAATTAGAGGACAGAACCCCAATGTACCATACTTTCCCCAGCTTCTACTATCTAGCAGCCCAACTAGTAATTATATCAGCTAAATGTCTCTGTTTGACAGGGGAGGCACTATCACCCGCTCTTCTTCTGACCGCATGTCACTGGTCAGCTCATAGCTCATTGATTGGTTCTTTTAACAGACTGACAGAGAGAACAACCTATCACTGTGTTTGAGGGTGCTTCGAGCTGCGCCCCATGGGCGTGGTTTTGATTTGCAATACAAATTAATGAAATAAAAATCAGAAATAACGTCATGTTTTTTTTTTTTTCAGAAACACCTGATCCCACATACACACGTGTTTTCCTTGCGGGGCGCATCCGAGCCTAGCCCTCGTTCCAGTTTTCACAGGAAGAAGTAAAATAAATTAAATTAAAACATTGTAAAACGTTATTAAAATGCATATGATCTTCACACAAGACAGTTTTAAATACTTAAAAACATATACATATATACATTTTTTATTGTTATTTTTGGTGATCAGGACGGGGAGAGGCGGGCAGCGTTCCTGCGCCACACGTCACCACCCGTCACTGGATGGAGAGGGATGGTTTGTTGTAGAAGTGGGATTACAAAGTCACACAAAGACCTAAAAAAAAAATCTGTTAAAAACTGAGGCTGAAATAGTTAAACTTTAATTAAAACATATTGAAATAATAATAAACTGCTTTTTTAACCATGACCTCACACAGTGTTCTGTTTATGTTGTAATGACTGAAATAATATTCCGGTATTTTTTTAGCTCTGACAGTAATTTTAACTGAAAACATTTTTTAAAGAACGTTTTGACTCCATCAAGAAATCCTTTTCAATCTGATGAGACCTGAGAACTGGTTCTAAATAAACTAACCTGAGTTTGTTCAACCCCTGATTAGGTTTTATTGATACAAATAGTTTGATTAACAATCAGATAAAAAAAATGTATAAATAGTTTTACATTTTCTGCTACTAAAGAATGCCCCGCCTCCTCCAACCAGTTCCGCCCTAAACTGGAAGCTATTAAGCTTCCAGTTTAACAGCTGAACGTTTCTTGTTCCTCACATTGTGTCATTAATCCCCTCCCCTACCACCAGAGGGAGCCTTGGACCTTCCCTCATCACCCTGATTAGGGACATCTGAGGGTGATTGATAAACACACCTGTTGATCCTGCTGACTATTTAAAGGAAATCCCCCATATTTCTTTGTTGGGTTGTTGTCATCGATCCGAGCCAGGTCCTCCTGGCTGCCTGACCATAAGTTTAATCTTTGAACTCTTTGATTCTGAATTAATCCTGTGTCCTTTGCCTTACAGCTTCACTGGACTTTTTTCTTTACTGGACTTTGATGAATAAATACTGTTTTGTTGTCCTGTAATTGGGTCCTCCTTTCCTTCCACATCCCCACATCCTGACACATTGTAATTACAATCTTCTGGAATAAGAGAAAATAAAGCCCAAGGATCACCTTACCAGCCGCACCTGACATCTGTGAACTGACCTCCCAAGTCCAAATCAGAGTCATCCACCTCAACATTAAACTGTTTGATAGGTCTGGATGAGTCAGGGACATGCTTGGAGGTAAACAAAGCTTTCAGCTAAAAATGTTATCGATCAAGTTGTGGAAAATTCCATCCTGGTGGTGAACATGACCAGAACATACGTTTATCTCAGGTATAGTTTAATGAAAACCTGAGCCTGTGGTGAAGGTGGTTCTCCATCATGGGCTTTAATCACAGCCGCCCTCCAGCTTTGCTCTGAAAGAAGTTTAAATCTGATGAAAGAAAAGATTAACTTTAAACTGAACACGACCCAAAAACTTATCATTAGTCACATGGACTGTCAGTAGCAAACATCTCCATGTTTCCACACGGACATACACCATGCACTCTAGGCTGTAGTTCTATGATCCACACCATAGTTGTTTCATTGAACTTGTGGCCACATGTCTTGCACACTACGGTAAAGAGATGGGTGGAGCTGTCAACTGAACACATCTGGATTTGGGTTGGTTTAGATGGTGGGGAAGGAAGCAAATCAAACCAGGCAGGCCTAAATGATAAATGAGGGTTTGCTGGGAACGTCTGGTAGATCCTTCCACCAGTGAGTATTTCAACTCACAACTCCGACAGAGCTTCTCGCACATACCGAAGGAGGTGGGGGACATTGACTCAGACTCGTATCTGTTCTGCGCCTCTATTTTTGAGGCAGCAAGTTTGTGCTGTCGACGCAACGTCATCGGTGCCTGTCATGGCGGCAACATCAAACCTGCGGGTGGACAATGTTTGACGTGCAGTGAGCGATGCCATCAAAGTGAAGGAGGAGTCTTACCGGGCCTTCTTGGTCTGTGGGACTCCTGAGGTAGCTGACAGGTACTTTAACTCAGAAAACTTTGGCTTTTATTGTGAAGATTTTCATCTGTGATGTCTAAGCTTTTTATGTATCAATTCAGTTTAATAAGATGGTTTAAATGTGAATTTATTGCTACTTTTCTCCATTTACAGTGTTTACGAGCTCAGAATAAAGTTTCTGCATTTTTAAAAATATGTTACAAACAAAACAACACATAAAAACAACAACGAGTAATTTACTATTTACATAAAAAAGCTGCTCCACATCATGGAGGTGTAAACTTTACAGCTCATGTCGTCATGACAACAATTTTACCAATTGCTCTTTAGATTTAAAACAAAACAAGAGGACTTTGATCTAGTGTGATGTCACTTTGTCTTTATCACAATCATTCCAAATGACATCATTACAATCCAAGAAACAAGAAGAAGCAGACGTTTGATTTGTGGATGAAGCCAATTTAATTTGTTAAATCATTTGAACTTATTTTACTGGTTATATTTAACCAACCCCTCCAGAACAACCAATTTCTCCTTGATGGTGGCTTGCACCTTACATGACAGCTTCCCAACATCAGGTATGAATGTGTGTGTGAATGGGTGAATGTGAGCTTCACTGTAGAGTGCTTTGAGTACCTACGCAGGTGGAAAGGCGCTTTATAAGTAGAGTCCATTTACCCTTTCATTTCATTGCACGTTTAGATGTTGTACTCCTCAGTGAAACATCTAACTGCTAACCATCCAAAAGGTTGTGCCATGGGCATTAGCCCAGATAATCACAGACGTTGTGTCAGGAAGGGCATCCAACATAAAACTATGCCATATACAAATATGCAAGTCAGTTTGAGAAATATCATACCGGATCGGTCGTGGCCCGGGTTAACATCGACCGCCATCTGTGTTGTTGACCAACAGGGTGCCAGTGGAAATTTGACTACTGGTGGTTTAGAAGAAGAGGAGGGAGACGTGTATAGGACTTAGGGTGAGAACTTTGAATGTTGGGACTATGACAGGTAAAGGTGGAGAGTTAGTTGACATGATACAGAGAAGGAAAGTAGACATCCTGTGTGTCCAGGAGACTAGATGGAAAGGTAGCAAGGCTAGAAGTCTAGAAGCGGGGTTCAAGTTGTTCCTATCACAGTGTCGATAGGAAGAGGAATGGTGTAAGAGTTATAGTGAAGGAATATTTTGTTGGGAATGTTCTGGAGGTAAAAAGAAGTTCAGATAGGGTGATGAGCCTCAAACTAGAAATTGAAGGAGTGATGTTAAACGTTGTTTGTGGGTATGCTCCACAAGTAGGATGTGACATTGAGGAGAAAGGTAAATTCTGGTCAGACCTTAATGAGGTGATTCAGAGCATCCCTAGAAGTGAGAGAGTTGTTATTCGAGCAGACTTTAATGGCCATGTTGGTGCAGGAAACAGATATGATGAGGAGGTGTTGGGCAGGTTTGGTATCCAGAACAGGAATGCAGAAGGACAGATGGTGATCGACTTCGCAAAACGGAATGGAAATGGTTGTAGTGAATACTTTCTTCATGAAAAGACTGGAACACAGGGTGACTTACAAGAGTGGAGGAAGGGGTACACAGGTAGATTACATTTCGTGTAGGCGGTGTAATCTGAAAGAGATCAGTGACTTTGAAGTTGTAGCAGGAGACAGTGTAAGCCAAACAGCACAGGATGGTGGTGTGTAAGATGACCATAGCAATGAGGAAGTTTAAGAAGATGAAGGGAGTGCAGAAGACTAAATGGTGGAAGCTGAAAAAGTAAGAGTGTTGCTCTTATTTTATAAAGGAGTTTAGACAGGCTCTTGGTGGGCAGGAGATGCTTCCAGATGACTGGACAACTACAGCTAGTGTGATCAGGGAGACAGGAAAGAGAGTACTTGGTGTTTAAAATCACACTCAGAAGCGTTTTTATAAGGGTTTGTGTGGATGTGGTTATATTGAAAACGGTTAAGTGTGTAAGCGAGGGTTTTTCTAAAACGGATGACAGCAGATATACGTTTTCAAAAATACCAGGCTACGTGTGGACATGGCCTCAGACTAATTTGATTTTCTTGAGTTTTGCAGGTGCTCCAGTTCCTGGGCTGGAGGATCATCTGCCCAAAACCCAAAAAAATTGCAAAAATTGCAAAACAATTGATGAAAAATGTAAAAAAAAAAAAAAAAAAAAAAAAAATCAAAAACAAACTACCGCGGAATTAGAGACTCTAGCACAATATGTTATCACTGTTTTATCCTGTTGTTGTGTTGTAATATCATCATAATATAATATTATATTACTACCGTCTGCAAATAGTGTGTGTTAATAACGGAGCAGGTTTTCTTCTGCTGACAAATTACTGACAAACATGAGAATGGTAGAGCAGTGAAGTAGTGTAAAAAGATCAGAAGTGTGGTTTCATGTCTTTAAAGTTAATTCAGACAGAGCATGCAGCCTGAAATGTAACAAAAAGTAGCAGCAAAGATGGAGTCCATCAATTTAAACAAACACCTCAACAAAATGTACTTTTAACCGGAAAGATGCTCGGTGTTTGAGGAGACCAGCGCTGTTAAATCAACAGGTGTGTGTTGTGGATGCACACACCTAATAATAGTGTTTTATCAAACATAAGACTGCTACCAGAAAATGAGATATTCTAATTTTACTGCTGAATAAAGTGTGTGAAGAATGTTTTTAAGATGAGAATAACTTGAGATTAACAGTTAAGTGTATTAATATTTGAAGTGGGAAGACTTTATTTTGTTGTTAATTTTACGGTTTATGTAAGTTGTTTATATTTATTTCAATCAAAGCCGTCGGTAGAGGCTCCGGCACCCCGCTGGGGAGAAGCGGTACAGAAGAAGAATCATTTCATTTCTTTAATGTAAAGGAGGTTAAGTTAATATTTTGTTTTAAAATGTTTCAAAATAAAAGTTTTGGTTTCATCTGTATAGTTTGTTTGTTTCCCTCTACTTTTTTTTACGCTAAAAAAGGTACTTGATAAGAGTACATATATCAATAAGGTGGTATTGAAAACTATCTCTAGTTATGAGATTAACCGTTTAGAAGATAAAAAGTGAATCAAGTTCTCCTGATTTTTGGAATTTGATCCACTTTAAAAAAAAAAAAAAACTGTTGGTCCTTCGATATTTCTAATAATTGTGCAGAAAATTGACAGAAACAGTTGATGTGAGTTCTATGTGAGAGAGCTGAAAACATGCAGTTGTAATCATTCATGCACAGCCCTGCACTGAACCGATTATCCTGTACTGAAACAGTTCAGTATGAATACATGAAGCGTTACACCCCTAGAAACTAATAATGTTTGTATTTCTAGAGTTAAATCTGTGAAACAATCAAATGTTTCAAATCTAATGTTTGTGGTTAGATGTGTTCTACATGATGGACTTTATATTTAGAACAGACGACTGCTGTCATTAGAAAATCTTTCTATCATCACTTTGGGAGGAGACAGCAGCTCAGTCAGTGGTTAGGGCATGCGCGCGCGGACCGCAGGTTCGTGGGTTTGCATCCAAAAAAGAGCATGTCTACGGACCTAGGAGAAGACACCTAACCCTGGCTTCTCCCACCATTGGCGTTGTCGAAGGGCAGCCTGCTGCGGTGTAAGGAGTGCAGCGCACAAATTTCCCCGGTGAGGGATGAATAGAGTGTGTGTGTATACGTATGTGTGTGTAGATATGAATGATAAAAAAAAAAAAAAAAAAAAACGAGAGTTAACAGATGAGTGTGTGTGTTTTAGGGGTGGATGAGAAGAGAAGCGTCATGGGAAATGTTTTTTTTTCCATGGTAACGTCTGTAAGTAGCATCAGACATGATCTTGAGGTGATGAGAGGTCTGGGTCTTCTTGGGTCAGTACCTCCTGGTTGCAGCCTTGTATGCAGCTTCCCCTCTGGTCATGTTGTGGTTGGGCAGGTGTATTTTTGTGGTATTCTGTTTCCACTGAGGTTTCAGAGTTGGATGGAGGAGGAGGGTTTTATTGAATATATGTGTCATTTGTTTGTTATTGTTTACATCTGAGGAAATTTTTAAATAAATCACCATTTTTGTTTATGATCACAAATTTAATCCCACTGAGTATTTGGACTTCACTTCCTGTGAGATTAAAAGCTATTAGTCTGAAAATGGTTTGTGATGATTTTAAAATCTTTGATCTTTAAAATTGATAAAAAGTCATTGCGATGACTCATGGCCATGTCTGAGCTGCCCATGATCTTCTTTCTAAATGCTGTTTTTCTGACTCCTCCCAGGTCAGACATGTCTGCTGGAAGCATCCAGAGATCTGAGGACCAGTTCCTGTGCTCCATCTGTCTGGAGATGTTCAATGATCCAGTCACCACACCGTGTGGGCATAACTTCTGTAAAGCCTGCATCACTCAGTACTGGCAGGATAAGCTTCTGTATGATTGTCCCTTGTGTGAAAAGGAGTTTCCCATCACACCTCAGCTGAAGGTCAACACTTTACTCTCTGAAATGGTTTCTCAGTTCAAACATGAAGCTCAGCAGGAAGCCAGCAGCAGCTCAGAGCAACAAGCTGCCAGACCAGGAGAAGTTCCCTGTGACGTCTGCACAGGAACCAAACTGAAGGCTCTGAAGTCCTGCCTGGTGTGTCTGACCTCCTACTGTCACACTCACCTGGAGCCCCATATGACATGTTCAATGTTGAGGAGACATCAGCTGATGGAGCCTGTGGAGAACATGGAGGACAGGGTGTGTAGGAAGCATAATAAACCTCTGGAACTGTTCTGTGAGACCGACCAGACCTGTGTCTGCTCGCTCTGTGCTGTTTTAGACCTCAAGAGTTATGAGTTTGTTCCTCTGAGAGAAGAATGTGAAATAAAGAAGTCAGAGCTGGGGAAGACCGAGGCTGACATTCAGCAGATGATCCAGAAGAGACGACTGAAGATTCAGGAGCTCAAAGAGTCGGTGAAGATCAGTAAATATGCTGCAGACAGAGAGACAGCAGAAGGTGTTCAGGTCTTCACCGCTCTGATGGAGGCTGCTCAGAGAGACCTGGACCAGCTCATCAAGGAGATCCAAGACAAACAGAAAGCTGCAGAGAAACAAGCTGAAGACCTCATCAAAGATCTGGAACAGGAGATCTCTGAGCTGATGAAGAGGAGCTCTGAGGTGGAGCAGCTCTCACGCTCTGAAGACCACTTCCACCTCCTCCAAAGCTTCTCCTCCCTGAAAGCTGCTCCACCCACCAAGGACTGGACAGAGGTCAGATTTCATCCACCATCATATGAGGGGACGGTGGTGAGAGCTGTGTCTCAGCTGGAGGAGACCATCAGGAAGGAGATGAAGAAGGTTGCTGAGAAGATAAAGAAGGTCCAGCGGTTTGCAGTAGATGTTACTCTGGATCCTAAAACAGCTCATCCTTACCTCGTCCTGTCTGATGATGGAAAACAAGTTCATCATGGTGATGTGAAAAAGAAGCTTCCAGATAATCCAGAGAGATTTTCTACATGTCCTTGTGTTTTAGGAAGTCAGAGTTTCTCTTCAGGCAAATTTTACTTTGAGGTTCAGGTTAAAGGAAAAACTGAATGGGATTTAGGAGTGGCCAGAAGATCCATCAACAGGAAGGGAAAGATCACAGCGACTCCTCAGAACGGTTTCTGGACTGTTTGGTTAAGAAATGGAAATGAGTACAAAGCTTTATGTGGTCCTTCAGTCAGTCTCCATCTCCAGTCTGCTCCTGAGAAGGTGGGGGTGTTTGTGGATTATGAGGAGGGTCTGGTCTCGTTTTATGATGTAGATGCTGCAGCTCTGATCTACTCCTTCACTGGCAGCTGCTTCACTGAGGAGCTCCACCCATTATTCAGTCCTGGTCCTAATCATGGAGGTAAAAACTCTTGTCCTCTGATCATCTGTCCTGTGAATCAAACAGTCTGATGGTTTCTCCTGAAGCTCCATGAAGAAGGAATCTGTTTCATCAGCAGTTTCAGTCTGAGAGAGTCTGTAGGTGAAGTTCTACTGGTGGACTGATGAGGTTGGAAATGTCTTCAGCAACAAGTCACCAGTTCTGTTTCCATGTGGATTATTCTGTAGTTTCTTCTGTCTGTCTCCATGTTTCTCTGTAGATGATCTAATCTGTAATCCCAGTCCTAGGTACATTCTGTCTGTCCATCCTGGGAGAGGATCTCTCCTCACCTTCTCACCGATAGTCTGTCAGTCCCTCTGAAAAGCTTTGGAAGAAAACAGTGTGAGTGTGATGAAAAAAAACCTACGTAAGGAACAATCTGTTGTTAAAGTTAATTTTGTTGAAGCATCCTCTACTCTATGTGATGTTTAGTTGCTATGGTTACAGTGTATTGCTCTGTCTGTATATAAATAAAATGATTAAATATTCTGACTGAGGACAGATTTTAAGGTGACATGTATTATTTTTCTCAGAGATCTACTGGTCTATCAGGGTGGATGTAATGGGGGCCGCTCTCCTAAATGTTTTCCTTCATGATCAGTGTGATGAATGTTTACTGAAAATAAATCTGATTTAATGAATGTTTCTCTAAAGTTTTTTTTTGTTAATTCAATAAGATATGATATATAAAGTTTCTTCCGTTGCTGCAAAAAAAAAGAAAGAAGTTTAAATCTGATGAAAGAAAAGATTAACTTTAAACTGAACAAGATCCAAAAACTTATCATTAGTCACGGACTGTCAGTAGCAAACATCTCCATGTTTCCACAAGCACATGCACCATGCACTCTAGGCTGTAGTTCTATGATCCACTTCATAGTTGTTTCATTGAACTTGCGGCCACATGTCTTGCACACTAAGGTAGAGAGATGGGGGGAGCTGTCAACTGAACACCATCTGGTTTTGGGTTGATTTAGATGGTGGAGAAACAAAGCAAGCCAGGCAGGCCTAAACGATGAATGAGGGTCTGCTCGGAACGTCTGTTAGATCCTTCCACCAGTGAGTATTTCAACTCCCAACACCGGCAGAGCTTCTGGCACATACCGAAGGAGGTGGGGGACATTGACTCAGACTTGTCTCTGTTCTGCACCTCTATTTTTGAGGCAGCAAGTTTTGCTGTCGACGCAGCGTCATCTGTGCCTGTCGTGGCGGTAACATCAAACCTGCTGGTGGACAATGTTTGACGTGCAGTGAGCGATGCCATCAAAGTGAAGGAAGAGTCTTACCGGGCCTATTTGGTCTGTGGGAGTCCTGAGGTAGCTGACAGCTACTTTAACTCAGAAAACTTTGGCTTTTACTGTAAAGGTTTTCATCTGTGATGTCTCAGCATTTTTTTTTATCAATTCAGTTTAATAAGAAGGTTTAAATGTGAATTTATTTCTACTTTTATTCATTTACAGTTTTTACGAGCTCAGAATAAAGTTTCTGTATTTTTAAAAATATGTTACAAACAAAACAACACACAAAAACAACAACAAGTAATTTAATATTTACATAAAAAAGCTGTTCCACATCATGGAGGTGTAAACTTTACAGCTCATGTCGTCATGACAACCATTACACCAACTGCTCTTAACAACTGTAGAGGGAAAATCGGTTTCAGATGACAGGACGCAAGATTGTCTTAACTGTATGTCAGGATGGCCTGTCCCTTCGTATCTGATATAAAGGGTTTACATCTTTTTGGGTCGAGTACAAGATGGCTAACAATCTTCTAATAATCTTTATGCCAATGTGTTTCATAGTCCAGACATATCTATGAAGGTCATACTATACGCAAGAGGTTGTTATCAACATGTATAAAGTAAACTTGCTCCTTGGGCAACTTGGGACTCTGCAGATTCCTCCACTGTGTCACGGTGTTTCCATAATAAATCTTTGTTAAAGGACACTCGACTGTTTGGTTTATTCTCGCTGATTGTTTTCCACAACACAACAACCACCATTGTTGCTGTTGACAAACAGGGTGCCAATGGAAATTTGACTACTGGTGGTTTAGAAGAAGAGGAGGAATACGTGTACATCAGAAAAGAGAGAGAAGAGTAATCGCAATCGTCTAGGACTTAGGGTGGGAACTTTGTTGGGACCATGACGGGTAAATGTAGAGAGTTAGTTGACATGATGCAGGGAAGAAAAGTAGACATCCTACGTGTCCAGGATACTAGATGGAAAGGTAGCAAGGCTAGAAGTCTATGAGCGGGGTTCAAGTTGTTCTATCATGGTGTCGATAGAGAGAGGAATGGTGTAGGAGTTACAGTGAAGGAAGAGTTTGTTGGGAATGTTCTGGAGGTAAAAAGAAGTTCAGATAGGGTGATGAGCCTCAAACTAGAAATTGAAGGGGTGATGTTAAACGTTGTTTGTGGGTATGCTCCACAAGTAGGATGTGACATCGAGGAGAAAGATAAATTCTGGTCAGACCTTAATAAGGTGATTCAGAGCATCCCTAGAAGTGAGAGAGTTGTTATTGGATCAGACTTTAATGGCCACGTTGATGCAGGAAACAGAGATGATGGGCAGGTTTGGTCTCCAAAACAGGAATACAGAAGGACAGATGGTGATCGACCTCGCAATTAGAATGAAAATGGTTGTAGTGAATACTTTCTTCATGAAAAGACTGGAACACAGGGTGACTTACAAGAGTGGAGGAAGGAGTACACAGGTAGATTACATTTTGTGTAGGCGGTGTAATCTGAAAGAGATCAGTGACTTTGAAGTTGTAGCAGGAGACAGTGAAGCCAAACAGCACTGGATGGTGGTGTGTAAGATGACCATAGCAATGAGGAAGTTTAAAAAGATGAAGGGAGTGCAGAAGACTAAATGGTGGAAGCTGAAAAAGTAAGAGTGATGCTCGAATTTTATAAAGGAGTTGAGACAGGCTCTTGGTGGGCAGGAGATGCTTCCAGAGGACTGGACAACTACAGCTAATGTGATCAGGGAGACAGGAAAGAGAGTACTTGGTGTTTAAAATCACACTAAGAAGCGTTTTTATAAGGGTTTGTGTGGATGTGGTTATATTGAAAACGGTTAAGTGTTTAAGCGAGGGTTTTTCTAAAACGGAGGACAGCAGATATACGTTTTCAAAAATACCAGGCTACGTGTGGACATGGCCACAGACTAATTTGATTTTCTTGAGTTTTGCAGGTGCTCCAGTTCCTGGGCTGGAGGATCATCTGCCCAAAACCCCAAAAAATTGCAAAAATTGCAAAACAATTGATGAAAAATGTAAAAAAACAAAACAAAAAAACAAAAACAAACTACCGTGGAATTAGAGACTCTAGCACAATATGTTATCACTGTTTTATCCTGTTGTTGTGTTGTAATATCATCATAATATAATATTATATTACTACCAGAGGTGTCAAGTAACGAAGTAAGACTACTTCGTTACCTTACTCAAGTAGAAAATCTCGTTATCTTTACTTTAACGAAGTAATTATTTTTTTGTCTACTTTTTACTTTTACTCACTACTTTTTTATGCAATTATCTGTACTTTTACTTCGTTAATTTTATCAAAAGTAGTCGCTACTTTCTCCATTTTGTCACCGTTATAAAGCCGCGACTGTTTGTCGGATTTTTTTTTTTTTTATGAACCCTGAATGCATCAAACAAAGGAACAGATGAATGATTGGCTGAAAGGTCCAGTCAATCATTACTTTGGGGCGAGTAGCCCCGCCTACAAACTTTTAAAGAGCAAGGACGTCAATTTCCGTGTTTGAGACTCGGGCTCGGAAATCAAAGTGTTTCTGATGCTGCAACACTGAACTTTGATTGAATTATCAGTTTTTTTTAAAAAAAAAAAACAACAACAGCAAAGAAATGTTTTATTATTATTTTCAGTCTTAGGTTATTGTAAACGTCTTTGCTGAAAATGTTGTAGATGGTATTTTTATAAAAATAACTTTGACCTGTGATGCACTATTTTATCTTCATAAACAAAGCTGATTGAACTGATTAATCCATAAATAGTAGTGGATGAAGTATTTGTGCTTAAAAGCATCCAAAATGTTATTGATTAGTTTATAAAGACTGACTGAGGAGATTAAAACTACACATCGCTTAGATTTTGTATCATGAAGATGTTTGGGTTAATATTAAAAAACCTTATATGTACACATATATATGTAGATATGTATAAATATAAATTTATATATACCGTCTCCTAAGTCCCGCCCCTACTGGTTTTTTAAAATCTTATTTCCCTGGTTATTTTTTCATTTTTACAGTTCTTAAAATTTTAGAAAAAGAATCCAAGTATTTTGCCTCCTGTGTGTTTCCTTCACTCCCACTGCCTTACGAGTGCATGTAAAGGGTGTTATTTTGTCAATGGGCGTGGTTTTACTGGGTGTACGATATTTTTTGTAAAATACGATAATTTTACGTCATTAGTACGATAATCCAGCACCTCCCACCTGGCAACGCTGGTTCCATGCGCTGGTTCCATTATTAAGAAATAAATAATTCTGATTCATAAAGTTTCACCAAAACACTTTCATTTGTTATCATACTTTCTGCTCCTTAAAGCATGTGATAACAGTTAAAAAATATGTTCATACGCTTTTGTTAACAATATTCTTTTTTTTCTGAAAATTACTTTTACTTTTTTTACTTTAAGTAGTTTTAAAATAGGTTACTTTTTACTTTTACTTAAGTAGAAAACTTGAGTTGATACTTCTACTTTTACTAAAGTAGTTTTTTAACTCGGTATTTATACTTCTACTTAAGTAGAAAATGTTGGTACTTTTGACACCTCTGATTACTACCGTCTGCAAATAGTGTGTGTTAATAACGGAGCAGGTTTTCTTTTGCTGACAAATTACTGACAAACATGAGAATGGTAGAACAGTGAAGTAATGTAAAAAGATCAGAAGTGTGGTTTAATGTCTTTAAAGTTAATTCAGACAGAGCATGCAGCCTGAAATGTAACAAAAAGTAGCTGCTAAGATGGAAACACCATCAATTTAAACAAACACCTCAACAAAATGTACTTTTAACCGGAAATATGCTCGATGTTTGAGGAGACCAGCGCTGTTGAATCAACAGGTGTGTGTTGTGGATGCACACACCTAATAATAGTGTTTTATCAAACTTAAGACTGATACCAGAAAACGAGATATTCTAATTTTACTGCTGAATAAAGTGTGTGAAAGATGTTTTTAAGATGAGAATAACCTTGAGATTAACAGTTAAGTGTATTAATATTTGAAGTGGGAAGACTTTATTTTGTTGTTAATTTTATGGTTTATGTAAGTTGTTTATATTTATTTCAATCAAAGCCGTCGGTAGAGGCTACGGCACCCCGCTGGGGAGAAGCGGTACAGAAGACGAATCATTTCATTTCTTTAACGTAAAGGAGGTTAAGTTAATATTTTGTTTTAAAATGTTTCAAAATAAAATATCTGTATAGTTTGTTTGTTTCCCTCTACTTTTTTTATGCTAAAAAAGGTACTTGATAAGAGTACTTATATCAATAAGGTGGTGTTGAAAACTATCCCTAGTGATGAGATTAACCGTTTAGAAGATAAAAAGTGAATCAAGTTCTCCTGATTTTTGGAATTTGATCCACTTTTTTAAAAAAAAAAAAATTGTTGCTCCTTCGATATTTCTAATAATTGTGCTGAAAATTGACAGAAACAGTTGATGTGAGTTCTATGTGAGAGAGCTGAAAACATGCAGTTGTAATCATTCATGCACAGCCCTGCACTGAACCGATTATCCTGTACTGAAACAGTTCAGTATGAATACATGAAGCGTTACACCCCTAGAAACTAATAATGTTTGTATTTCTAGTGTTAAAGCTGTGAAACAATCAAATGTTTCAAATCTAATGTTTGTGGTTAGATGTGTTCTACATGATGGACTTTATATTTAGAACAGACGACTGCTGTCATTAGAAAATCTTTCTATTATCACTTTGGGAGAAGACGGCAGCTCAGTCAGTGGTTAGAGCGTTCGCGCACGGACCGGAAGTTCGCGGGTTTGCGTCCCACAGAGAGCACGTCTTCGGTCCTAGGAGAAGACACCTAACCCCGGATTCTCCCGCCATTGGCGTCGTCGCAGGGCAGCCTGCTGCGGTGTAAGAAGTGCAGCACACAAATTTCCCCGGTGAGGGATGAATAGAGTGTTTATGTATATGTATGTGTGTGTAGATATGAATGATAAAAAAAAAAAAGAGAGAGTTAACATATGAGTGTGTGTGTTTTAGGGGTGGATGAGAAGATAAGCGTTATGGGAAATGTTTTTTTCCGCGGTAACGTCTATAAGTAGCATCAGACATGATCTTGAGGTGATGAGAGGTCTGGGTCTTCTTGGGTCAGTACCTTCTCGTTGCAGGCTTGTATGCAGCTTCACCTCTGGTCATGTTGTGGTTGGGCAGGTGTATTTTTGTGGTATCCTGTTTCCTCTGAGGTTTCAGAGTTGGATGGAGGAGGGTTTTATTGAATATATGTGTCATTTGTTTGTTATTGTTTACATCTGAGGAAATTTTTAAATAAATCACCATTTTTGTTCATGATCACAAATTTAATCCCACTGATTATTTGGACTTCACTTCCTGTGAGATTAAAAGCTATTAGTCTGAAAATGGTTTGTGATGATTTTAAAATCTTTGTGGCAAAAAAATTGATAAAAACTCATGGCGATGACTCATAGCCATGTCTGCGCTGCCCATGATCTTCTTTCTAAATGCTGTTTTTCTGACTCCTCCCAGGTCAGACATGTCTGCTGGAAGCCACCAGAGATCTGAGGACCAGTTCCTGTGCTCAATCTGTCTGGAGATGTTCAATGATCCAGTCAGCACACCGTGTGGACATAATTTCTGTAAAGCCTGCATCACTCAGTACTGGCAGGATAAGCTTCTGTATGATTGTCCCTTGTGTGAAAAGGAGTTTCCCATCACACCTCAGCTGAAGGTCAACACTTTACTCTCTGAAATGGTTTCTCAGTTCAGACATGAAGCTCAGCAGGAAGCCAGTAGCAGCAAATCAGAGCAACAAGCTGCCAGACCAGGAGAAGTTCCCTGTGACGTCTGCACAGGAACCAAACTGAAGGCCCTGAAGTCCTGCCTGGTGTGTCTGACCTCCTACTGTCACACTCACCTGGAGCCTCATCTGACATGTTCAACGTTGAGGAGACATCAGCTGATGGAGCCTGTGGAGAACATGGAGGACAGGATGTGTGCGAAGCATGATAAACCTCTGGAGCTGTTCTGTAAGACCGACCAGACCTGTGTCTGCTCGCTTTGTGCTGTTTTAGACCTCAAGAGTCATGAGTTTGTTCCTCTGAGAGAAGAATGTGAAGGAAAGAAGTCAGAGCTGGGGAAGACCGAGGCTGACATTCAGAAGATGATCCAGAAGAAACGACTGAAGATTCAGGAGCTCAAAGAGTCGGTGAAGATCAGTGAAGATGCTGCAGACAGAGAGACAGCAGAAGGTGTTCAGGTCTTCACCGCTCTGATGGAGGCTGCTCAGAGAGACCTGGACCAGCTCATCAAGGAGATCCAAGACAAACAGAAAGCTACAGAGAAACAAGCTGAAGACCTCATGAAAGATCTGGAACAGGAGATCTCTGAGCTGATGAAGAGGAGCTCTGAGGTGGAGCAGCTCTCACACTCTGAAGACCACCTCCGCCTCCTCCAAAGCTTCTCCTCCCTGAAAGATGCTCCACCCACCAAAGACTGGACAGAGGTCAGAGTTTATCCACCATCATATGAGGGGACGGTGGTGAGAGCTGTGTCTCTGCTGGAGGAGACCATCAGGAAGGAGAGGAAAAAGCTGGTTACTGAGAAGATAAAGAAGGTCCAGCAGTTTGCAGTAGATGTTACTCTGGATCTTAAAACAGCTCATTCTTACCTCGTCCTGTCTGATGATGGAAAACAAGTTCATCATGGTGATGTGGAGAAGAGTCTTCCAGATAATCCAGAGAGATTTTCTTACTGTGTTAATGTTTTAGGAAGTCAGAGTTTCTCTTCAGGCAGATTTTACTTTGAGGTTCAGGTTAAAGGAAAAACTGACTGGTCTTTAGGAGTGGCCAGAAGATCCATCAACAGAAAGGGAGCAATCAAACTAAGTCCTCAGAACGGTTTCTGGACTTTAGCTCTGAGAAATGAAAACGAGTACAATGTTTGTGCTGGTCCTCCATTTCATCTGCATCTCCAGTCTGCTCCTGAGAAGGTGGGGGTGTTTGTGGATTATGAGGAGGGTCTGGTCTTTTTTTATGATGTAGATGCTGCAGCTCTGATCTACTCCTTCACCGGCTGCTGCTTCACTGAGGATCTCTATCCATTCTTTAGTCCTCATCTGAATCATAGAGGTAAAAACTCTAGTCCTCTGATCATCTGTCCTGTCAATCAAACAGTCTGATGGTTTCTCCTGAAGCTCCATGAAGAAGGAATCTGTTTCATCAGCAGTTTCAGTTTATTATTTATCTCAGAGATCTACTGGTCTATCAGGGTGGATGTAATGGGGGCCGCTGTCCTAAATGTTTTCCTTCATGATCAGTGTGATGAATGTTTACTGAAAATAAATCTGATTTAATGAATGTTGCTCTGAAGGTTTTTTGTTATTCAATCAGATTTTTCATAAGAAGTTTACTTCTACTTCTTATTTACTTCTAAGATTTCTTTTTACTTTTTGTGCTGAAATGACCAGTAAAACCAATAAACAAAAAACATGGGATTCAATAAAACATCCACTCAGAAACAAATACAAACAAATGGAAAAAAAAGTTCTTTTTGGAACCAAAATGAATCAAAAGTAGATCATTTAAATAAAATCACAGATAGTCTTTATAATTATTTTGTTACAGTTGAACCAACATATCAACATATCAAAAAAAAGGCTGGCTAAGAAGATGTGGGACACTGAGAGGAATGAGAAGAGTAGGCAAAGTACAGGTTGAAGAAGCGTAAGGTTAAAGTAGAGGTGGCAAAGTTAAAACAAGTAGCCTATGATGACCTATATGCTAGGCTGAACAGCAAGGAGGGAGAGATGGACCTATACAGGTTGGCAAGACAGAGAGACAAAGATGGGAAGGATATGCAGCAAGTTAGGGTGATTAAAGACAGGAATGGATGTCTTTTGACAGATACCAGTAATGTGATGGGAAGATGGAAAGAGTACTTTGAAGAGTTGATGAATGAAGAAAATGAAAGAGAACAAAGAGTAGAAGATGTTACCATAGTGGACCGGAAAGTGGCTAGAATCAGTAAGGTAGAAATAAAGAGAGCACTGAAGAGGATGAAGAGTGGAAAGGCTCTGGGTCCTGATGATATCCCTGTAGAAGTATGGAAGTGTTTAGGTGAGGTGGCAGTAGAGTTTCTGACTGGGCTGTTTAACAGGATATTAGAAAGTGAGAAGATGCCTGATGAATGGAGGAGAAGTGTGCTGGTTCCTATTTTTAAGAAAAAGGGACATGTGCAGAATTGTGGTAACTACAGAGGAATAAAACTGATCAGTCATACAATTAAATTATGTGAAAAAGTTGTTGGAGGTAGGCTAAGGTCTGAAGTAAGAATTTGTGAGCAGCAGTATGGTTTTATGCCTAAAAAGAGCACTACAGATGCAGTATTTGCCTTGAGGATGCTGATAGAGAAGTACAGAGAAGGTCAGAGGGAGCTGCACTGTGTCTTCGTAGATCTAAAGAAAGCGTATGACAGGGTACCTAGAGAAGAACTATAGTATTGTATGAGGAAGTCTGGTGTGACAGAGAAGTATGTTAGAGTGGTTCAGGACATGTATGAGGGCTGTAAGACAGTGGTGAGGTGTGCTGTAGGTGAGACAGAGGAGTTCAGTGTGGGGGTGGGTCTGCACCAAGGATCTGCTCTGAGCCCTTTGCTGTTTGCTGTAGTGATGGACAGGCTGACAGACGAGGTCAGACAGGAATCCCCATGGACAATGATGTTTGCAGATGACATTGTGATCTGTAGTGAGAGGAGGGAAGAGGTGGAGGAAAAGCTGGAGAGGTGGAGGTTTGCACTAGAAAGAAGAGGAATGAAGATTAGTCAGAGTAAAACAGAGTACATGTGTGTGAATGAGAGGGATCCAAATGGAAAAGTGAGGTTACAGGGAGAAGAGATAAAGAAGGTGGAAGATTTTAAGTATCTAGGATCAACAGTCCAGAGCAATGGAGAGTGTGGAAAAGAGGTGAAGAAGCGTGTTCAGGCAGGCGGGAACGGGTGGAGGAAAGTATCAGGTGTGATGTGCGACAGAAGAGTTTCAGCTAGAATGAAAGGAAAAGTGTACAAAACCGTGATGAGACCGGCCATAATGTTTGGTCTAGAAACAGTAGCACTGAAGAAAAGACAGGAAGCAGAGATGGAGGTAGCAGAGATGAAGATGCTGAGGATCTCTCTGGGAGTGACCAGGATGGACAGGATTAGAAATGAGTTAATCAGGGGACCAGCACATGTTAGAGGTTTTGGGGATAAAGTTAGAGAGGCAAGACTGAGATGGTTTGGGCACGTACAGAGGAGAGAGAGAGTACATAGGAAGAAGGATGCTGGATTTGGAACCACCAGGAAAGAGGACTAGAGGAAGACCAAAGAGGAAGTTCATGGATACAGTGAAGGAAGACATGAAGATAGTTGGTGTGACTAAAGAAGATGCAGCAGATAGGGTTAGATGGAAGAAAATGACTTGCTGTGGCAATCCCTAAAGGGAAAAGCCAAAAGAAGAAGAAGAAGAAGAAGAGAGTTTCTCTTCAGGAAGATTTTACTTTGAGGTTCAGGTTAAAGGAAAAACTGACTGGTCTGTAGGAGTGGCCAGAAGGTCCATCAACAGAAAGGGAGCGATCACACTGAGTCCTCAGAACGGTTTCTGGACTGTTTGGTTAAGAAATGTCTTATGTCTTATCCCCACTGTGTGGGCATACCTAATGCTCCCCACCAACCTCCTCAACGTGCCTGGTATGGCAAGGAGCGGGGAGAGGCGAGCGGCGGCCTTCCTGTTTCTCCAGGATGATGAAGAGTTGATGGCAGGACTCCAGCCCAGCCAGGACTCTTTGCAGCTCCTTCTACGCACCTCTCTTCCCTCACTCTTTCTGTCTTTAATAACCTGAATGTCCTTCTGAGTCCTACCTCTTCACCACCTCGACCACATGACATGACTGCTGTGGACCAGAAAGTAGCAAAGATTAGTGAGGAAGAGGTTCAGATAGCAGTGAAGCGGAGGAAGGTCAGAAAGGCTCTTGGTCCTGATCATGTACCTGTAGAGGTATGGAAGGCAGGCAGGAGACCTGGAGGAAAACCAAAGAGGAGGTTTATGGATGGAGTGAAGGAGGACATGATGTAGTTGTTGATGCAGGACAAAGAAAAAAAGAGAAGAAGAATGGAAAGTGAAGCTTTCATGTGAGGCCGGAGGATGGAAATGAACTAGAAAGTCTGCTTCTACAAACCTCAAAAGTTACAACAAATAAATGGTCATAATGGAGGTCAGAATCCCATCAAACCTAAGTAACAACACTGAGGTTTTTATCCTGGAAATAAATTAAGAGTTCCTTCAAACTGCACTCGTGTGGTTTTTCTCATCATTTTATTCCTCTTGTTACTTAGAGGTTTCTTAGATCAATAACTTTTAAAAGCCTCTCTCCTTGTGTTTCTGATGCTCCTCATCAGCTCTGTCTTTCTCTGTTTGCAGGTATTTGATCATCACCTGGCCGCTGTGGTACAGATTCAGAAGAAACATAAAGACCTCTCTGGTTGTGTGTGTTGTGGTTTGGCTCCTCCCCCTTTTTATTTTCTTCATTACATTTTGGTTATGCTTTAGTATTAGCTTGGTTACAGCCGTTTACTTACTTCTCCCATTCCCCTGTTCATCTTCTTTCTGGTAGGGACCATCAGAGCCCTGTCTGCAGCTCGTGGTGTCCCTGCTGATGAAAAACAAAGAGTTGTGGTCATTCTGGTTGCCGTGCTGATGATTTATACTTTGCTCTTTCTGCCCATCATCTTTTTTTTTTTTTTGTTGAGAGTAAATTACAACTTGAAGATGAACGCTGTGGTTAAATTCTTAGTAAACGTCAGTTCTCTTGCAGACCTGATCATGTATGTTTTAATCCGTAAAGGAACCTCAGACAAGTTTTTAGCAGCTTCAGGTTCCTGTAAAATATTTTGGAATCAGGAGACAAACAGCTAGAATACCAACATGTCTGCTTCATGCAGTCAGACCATTTAGATTTGTTCTAGAAAATCAGGACTCTCCCTTACCAAGGGTGTCAGTGAAGCAGTGCTCTGTTTTCTTTGGGGCCGTGGTTTGTATCAAAGGATTTAGAGCCTCCAAACTGAGGAGAGAGCATTATACTTAAGTCTGTACAGAGTGTCAGAAATAAGGCTTTCTGACCAAGTTGTGGCTGGGACCTTAATGACCTTTTTTATTTTCATGATAAGTTATAAAGTGTAGTGGTGTTTACCTGTGGGCACCCGTGGACCTGTTGAGACACAGACAACTGCAACGTATGAGATGATTTAATAAACCCTCTAGTTGCTCCCACCATTGGATTCATTGTTGCTGCCTGTTGTGGTGAAATGCAGCAAAATAATTCTCCAATTATGGGACTAATGATGGTTTACAAAATAAAAGAAATAAAAAGTCTTTCAATTCCTGAAAAAGTGTTTTTAGAAGTCTTTTACTTTTTCATACATAATTTTTTTCATAAATTCATCAATGTGTTTGTTTAATTTTCATAATAAAACATCAGAGTTACTTTAGGTGTGTGTAGAACCATGAACGGTCGTATCTGAGCTGAGCTCTGATTGGACCCTCCTTTTTTTGTTTTATATATATTTATTGATTTTGATTTCACAAACAATTCACACAAGTAAGAAATATATATGTATATAATAACAAGTCCCCAGCCCTCCCACTGCCCAAGCAACACAGGACATAAGTTTAGTACATCAACAATAATAAAAAAAAAAAACTTAGAGAAACAAGAGAAAAATCAGTCTGTCAGAAAATCAGTGAAGTAAAAATGATAAATATATATTTATAAAAATTACCAAACACACAAAAAGCAACCAAAAAAAAAAAACCTGACCGGTAAAGAGCAAATATCTTTTCACCTGTAAAGGAAGATAGAAAAACATTATTTAAAAAAAAAAAAAAAAAAGGGGCGCGGGAGAATGCATGATCCTCTGACCACCGTTATACAATGGCAGAACCTCACAAACAGAAACATGAGTGGATTTAAATTCAGTTAGATTCCCTAGACCAGCGGTCGGAAACCTTTGACACCGAAAGAGCCATTTGAACCCAGTTTCCACGGAAAAGAAAACACTGGGAGCCGCACATCTAAAATGAAAAAAAAAAAAAACTTCTACTACTTTACCGCAGCATGTTTCTTATGAAATCCACGTGCTACAGAGAAAATTACATTTTATTCATTTAATGAACACATTTTAACATTTTGAATTCTTGAAAAATAATAACAATGAATGTCTCTTTCAAATAAATTAAAAAGCTGAATTTAAATTGTCCATGTAGCAAACGAAAGCAGAAAAATGCCATGAGGCGTCATCCTTATATCCATTTATCTAAAATGAAGATAACACTGTATATATTACTTTTTCTTACCTTTACACTTTGTATAAACAACTATAGTGTGGTTATGTCTTATGAAGTGCTACGGAGAAAATTAAATTTTACCGATGTAATGAACACATTTTGAATTTTTGAAAAAATAATAATGTCTGAATGTCTCTTTTGAATAAATTAAAAAGCTGAATTTAAATTGTGCATGCAGCAAACAAAAGGGAAAAATCCGTGAGCCGTCATCCTTATATCGCCTTGGGCTTTCAAAGTATGCAGCGGAGCATACTTTGTGATATTTCAAGATAACAATAATCTTCAAATTTAGAACTAAAATAATATAAAAACTAACACAAATAAAACACACTTCAATTAAATACAAAAAATTTTTTTTTAGTAATTTATTATTTAGTATTTTATTTTTGCAGCAGAAGCAGGTAAAGGTGGGTTTTATTTTACAGACAAATGAATTCATTCTGTCAAACAAGGTGCTTGTGTTTTTTGTCCAGTTTATTTGCTTCTTTTCAACATTTCCTTTCAAACAGACAAACATATCTTTTTCAGTCGAGCAGCATGAGATGTTTTTCCTCTAGAACTGTGTTTGTTCTTTCTCTGTGACCTTTCATTTAATCCAAACCTACAAACAATAATAAACTAAAAGAAATAATCTATGATGTGTTGTGTGCAATGTTTGAAACATACATTTAATGAATAACCTGATTATGTATTAAAATTACATAAAAAAAACACAAACATTTCTGATTGCAGGTATTTTTATTTGGGTAGAAAAATATAATTGATCATGTCTTTAAATGATTGGTGAATTATGACAGATAAATGTTAATAATGATAAATTTATTCAGTTAATAGCTTTTATTTTTATAGATTTTTACACACACATGACTGTTTTTAAATTTTTAGGTTTGAAAGTAGAAATTTGATGTAAAATAAGAGCTGATATTAGTTTTAAGAACAAAAAAGGAGACGAAAAAGAAAAGCTCAGCTCAGATAGGTTGGTTCATGTGGTTCTGCACACACCAGAAGTAACTCTAGTTTTTAATTATGAGATAACAACTAATATGTTCCAGTATGTGTGGAAAAAAAAATGTCTGAAAAAGTAAAAACTACTGAAAACACTTTTTCAGAAAATTATCTACATTTGACTTCATTTGTTTTATTGTTAATTTCTACTAAACTATTGTGAGAAAAACTAAAAACACAAATAAAATTAATAATTGAACTTTAATTGTAATCAAACACCAGAGGTGAGTTTTCTGTATTGATCACACTTTTCAGACTGTCAGTCTGTTTCGTGAACCAATCAATTAGAGGTGTTTGTCGAGCCGCTAAATGGTTCAGTGGTGTCCCACCCGAAAGTGCTTCAGTGATCAAAGGCTCTCCGCGGCCATTTTTGGTCCCTTTAGGAGCCCTTTCAATAAGTGGGCATCGAAGGCCATTTTCACTAAAGAATTACCCATAAATCACTGCAACGTGACGTAAAACACAGAGTCGACTGACGGTAAGAAGAAAGTCATTTCAAACTGTAAATTGCAAGCAAACGTGTCAGTTTTTTACAATTTTCACCTCATAAATTCGCCGTTTAGGTGAGCTTAGAGTTATAAAAAATGTTCATTACGAAGAAGTCAAAGTGTAAATTTGGTGAATTGTAATAATTGATTGTCAGGTTGAAATCATAGACGAGTCACTGAAGAATAATTATTATTTTTTTTATTGTTTTATTTTTAGTCACTCTATTCATCCCTCACAGAGGAAATTAGTTTGCTGCACTACTACACCTCAGCAGGCTGCCACGATGGTGCCAATGGTTGGAGAATCAGGGGGTGAGGTGTCTTCTCCAAGGACCCTAGACGTAACTCAGTGGGAATCAAACCCACAAACCTCTGCTTAACTTCCAGTGCGTAGGCGAATGCTCTACCACTGAGCCACCGTCTAGGAACCAAGTTGAATTTAAATCCACTCATGTTTCTGTTTGGAATCAATAGTGAGGCTCTGCCATTGCCTAACGGTGATCAGAGGATCATTACCTTTATGACTTTCCTAGCCCATTGCCTCATCGTCCTTGGGTGGAGGGTGTTACCTCGCCCAACTTATCACATTGGATCAGACATGTGCTTTACCATCTCAAATTAGAGAAGATACACGCTGAGAAAATCTGAACATAAATTTTACAGGGTATGGAGGCCTTTTTAAAATACTTCAAACTACCATCCACAGTTGAGGCAGAATGAAGCGCCGCCATACCTTTTTTTTTTTAAATATTTTTTTCCTCTCTTTCTTTACATGTGTGAAGATATTTGCTCTTTACCTCTTCTTCTCCTTTCGGCATTTCCCTTCAGGGGTCGCCACAGCAAGTCAGTTTCTTCCATCTAACCCTATCTGCTGCATCCTCTTCAGTCACACCAACTATCTTCATGTCTTCCTTCACTGTATCCATGAACCTCCTCTTTGGTCTACCTCTAGTCCTCTTTCCTGGTGGTTTCAAACCCAGCATCCTTCTTCTGATGTACTCTCTCTCTCTCCTCTGTACATGTCCAAACCATCTCAGCCTGGCCTCTCTAACTTTATCCCCAAAACCTCTAACATGTGCTGTTCCTCTGATGTACTCATTTCTAATCCTGTCCATCCTGGTCACTCCCAGAGAGATCCTCAGCATCTCCATCTCTGCTACCTCCATCTCTGCTTCCTGTCTTTTCTTCAGTGCTACTGTTTCTAGGCCAAACAGCATGGCCGGTCTCACCACGGTTTTGTACACTTTCCCTTTCATTCTAGCTGAAACTCTTCTGTAACACATCGCATCTGATACTTTCCTCCACCCATTCCAGCCTGCCTGAACACGCTTCTTCACCTCTTTTCCACACTCTCCATTGCTCTGGACTGTTGATCCTAGATACTTAAAATCTTCCACATTCTTTATCTCTTCTCCCTGTAACCTCACTTTTCCATTTGGATCCCTCTCATTCACACACATGTACTCTGTTTTACTCTGACTAATCTTCATTCCTCTTCTTTCTAGTGCAAACCTCCACCTCTCCAGCTATTCCTCCACCTCTCCAGCGGTGGAGGTTGCTCTTTACCTGTCAGGTTTTTTTTTTTGGTTGCTTTTTGTGTGTTTTCTCATTTTTATTATAAATTTATCATTTTTACATCACTGATTTTCTGACTGACTGTATTTTCTCTTGTTTCTCTGTTTTATTTATTTATTCAATATTATTGTTGATGTACTAAATTTATATTCTGTGTGGATAGGCAGATGGAGGCCTAAGAGGCTTGTTATTATATACATATGTATATAATAACATATGTATGTTTTTATATACATATACATATACAAAATCTCCTGAGAATTACACAAGTTTTACACAAGTAAGATATTTCTTACTTGTGTGAACTGTTTGTTAAATTAAAATCAAGAAATATATATAAAAAAAAAAAGGAGGGTCCAATAAGAGCTCAGCTCAAATACGACCGTTCATGGTTCTACACACACCTAAAGTAACTCTGATGTTTTACTATGAAAATTAAACAAACATTGATGAATTTGTGAACGACTTCTAAAAACACTTTTTCAGGAATTGAAAGACTTTTTATGCATTTTATTTTGTAAACCATCATTAGTCCCATAATTGGATAATTATTTTGCTGCATTTTACCACAACAGGCAGCAACAATGAATCCAATGGTGGGAGCAACTAGAGGGTTTATTAAATCATCTCAAACGTTGCAATTGTCTGTGTCTCAACAGGTCCACGGGTGCCCACAGGTAAACACCACTACACTTTATAACTTATCATGAAAATAAAAAAGGTCATTAAGGTCCCAGCCAAAACTTGGTCAGAAAGAAACCAAAGAAACCAAACAGAAAACAGAAACCAAACCCAAAACCAGCGAAAAGACCAAAAAGCCTTATTTATGACACTCTGTACAGACTCAAGTAAAATGCTCTCTCCTCAGTTTGAAGGCTCTGAATCCTTTGATACAAACCACGGACCCAAAGAAAACAGAGCACTGCTTCACTGACACGCTTGGAGAGGGAGAGTCCTGATTTTCTAGAACAATTCTAAATGTTCTGACTGCATGAAGCAGACATGTTGGTATTCTGGCTGCTTGTCTCCTGATTCCAAAATGTTTTACAGCAACCTGAAGCTGCTAAAAGCTAGTCTGAGGTTCCTTTACGGATTAAAACATACATGATCAGGTCTGCAAGAGAACTGACGTTTACTAAAAATTTAACCACAGCGTTCATCTTCAAGTTGTAATTTACTCTCAACAAAAAAAAGATGATGGGCAGAAAGAGCAGAGTATAAATCATTAGCACGGCAACCAGAATGACCACAACTCTTTGTTTTTCATCAGCAGGAACACCACGAGCTGCAGACGGGGCTCTGATGGTCCCTACCAGAAAGAAGATGAACAGGGGAATGGGAGAAGTAAGTAAACGGCTGTAACCAAGCTAATACTAAAGCATAACCAAAATGTAGTGAACAAAATAAAAAGGGGGACAAGCCAAACCACAACACACACAACCAGAGAGGTCTTTATGTTTCTTCTGAATCTGTACCACAGCGGCCAGGTGATGATCAAATACCTACAAACAGAGAAAGACAGTGCTGATGAGGAGCATCAGAAACACAAGGAGAGAGGCTTTTAAAAGTTATTGATCTAAGAAACCTCTAAGTAACAAGAGGAATAAAATGATGAGAAAAACCACATGAGTTCAGTTTGAAGGAACTCTTAATTCATTTCCATGATAAAAACCTCAGTGTTGTTACTTTCTTTTGATGGGATTCTGACCTCCATTATGACCATTTATTTGTTGTAACTTTTGAGGTTTGTAGAAGCAAATTTTCTTGTTAATTTCCATCCTGCGGCCTCACATGAAAGCTTCACTTCCCAGCATCACACCATAAACCAGCAATGGATACCACCATGCTGTGTAAATGTGGGTGTTGTTTTGTCACCTCCTTCAGTCAGTTCTTCTTCTCTTTTTTTCTTTGTCCTGCATCAACAACTACCTTCATGTCCTCCTTCACTCCATCCATAAACCTCCTCTTTGGTTTTCCTCCAGGTCTCCTGCCTGCCTTCCATACCTCTACAGGTATATGATCAGGACCAAGAGCCTTTTCGACCTTCATCCTCTTCTCTGCTCTCTGAACCTCTTCCTCACTAATCTTTGCTACTTTCTGGTCCACAGCAGTCATGTCATGTGGTGGAGGTGGTAAAGAGGTAGGACTCAGAAGGACAGACAGGTCATTAAAGACAGAAAGAGTGAGGGAAGAGAGGTGGGTAGAAGGAGCTGTAAAGAGTCCTGGCTGCTCCCCACCAACCTCTTCAACATCCTGGAGAAACAGGAAGGCCGCCGCCCACCTGCTCCCCGCTCCTTGCCCTGCCAGGCACGTTGAGGAGGTTGGTGGGGAGCATTAGTTATGCCCACACAGTGGGGATAAGACATAAGACATTTCTTTACCAAACAGTCCAGAAACCGTTCTGAGGACTCAGTGTGATCGCTCCCTTTCTGTTGATGGACCTTCTGGCCACTCCTACAGACCAATCAGTTTTTCCTTTAACCTGATCCTCAAAGTAAAATCTGCCTGAAGGGAAACTCTCTTCTTCTTCTTCTTCTTTCGGCATTTCCCTTTAGGGGTCGCCACAGCAAGTCAGTTTCTTCCATCTAACCCTATCTGCTGTATCTTCTTTGGTCACACCAACTATCTTCATGTCTTCCTTCACTGCGTCCATGATCCCCCTCTTTGGTCTTCCTCTAGTCCTCTTTCCTGGTGGTTCCAAATCCAGCATCCTTCTTCTGATGTACTGTCTCTCTCTCCTCTCTACATGCCCAAACCATCTCAGTCTTGCCTCTCTAACTTCATCCCCAAAACCTCTAACATGTGCTGTTCTCCTGATGTACTCATTTCTAATTCTGTCCATCCTGGTCACTCCCAGAGAGATCCTCAGCATCCTTATCTCTGCTACCTCCATCTCTGCTTCCTGTCTTTTCTTTAGTGCTACTGTTTCTAGACCAAACAGTATGGCCACTCTTACCACGGTTTTGTACAATTTCTCTTTCATTCTAGCTGAAACTCTTCTGTCGCACATCACACCTGATACTTTTCTCCACCCGTTCCAGCCTGCCTAAACACGCTTCTTCACCTCTTTTCCACACTCTCCATTGCTCTGGACTGTTGATCCTAGATACTTAAAATCTTCCACCTTCTTTATCTCTTCTCCCTGTAACCTCACTTTTCCATTTGGATCCCTCTCATTCACACACATGTACTCTGTTTTACTCTGACTAATCTTCAAACCTCCACCTCTCCAGCTTTTCCTCCACCTCTTCCCTCCTCTCACTACAGATCACAATGTCATCTGCAAACATCATTGTCCATGGAGATTCCTGTCTGACCTCGTCTGTCAGCCTGTCCATCACCAAAGCAAACAGCAAAGGGCTCAGAGCAGATCCTTGGTGCAGTCCCACCCCCACACTGAACTCCTCTGTCTCACCTACAGCACACCTCACCACTGTCTTACAGCCCTCATACATGTCCTGCACCGCTCTAACATACTTCTCTGTCACACCAGACTTCCTCATACAATACCATAGTTCTTCTCTAGGTACCCTGTCATACGCTTTCTCTAGATCTACGAAGACACAGTGCAGCTCCCTCTGGCCTTCTCTGTACTCCTCCATCAGCATCCTCAAAGCAAATACTGCATCTGTAGTGCTCTTTTTAGGCATAAAACCATACTGCTGCTCACAAATTCTTACTTCAGACCTTAGCCTTGCATCGACAACTTTTTCCCATAGTTTCATCGTTTGACTGATCAGTTTAATTCCTCTGTAGTTACCACAACTCTGCACATCTCCCTTGTTCTTAAAAATAGGAACCAGCACACTTCTCCTCCATTCATCAGGCATCTTCTCACTTTCTAATATCCTGTTAAACAGCCCAGTCAGAAACTCTACTGCCACCTCACCTAAACACTTCCATACTTCTACAGAGATATCATCAGGACCCAGAGCCTTTTCCACTCTTCATCCTCTTCATTAGCCTCTTTATTTCTACCTTACTGATCCTAGCCACTTTCTGCTCCACTATGGTAACGTCTTCTACTCTTTGTTCTCTTTCATTTTCTTCATTCATCAACTCTTCAAAGTACTCTTTCCATCTTCCCATCACATTACTGGTATCTGTCAAAAGACATCCATTCCTGTCTTTAATCACCCTAACTTGCTGCACATCCTTCACATCTTTGTCTCTCTGTCTTGCCAACCTGTATAGGTCCATCTCTCCCTCCTTGCTTTTCAGCCTAGCGTATAGGTCATCATAGGCTACTTGTTTTGGCTTTGAAACCTCTACTTTAACCTTACGCTGTTTCAAACTGTACTTTGCCTTCTCTCCTCATTCCTCTCAGTGTCTCACTTCTTCTTAGCCAGCTTTTTCTTTTGATGTGGTGATATATTGGTTCAACTGTAACAAAATAATTATAAAGACTATCTGTGATTTTATTTAAATTATCTACTTTTGATTCATTTTGGTTCCAAAAAGAACTTGAAATTCCATTTGTTTGTATTTGTTTCTGATTAGATGTTTTATTGAATCCCATGTTTTTTGTTTATTGGTTTTACTGGTCATTTCAGCATAAAAAGTAGAAAGAAATCTTAGAAGTAAAGAAGAAGTAGAAGTAAACTTCTTATGAAAAATCTGATTGAATAAAAAAAAAAATCTTTCAGAGCAACATTCATTAAATCAGATTTATTTTCAGTAAACATTCATCACACTGATCATGAAGGAAAACATTTAGGACAGCGGCCCCCATTACATCCACCCTGATAGACCAGTAGATCTCTGAGAAAAATAATAAACTGAAACTGCTGATGAAACAGATTCCTTCTTCATGGAGCTTCAGGAGAAACCATTAGACTGTTTGATTCACAGGACAGATGATCATAGGACTAGAGTTTTTACCTCTATGATTCAGATGTGGACTGAAGAATGGGTAGAGCTCCTCAGTGAAGCAGCAGAAAGTGAAGGAGTAGATCAGAACTGCAGCATCTACATCATAAAAGGAGACCAGACCCTCCTCATAATCCACAAACACCCCCACCTTCTCAGGAGCAGACTGGAGATGCAGACATACTGGATGTCCAGTTAAAGCTCCAATCGCATCTCCATTTCTTAACCAAACAGCCCAGAAACCGTTCTGAGGATTCAGTGTGATCGCTCCCTTCCTGTTGATGGACCTTCTGGCCACTCCTAAAGACCAGTCAGTTTTTCCTTTAACCTGAACCTCAAAGTAAAATCTGCCTGAAGAGAAACTCTGACTTCCTAAAACATTAACACAGTAAGAAAATCTCTCTGGATTATCTGGAAGATTCTTCTTCACATCACCATGATGAACTTGTTTTCCATCATCAGACAGGACGAGGTAAGGATGAGCTGTTTTAGGATCCAGAGTAACATCTACTGCAAACCGCTGGACCTTCTTTATCTTCTCAGCAACCAGCTTCTTCCTCTCCTCCCTGATGGTCTCCTCCAGCAGAGACACAGCTCTCACCACCTTCCCCTCATATGATGGAGGATAAACTCTGACCTGTGTCCAGTCCTTGGTGGGTGGAGCAGCTTTCAGGGAAGAGAAGCTTTGGAGGAGGTGGAGGTGGTCTTCAGAGTGTGAGAGCTGCTCCACCTCAGAGCTCCTCTTCATCAGCTCAGAGATCTCCTGTTCCAGATCTTTGATGAGGTCTTCAGCTTGTTTCTCTGTAGCTTTCTGTTTGTCTTGGATCTCCTTGATGAGCTGGTCCAGGTCTCTCTGAGCAGCCTCCATCAGAGCGGTGAAGACCTGAACACCTTCTGCTGTCTCTCTGTCTGCAGCATCTTTACTGATCTTCACTGACTCTTTGAGCTCCTGAATCTTCAGTCGTCTCTTCTGGATCATCTGCTGAATGTCAGCCTCGGTCTTCCCCAGCTCTGCCTTCTTGCCTTCGCTTTCTTCTTCCAGATGAACAAACTCATGACTCTTGTGGTCTAAAACAGCACAGAGCGAACAGATACAGGTCTGGTCGGTCTTACAGAACAGCTCAAGATGTTTATCGTGCTTCCTACACATCCTGTCCTTCATGTTCGCCACAGGCTCCATCAGCTGATGTCTTCTCAGTGCTGAACATGTCAGATGGGGCTCCAAGTGAGTGTGACAGTAGGAGGTCAGACACACCAGGCAGGACTTCAGGGCCTTCCGTTTGGTTCCCGTGCAGACGTCACAGGGAACTTCTCCTGGTCTGGCAGCTTGTTGCTTTGAGCTGCTACTGGCTTCCTGCTGAGCTTCATGTCTGAACTGAGAAACCATTTCAGAGAGTAAAGTGTTGACCTTCAGCTGAGGTGTGGTGGGAAACTCCTTTTCACACAAGGGACAATCATACAGAAGCTTCTCCTGCCAGTACTTAGTGATGCAGGCTTTACAGAAGTTATGTCCACACGGTGTGGTGACTGGATCATTGAACATCTCCAGACAGATGGAGCACAGGAACTGGTCCTCAGATCTCTGGTGGCTTCCAGCAGACATGTCTGACCTGGGAGGAGTCAGAAAAACAGCATTTAGAAAGAAGATCATGAGGGCAGCTCAGACATGGCCATGAGTCATCGCCATGAGTGTTTATCAATTTTTTTTTGCCACAAAGATTTTAAAATCATCATAAACAATTTTCAGACTAATAGCTTTTAATCTCAAAGGAAGTGAAGTCCAAATAATCAGTGGGATTAAATTTACGATTTGTTGAGGTGTTTGTTTAAATTGATGGTGTTTACATCTTTGCAGCTACTTTTTGTTACATTTCAGGCTGCATGCTCCGTCTGAATTTACTTTAAATACATGAAACCACACTTCTGATCTTTTTACACTACTTCACTGTTCTACCATTCTCATGTTTGTCAGTAATTTGTCAGCAGAAGAAAACCTGCTCCATTATTAACACACACTATTTGCAGCCCGTAGTAATATAATAATATATGATGATGATATTACAACATAACAGGAGACGGATGCTTTTTGATGAACTTGAAACATAATTGAAACATAATTTAAACATTTTTTAAATTCTACTAGTTTGTTAAATTTAAGTATTTTATCTTTTAAGATCAGAGCATTAAGTATGATCTAAAACTCCAGCCTTAGCAACAATTATGGTATTCTCTAATCGAATAATTTGCAGAGTTGATTTTTTTTTTAAATTAGAACCCTGTATTTCAGCACAGTAGTTTAGAAATGGTAAAATGAGAGAATTGTACAGGATGAATTAAAGTTTTTGTTGAGAAAATATTTTGCTTTGTGCTGAACTTTGTGCATTTCATAAATAAATAAATTAATTGATAAATAAATAGAAGTAATAAATATCAAAGTAAGTTTAAATCCACAGATATGTGTTTATTGTGATAGTCAGACATGACTACTAATTTTATGTTGTAAAAATGTACTTAATTTTTAAATTGAGATAGCAGTAGTTTTATTAAAACTATTTTGTGTTGATAGAATAAGCTTGGTTTGATAAGTTTTGAGGTTGTGGTGGAAAACAGCCTCGGTGGAAGACAAAGTCGACTGATTTCTTTACAAGTTTATTGTATAGATCAAATGTGCATATGTAAAGACCTGGAGAGATCTCTCCCTTTGTTTCTGGCCATACAACCTTGATGCATTGCTGTACTGAAGATTTACCCTCCCCCTATATAAGTTCAGCGTAATCTCAGCCTTGAAGTAACCCAGCATAACCCAGCAGACCACAGGATCATTGATACACTATGATGAGAGAC
Organism: Neostethus bicornis; assembly: GCA_902685375.1. Lineage (NCBI taxonomy): Eukaryota > Metazoa > Chordata > Actinopteri > Atheriniformes > Phallostethidae > Neostethus > Neostethus bicornis. The sequence goes on from LR738548.1 coordinate 1,392,622, forward strand.
TAAACTGTTCAGATTTTAACGATCAACTAATATGGTTTGTTAAATACTGCTGTTTAATATTTCCATTACAAACGTAATGCCTTTTTCACTCTCTGTAGATTACTTAATTTCTAAAAAAAAAATACATGAGAGGAGGTGCTTACATAGACGATGTTTGGAATCTAAGCTGTAGATTGCTTGTAGATTGGCTAACTGATGTTAAACGGATGTTTTAATCCTATACGGAACATAAATCAATTTAAAATAATAATACTTAACTTTGTGACCTTCACTCATCAGACAGGCAGAGAAAGAAGTTTTAACCAACTAAATAATACATGATTGGAGGTGTGGCAAGGCAGGCCACATAGTAAGGAAAGGCAGATCACCAATGGAGACAAGGAGGATTGCAATTCAGGAAGCCTCAAGGCCACAGAACAATCAACAGACGATGCACAAGTACTGTAGCCACTTCAAGAAGTAATATTTGGCAGGGATTCACAGTTAAGAGATAAGATAACATGGCATCCACAGGCAGACCAGGACTTTGTGTTATTAAATCAGCTACAAAAGATCATTTGGGAAGCACAACAGAAACAGAACTGATTGGATTTAAAACTGTTTAGCACTATTTGCAGAACTCCATGCATTACTGAGAGCTTGTCTACATTAAATCTTGCAGCAGACGCCTACTGAGGAGAGTGGAAACTCCGTTCCCACTGAAGGGAGTGATGGGAACGAAGACAACTAACATCTAGTATTGTTCGTTCTTTTTATATCTATTTATATTTTTTCCTGTATTTTTAGGAGGCCTATGGTTTAATACGCTGGGAGCAGATCCGGAGGAGTCTATCCTACCATCCACACACCAGCAAGCTGTAATACAACACGAACACCATGAGGACGATAATCAATGGTTGAAACAAGCACACTCTACGGCCAACATTACAAATATTACTACACCATGTTGGGTACATATTGGAGGACATTACATCACAATTGGCTTATAATTCGGAACTTAAGGCTGTGGTATCTATGGCAAACCAGCACAGAGTTGCCCTGGATGCTTATATGCAGAGCAGAGGGTATGTGTGCTGCAGTCTGTATAGATCATTGCTGTACATATATCCCGAGTCTAGAAGTAATGGGACTGCGATTAGAAATTTGAAACACTTTTTGGCCTCACAAGAAGACAGTAATCCACAATGGACAAGGCTCAGTTGGCTTAACTCTGGGAGCTGGACGATGGTACTCCAAAGGATTTGTAACCTTATTGCTTGCTTTTTGTTACTATGTTTGATTGTTTTTGGATGTGATTTGCCATGTGTGATGAAGTTGATTTCCAGATCCGTGTTGAGGCTGTCCGCTGGCATGTTCGTACAGAGATCTGTGTCTATACATAGCATGCGTGTGTTACACTATGATGAGTGTAACACACTTGCAAAACTCAAGAAAATCAAATCAGTCTGAGGCCATGTCCACACGTATCCTGGTATTTTTGAAAATGTATTTTTGTTGTCATTCGTTTCAGAAAAACCCTCGCTTACACACTTAACCGTTTTCAACATAACCACATCCACACAAACCCTTATAAAAACGCTTCTGAGTGTGATTTTAAACACCAAGTACTCTCTTTCCTGTCTCCCTGATCACACTAGCTGTACTTGTCCAGTCATCTGTAAGAATCTCCTGCCCACCAAGAGCCTGTCTCAACTCCTTTTTAAAATTCGAGCAACACTCTTACTTTTTCAGCTTCCACCATTTAGTCTTCTGCACTCCCTTCATCCTCTTAAACTTCCTCATTGCTATGGTCCTCTTACATACCACAATCCTGTACTGTTTGGCTACACTGTCTCCTGCTACAACTTTGCAGTCACTGATCTCTTTCAGATTACACCGCCTACACAAAATGTAATCTACCTGTGTACTCCTTCCTCCATTCTTGTAAGTCACCCTGTGTTCCAGTCTTTTCATGAAGAAAGTATTCACTACAACCATTTCCATTCTTTTTGCGAAGTCGATCACCATCTGTCCTTCTGTATTCCTGTTCTGGATGCCAAACCTGCCCATCACCTACTCATCATCTCTGTTTCCTGCACCAACGTAGCCACTAAAGTCTGGTCCAAATAACAACTCTCTCGCTTGTAAGGATGCTCTGAACCACCTCATCAAGGTCTGACCAGAATTTATCTTTCTCCTCGATGTCACATCCTACTTGTGGAGCATACACACAAACAACGTTTGACATCACCCCTTCAATTTCTAGTTTGAGGCTCATCACCCTGTCTGACCCTCTTTTTACCTCCAGAACATTCCCAACAAACTCTTCCTTCACTATAACTCCTTCACCATTCCTCTTCCTATCGACACCGTGATAGAACAACTTGAACCCCGCTCCTAGACTTCTAGCCTTGCTACCTTTCCATCGAGTCTCCTGGACACACAGGATGTCTACTTTCCTTCTCTGCATCATGTCAACTAACTCTCCACCTTTACCTGCCATAGTCCCAACATTCAAAGTTTTAATCCTAATTCCTTGACTCTTGACATTTCTCTTCTATTTCCTTTGAAGTACTCGTCTTCCTCCTCTTCTTTTTTGACCTCTTCATCTTTGACCACCAGTAGTCCAATTTCCACCGGCACGCTGTTGGTCAACAGCACCGATGGCGGTTGTTTTTAACCGGGGCCACGACCGATCCGGTATGTTATTTCTCAAACTGACTTGCATATTTTGTGTTTCGCATAGTTTTACGGTGGATGCCCTTCCTGACACAACGTCTGTGATTATCTGGGCTAATGCCCATTGCACAACCATTTGGATGGTTAGCAGTTAGATGTTTCACTGAGGAGTACAACATCTAAACGTGCAATGAAATGAAAATGGTAATTGGACTCTACTTATGATAGATAGATAGATAGATAGATAGATAGATAGATAGATAGATAGATAGATAGATAGATAGATAGATAGATAGATAGATAGATAGATAGATAGATAGATAGATAGATAGATGGCTGGATGGATGGATGGAGAGATAGATAGATAGATTAATACTTTATTGATCCCGAGGGAAATTGTCATGGCATCTGTTGCTCCCATTCTCACATATCAGGACACACAATTACAACAGTTCAAAATAAAAGATAAAACAGATAAGAAAGAATAAAACAAGTAAAAAGGCTAAAAAATGATAAAGTGCTTCTAAATGAATGTAAAAGTCAATCAGTAAAAACATTAAAAACAGTAGGAATCAGTAAAATCACTGCAGCTCTCTACTGCTCCTGCCCGACGTGGCTGCATTAAAAAGTCTGATTGCATAAGGCACAAAAGAATTCTTCAGTCTGTTTGTGGAGCATCTCAGTGAGCGCAGTCTGGTGCTCACAGAGCTCCTCTGTTTGGAAAAGACCATATTCAGTGGGTGACTCTGGTTGGACAGGACAGATCTTAACGTGGCCGATGTCCTCTGCTCTACCACCTTCTCCACGCCTTTCCACCTGCAAAGGCACTCAAAGCACTCTACAGTGAAGCTCACATTCACCCATTCACACAAACATTCATACCTGATGTTGGGAGCTGCCATGTAAGGTGCAAGCCACCATCAAGAGAAATTGGTTGTTCCGGAGGGGTTGATTAAATATAACCAGTAAAATAAGTTAAAATGATTTAACAAATTAAATTGGCTTCATCCACAAATCAAACGTCTGCTTCTTCTTGTTTCTTGGATTGGAACGATGTCATTTGGAATGCTTGTGTGACAAAGACACAGTGACATCACACAAGATCAAAGTCAAACGTGGCCACGCCCTCTTGTTTTGTTTTAAACCTAAAGAGCACTTCGTGAAATGGTTGTCATGACGACATGAGCTGTAAAGTTTACACCTCCATGATGTGGAACAGCTTTTTTTATGTAAATATTAAATTACTCGTTGTTGTTTTTATGTGTTGTTTTGTTTGTAACATATTTTTAAAAATACAGAAACTTTATTCTGAGCTCGAAAAAGCTGTAAATGAAGAAAAGTAGCAATAAATTCACATTTAAATCATCTTATTAAACTGAATTGATACAAAAAAGCTCAGAGATCACAGATGAAAACCTTCAAAATAAAAGTAAATTAAAGCCAAAGGATTGTTTTTTGAGTTAAAGTAACTGTCAGCTACCTCAGGAGTCCCACAGGCCTAGAAGGCCCGGTAAGACTCCTCCTTCACTTTGATGGCATCGCTCACCGCACGTCAAACATTGTCCACCAGCAGGTTTGATGTTGCCGCCACGACAAGCACCGATGACATTGCATCGACAGCACAAACTTGCTGCCTCAACAATAGAGGCGCAGAAAAGATACGAGTCTGAGTCAATGTCCCAAACCTCCTTCGGTATGTGCCAGAAGCTCTGCCGGAGTTGTGAGTTGAAATACTCACTGGTGGAAGGATCTACCAGACGTTCCCAGCAGACCCTCATTTATTGTTTAGGCCTACCTGGTTTGGTTTGCTTCATTTCTCCACCATCTAAACCAACCCAAAACCAGATGGTGTTCAGGTGACAGCTCCACCCATCTCTTTACCTTAGTGTGCAAGACATGTGGCCGCAAGTTCAATGAAACAACTATGAAGTGGATCATAGAACTACAGCCTAGAGTGCATGGTGCATATGCTTGTGGAAACATGGAGATGTTTGCTACTGACAGCCTGTAACTAATGAAAAGTTTTTAGGTCTTGTTCAGTTTAAAGTTAATCTTTTCTTTCATCAGATTAAAACTTAGTTAATTTTTTTTGCAGCAACTGAAGAAACTTTATATAAAATATCTGATTGAATAAAAAAAAACTTGAGAGAAACATTCATTAAATCAGATTTATTTTCAGTAAACATTCATCACACTGATCATGAAGGAAAACATTTAGGACAGCGGCCCCCATTACCTCTACCCTGATAGACCAGTAGATCTCTGAGAAAAATAATACATGTCACCTTATAATCTGTCCTCATTCAAAATATTTAGTCATTTTATTTACATACAGAGAAATCCACTGTAACCATAGCAACCAAACATCACATAGAGTAGAGGTTGCTTCAACAAAATTAACTTCAACACCGGATCGTTCTTGGCCATGCATTTTGTTCATCAGTGTCACACTGTTTCCTCCCAAAGCTTTGCAGAAGGACTGACAGACTATCAGTGAGAAGGTGAGGAGAGATCCTCTCCAAGGATGGACAGACAGAATGTACTTAGGACTGGGATTACAGATTAGATCATCTACAGAGAAACATGGAGACAGACAGAAGGAACCACAGAATAATCCACATGGAAACAGAACTGGTGACTTGTTGCTGAAGACATTTCCAACCTCATCAGTCCACCAGTAGAACTTCACCTACAGACTCTCTCAGACTGAAACTGCTGATGAAACAGATTCCTTCTTCATGGAGCTTCAGGAGAAACCATCAGACTGTTTGATTCACAGGACAGATGATAAGAGGACAAGAATTTTTACCACCTTGATTTAAACAGGGACAGAAGAATGGATAGAGTTCCTCATTAAAGCAGCAGCCAGTGAAGGAGTAGATCAGAGCTGCAGCATCTACATCATAAAAGGAGACCAGACCCTCCTCATAATCCACAAACACCCCCACCTTCTCAGGAGCAGACTGGAGATGGAGACGGACTGAACGTTCAGCACAAGCTTCATACTCATTTCCATTTCTCAACCGAACAGTCCAGAAACCGTCCTCAGAACTCAGTGTGATCTCTCCCTTCCTGCTGATGGACCTTCTGGCCACTCCTAAATCCCACTCAGTTTTTCCTTTAACCTGAACCTCAAAGTAAAATCTGCCAGAAGAGAAACTCTGACTTCCTAAAACACAAACACTCAGAGAAAATCTCTCTGGATTATCTGAAAGATTCTTCTTCACATCACTATGATAAACTTGTTTTCCATCATCAGACAGGACGAGTTTAGGATGAGCTGTTTTAGGATCCAGAGTAACATCTACTGCAAACTGCTGGACCAGCTTTTTCCTCTCCTTCCTGATGGTCTCCTCCAGCTGAGACACAGCTCTCACCACCGTCCCCTCATATGATGGTGGATAAACTCTGACCTGTGTCCAGTCCTTGGTGGGTGGAGCAGCTTTCAGGGAGGAGAAGCTTTGGAGGAGGTCTGAGGTGGTCTTCAGAGTGTGAGAGCTGCTCCACCTCAGAGCTCCTCTTCATCAGCTCAGAGATCTCCTGTTCCAGATATTTGATGAGGTCTTCAGCTTGTTTCTCTGTAGCTTTCTGTTTGTCTTGGATCTCCTTGATGAGCTGGTCCAGGTCTCTCTGAGCAGCCTCCATCAGAGCGGTGAAGACCTGAACACCTTCTGCTGTCTCTCTGTCTGCAGCATCTTTACTGATCTTCACCGACTCTTTGAGCTCCTGAATCTTCAGTCGTCTCTTCTGGATCATCTGCTGAATGTCAGCCTCGGTCTTCCCCAGCTCTGCCTTCTTTCCTTCAAATTCTTCTCTCAGAGGAACAAACTCATGACTCTTGTGGTCTAAAACTGGACAGAGCAAGCAGACACAGGTCTGGTCGGTCTTACAGAACAGCTCCAGAGGTTTATCGTGCCTCCTACACATCCTGTCCTCCATATTCTCCACAGGCTCCATCAGCTGGTGTCTTCTCAGACCTGGGAGTGTCAGATGAGGCTCCAGGTGAGTGTGACAGTAGGAGGTCAGACACACCAAGCAGGACTTCAGGGCCTTCAGTTTGGTTCCTGTGCAGACGTCACAGGGAACTTCTCCTGGTCTGGCAGCTTGTTGCTCTGAGCTGCTGCTGCTGCTGGCTTCCTGCTGAGCTTCATGTCTGAACTGAGAAACCATTTCAGAGACAAAAGTGTTGACCTTCAGCTGAGGTTTGGTGGGAAACTTTTCTTTACACAAGGGACAATCATACAGAAACTTCTCCTGCCAGTGCTGATTGATGCAGGTTTTACAGAAGTTGTGTCCACACGGTGTGGTGACTGGATCATTGAACATCTCCAGACAGATGGAGCACAGGAACTGGTCCTTAGATCTGTGGATGCTTCCAGCAGACATGTCTGACCTGGTAGGAGTCAGAAAAACAGCATTTAGAAAGAAGATCATGAGGGCAGCTCAGAAATTGCTGCCATGAGTTTTTAAATTTTTTTGGCCAAAAATATTTTGCAATCGTCTAAAAAAAGAAATTCAGACTGATAGCTTTTAATTACACATAATGTTAAACCCAAATACACAGTGGGAATCAATATCAAGTTAAAATCATGAGCAAAAATAGTTATATTTTTTTTAAAAATTCTTCAGGCATTAAAAAAAAATAAAATAAAATAAACAAATGACACATAATTATACTCAGTAAAAGCCTCCTCCTCTACCCAACTCTGAAAGCTCAGAGGAAACAGGAAACCACAAAAAATACACCAGCCCAACCACCACATAACCAGAAGGGACGCTACACACAAGCCTGCATCCAGGAGCCACCGACCCAAGAAGACCCAGACCTCTCATCACCTCAAGATCATGTCTGATGCTACTTGCGGACATTACCATGGAAAAAAAACATTTCCCATAATGCTTCTCTTCTCATCCACCCCTAAAACACACACACTCATCTGTTTACTCTCAATTTTTTTCTCATTCATATTCACACACACACACACACACATACACACACACACACACACACACACCCTTTTTCCATTTACATTAAACATTGATTGTAAATCTTCTCCACCTATAAGCCCCCTAACTTCCACCACTCTGCTTAGACCCATACTACTGTACTCCCCCTCCAAGATAAAAACATTTCCTTCTATGTGGTGTGAAGTTTTCTCCATGACTGAGTTTATCTGATGAGTTTGGAGGGAAACTTCCTGTTTACCTGAAACTCTCAGTTTGGCTTCAAAGCCAGTAAATATGAGCAGCTGGACTCACCTGTATTGGAGTCGGTTGTAGAGAAAGAAAAGATGAACTCAGTTTATTTTCCTTCTGATAGAAACACAGAGAGTAGCTCCGACTGCAGCTCCACTCTAAAAGTCTTTCAGTTTGAGTTCCAGAGAATAAAAGCCAGTTTTCCAGCCTTGCTCCACCTCCTCCTGTGTTTACTCTTCAGGTATGTCTAAGGATCAAGATCCGTTTTAAAGCACAGAGAAGTGATGATAGAAAGATTTTCTAATGACAGCAGTCGTCTGTTCTAAATATAAAGTCCATCATGTAGAACACATCTAACCACAAACATTAGATTAGAAACATTTGATTGTTTCACAGCTTTAACACTAGAAATACAAACATTATTAGTTTCTAGGGGTGTAACGCTTCATGTATTCATACTGAACTGTTTCAGTACAGGATGTTCGGTTCAGTGCAGGGCTGTGCATGAATGATTACAACCTGTCACAGTGTGTTTGCAGCTCTCACACACAAAACATGTACACATGCCTGATGGGTTTTTTTTTGCATGTAGTTTTAGTTGCAATATTTTTAAAACCCAAATCCCATCATGTTTACAATTAAATCATTTAGGTTCAGGAAGAGTTTTAGTTTTAAACATAAGCTGCATAATTTGTTAATTGTGAAGGTCTTTTAATTTAAAATTAATTTGTTTGTTTGTTCATAATTAACCTGCTTTATTTATTATTTTTATGACTCGTTTATTTTGTAAGATTCCGTTTTATCTTCTTCCGCTCATCCGGGGCTGGGTTGCGGGGCAACAGCCTCAGAAGCCCAGGCTTCTCTCACCCAGGCTGCGTCCTCCAGCTCACCTAAAAGGATCCCGAGTCGTTCTCCGGCCAGCTGTGAGACATAGTCTCTCCAGAGGGTCCGGTAAGCCGGACCCTCTTCTGTAACATTATTTTTTTATTGTGTTTTTAAAAGTTGATCAAAAAATTCTAAACAATAAGTTTTTCAAATGAAGTTTGTGTGAAAAATAAATTAAGTATAAACTTTCATAATTTTTCATCTCTCTTGTTTTTATTAGATTCCCATTGGTTTACATTTTTTTCAACATATTTTTTACAGTTTATTTATTCAATCATGACTTCAATAATTTTTTTCTCCCAGACTTTGTTTTCTTTTTTTCAATGTCGGTCATTTTTAGTTTTTTTTTTTTTTGTTTTTAAACTTTCCTTTTTTTTCTAAATATTATGAATTTAGTTTTAAAACCAACTTTTGAGTTTTTATAATTTTTTTTTCAATTTTATTGAGAATTTTATCTAAATTTCTTCCTGCGCAAAATAAATTAGTATAATCTGCAAAGATGATGTCTTTTAAAATTTCAGAAACATTTAATTTGTCATTAACATAAAAGAATAAAAAGTTTGTGGCTAATTATTGAACCTTGAAGAAGTCCACAGGTGACGATCCTAGGATTTGATTAAATTTGTTTGTTTGTTTTTTTCAATAATGGACATTTTTTTAAATAAGTTTGAACTGCCCAGCCAAAAGAAAACCCCCAGGGAACATCAGTCTTAAGTTCTATAGAAGTTTGTTTTTAGGTAACCAAAACCTAACATTCCCTTAACGTTAGTCGGTGGTTATGTAACAACCTAACCTTCCAAGAACGATGAGAAAAACAAAATCCAGACGATACAGTTAAAGTTAAGGTTAGAACAAAGTTCTGAAAAATAAAAAAATATGATTTGCAACCAACATAAAAATTTCTATTTGAACCTTTAAAGAATCAAAAATAACCTTTAATGAACTTTCTGCTAACTTTTGAAAAACCTTCCCAGAACATTCTGGGAAGGTTAAATCGTTAGCTGGGTGATCCTCTCATCTCGTAATATTATAGTTTTTAAGGAAATGATTATAATCAATGGAATCAAAGACATTTAAATCTGTAAAAACACCAACAATTTAAATGTTTATCAACTTTCTCAGATATTTCTTCAACCTCAAGACACATCTTTAGAATCAGAATCTACTTTAATGATCCCACACAGGGGAAATGTGTGTGTCACAGCAACAACTTCCTATCTGCTAAGTGAGTCGTTGTAGAGCCCGATCACGTACGGAAAGAAAGACCTCCGGTATCTTGATGTTCTCGAGTGGAGCTGTCTGAGCCTCTTGGAGAAGGAGCTCCGCTGTTTGTCCAGGAGTGGGTAGAGAGGATGGTCATGATTGTCCATGATGGATAAAAGTTTGTTCAGTGACCTCCTCTCTACCACTGCCTCAAGTGAGTCCTGTTTGCTGCCAATGACAGAGCCAGCCAGTCTGATTAGTTTATTCAGTCTGTTGGCGTCACTGGCTGCGATGGTGCTCCCCCAGCAGATGACAGAGAAGAACAAGGTGCTGGCCACCACAGACTGGTAGAAGGTCTCCGGGATCTTGCTGCACACATTGAAGGACCTCAGCTTCCTTAGAAAGTAAAGTCGGCTGCAGGTCTTCTTGTACACAGCAGTACTGTTGCTTCTCCAGCTCAGTCTGCTGTCGATGGTCAATCTTGCCTTAACTAAGTTTTTTATGTAGTTTTATTTTTAGTTGATCTTAATTAATGTTTAAACCTTAAAATTTCTTATAATTTATTAGCTTTTAGTTACTTTTATTTAGTTAATCTTTTATCATCTCCAGTGTTTTCTCTGGGGGGACTCTGCAGTGGGAGTCTATAGTCATCTATGCCTGCTGGTCATGGTTCTGGGACCCTGGTAGGGATCTGGCTCAGGCCTCGGCTCTTATCCGGGGCCCTAGTGGGAATTTTGCATTTTGTGTCACATTTTATGTATAAAAAGTATTTTATACATAAAGTTTGATTGATTATTAAACCATAGTCATGACCACATATGCTGTGGTTCTGTTTTTCCTGAAACCATGATGTTCATTTAGCAGTGAGAATTTTTCTATAAAGCTGTTCAACTGTTTTATAAAGAGTTTCTCTAAAACTTTCAAAACTTGTGGTAGTAAAACCACTGAGCTGTAGTTTACATATTGTGTCTGTCTCCGTTTTTGAACATAGGAACTACTTTTGTTGATTTCATGTCCTGTGGGAACATACCTTTTTAGTAAAGAAAGATTGCAGATACAGGTGAGAGGATTAACAATAGAATGAATAACTTCTTTAACAATGAACATGTCCGTATAGTTCACATCTAGACAAGTTTTATTTTTTTATTGATTCATTGCATTAATTACATCTTTTTCTTGAACTCCACATAAAAAACATGGAGTTCCATTTCTTTTAATTGGAACGTTGAAAAGCTCCTTCTCATCGTCCACATTCATTTTACTGGATAATGTTGGTTCAACCGTAACAAAATAATTTTAAAGACTATCTGTGATTTTATTTAAATGATCTACTTTTGATTCGTTTTGGTTCCAAAAATAACTTGAAATTCCATTTGTTTGGATTTGTTTCTAATTAGATGTTTTATTTGATCCCATGTTTTTTGTTTATTGGTTTTACTGGTCATTTCAGCATAAAAAGTAGAAAGAACTCTTAGAAGTAAAGAAGAAGTAGAAGTAAACTTCTTATTAAATATCTGATTGAATTAAAAAACTTGAGAGCAACATTCGTTAAAACCTAACAGGTAAAGTACCTGTCTTCTACCTCAGGAGTCCCACAGGTGACGAGGGCATGTTAGACTCCTTCTTTAGCTTAACATAACTTTAATTGCAACTTTAATGCAGGAAATCCTGAACAACCCCCGTCACCCTCTTCATGATGTTATCACGACCCAGAAGACAACCTGAAGTAAGAGGTTCCTCTCACTCTGCTGCAGGACTGAGCGCTATAGGAGGTCGTTCAGCCCTCAGGCAATTGAATAGATCAGATGTTTCTGGAAGGAACTGAGTTCTATTTTATTATTATGCATGTTGTTTTTTATTTGTTTGTGTGATTTCTGTTGCTGCTGGACATCAGAATTTCTCCTGCGGGAGCTTAATAAAGTTTCATCTATCTATCTATCTACATTATCCCTCACCGCCGGTGTCCACCAGCGAGTTCAGGAGTTACCTACACGACAGACACTGATTGCTTTGCGTCCACAGCTTCGACTTGCTGCCTCATTGATAGAGGTGTGGAAAAGAGTCCAGTCTGAGTCAATGTCCCCCACCTCTTCTGGTACCTGTGAGAAGCTTTTCCAGAGGTGTGAGTTTAAACTCTCTCTGGTAGAAGGATCTACCAGATGTTCCCAGCAGGCACACACTGATCATTTGAGCCTTACCATCTCACCGGTTTCCTCCCCCACTATCCAGGCCAACCTAAAATCAGGTAGTGATCAGTTGAAAACTCTGCCCATCTCTTTACCTTAGTGTTTAAGACATGTGGCTGCAAGTTCGATGAAACAATTATAAAGCCAATCATAGGACCGTTGCCTGGAGAGTCCTGGTGCCACGTGTGCATGTGGACACTCTAATCAGTGAACATAGTGTTTGTTACTGACAGTCTGTGACTAATAATAAGTATGTAATAAATTAATTAAATGGTGTGGATCAAATATGGTTCTTTATATGGTCGTGATGTTTCTGAAGCTTTTGCGTCTTGAACAATTTAAAGTTGATCTTTTCCTTCATCAGATGAAAACCTGTTTCATTTTTTTGCAGCGAATGAAGAAAACTTCATTTGAAATATCTGATTGAAATTTAAAAAATAAATCTTAAGAGAAACATTCAATAAATTAGATTTATTTTCAGTAAACATTCATCACACTGATCATGAAGGAAAACATTTAGGACAGCAGCCCCAATTACATCCACCCTGATAGACTAGTCACCTTATAATCTGTCCTACCTCAAAATATTTAGTCATTTTATTTACAGACAGAGCAATCCACTGTAACCATCGCAACCAAACACGACATAGAGTTAAAGGGAAGGTTTCATAAAAAATGAACTTTTTGGAGGTTTAAATGTTATTACCAAAACAAACACATTCATTAAAGTATTTTCTCTTTCATTCATTCATCTTTTAAGAAATTATGAGCTCTTCTGTGTAGTATTTAGATTTCTTTCAAACACCAGATCGTTCCTGAACATGCATTTGGTTCATCACACTCACACTGTTTCCTCCCAAACCTTTGCCAGAGGACTGACAGACTATCGGTGAGAAGGTGAGGAGAGATCCTCTCCAAGGATGGACAGACAGAATGTACCTAGGACTGGGATTACAGATTAGATCATCTACAGAGAAACATGGAGACAGACAGAAGAAACTACAGAATAATCCACATGGAAACAGAACTGGTGACTTGTTGCTGAAGACTTTTCCAACCTCATCAGTCCACCAGTAGAACTTCACCTACAGACTCTCTCAGACTGAAACTGCTGATGAAACAGATTCCTTCTTCATGGAGCTTCAGGAGAAACCATCACACTGTTTGATTGACAGGACAGATGATCAGAGGACTAGAGTTTTTACCTTCTTCATTGGTACACGGACTAAAGAATGGATAGAGTTCCTCAGTGAAGCAGCAGCCAGTGAAGGAGTAGATCAGAGCTGCAGTATCTACATCATAAAAGGAGACCAGACCCTCCTCAAAATCCGCAAACACCCCCACCTTCTCAGGAGCAGACGGGAGATGGAGATGGACTGAAGGAACAGCACAAGCTTTGTACTCATTTCCATTTCTTAACCAAACAGTCCAGAAACCTTCATCAGGACTCAGTGTGATCTCTCCCTTCCTGTTGATGGACCTTCTGGCCACTCCTAAATCCCAGTCAGTTTTTCCTTTAACCTGAACCTCAAAGTAAAATCTGCCTGAAGAGAAACTCTGACTTCCTAACACACCAGGACAACGAGAAAATCTCTCTGGATTATCTGGAAGATTCTTCTTCACATCACCATCATAAACTTGTTTTCCATCATCAGACAGGACGAGGCAAGGATGAGCTGTTTTAGGATCCAGAGTAACATCTACTGCAAACTGCTGGACCTTCTTGATCTCAGCCTTAACATCCAGCTTCTTCATCTCCTTCCTGATGGTCTCCTCCAGCTGAGACACAGCTCTCACCACCGTCCCCTCATATGATGGTGGATGAACTCTGGTGTCTGTCCAGTCTTTGGTGGATGGAGCAGCTTTCAGTGAGGAGAAGCTTTGGAGGAGGTGGAGGTGGTCTTCAGAGCGTGAGAGCTGCTCCACCTCAGAGCTCCTCTTCATCAGCTCAGAGATCTCCTGTTCCAGATCTTTGATGAGGTCTTCAGCTTGTTTCTCTGTAGCTTTCTGTTTGTCTTGGATCTCCTTGATGAGCTGGTCCAGGTCTCTCTGAGCAGCCTCCATCAGAGTGGTGAAGACCTGAACACCTTCTGCTGTCTCTCTGTCTGCAGCATCTTTACTGATCTTCACAGACTCTTTGAGCTCCTGAATCTTCAGTCGTCTCTTCTGGATCATCTGCTGAATGTCAGCCTCGGTCTTCCCCAGCTCTGCCTTCTTTCCTTCACATTCTTCTCTTAAAGGAACAAACACATGACTCTTGTGGTCTAAAACAGCACAGAGCGAGCAGACACAGGTCTGGTCGGTCTTACAGAACAGCTCCAGAGGTTTATCGTGCTCTCTACACATTCTGTCCTCCATGTTCTCCACAGGCTCCATCAGCTGATGTCTTCTCAGACCTGGGAGTGTCATATGAGGCTCCAGGTGAGTGTGACAGTAGGAGGTCAGACACACCAGGCAGGACTTCAGGGCCTTCAGTTTGATTCCTGTGCAGAGGTCACAGGGAACTTCTCCTGATCTGGCAGCTTGTTGCTCTGAGCTGCTGCTGGCTTCCTGCTGAGCTTCATGTCTAAACTGAGAAACCATTTCAGAGAGTAAAGTGTTGACCTTCAGCTGAGGTTTGGTGGAAAACTTCTCTTTACACAAGGGACAATCATACAGAAACTTCTCTTGCCAGTGCTGAGTGATGCAGGCTTTACAGAAGTTATGTCCACACGGTGTGGTGACTGGATCATTGAACATCTCCAGACAGATGGAGCACAGGAAGTGGTCCTCAGATCTCTGATGGCTTCTAGCAGACATGTCTGACCTGGGAGGAGTCAGAAACACAGCATTTAGAAAGAAGATCGTGAGGGCAGCTCAGACATGACCACCATGAGTTGTTAATCTTTTGGTGTTCAATGTTTTGCAATCATCTTAAACAATTTTCAGACTGATATCATTTAATCTCACAGGAAGTGAAACATGTGAGATTAAATGCAGTGGGACAGTGGTACTAAATTTAATATCAGGTTAAAGTCATAGATAAAAAATACTTATGTATTTAAAAATATTTTCTCAGATGTAAAAAATAACAAACAAATGACACATAAACTCAATAAAACCCTCCTCCTCCATCCAACTCTTAAAGCTCAGAGGAAACAGGAAACCACAAAAATACACCTGCCTAACCCCCAGATGACCAGACGAGGGTTGCACACAACCCTGCACCCAGAAACCACCGCCCGAAGAAGAACTAGACCTCTCATCACCAAGAGATTATGTCTGATTCTACTTACAGACGTTACCATGCGTCTCGTCTCATGCACCCCTACAACACACACACTCATCTGTGAACTCACACATACTTCCTCAATCATCATAACATATTTATGTGTACATACACATACACACACACACACACACACACACATACACACACACACACACACACACACACACACACACACACACCCTTTTTACCATTTACATGATCCATTGAGTGTAAATCCTCTCCACCTATGAGCCCCCTAACCTCCACCACTCTGCTTAGACCCATACTACTGTACTCCCCCTTCAAGATAAAAACATTTCCTTCTATGTGGTGTGAAGTTTTCTCCATGACTGAGTTTATCTGATGAGTTTGGAGGGAAACTTCCTGTTTACCTGAAACTCTCAGTTTGGCTTCAAAGCCAGTAAATATGAGCAGCTGGACTCACCTGTATTGGAGTCGGTTGTAGAGAAAGAAAAGTTGAACTCAGTTTATTTTCCTTCTGATAGAAACACAGAGAGTAGCTCTGACTGCAGCTCCACTCTAAAATACTTTCACTTTGATTTCTGGAAAATATAAACTGGTTTTTCCATCATTGCTCCACTTCCTCATGCAGCGTTTACCTTCAGGTGTTTCTCAGAAGGAGGGAGGATTCGTTCCAAATCATAGCAAAAAGACATTTAAAACATTTGGCGGTTGGCTCTGGTAGAACGCCCAGATGGAACTCCACCTTCACCATCGACTAAGGTTTTTATTAAACTGTACAGTACCTCAGAAACATGTATCATCTGGTCATATTTGCCTGCAGGACAAATGGAAGATGTCCTCCATCACGCCTTCAGAGAGTATCTGGTGACGTATTGTCGATTGACCAATGCCTCTACAGGTTTTCACAACTCGATCAATGACTTTCTGAGCTTTGTTTTCATTAAACTTGTCCTGAATGAATGACATCACTGGTTGGAGGGGGCGGAACATATTTTTGTGGCAGAAAATGTAAAACTATTTTTACTTTGTTTATTTGTCTGTTTTTTTAAAATCAATTATTTGTTTTAACTTCAGAAAATCAGGAAAATAAAAATCAATAAAAAGTTCCACTTGGTAAGAAGTTAAATAAAATATTCTACAATAAACAGCATATTAATTAAATGATTAACACTGCCCAACAGCTGCTGCTCCATGTAGAGAAGATCCAGATTGGATGGTTTGAAAACATGGTTAGTGCCTTCCTCACTGGTGACCTGTTTTGGGTAATTCACACAAAGACGAGACCACATCTCACAGTGAAGATGATCTGCATGATGAGATCATGGAGAGGAAAATCTGACATTTCCAATAATGCTGCTGCCCCCACGACCAAACACAAAGAAAGGTACACCTGGCAGCGCAGGACAGAGGGTCTTAGAGCACAGGTATAAAACTCTAATCCTTCAGGGCCGGTGTTCCGAGGGGTTTCATTGTGTTCCTGGTTTAATGGTTTAATGTACAAACCCACATTAAATCTCCAAATAATTTCTAAACAAATTTCCAGATGAAATAAAAAAAGCCAAAGCACTTCACTTTCATAAAAATAATATTAAGCACTTTTTCACCACCTAAAGACCCGTTTATCTCTCACTACAGTTTATCAAAACTTTAGAAAAACTGTTTGATATAAAATTAGATTATTTAATTAAAAAACAAAGTATAATAACAGAAAATCCATATGGATAAAAAAAAAAAAAATCAACATCCCTGGCAATAATAAATACAATAGAAGAAACAACAAACACTATTTATAGAAAGAAACACAGTTTGAATATTTATCAACTTAAAAAAGGCTTTTAACACCATTGATCTTGATATTTTAAGTAAATTATAAAGATATGGTTTTAGAGGAGTGATTCTAAACTGGTTAAAAGTTACTTAAACAGAGAACAATATGTACGATTGTGTGACCTCACGTTATCACGCCTGAGCGTTTCCTGTGGTGTCCCTCAGGGTTTAGTTTGGGGCCCAAACTTTTTAATATTTATATCAACAATGTTTTAGATAGAATCCGAAGTACCTGGAGAAAACCGACGTATACACCGGGGAGTACATGCAGACTACACACAGACAGACGAGTGCTCCCATTCATGCTCCCACTCCTGCACTAGAACCCTGACAACTGAAGGTGGTTAGCACCTTATAAAAAATTATAAATGATACATTTAATGCAGCCTTTATAAATTGGAGGGAAGTAGAGAAGATCCAGATTGGATGGTTTGAGAACCTGGTTAGGATACCTCCCTCCCTGGTGATCTGTTCTGGGTAATCCCCACCGGGAGGAAATCCCGTCTTAATGTGAAGATGAGCAGCATAATGTGGCCAGGGTGAAAGAAGTCTGAAATCCCCTCTAATGCTGCTGCCCCCACAACCAAACACAGATAGACTGGTGCAGAATGCAGGGTAACAGGGCACAAATGTAAAACTCCATTCTATTAGGACCAGTGTCCTGAGGGTTTTCATTGGTTCCTGGTTCAATAGAACTAACCGAAGTACGCTAATTACATTTAACAGTCAATTCATTTTGACACATATACTCAAATAACCCCTCCTCATCCATCTAACTCTGAAAGCTCAGAAGAAACAGGACACAACATAAAATGCACCAGCCCACCAACCGCAGGGCCACAGGGGGCACTGCTCACACGCCTGCAACCAAGAGTCGCCGCGCCAAGAATAACAAGACCTCTCTCATCACCTCAAGATCACGTCTGATGCTACTTACAGACGTTACCATGAAGAAAACTTTCCTATGATGCATCTATTCTCATCCACTCCTACAACACACACCCTCATCTGTGAACTCTCACACACTTCTTTATTCATAATCACATATTTGTGTGCAGGCACACACACCCTTTTTCCATTTAAAAGAGCCATTAAGTGTAAATCTTCTCCACCTATGAGCCCCCTAACCTCCACCACTCTGCTTAGACCCATACTACTGTACTCCCCCTCCAAGATAAAAACATGTCCTTCTATGTGGTGTGAAGTTTTCTCCATGACTGAGTTTATCTGATGAGTTTGGAGGGAAACTTCCTGTTTACCTGAAACTCTCAGTTTGGCTTCAAAGCCAGTAAATATGAGCAGCTGGACTCACCTGTATTGGAGTCGGTTGTAGAGAAAGAAAAGATGAACTCAGTTTATTTTCCTTCTGATAGAAACACAGAGAGTAGCTCCAACTGCAGCTCCACTCTGAAATACTTTCTGTTTGATTTCTGGTAAATATAAACTAGTTTTTCTAGCCTTGCTCCATCTCCTCATGCACTGGGTTTAACTTCAGGTGTGTCTCAGAAGGAGGGAGGATCAGTTCTAAATCACAGAGAAAAGAGAATTGACAAAGTTGGAGTTGGCTGTGGTTAAAACCCATGATGGAGCCCCACCTTCACCACAGGCTCAGGTTTTCATTAAAATACGTATATCTGAGATACATGTATATTCTGGTTATATTCACCACTAGGACGGAAGCTTTGTTTACCTCCAAGCATGTCCTGACTCAGCCAGACCTTTCAAACAGCTTAATGTTGAGGTGGATGACTCTTATTTGGACTTGGGATGTCCGCTCACAGAGGTCAGGTGTGTATGGTAAGGTGATCCTTGTGCTTTATTTTCTCTTATTCCAGAAGATTGTAATTACAATGTGTCAGGATGTGGGGGTGTGGAAGGAAGGAGGACTCAATTGCAGGACAACAAAACAGGATTTATTCATCAAAAGTCCAGTAAAGAAAAAAGTCCAGTGAAGCCGTAAGGCAAAGACACAGGATTAATTCAGAATCAAAGAGTTCAAAGATTAAACTTATGGTCAGGCAGCCAGGAGGACCTGGCTGGGATGGATGACGACTACTCGACAAAGAATTCTGGGGTGGCGTTGCCGTTAAATAGGCAGCAGGATCAACAGGTGTTTTTATCAATCACCCTCAGATATCCCTAATCAGGGAGATGAGAGAAAGTCCAGGGCTCCCTCTGGTGGTGGGGGAGGGGATTATGACACAATGTGAGGAACAAGAAACGTTCAGCTGTTAAACTGGAAGCTTAATAGCTTCCAGTGTAGGGCGGAACTGGTTGGAGGAGGCGGGGCATTCTTTAGTAGCAGAAAATGTAAAACTATTAATACACTTAACAGTTTAAGTGTATTAATACTTTTATCTGATTGTTAATCAAACTATTTGTATCAATTAAACCTAATCAGTGGTTGAACAAACTCAGGTTAGTTTATTTAGAACCAGTTCTCAGGTCTCATCAGATTGAAAAGGATTTCTTGATGGAGTCAAAACGTTCTTTAAAAAATGTTTTCAGTTAAAATTACTGTCAGAGCTAAAAAAATACCGGAATATTATTTCAGTCATTACAACATAAACAGAACACTGTGTGAAGTCATGGTTAAAAAAGCAGTTTATTATTATTTCAATATGTTTTAATTAAAGTTTAACTATTTCAGCCTCAGTTTTTAACAGATTTTTTTTTAGGTCTTTGTTTGACTTTGTAATCCCACTTCTACAACAAACCATCCCTCTCCATCCAGTGACGGGTGGTGACGTGTGGCGCAGGGGCGCTGCCCGCCTCTCCCCGTCCTGATCACCAAAAATAACAATAAAAAATGTATATATGTATATGTTTTTAAGTATTTAAAACTGTCTTGTGTGAAGATCATATGCATTTTAATAACGTTTTACAATGTTTTAATTTAATTTATTTTACTTCTTCCTGTGGGTGGAGACGGTGGCCGCGTGGTTAGCGCGTTCGCCCGCGGACCGGAAGGTCGCGGGTTCGCGTCCCACGGAGAGCACGTCTAGGGTCCTTGGAGAAGACACCTAACCCCCGCTTCTCCCACCATTGGCGCCGTTGAAGGGCAGCCTGCTGCGGTGTAAGGAGTGCAGCAAACAAATTTCCCCGGTGTGGGATGAATAGAGTAATTCAAAATAAACAAATAAACAAAGAAAACTGGAACGAGGGCTAGGCTCGGATGCGCCCCGCAAGGAAAACACATGTGTATGTGGGATCAGGTGTTTCTGAAAAAAAAAAAAAAAAAACATGACGTTATTTCTGATTTTTATTTCATTCATTTGTATTGCAAATCAAAACCACGCCCATGGGGCGCAGCTCGAAGCACCCTCAAACACAGTGATAGGTTGTTCTCTCTGTCAGTCTGTTAAGTGAACCAATCAAAGAGCTATGAGCTGACCAGTGACATGCGGTCAGAAGAAGAGCGGGTGATAGTGCCTCCCCTGTCAAACAGAGACATTTAGCTGATATAATTACTAGTTGGGTGCTAGATAGTAGAAGCTGGGGAAAGTATGGTACATTGGGGTTCTGTCCTCTAATTATATCTACTATTCTCTACCAGACTGCCTTGGCTCTTTCCCCCTTACCCCGTACTCTAACCAGGGTCTGTATCCCTTTTCCCCCTCTCTAACCCCTGGCTTTCCATCACATTCATTCTTCTCTATTGTCTGTTCATTTAGATTTACACTACTAGTTGGTACAATACAATTAACATGCTGTCGACCTCTCTCCCTCCTCACTGGGAGAGAGCCCAATTTCAGACTCCTGATGGATACTCTGCGTTCCTGTCCTGGGCATGGCCACACCGAGGAGACCTCCGCGCTTCATCATCCCCGCTCCATCAGGATGAAATCCATCTACTCATCCCCTTCCTGGACATCACCAGCTGAGGAGTCCCCCGTGTTTCCTTCAGAACAGCACTGTGTTAGAAAACTACTGCTGATGATCGCACAAAAAAAGCTCATAGAAAAATCAGCAAGAGAGACAGGTAGGCACTCTGCTTCCAAACAAGGGGGCGTACGCAAACTGGCAGATACTTTTTTTTATTTTAGCGAGGAAATAACCTGTCAGTTCTTCTGTTGAAAAAATCTCCGTTAAAACAGAGAAACTCTTCAACTAAAAAAAAATAAAGACGACTTCTACAATTTAATCATAAAACTTTTTGGCGGAAGGACTTCATTTTTAAGTAAAAGTAAGAACACAACTGATTCTGTTTGTTTAAATAAATGAGAAAATAGTAAAATAAATGTTTTTCCTTGAAGATTTTTGTTTCTTTAAAAAAATCATTTTAAAAGGCAAACTTTATTAAAATTTACTAAAACACTAGAATTTAAAATGTGAAAAATAAAAGAAATTTTTTACTATTGGTCAAAATGAAATCTCTGTACTTTAATTTGTTTACATTATTGATGAATTTCTTAAAACTCTATCCATAGCTTTAAAAGAAACAGATCTGATCCTGTGTTTATGTTTGTGAGTGTGATTGAAAGAGGAATGCTGATTGGATGTGAAGCATTATGAGTAGTTGGATGATGTTGGATAAATGTTTAAATAAGATGTATTTTTCAGTTCTTACAATTATAAATCTAACTCTTGAGGAGTAAGTGCCTCCCCAGACATGAACCTCACCACACATCATGTGGGACTTTAATTAGAAGGTAATTAAAAATTTTCGTAGCAGAAAGAAAGAAGAGCCAAATTCCTGTTCAAGTAGGGTGGATCATAAACATGTGAAAATAAAACTTTTAAAAATTCATGTATTGGCATGTGATATCTTTTATATAGAGGATATCTGTGTGTGTGCCCCCCCGGCCCAGTTTTTTTTATCACCAGCTGTCACTACTTGTCAGTCCAAAGGACATCACCAGATACTGATAGTGTTCTAGGGACACATCTTAGAATAACCCAGTGCAGGATCAGGTGGAGCAAAGTTAGAAGTCTGTTTGTTTTACACAGAAAATGAAACTGAAAGTATTTTAGAGTGGAGCTGCAGTCGGAGCTACTCTCTGTGTTTCTATCAGAAGGAAAATAAACTGAGTTCATCTTTTCTTTCTCTACAACCGACTCCAATACAGGTGAGTCCAGCTGCTCATATTTACTGGCTTTGAAGCCAAACTGAGAGTTTCAGGTAAACAGGAAGTTTCCCTCCAAACTCATCAGATAAACTCAGTCATGGAGAAAACTTCACACCACATGGATGGAAATGTTTTTATCTTGGAGGGGGAGTACAGTAGTATGGGTCTAGACCAGACCTGGGCAACTTACGCCCCCCGGGCCACATCCGGCCCTTTGCTCCCTCTAATGGCAGGGGAAGGGATTATGACACAATGTGAGGAACAAGAAACTTCCAGCCATTAAACTCGGTGTCCGGCCCGCTGGAGGCCAATCATACACACCATAAATTAAATCTTTTTTTTTACTTTTATTATGAAATTTATTTTATTTTGAAAAGCGTTACGTCGCTACGTATGCACGCATGCGGAGTTTTCAAGGCGATTTAAAAACTCTTGAGAGTGAAATGCACATGGTTTCTTCTCCCTTCAACTGCAGTGTGGGTGATGCACCAAGTGAAGTGATCTGCAGTCTGACACACATCTGGCAGATCACTTCAAGTCAGTCTCACTGCTGGACTTTTACTCCACCCTCAAAGAGGAGAACTTTCCACTCCTGAGGAGGCATGCTCAGAGGATCCTAATCCTCTTTGGATCTACCTATCAATGTGAACAGACATTCTCAGTTATGAAGTTCAACAAATCCAAACACAGATCCTCTATGACTGATGACCACCTCTCAGCTGTCCTTCACATAGCCACTTCAGCCATTCCACCAGATTTCAATGTTCAAGCCCAGAACAGACTGGACTATTCTCACTGAAGAGGTAACATGAGGTGGAAAGCATTACAAGTTATTGTTTGTGGAGATTAACAAGTTAAAAAATAAATTTCACTGGTTCAATAATTGTTTTTCTTATTTGACCAATAAACCACAGTTTCACATAACCTAATATACATATTTACAGAGTGCTTTATTCTTCTGATTATCAGTACCAGCTATTCAAAATATTTACCGTAATTTCACGGCCATAAGGCCTACCTAAAAGTCTCAAATTTTCTTCAAAATGAGCGGTGCGCCTTTTTTGCGATGCGCCTTGTGTGTGAGAAAAAGCGGACCTAAAAGAAAACGCGGTGCCCGCGAGGCGGACCTGAAAGAAAAGGCATGAGAACGTTAAAGAGTGAAGTGTGAGCGGCGTGGGAGCGATGGATGATCGGAGGAGACCACAGTTTCACGAAGGGTGGAAGGCAGCGCCGGGCGAGTTACGCTACAGTTTGCCAATGGATTGTAGATGCTTGGACTAACGTGTCTGCTGGTACTGTTATCCGAGCTTTCTCAAAAGCTGGTATCCTTTCTGAGGAGCCGCACAGTACAGACAGTGACTTTGACAGCGAGGAGCGAATTGGACCTGCTCTGAAACAGAGGATGAGGACTTTGACGGATTTGAATAAAGACTATTACCGGTAATGTGTTTGTTTAGTATCGTTACTACTTAAATAAAGCAAAACCAAACTCAGTTTTGCTCCTGATCTATTATTTAATACGCACATTTGCATGCTTGCGTGTGTGTTGTTGTTGTAAGGCGGTGTGTGACTGAGACTGCGCCTTTTCGTACGGTGCGCCTTATGTGTGTGTTAAATACAGCAATGGCGCACATAACTGAGGCTGCGCTTTTTAATAAGTTGCGCCTAATGGTCGTGAAATTACGGTAATTTAAGTATTTCACAATGAAAGAAAGTTGGTGGCCCTCTGACACAATTCAGGCTTCTCATGCGACCCCTGATAAAAATTAATTGCCCACCCCTGGTCTAGACAGAGTGGTGGAGGTTAGGGGGCCCCTAGGTGAAGAAGGTGAATACTCAATGGTTCATGTAAATGAAAAAAAGTGTGTGTGTGTGTGTGTGTGTGTGTGTGTGTGTGTATGTCTGTGTGTGTGTGAACATATTTATGATAACATAAATATGTTATCATGAATGAGGAAGTGTGTGAGAGTTCACAAATGAGTGTGTGCGTTGTATGGGTGGATGAGTAGAGAAGCATGGTAACGTCTGTAAGTAGCATCAGATGTAATCTTGAGATGAGAGGTCTAGTTCTTCTTCGGGCGGTGGTTTCTGGGTGCAGGCCTGTGTGCAACCCTCGTCTGGTCATCTGGGGGTTGGGTAGGTGTATTTTTGTGGTTTCTGGTTTCCTCTGAGCTTTCAGAGTTGGATGGAGGAGGAGGGTTTTAATTGAGTATAGGTGTCATTAAAAGCTATCAGTCTGAAAATTGTTTGAGATGATTGCAAAATATAGAACACCAAAAAAAAATTAAAACTCCTGGTGGTCATGTCTAAGCTGCCCTCATAATCTTCTTTCTAAATACTGTTTTTCTACCTCCTCCCAGGTCAAACATGTCTGCTGGAAGCCACCAGAGATCTGAGGACCAGTTCCTGTGCTCCATCTGTCTGGAGATGTTCACTGATCCAGTCAGCACACCGTGTGGACACAACTTCTGTAAAACCTGCATCAATCAGCACTGGCAAGGGAAACTTCTGTGTGATTGTCCCTTGTGTAAAGAGAAGTTTCCCACCAAACCTCAGCTGAAGGTCAACACGTTTGTCTCTGAAATGGTTTCTCAGTTCAAACATGAAGCTCAGCAGGAAGCCAGCAGCAGCAGCTCAGAGCAACAAGCTGCCAGACCAGGAGAAGTTCCCTGTGACGTCTGCACAGGAACCAAACTGAAGGCTCTGAAGTCCTGCCTGGTGTGTCTGACCTCCTACTGTCACACTCACCTAGAGCCTCATCTGACACGTTCAGCACTGAGAAGACATCAGCTGATGGATCCTGTGGAGAACATGGAGGACAGGATGTGTAGGAAGCATGATAAACCTCTGGAGCTGTTCTGTAAGACCGACCAGACCTGTGTCTGCTGGCCCTGTTCTCTTTCAGACCACAAGAGTCATGAGTTTGTTCCTCTAGAAGAAGAAAGTGAAGGAAAGAAGACAGAGCTGGGGAAGACCGAGGCTGACATTCAGCAGATGATCCAGAAGAGACGACTGAAGATTCAGGAGCTCAAAGAGTCGGTGAAGATCAGTAAAGATGCTGCAGACAGAGAGACAGCAGAAGGTGTTCAGGTCTTCACCGCTCTGATGGAGGCTGCTCAGAGAGACCTGGACCAGCTCATCAAGGAGATCCAAGACAAACAGAAAGCTACAGAGAAACAAGCTGAAGACCTCATCAAAGATCTGGAACAGGAGATCTCTGAGCTGATGAAGAGGAGCTCTGAGGTGGAGCAGCTCTCACACTCTGAAGACCACCTCCACCTCCTCCAAAGCTTCTTCTCCCTGAAAGCTGCTCCACCCACCAAGGACTGGACACAGGTCAGAGTTTATCCACCATCATATGAGGGGACGGTGGTTAGAGCTGTGTCCCAGCTGGAGGAGACCATCAGGAAGGAGAGGAAGAAGCTGGTTGCTGAGAAGATAAAGAAGGTCCAGCAGTTTGCAGTAGATGTTACTCTGGATCCTAAAACAGCTCATCCTTACCTCGTCCTGTCTGATGATGGAAAACAAGTTCATCATGGTGATGTGAGGAAGAATCTTCCAGATAATCCAGAGAGATTTTCTCGATGTTTTAACATTTTAGGAAGTCAGAGTTTCTCTTCAGGCAAATTTTACTTTGAGGTTCAGGTTAAAGGAAAAACTGAATGGGATTTAGGAGTGGCCAGAAGGGCCATCAACAGGAAGGGAGGGATCACACTGACTCCTGAGAACAGTTTCTGGACTGTAGCTTTGAGAAATGAAAATCAGCATTTTGCTTTTGCTGGTCCTTCAGTCCGTCTCCATCTCCAGTCTGCTCCTGAGAAGGTTGGAGTGTTTCTGGATTATGAGGAGGGTCTGGTCTCCATTTATGATGTAGATGCTGCAGCTCTGATCTACTCCTTCACTGGCTGCTGCTTCACTGAGGAACTCTACCCATTCTTCAGTCCTGGTCCAAATCATGGAGGTAAAAACTCTCGTCCTCTGATCATCTGTCCTGTGAATCAAACAGTTTGATGGTTTCTCCTGAAGCTCCATGAAGAAGGAATCTGTTTCATCAGCAGTTTCAGTTTATTATTTTTCTCAGAGATCTACTGGTCTATCAGGGTGGATGTAATGGGGGCCGCTGTCCTAAATGTTTTCCTTCATGATCAGTGTGATGAATGTTTACTGAAAATAAATTAGATTTAATGAATGTTTCTTTCAAAGGTTTTTTTTTTTTATTCAATCAGATTTTCTTCTTTACTTCTAAGATTTCTTTCTACTTTTTATGCTGAAATGACCAGTAAAACCAATAAACAAAAAACATGGGATTCAATAAAACATCTAATCAGAAACAAATACAAACAAATGGAATTTCAAGTTATTTTTGGAACCAAAATGAATCAAAAGTAGATCATTTAAATAAAATCACAGATAGTCTTTATAATTATTTTGTTACGGTTGAACCAACATTAGCCAGTAAAATGAATGTGGACGATGAGAAGGAGCTTTTCAACGGTCCAATTAAAAGAAATTGAACTCCATGTTTTTTTTTTATGTGGAGTTCAAGAAAAAGATGTAATAATTTTTTTTTTTTTTGAAAACTTTATTTTAAGATTTTTCATTTTTTATACAGACACACACAAAAAAAACAACTTTAAGTCAAGTTATATAAAGTTACAAAATAGAGATGATTAAAGAACATGTCAACCAGTAGTATCTATCTGAGACTTGTAAAATATTTGGATCAGACATGAAACAAAAACAAACAAACCCAAAACAAACAAATCACAAACATAAGCTGCAGCTTTCTCCATAAGTACTGGTAAATGACGCATAAAACCTTCTCCCCTATGTAAATGGCAGACCCTCAATGTATGTAATGAAAGGTGCCCATGTTTTATAATAGTTTTCTATTGAGCCCCGTTTACTATACCTTAGGTATTCAATTTGAAGACACATCCTAGCTTCTCTGAACCACTGAACAAAAGAAGGAGGCTGTTTGTCCTTCCACTTCACTAAGATCAGTCTCCGTGCAAGGAGAGACAGAAAAGCCACTGCACTCTCCTGATGCGAGTTAAGGCCCTGTCTGCTCGGGAGAACTCCAAACACTGTAGTGAATGGATTGGGATCTATTTTCCTCCCACAAAGATGTGAAAAAATTCCAAAAGCAGAGTTCCAGAACTTTTCTAAAGCAGCACACGACCAAAACATGTGAGCCATTGTTGCAGGTGACTGGTTGCATTTTGGGCATCGATCATCACTGCTGTTGAATATCTTAGCCAGCCTTGCCTTTGTTAAGTATGAGCGATGGAAAACTTTGAATTGTGTCAGACTGTGTCTTATGCAGATAGATGTTGAATGTATGCGGGTGATACTTCTGTTCCAGATTTCCTCTGGAATCTCCAGATTTAAATCCTGTTCCCAAGAGTCTTTCAAATGGTTTAATGAAGTAGGATTAATGTGATGCAATTGTTCATATATTTTGGAAATATGACTTTTGGTGATGGGTCGAGGCTGCAGGCAGTTTTCTAAAGGACCAGGAGATGATTGTGTTGGATATGTGGGGAAATGTTTTCCTACAAAGCTGCGGACCTGTAAGTATCTGAAGAAATGCTTCTTGGAAATATCAAAATTTGCACAGATGTTTTCAAAGGACATAAATGAACCACTTGCAAATAAATCAGTAAAAAACACTATACCTTTACTACGCCAGACTTTGAAACCAGGATCATTCAAGGCAGGTGGGAAGAATGGATTTGAGGTAATTGGTGCATAAATTAGCGCTTGCTTGAACTCAAAATGGCGGTGGCATTGGAGCCAGATATTCAGTGTGTTTCTGACCACTGGGTTTGTGAAGCTCATTTTTTCAGTTATTGGCAGAGAGGCACTCATAAATGCTACAGGTGAAGCTGGAAAACCCGAGGTAAGTTCCATGGTGGACCAAAGAGGTCCTCTGCCTTCTTTGAATGTATGTAGCCAGACAGACAGTTTAACAATATTTGCTGACCAGTAATAATACAAAAAATTAGGCAAGGCAAGACCGCCCTCAGATTTAGAGCACTGCAATTTAGACTTGCTAATCCTTGGGCACTTTTGACTCCAAATAAATGAAGATATCAATCCATCCAACTTACTGAAGAACACCTTAGGAAGAAAAAGGGGACCATTTGAAAAACATACATAAATTTAGGCAAAACTGCCATTTTAATTGTGTTAATTCGCCCCGCCAGTGAGATGGGTAAAGCTGACCATCTTGCCAAATCTGTCTTGGTTTTCTCCAAAAGTGAGGAAAAGTTCAATTTGAAAAGATTGTTATACGTATTTGTAATATGTATTCCAAGATACACAAATGATTGTTTTTCTATGGTAAATGGAAATTTTGAATAGTCCAGGTCCCTGGCCAGTTGATTAATGGGAAAAAGTATACTTTTTCCTAAATTCAGTTTGTACCCTGAAAGATTTCCAAAAATCCCAAGGAGTTCCAACAGTCGTGGAATGGACTTTTCTGGGTCTGTAATATATAAGAGTAGGTCATCCGCATACATGGAGATCTTATGGACCTCTCTATTCCGACTGATCCCATTAATCCCTTTGTCCGTTCTAAGGGCTATTGCTAGAGGCTCTATTGCAAAATCAAAAAGTAGCGGGCTCAGTGGGCATCCCTGACGAGTACCTCTATGCAAAGGGAAATATTCAGAGATGGTGCTATTGGTACGGACAGATGAGAGGGGCGTTGAATAAAGAATTTTGATCCAGGATAAAAATCCTGAGCCAAAACCGAACTTGCGCAGTACAGCTAACAGATAGCCCCAGTCCACACGATCGAAGGCCTTCTCGGCATCGAGCGAGACGATTAATTCTGGACGGTCAATTGAGTGGTCAGAATATAAGATATTAAATAGACGTCTGATATTAAAATATGACTGGCGACCAGCAATGAAGCCCGTCTGATCTTCATGAATAATTCTAGGGGCTATTTTTTCCAAGCGAAGTGCCAGAACTTTTGTAAGAATTTTGTAGTCTACGTTAAGTAGACTGATTGGTCGATATGATTCACATTTCTGAGGATCCTTATTTTTTTTTAAGATTACCGAAATCATGGCTTGGGATAATGTTTCAGGCAGTTTAGCAGTTCCATGGACTTCTGCAAACACCATACATAGTAAGGATGAAAGTTTGTCAGCGAATGCCTTGTAAAAGTCAGATGGAAACCCATCAGGACCTGGGGCTTTGCCACTCTGTAAAGAGCCAATCGCTGTTAATATTTCCGCAACAGATATGTGTTTCTCTAGTGTCTGCAGCTGATCTGAATCCAACAGAGGAATACTTAATTTTTCCAAAAAAGCTTCTATGTCGGCAGAATTACATGTACTTTGACTGGCATAGAGACCTTGATAGTAATTCTTGAAGGCTGTATTGATTTGTTGGGGTTCCGTTACTGTATGAGTAGAATCTGTTCTGATCTTTGTTATTGAATGATTAGAGATGGACTGACGCAACTGGTGGGAGAGAAGTCTACTTGCTTTTTCTCCATGCTCATATACCTGTTGTCTTGTTTTAAGCAATAACTTCTCCGTTGCCTTAATTGATAAAGTTTCAAACTCAGACTGTAGCAGGAGTTTTTGTTTGTATAAATCAGGAGTTGGATTGCTAGCATACTGCATGTCAAGATTTGCTATGAGTTCAGTTAATTTCTTAAGTCTCTCATTACACTTTTTGTTTTTTTTGGGCTGTGAAGGAGATGATTTGTCCACGTAAATATGCTTTAAGGGACTCCCAAATAACAGTTTTGGAAACATCGGGTGTATCATTAACTTCCAAGAAGAATTCTATGTGAGAGGAAATAAATTTACAAAACTCTTTATCTGATAGCAAGGTTGTATCGAACCTCCACAAACGTTGCTGTGGCGCATGAGTAGTGGGAAATGAAATATCTACTTGAACAGGTGCATGATCCGATATGACAATCGCGTGATATTGACACTTGGTAGTTTTAGAAATAAAGGTATTGTCCAACAAAAAATAATCAATTCTTGAGTATGAGTGATGCACAGCAGAGAAAAAAGAGTAATATTTTGCCAGCGGCTCGGTAACACGTAGCGGGTCAGAAATTCCATAACTTTGAAGGAATGTGTTAAGAACAGAAACAGATTTGGAGGTTGCTGCAGATAGGCGTGTACTTGATCTATCCAGATTCCGATCAAATACCAAATTTAGATCTCCACCCATAGTGAGGTAATGAGTGTCTAAACCTTTTAACTTCCCTATAAGGCTAGTAAAAAATTGTGGGTTATCCCAATTGGGAGCATAGACATTAACCAAAAGAACTGGGAAGTCATACAACTTACCAGCAACAATAACAAATCGACCATTTACATCCCGAATCACCTCTGTACTGACAAAGGGAAGATTTTTTCTGACAAGTATAGCAACCCCCCTTGCTTTTATACTGAAGGCAGAGTGGTATACTTGCGAAAAGGAACCGTGTTCTAACTTATAGGCATCAGCAGAACACAAGTGTGTTTCCTGAAGAAATGCTATATCCGGTTTAAAGTTCACCAAATGAGCAAAGACTCCTCCGTTTGACTAATTGGTTAAGTCCCTTTACATTCCATGTGATAAATGTCGCAGAGGTGGGCCCAACAGTTTGTCTTAGATTAGTACAGGCAGCCATATCTATGTTGGATTCAGTTTATCATAAGGGTGCACAATCACACAGGAATGAGGTATAGATTTAAAGCTGCAGCAAAACACAAACCCAAAAAAAATTCAAAAAACATAGACATTACCACACACACAAAAACCCTCCTTCCCTTCCCAAATGAGCTCTAGTAACATGCAAACTTGCTCTCCCACCACTATACTTACTAACATAAGTGCCCATAACAGGAAATACCCATGATAAAAAAAAAAAAAAATCTTCCCATCCAACAAAATATAAACTCAAGTGTAACAAACATTCAGCCCCCCACCCCCAACTCACTTACTTTGTTCATTATTTATAATTACAAAAAATATATATACATAGATATTTAAGCTAGAATTAGAAGTAAATAGGAGTCCAGTGAGAGAATCTACTAACAGGCCTGGATCCATCACCAGTGTTGTACCTTTAATGGTCCCTCAGTTCTCCTGCTGGCTGCTTTGCACCAGATGTTTCAGGATGTAGTCTTTGGCAGGAACAGGATCCAGGAAAATTTTTTCACCCAAACATGAAGAAACTCTCAGCCTTGCAGGGTACAGCATCCCATATTTCACACCTCGGCATCCCCGCAGCAATTCTTTAACTTCCTTAAAAGCACCTCTCCTCTTCACCACGGTGGATGGAAGATCTGGAAAAATAAGGATCTTGTTGCCATCGTGTACCAGAGATTCTTTCATTGCTGCTCTGCGAAGCACATCCAGCTTTTCTTGGTAATAGTGAAACTTCACGATCAGTGGCCGGGGTCGCTGTCCTGTAGCAGGGGCGGGTTGTAGACTCCGATGCGCTCTGTCCAGCGTGGGAGCAGCATCCATGCCCAGGACTTCCTGAAGTAGCTTAGCCACAGCCTCAGCAGGACGCTGGCCCGATTCAAACCGCTCCTTCACCCCGAGAATGCGAATATTGCAGCGGCGTTGCCTTCCCTCCAGGTCTTCAGTCTTCTCCGTCAGGGCTTTCACAGTAGCTCGTAGACTCTGAACTTCTTCCTCCACGTTCACCATCCTGTCAGAGTAATCACCGGTAGCACCCTCCAGGCTAACAATGCGGGCCCGATTGCTAGCGATGCTAGCATCCAGCGGGTTTAGTTTAGCATTAAACTCGCTTCTCAAACCCTCAAGCTGCTCTTTAAAATCCCGTCGGAGCGACTGCATATTTTCATTTAGCATTTGGCATTTGGATTCAATCTTGGAATCCAATGTAGAAATCTCGGTCAGTACCTTTTTTTCCGATTTTGTAATCACTTCCATTAGCTTAGCCGTATCAGAAGACACGGGGCTAGCAAGCTCGGACTTTTTGTTGCTTCTTTGTCCAGCCATGGCAAAAATAAATTATTCAAACAGCTGTATGACACAAACAAAGTTTCCTGAGATGAGGGGTAGTCTTAGAGTGTTAGATAGTAAAGGATTTAGATGAAAAAATATGGTATTCCTGCGGAGCAACAAAGCTGCACGTCTTCACATGTCGAGGCTCAAGCCACTCCCCCACACTTTTTTCATTTTTTACTTTTTTTACACTCCTAAGGTAGATTATGTTGGAAACATTTGTGATGTGTAGATGCAGCGACAGGATAATCTGAACAGCGATTATAACGACAATCTTATCTCAACCTCTTAACACCCACCTACGCATCAGTCAGAGCTTCAGAGCCTATCCTACAGTAGTTCAAACATTAAAAAAATGTACATTTTTAACCTCGCCTAATTGTGTTCATTTTCTAATGTCCCTAGCCAAGACATACTTCTCAGTAGGCATAATTCCTTCCATACGTATGATAATAATCTTGTTAACTGCAACTTTGTAAAGTTTCAGATCTCTAGGTAAAAGAGTTTTTGATTTATTGACCTTTTAGTATAAAACTGTTCATTCGGAACAAGCTATAAAAATGTGCCAAATTGAATTTTTGCCATTCTATAACCTTTTTAGTCATAAAAAAAGCATATTAGTGTTTCTGCGACTTTAAAAACCTCCACAGATTATTTTTTATGTATATATAATTTTTCAATTTTTTATTTTCATATTTTTGGCTGTAATTATAATTTTTTTTTCATAAAAAACTCATGCACAAGAAATGTTTTCTGGATAAAAAATATGCTCCAAAACCCCAGAAATAAAGTTCACCAAAAGAAAAGTTGAAAATAAACTTGAAAATCACTCAATCTTTCTGTCTGTCTGTCCTGTATAAAGCTGACGCGTGCGTCATGATGCACCAAGATGGCGGTGTGTTGTGGTTGTAAAATTCCATTACGCAGCTGAAAAACAAGCGATCGGATTGGTCCGGTTTTGAGTTAAGCCCATTGTTTTGAAGCTGAAACTACTGGCTATCTTTATATGTCAATCTTTTAATTTAAATCGACGTCATTAGCCAGCTAGCAGCTAAAAAGCTATTGCCGCTGTTAGCTGAAGGAGGAGCGCTTGTTTCATTCAAAGTCATCTAACAAACAAACCCATTATCAAAAAATATCGAGAATGGTCTCATTATGTAAATAACTATGTGAAGAAATTAAACACACCCAGGACGAACTCATAAACAAAGCGTGGCGGTTGCTATGGCGATAGGAACGTGACTGCTGCGTTTTACCATGCATTTCTCAAAGAAAAAAAAAAAATCACGTTTTCTGGTGTATTTCTCCAAACTGGATTACTTTTGAGAAAATACAATTTCATATGTTATTCTGTGGATAATTACGAACAAAATGAGACCAATTACATAAAGATCGAACCCGTCTGAGTCCATTACAACCGGATCATAGGTAGGATAGTCCTGCATTTGGGTCCTCCTCCTTCCACATCACACCAGTTTCTGTGGGCTGGGCATGGCCACCAACAAGCTGAGCCAGCTCGATAAAATTCCCTCATGAAACACACTGTCCAGTGGACACTTTGAAATCTTTTCTACGATGCACACCCCCTGGATGAATGAGGGATTACACACACTTTTAAGTGTACGTCAATGTTTGCAACACACCGTTTGAAAAGTTCTGAGCATCATGAATAAACATAAAATGAGTGATGGTACGAGATGAGTCGAGTAATGCAGGCGTGGTTTTAGCAAAGCATGATTACTGCATACTGTGTAACTTCATCCAGCCGTTGATGGTCAATCAAACCGACGTGGTCGTGGAGATCCAGCAACTCTCTCTCCTTGGCATTGTGCAGGATCATTGGAAATATGACAACAACGTACTCTTGAGGCCAATTATAGGACAAACCCTTCTGTTCCTGAGGAGCAGTCACAGGACCTTTCGCAGCCTCGATGTGATTCTGTTGCCGAGCAACGTCACTCTTGGAGATGTAAGTCCCCCTCAGTTCTTCCACACTGGAACCAAACACTGTGGAAACCAACTAAATGCTTTCATTTTCAGGTGAAAAAACAGCATGAAGACTCCATGTTCCTCGAGGCTCCTTCTTCCTGCTTCTTTCATAAGAACCAAACCTACAGTCTCCACAGTGACCCTGATACTTTCACCATCCAGCCCAAAGTGAGTATCTGACCACCCTTTGCCACCTGAACTCACACTATAAAGCCAGCTCCACACGTATCGGGACATAAACACAAATCTAACATTTTTGGTTCTATACACACCCACAGTGGTTTAGAAATATTTTATCAACAGTCTCTTCTTTCCCTTTAAAAACTCGCTGGTTGCTTTTGCAGTGATGTTTTGATCACTGTCTATCTGCACTGTGAAGCGCCGTTCCAAACACTTCAGGATTGATCGTGTTGCTTTTATTAGCAGTCACGTCATCAATAAGTACAGGAGAACCATGTCTACTGGCAGCCGTGCATGCCCATAGCATGACTATTGTTCCCTGATGCTTTGCTTTGCTTTGGATCATGAGCGGTTCCTTCTTCCTTTCATCACTTTGGTAGAAATGAATGTTGACCCAGAACTCTGAGGCTTTCTAGAAGTGGTTCAACAAACTTTAACTTGGTTTCCTGTGTTTGAGTCTCAACAATCTTTCATATCTTGTGGAGAACTCTCTGAATTTGCTTTGGTGCTACTTTCTGGAAGTGTTCTTTATCTGGCCAAGTTCATCCACCTCGGTTGTGTTCCATGGTTTACTGGGTCTTTAGGTGATGCTGAGCTCATAAGTGCATTCCGTCTGTTTAAGGCTGTAATAAACAGTTGTTCAGATCATGCCCTAATGAGTTCACTTTATCTCTGATGTATTGTTTTTTTGTCAGTTTAATAAGAAATACTTTATGAATCCCTACTGGGGAGGTTCAAATGTCCGGCAGCTCCAAGGAGTCCAAGAAAGAGCAGTGAGCTCTGTAAGCCTCCAAAACATCAACCGCTGCGCCACGCAGAATTTGGTTTATTGTGGCAACGATCTTTGAAGCTCCAGTGAATCCTGATAAGATCTTAAACTGTCTCTAAAAGCTCCACATCATGACAGCAACTCACATCCTTTACTGTGGTGGAACAACACCAGCAGTCCACCATCTTTATTTCCACACGTCTTCAACATAGTGAAGCCAGGTATGTTCAGACAGGAATCACCTCTGATGTCACTCATACAAGTCTGTTAAACAGACTTAGCAGCACTCATCCTGTCATTCTCCACCGGGTTTCCAATTCTTCACATTTTTTAACAAGCAGTTTGAATCCCCATAATAACCCATAGTAGAAACAGCCTGGATCTCCTTTTCCTCATCTTTCACTTCACACTCTGCTTGACTTACAGATGAAGTTGCTCATCTCTTCAACATCCAACCAAAATGTGGAGCTCGACACGTACTTGCTGCCATCGCATGAGGCTGTTGTTTAAAAACCTACTGATGGCTTAATTCACTGATAGACACAGCTCTTTAAATCTCATCTCAAGAGTTAATAGCAACAGATTCCAAATGCACTCTGAACCTTTTACCTGCTCGTTGTCATCGTGAAGGAAGAAGACAGACCAGCTCATGGACCAGCTTAGAAACCAGACGTGCCATTACTTTTGGCCCCTTTTGAAGTGGGAGGCACAGATGTAAACAGATGTAACTTTTATTTTGTTCACATGATTTAACTAAAGTCCCTTCAAATAAAATCTGGCAGCTGACATCTTATTAATTCATTTAAAATTCATTCTTTCTCCTCAGAATGCTGTGTTTTTTTTAAGTTATGGACCAAACTAAGATGCCAGCTACGAGATGTGGATCCCACTGAATACGAAGGAGCTGACCTTGATGATCCAGAACCCAGAAAATACCAGTGTGTGGCAATACTCTGCCACGCTGCCAGATGAGCACAGCGGGGTCAGACTGAAGATAGAGAACATGTGGAGTTTGTTAGAAAACACAGTGAGGAGACATGGCTTCTCCATCAGTCAGAGTCTGTTTATTTCTTCTCTGTATTATGGGATGGATCAGACCTCCATCCAGTGGCTGCAGATGATCCAAAGTCCAGCAGAAACCAGAAAGAACATGTCTCCATACTGGTTTGCCTTCAGTGCTTTCCAGTCAGCCACAGGATCCAGTTTAAGGTTCTACTGGTTTTTCAGTGTCTTGATGGGCTGGCTCCCTCCCTCACCTTTCTGAGGCCAGAAAAACCTCCTTCCACATTCTATTGTCCACACTCTAATGAAACTAGAAAGAAGAAAATAAAGATCTGAATTAAACTAGCAGAGCATCCTCTGGTTGGAGAAGATCTGGTTCAGGTTGAACTCTGTTTTTTACTTGCTTATTGTGTTTCTGTTGAGGTACTGAATTTAATTTTCATCCCCAGCTGTTCCCTCATCCTCCGAGCAGAGAGAGAAACAGCTGCGACTGAGACCGGATATGGCAGAGGATGAGAAGCTAGAAATCATACGGCAGAAGTTCATTGAACGGGTGTCTTCTCCTGTTCTGGACGAGCTGCTGGATGTCCTGATGGAATGCAGAGTGTTACATGATGCTGAGGTGGAGGAAGTTCAAACCTACGAGAGAAGACACAAAGCTCGGGAACTTATAGACACGGTGAGAAGGAAAGGACGTGAGGCCAGCTCCAAACTGATCCAAGCGCTGAAAGAACACGATCCATACCTGTACAGTAACCTCAGCTTAGACTAAGGGACACACCTGTGCAGTGGCGGCTGGTGACGTGTGGCGCAAGGGCGCGGCCCCTCCTGTCCTGATCACCAAAACTAACAATAAAAAAATATATAAACAATATGTTTGTAAGTATGTAAAACTGTCTTGTGTGAAGATTATATGCATTTTAATAACGTTTTACACCGTTTTATTTTAATTTATTATTCATTTTATTTCTACTTCCTGTGAAAACCGGAACGATGGTGCGACCCGGAACGCCCCGCAAGAAAAACGCATGAGTGTGAACGGGGTTTCCGGTATTTCTGAAGAAAACATGACGTCAGCTATGAATTTTATTCTATTCATTTGTATTGCAAAGAATAACTACGCCAGTGGGGCGCAGGCCGCATGCTCCCCAAACACAGTGATAGGTTGTTCTCTCTGTCAGTCTGTTACGTGAACCAATCAAATAGATTTAATCTTGACTAATAATCCCGCCTGGGACCCTCCCACCTTTGGGGTTGATAGGTTGTGGTAACGACCCGAAGAGAATCCACAGAGAAAGTCTTAAACCAAGATAAAATAAAGATGACTTCTACAACTTAATCATAAAACTTTTTGGTGGATGGACTTCAGTAAAAGTAAGGACACAACTGATTCTGTTTGTTTAAATAAAAAAAAATAAAAATAAAAAAAAAAAACACTATAAGTACATGTTTGTCCTTGAAGATTTTTGCTTTTTTAAAAAAAAAAAAAAAATCATTTAAAAAAGCAAACCTTTTCAAAATTTAATTAAAGACCAGGATTTAAAATTTGAAAATTAACAATTTTTTAGTGTTGGTCAAAATGAAACCTCTGTATTTTAATTTGCTTATAGTGTTGATGAATTTCTTAAAACTCTATCCACAGCTTTAAAAGAGACAAATCTGTTCCTGTGTTTATGTTTGTGAATGTGATTGAAAGAGGAATGCTGATTGGATATGAAGCATTATGAGTAGTTGGATGCTGTTGGATGAATGCTTACATAAGATGGATTTTTCAGTTCTTACAATTATAAATCTAACTCTTGAGGAGTCAGTGCCTCCCCAGACATGAACCTCACCACACATCATGTGGGACTTTAATCAGAAGGTAATTAAAAATTTTCGTAGCAGAAAGAAAGAAGAGCCAAATTCCTGTTCAAGTAGGGTGGATCATAAACATGTGAAAATAAAACTTTTAAATATTCATGTACTGGCATGTGATATATTTTATATAGAGGATATCTCAAAATATATATACTTATTTTTTGTGTGTGTGCCCCCCCCCGCCCCAGTTTTTTTTACCACCAGCTGTCACTGCTTGTCAGTCCAAAGGACATCACCAGATACTGATAGTGTTCTAGGGACACATCTTAAAATAACCCAGTGCAGGATCAGGTGGAGCAAAGTTAGAAGTCAGTTTGTTTTACACAGAAAATGAAACTGAAAGTATTTTAGAGTGGAGCTGCAGTCGGAGCTACTCTCTGTGTTTCTATCAGAAGGAAAATAAACTGAGTTCCTCTTTTCTTTCTCTACAACCGACTCCAATACAGGTGAGTCCAGCTGCTCATATTTACTGGCTTTGAAGCCAAACTGAGAGTTTCAGGTAAACAGGAAGTTTCCCTCCAAACTCATCAGATAAACTCAGTCATGGAGAAAACTTCACACCACATAGAAGGAAATGTTTTTATCTTGGAGGGGGAGTACAGTAATATTCCCCCTCCCCCTCCCCTGGTATTGGAGGGAATACCAGTAATACTACTGGTATTGGTACCAGTAGTATTGGTACCAATACTACCAATACTAGTAGTATTGATACTACTAGTATTGGTAGTATTGGTACCATACTACCAATCTGGACCATCAGATGGGCTGGACCATCCATCGTCTGGTCCAGATGACCAGACGAGGGATGACCAACCCTCGTCTGGTCATCTGGGGATTGGGCGGGTGTATTTTTGTGGTTTCCTGTTTCCTCTGAGCTTTCAGAGTTGGATGGAGGAGGAGGGTTTTAATTGAGTAAATGTATCATTAAAAGCTATCAGTCTGAAAATTGTTTGAGATGATTGCAAAATATTGAACACCATAAAATTTTAAAACTCATGGTGGTCATGTCTAAGCTGTCCTCATAAACTTCTATCTACACACTGTTTTTCTGCCTCCTCCCAGGTCAAACATGTCTGCTGGAAGCCACCAGAGATCTGAGGACCAGTTCCTGTGCTCCATCTGTCTGGAGATGTTCAATGATCCAGTCACCACACCATGTGGACATAAC
This sequence comes from Neostethus bicornis, assembly GCA_902685375.1. NCBI lineage: Eukaryota > Metazoa > Chordata > Actinopteri > Atheriniformes > Phallostethidae > Neostethus > Neostethus bicornis. Next base: position 1,431,851 of record LR738548.1, read on the forward strand.
TTCTGTAAAGCCTGCATCACTCAGTACTGGCAGGAGAAGCTTCTGTATGATTGTCCCTTGTGTGAAAAGGAGTTTCCCATCAAACCTCAGCTGAAGGTCAACACTTTACTCTCTGAAATGGTTTCTCAGTTCAAACATGAAGCTCAGCAGGAAGCCAGTAGCAGCAGCTCAGACCAACAAGCTGCCAGACCAGGAGAAGTTCCCTGTGACGTCTGCACAGGAACCAAACTGAAGGCTCTGAAGTCCTGCCTGGTGTGTCTGACATCCTACTGTCACACTCACCTGGAGCCTCATCTGACATGATCAATGTTGTGGAGACATCAGTTGATGGAGCCTGTGGAGAACATGGAGGACAGGATGTGTACGAAGCATGATAAACCTCTGGAGCTGTTCTGTAAGACCGACCAGACCTGTGTCTGCTTGCTCTGTGCTGTTTTAGACCACAAGAGTCATGAGTTTGTTCTTCTGAGAGAAGAATGTGAAGGAAAGAAGTCAGAGCTGGGGAAGACCGAGGCTGACATTCAGCAGATGATCCAGAAGAGACGACTGAAGATTCAGGAGCTCAAAGAGTCGGTGAAGATCAGTAAAGATGCTGCAGACAGAGAGACAGCAGAAGGTGTTCAGGTCTTCACCGCTCTGATGGAGGCTGCTCAGAGAGACCTGGACCAGCTCATCAAGGAGATCCAAGACAAACAGAAAGCTACAGAGAAACAAGCTGAAGACTTCATCAAAGATCTGGAACAGGAGATCTCTGAGCTGATAAAGAGGAGCTCTGAGGTGGAGCAGCTCTCACTCTCTGAAGACCACCTCCACCTCCTCCAAAGCTTCTTCTCTTCCCTGAAAGATGCTCCACCCACCAAGGACTGGACACAGGTCAGAGTTTATCCACCATCATATGAGGGGACGGTGGTGAGAGCTGTGTCTCAGCTGGAGGAGACCATCAGGGAGGAGAGGAAGAAGCTGGTTGCTAAGAAGATAAAGAAGGTCCAGCGGTTTGCAGTAGATGTTACTCTGGATCCTAAAACAGCTCATCCTTACCTCGTCCTGTCTGATGATGGAAAACAAGTTCATCATGGTGATGTGGAGAAGAATCTTCCAGATAATCCAGAGAGATTTTCTTACTGTGTTAATGTTTTAGGAAGTCAGAGTTTCTCTTCAGGCCGATTTTACTTTGAGGTTCAGGTTAAAGCAAAAACTGACTGGTCTTTAGGAGTGGCCAGAAGGTCCATCAACAGAAAGGGAGCGATCACACTGAGTCCTGAGAACGGTTTCTGGACTGTAGCTTTGAGAAACGAAAATGAGTACAATGCGTGTGCTGGTCCTCCATTCCGTCTGCATCTACAGTCTGCTCCTGAGAAGGTGGGGGTGTTTGTGGATTATGAGGAGGGTCTGGTCTCCTTTTATGATGTAGATGCTGCAGCTCTGATCTACTCCTTCACTGGCTGCTGCTTCACTGAGGATCTCCATCCATTCTTTAGTCCTCATCTGAATCATAGAGGTAAAAACTCTAGCCCTCTGATCATCTGTCCTGTCATCAAACAGTCTGATGGTTTCTCCTGAAGCTCCATGAAGAAGGAATCTGTTTCATCAGCAGTTTCAGTTTATTATTTTTCTCAGAGATCTACTGGTCTATCAGGGTGGATGTAATGGGGGCCGCTGTCCTAAATGTTTTCCTTCATGATCAGTGTGATGAATGTTTACTGAAAATAAATCTGATTTAAAGAATGTTTCTCTAAAGGTTTTTCTTTTATTCAATCAAATTTTTCATAAGAAGTTTACTCCTACTTCTTCTTTGCTTCTAAGATTTCTTTCTACTTTTTATGCTGAAATGACCAGTAAAACCAATAAACAAAAAACATGGGATTCAATAAAACATCTAATCAGAAATAAATATAAACAAATGGAATTTCAAGTTCCTTTTGGAACCAAATTGAATCAAAAGTAGATCATTTAAATAAAATCACAGATAGTCTTTATAATTATTTTGTTACAGTTGAACCAACATATCAACATATCAAAAGAAAAAGACTGGCTAAGAAGAAGTGGGACACTGAGAGGAATGAGGAGAGAAGGCAAAGTACAGGGGATACAGCGTAAGGTTAAAGTAGAGGTTGCAAAGGCAAAACAAGTAGCGTATGATGACCTATACGCTAGGCTGAACAGCAAGGAGGGAGAGATGGACCTATACAGGTTGGCAAGACAGAGAGACAAAGATGGGAAGGATGTGCAGCAAGTTAGGGTGATTAAAGACAGGAATGGATGTCTTTTGACAGATACCAGTAATGTGATGGGAAGATGGAAAGAGTACTTTGAAGAGTTGATGAATGAAGAAAATGAAACAGAACAAAGAGTAGAAGACGTTACCATAGTGGAGCAGAAAGTGGCTAGGATCAGTAAGGTAGAAATAAAGAGTGCACTGAAGAGAATGAAGAGTGGAAAGGCGCTGGGTCCTGATGATATCCCTGTAGAAGTATGGAAGTGTTTAGGTGAGGTGGCAGTAAAGTTACTGGGCTGTTTAACGGGATATTATAAAGTGAGAAGATGCCTGATGAATGGAGGAGAAGTGTGCTGGTTCCTGTTTTTAAGAACAAGGGAGATGTGCAGAGTTGTGGTAACTACAGAGGAATTAAACTGATCAGTCAAACGATGAAACTATGGGGAAAAGTTGTCGATGCTAGGCTAAGGTCTGAAGTACGAATTTGTGAGCAGCAGTATGGTTTTATGCCTAAAAAGAGCACTACAGATGCAGTATTTGCCTTGAGGATGCTGATAGAGAAGTACAGAGAAGGCCAGAGGGAGCTGCACTGTGTCTTCGTAGATCTAGAGAAAGCATATGACAGGGTACCTAGAGAAGAACTATGGTATTGTATGAGGAAGTCTGGTGTGACAGAGAAGTATGTTAGAGTGGTCCAGGACATGTATGAAGGCTGTAAGACAGTGGTGAGGTGTGTTGTAGGTGTGACAAAGGAGTTCAGTGTGGGGGTGGGACTGCACCAAGGATCTGCTCTGAGTCCTTTGCTATTTGCTATGGTAATGGGCAGGCTGACAGATGAGGTCAGACAGGAATCCCCATGGACAATGATGTTTGCAGATGACATTGTGATCTGTAGTGAGAGGAGGGAAGAGGTGGAAGAAAAGCTGGAGAGGTGGAGGTTTGCACTAGAAAGAAGAGGAATGAAGATTAGTCAGAGTAAGACAGAGTACATGTGTGTGAATGAGAGGGATCCAAATGGAAAAGTGAGGTTACAAGGAGAGGAGATAAAGAAGGTGGAAGATTTTAAGTACCGTAATTTCACGGCCATTAGGCGCACCGTACGAAAAGGCGCAGTCTCAGTCACACACCGCCTTACAACAACACACACGCAAGCATGCAAATGTGCGTATTAAAAAAATAGTCCAGTGCTTCTCAAATAGTGGGGCGCGTGTGATCCTGTGGGACACGTTTTTCTTTTTTGCCGTACTAGAATAAAGTGTAATTGTACATCCACTACAGTAGTTGTAGTTTATAGTTTAAATAAGAATTATTTTTATTAAAATTCAAGTTAATTGATGCACTTTAAATATTTTCTGTTACACACTAAAAAACAATAAAGCTGTTCTTTTTCTTTTTTTTTCTTTAATGTTAATGAGGATACAATGTTATATAGAAGTGTACTTAGAACCAGGGGTCCCCAACCTTTTCTGCGCCACGGACCGGTTTAGTGTCTGATAATATTTTCATGGACCGGTCTACAGGTGATAAGACCAGCCGGAAAAACTGGCTTTTTTAATCAATAATAATACATTTAAATACACGTTGTCTTCACGAGAAAATTTATTAGCAGCGTCTTTATAACGTGGAAAAATTCTCTCTGCTCGAACGCACTCTGGTTGCCATGGTAACGGTAAACATACCTTCAAAATAAAAGACATCACAAAAACAAAGTAAATAAAAATACTAGTTAGGCCCCTCACACCAGGGGTGGTCCACGTGGTGGTTGGGGACCACTGCTTATAACAATTTCGTAGACAAATGATACTAATTATGGTCATGGCGGAGAGTGGGGGAGAGCGGGGGCGAAATATTTTCTTCTTTCTAGGGGGGGCGCAACAGGAAATAATTGAGAAGCACTGCGTTAGTCCAAACATCTACAATCCATTGACTCGTTAATGCTGAAATTGCTCACGGCAGCTCAATTCCCATGTAACTCTGCGTAGCTGATTGCCTTCAGCTTAAACTGAGCTTCATAAGCGTGTCTCTTTTCCATTTTCAGGGTAAAACAGCAACGTTGTGCATACAGCACATACCTTTTTTATACACAATCCACGCCCACACTTCACTCTTTAATGTTTTCTTGCCTTTTCTTTCAGGTCCGCCTCACGGGCACCGCTTTTTCTTTTAGGTCCGCCTTTTCTCACACACAAGGCGCACCGCACGAAAGGGCGCACCGCTCATTTTGAAGAAAATCTAAGACATTTATATGCGCCTTATAGCCATGAAATTACGGTAACTCAGGATTAAAAAGTTTAGATGATATGACACAGTTTAAAGATTAAACTTGTGGTCAGGCAGCCAGGAGGACCTGGCCAGGACAGATGATGATGACTCGACAAAGAATTCTGAGGGGTTGCCTTTAAATAGGCAGCAGGATCAACAGGTGTGTTTATCAATAACCCTCAGATGTCCCTAATCACGGTGATGAGAGAAGGTCCTGGGCTCCCTCTGGTGGCAGGGGAGGGGATCATGACACAAATGCGAGGAACAAGAAACTTCCAGCTGTTAAACTGGAAGCTCAACATCTTCTAGTTTAGGGGCGGAACTGGTTGGAGGAGGCTGGACATTCTTTAGGAAGCAGAGAATGTAAAACTATTATTACATTTTTTATTTGATTATTTGTATCAATGAAACCTAATCAGGGGTTGAATAAACTCAGGTTAGTTTATTTAGAACCAGTTCTCAGGTCCCATCTATCAGATTGAAAAGGATTTCTTGATGGAGTCAAAACATTCTTTAAAAAATGTTTTCAGTTAAATTTACTGTTGGAGCTAAAAAATACTGGAAAATTAATTAATTAATTACAAAATAAACAGAACACTGTGTGAGGTCATGGTTAAAAAAACAGTTTATTATTATTTCAATATGTTTTAATTAAAGTTTAACCATTTCAGCCTCAGTTTGTAACAGATTTTTTTTTTTCAGGTCTTTGTTTGAATTTATAATCCCACTTCTACAACAAACCATCCCTCTCCCTCCAGTGGCGGCTGGTCACATGTGGCTCAGGGGCGCCGCCCGCCTCTCCCCGTCCTGATCACCAAAAATAACAATAAAAAATGTATATACATGTATATGTTTGTAAGTATGTAAAACTGTCTTATGTGAAGGTCATATGCATTTTAATAACGTTTTACAATGTTTTAATTTACTTTAATTTACTTCTTCCTGTGAAAACCTGAACGAGGGCTAGGCTCGGATGCGCCCCGCAAGGAAAACACATGTGTGTATGTGGGGTCCGGTGTTTCTGAAAAAAATGTGACGTTATCTCTGATTTTTATTCCATTCATTTGTATTGCAAATCAAAACCACGCCCGTGGGGCGCAGCTCGGAGCGCCCAAAAACACAGTGATAGGTTGTTCTCTCTGTCAGTCTGTTAAGTGAACCAATCAATGAGTTATGAGCTGACCAGTGACGTGCAGTCAGAGGAGGAAGGGGAGGTTCTGCCTCACCTGTCATTGTGACAAAAAAGAAAAAGAAAGTGTAATATTTTCCACTGTTATGTGTTAAAAATGCTTCTGGAGTATGGCTACACATTTCTGCCATTTTATTGAGTAAAAATGGCCGATTTTGATTTTTCCGATCAAATCCAGGTTAAAAACCCCAAGGGAGGCAGAGACGAGCTGTGCTTCCCTTCTGACTGCATGATTCAATACATACTGGGTGGCTTGATGCGTGCTAGTTTCTGTTCCTCAGCAAATCACCAGTATAAACTCTACAAAAGTATTTATGAAACACCACAACTTTCTGCATCTACATAATGTATTTTATGCGTATGTGAGAAGACTACTGCTGCTGATCGCACAAAAAAAGCACATCAAACAATCGGCAAGAGAGGCAGGTAGGTACTCTGCTTCCACACAAGAGGGCATACGCAAACTTGCAGATCGTTTTGTTTTTTTTTTTTTTTTTTAGCGAGTAAGAACCTGTCAGCTCTTCTGTTGACAAAATCTCCATTAAAACAGAAAAACTCTTAAACTAAGAAAATATAAAGACGACTTCTAGAATTTAGTCATAAAACTTTCGACAGATGGACTTCATTTATAAGTAAAAGTAAGAACACAACTGGTTCTGTTTGTTTAAAAAAATGAGAAAAATAATATGAATACATGTTTGGCCTTGAATTTTCTTTTTCTTAAATCATTTTAAAAAGCAACCTTAAGTAAGATTTATTAAAACACCAGAATTTAAAATGTGAAAAATAACAGAAATGTTTACTATTGGTCAAAATGAAATCTCTCTACTTTATTTGTTTATAGTATTGATGGATTTCCTAAAACTCTATCCATAGCTTTAAAAGAGACAAATCATTTCCTGTGTTTATGTTTGTGAATGTGATTGAAAGATGAATGCTGATTGGATATGAATCATTATGAGTAGTTGGATGCTGTTGGAAGAATGCTGAAATAAGATGCAGTTTTCAATTCTTATAATTATAAATCAAACTCTTGAGGAGTCAGTGCCTCCCCTGACATGCACCACACGAACGTCACTGAGTTGTTGTAAACTACAGGTGCGCTTGTCAGTCCAAAGGACAACACCAAACACTGATAGTGTTCTAGAGACACATCTTAGAAAAACACAGTGCAGGAGGAGGTGGAGCAACGTTAGAAGTCTGTTTGTTTTACACAGGAAATGAAACTGAAAGTATTTTAGAGTGGAGCTGCAGTCGGAGCTACTCTTTGTGTTTCTATCAGAAGGAAAATAAACTGAGTTCATCTTTTGTTTCTCTACAACCGACTCCAATACAGGTGAGTCCAGCTGCTCATATTTACTGGCTTTGAAGCCAAACTGAGAGTTTCAGGTAAACAGGAAGTTTCCCTCCAAACTCATCAGATAAACTCAGTCATGGAGAAAACTTCACACCACATAGAAGGAAATGTTTTTATCTTGGAGGGGGAGTACAGTAGTATGGGTCTAGTCAGAGTGGTGGAGGTTAGGGGGCTCATAGGTGGAGAAGGTTAATACTCAATGGTTCATGTAAATGGAAAAAGTGTGTGTGTGTGTGGTGTGAGCACACACAAATACGTAACAATGAATGAGGAAGTGTGTAAGAGTTCACAGATGAGTGTGTGTTGTAGGAGTGGATGAGATGAGAAGCAAAACAGAAAATATGTCTCCATGGTAACGTCTACTCTTTGAGTTGCCTTAATTTGGTGGAGGAGTCGAACTCCTCCAGTGATCCTGGGAGCTATGGTGTCAGGGGTTGGCAGCTCTACACTTAAAAAAGTGCAACCAGTCTGTTGTTGGTTCGATTCCCATTTTTAAACAACAAGAAGTTTAAATTTTGAGTTTTTGTGATGAAATTTTTTTTTATTTCATTTACTTCATTCTAAAATGTACCTTTTTTATTCTTTTCCGTCATCTTCCGCTTATCTGGCAAACATAAAAGTCTTGGATATTCCTCCAAATGAACGGCACGGCCTATCATGCAGTGTGCTCCATGTGTGTTGTTCGGCGGATGTATTTGAGAACCATGAGGCGGACGTGGATGAACTCTATGCTTGCTGGGATTCTAGGAGGTCTGAACATCGGCATGAACCGGCTATTCAAAGTAAGGCGAGTGGCGTGGGAGCGATGGATGACCGAAGGAGACCACAGCTTCATGAAGGGTGGAAGGCAGCGCTGGGCGAGTTACGCCACAGTTTGCCAATGGATTGTAGATGCTTGGGCTAACTTGTCTGCTGGGACTGTTGTCCAGCATCATTTCCATTGAGCCGTTCAGGACAGAAAGTGACTCTGACAGCGAGGGAAATGAACCTGCTGTGTTGGATTTAGCGCACCTGTTAGATTCCGAAACAGAGGATGAGGACTGGTAGGGATTTGATTATTGACTCTGTGACAAGCGAGCTACAGCCCGAAGGCCACATGCACATTAAAGGTTTATTCCGGCCCGACAAATTTAAAAAAATAAATAAATAAACCTTGTTAGTTTTATTTTCCCTGCAATGTTGATGTTTTGTCACTATATGGCGCCGAAGATACAACAACACTGCTTCCATTAAAATGTTTGTGTCTCCGTGATGCCCACAAAATTAACAGTGTGCACAGATATGGAAAGCCATCGGGGCCAATACACGCACGTAAACAAGCGTGTTAGATGTTAAAACAAACAAAATGTTACATCAAGTGCTTAGATTTCAAACCTTGCGTCATTAACGAACTTATGACAGTAAGTTCCTTGTAATGATTATACGTAGATCACAAATTAAGCTGGAAATCACTCGTAAGTTAAACAAAAAATAAACTGTCTAACGTAATAGCAATCATTTATAAATTCAGATTTGTCCTAAATAAAAACTGTTTGTTTATCCCCAAAATTCTTAGCAACAAATCCGTGTAGTCCCTCATTCATCCAGGAGTGATCCATAGTAGAAAAAGTTTCAAAAAAGTCTTCTGGACAGTTTAATTCTTGAACGAGACGTTTCGACTTCCATCCGGAAATCATTTTCAATCTGAATGAAATGGACCGAAAACTGGATCCATTTATACTAACCTGAGTAAAAGATTCTAAGTAGAGAGAAAGGTTGGTTTGAAAGAGGGGTGAAGGAAGCCATTTTTGTGATGAAAGAGAGTCCCTCTCTGAATCGGAGTGGAGGCGTTAGATACATTTTGCCCAGGATTTACAGCAGCCTTTTGAAGCCATGGACTAAAGATAACACCTCGTGACCCAGTTTCACGCCTCTCGTTAGCAGGAATTTCTATTCACTAGGCTTTTAGCATTTTTATAATAGGGTTCGTTTACTGGTCTGTGGTTACAATAGGAGCCATTCACGGCCATCATAGGTAACACAGGCTCATTGGTCGAGCCATTCTTACTATTTTTTTACCTTTTACTCAGGTTAGTATAAATGGATCCAGTTTTCAATCCATTTCATTCAGATTGAAAATGATTTCCGGATGGAAGTTGAAACGTCTCGTTCAAGAATTAAACTGTCCAGAAGACTTTTTTAAAACTTTTTCTACTACTGTTTGTTTATTGTTATATAATACATTAGTACTTCCATATTTAACTTATTGTATCGAGATTTGGGGAAATACGTATAAAACTAACACAAAACCACTTTATATTTTACAAAAAAAAAAGCAATACGAGAAAAAACATTTTCATCTTATAATCAACCAATAATCTATTTATAAATTTAAAAACATTAAAATTCTATAATTTAGTGGAATTACACACTTTAAAATTTATGTTTATGATAAAAATAATTTGATGTCAAACTCTCTACAAAATATGTTTATTATTAGGAAAAGTCCATACGAACTAAGAGGAAATGATGTGTTCATCAAAAATACATTTAGAACAAATGTTAAAAAATTCTGTATTTCTATTAAAGATGTGGATCTTTAATGGAAATGGAAAAGGTGTGTAAAGAAAGAAATGCATGTTTTTAAGCACTATTGCACTAGATTTCAGACCTAGCGCCGCTAGATTTGAAATTTAACGCTCTTGATGTAACATTTAGTGCTTGTTTAAAATCTAGCGTCATTCTATCGGTCTAATCTAATGGTTACCAAAGCATGCCATCCATCTGATCCTGTTCCCGTACCATGGTCAAATGTTAGAACTCAATGTGGCCCAAGAACCAAAAACTTTGCCCACGCCTGCTCAATGATGACTGTAAGTAATGTTTAAATAAAGGAAACCAAACTCAGTTTTGCTCCTGATCTATTTTTAACTATGCACACTTGTCTGCTTGTGTGTGTGTTGTTGTAAGGCAACACACACATTCGTACAGTATGTAGTAGAGGATATTTATATGAAACCCACACCCCATCACCTTATGTGTGTGTTAAACACAGCACACGAAACTGGGACTGCGCCTTTTAATACGGTGCGCCTTTTGGTCGTGAAAATACAGTATGTAGAATTGATCAGTTTCCTCGATGTTATGTAAAACTTCAAAGATTCCAAACAAGAACTGCACTGTGGTGCAGTGGTTAGCACAGTGGTCTCACAGAGAGTAGGGTGGGGTTTGAGTTCTGCAGTGAGAGCGAGGATTAAAGGACTGGCCTTTCTTTGTGGAGTTTCTCCTGATACTCTGGTTTCCTTCCACTCTTCAAAAACATAAATAATAGTTTGATGAGCTGCCAAACATTATACCATTATACACGTGGGTGTAATAAAAACAATAACAATATATATATTGTTTTCATTAAAAACAGCTGTCTAAGTGGTCATTAGAAGGAGTTCTAGTTGTACTTAAAACGTTGGTCATTGTTACCAAACCATTGTTAGTGGTTTCAATCAAGTCATGAATTTAAATTGAGGAAAACTAATACATTTAGTCATAAAAGATTACTTTTTTTTTTTATGGTTGACTTTACATTAACATTTTCCATCTTAAAATTTCAAGTAAAACTTGTTTTGGTTCTAATGAAAAAGGTCTTGTTTAAAGGTCTGAGAAAATATTTTTCAATTTTGGTTCACGACTTAAACCTGATATTGAATTTTGACCAACTGATTATTTGAGTTTGACTTGCTGTGAGATTAAATGCTCGGTCTGAAATTTGTTTGTTGCGATTGTAAAAGCTTTGTGGCCAAAAATATACAGTAACAACTCATGGAGGTCATGTCTGATCTGCCCTCATGATCTTCTTTCTAAAAGCTGTTTTTCTGACTCCTCCCAGGTCAGACATGTCTGCTGGAAGCCACCAGAGATCTGAGGATCAGTTCCTGTGCTCCATCTGTCTGGAGATGTTCACTGATCCAGTCAGCACACGGTGTGGACACAACTTCTGTAAAACCTGCATCAATCAGCACTGGCAGGGGAAACTTCTGTATGATTGTCCCTTGTGTAAAGAGAAGTTTCCCACCAAACCTCAGCTGAAAGTCAACACTTTACTCTCTGAAATGGTTTCTCAATTCAGACTCGAATCTCAGAAGGACGCCAGCAGCAGCAGCTCAGAGCAAAAAGCTGCCAGATTTGAGTTGGGGAAGATGGAGGCCGACATTCAGCAAATGATCCAGAAGAGACAACGGAAGATTCAGGAGCTCCAAGAGTCTGTGAAGATCAGTAAAGATGCTGCAGACAGAGAGACAGCAGAAGGTGTTCAGGTCTTCACCGCTCTGATGGAGGCTGCTCAGAGAGACCTGGACCAGCTCATCAAGGAGATCCAAGACAAACAGAAAGCTACAGAGAAACAAGCTGAAGACCTCATCAAAGATCTGGAACAGGAGATCTCTGAGCTGATGAAGAGGAGCTCTGAGGTGGAGCAGCTCTCACACTCTGAAGACCACCTCCACCTCCTCCAAAGCTTCTCCTCCCTGAAAGATGCTCCACCCACCAAGGACTGGACACAGGTCAGAGTTTATCCACCATCATATGAAGGGACGGTGGTGAGAGCTGTGTCTCAGCTGGAGGAGACCATCAGGAAGGAGAGGAAGAAGGTGGTTACTGAGAAGATGAAGAAGGTCCAGCAGTTTGCAGTAGATGTTACTCTGGATTATAAAACAGCTCATCCTAAACTCGTCCTGTCTGATGATAGAAAACAAGTCCATCATGGTGATGTGGAGAAGAATCTTCCAGATAATCCAGAGAGATTTTCTCCAAGTGTTTGTGTTTTAGGAAGTCAGAGTTTCTCTTCAGGCAGATTTTACTTTGAGGTTCAGGTTAAAGGAAAAACTGACTGGGATTTAGGAGTGGCCAGAAGGTCCATCAACAGGAAACGAGCAATCCCACTGAGCCCTAAGAACGGTTTCTGGACTGTTTGGTTAAGAAATGGAAATGAGTACAAAGCTTTATGTGGTCCTTCAGTCCGTCTCCATCTCCAGTCTGCTCCTGAGAAGGTGGGGGTGTTTGTGGATTATGAGGAGGGTCTGGTCTCCTTTTATGATGTAGATGCTGCAGCTCTGATCTACTCCTTCACTGGCTGCTGTTTCAGTGAGGAACTCTACTCATACTTCAGTCCTAGTCTAAACTATGGAGGTAAAAACTCTAGTCCTCTGATCATCTGTCCTGTCATTCAAACAGTCTGATGGTTTCTCCTGAAGCTCCATGAAGAAGGAATCAGTAGTTTTCTTTACCTACATGTTTCTCTCTAGGTGATGTAATCCTCAATCCCAGTCTTAGGTACATAATCTTCATGAACGACCTGTTCGTTACCGCTGACCAAGGCTCCCCGTCTCTTCTCGTCTTACTGGACTTGTCAGCAGCTTTTGACACCATGGACCACAACATCCTGCTCCACAGACTTCTCACTGTAGTGGGCCTTACTGGGACCACCCTTGACTGGTTCCAGTCGTACCTCTCCGGCAGGTCAGAGTTTGTGGCCTTGGGGCAGAGCAAATCACTTCAATGTATAGTCAGCTGTGGAGTGCCACAAGGGTCTGTCCTTGGTCCAACCCTGTTCACTATTTACATGCTTCCCCTTGGACAAATAATCCATAAACATAATCTTTCATTCCACTCTTATGCAGACGATACACAACTGTATATGAAAATGAACACTGCTCTACCTTCAGCTCTGCCATCTGTGCTTTCGGTCCGCCTGGAAGAGATTAAGACATGGATGTCTGAAAACTTTCTCCAACTCAATAGCAGCAAAACAGAAGCCATTCTCATCGGCACGCCTCACCAAACCCAGTCACTTTCCCTCAGTGGTACCCCCATTTTTGGACACTGCATCCCTCTGTCATCCTCCGTAAAAAACCTTGGAGTCAAAATGGATTCTAACCTCACCTTTGACATTCACCATCTCTGCAAGGTTTCCTTCCTCCATCTTAAAAATAAAGCCAGGCTACGTCCATGTCTTTCCAAACCTGACGCTGAGAGGTTGATTCATGCTTTCATCTCTTCCAGGCTGGATTACTGCAATGCCCTCCTTGTAGGGATCCCATGCAGGGGCTTACAAAAGCTCCAGCACATCCAGAACTGCGCTGCCCGGATCCTGATAAGAAGGCACAAATATGACCATATCACTCCCATCCTCAAATCCCTCCACTGGCTACCCGTTAAATACAGAATTCAGTACAAGCTGTGCCTATTATAATTTTGGTGAATTGTAATAATTGATTGTCAGGTTGTCAGGTCATAGACGAGTCAGTGAAGTATCATTTTTTTTTTTTTTTTTATTGTTTTATAATTACTCACTCTATTCATCCTCACCGAGGAAATTAGTGTGCTGCACCACTACATCGTAACAGGCTGCCACAACGGTGCCAATGATGGGAGAATTAGGGGGTGAGGTGTCTTCTCCAAGGACCCTAGACGTAAGGTTAATTTTCTGGTTAATTACCAATGTGCAGGCGAATGCTCTACCACTGAGCCACCGTCTAGGAACCAAGCTGAATTTAAATCCACTCATGTTTCTGTTTGGAATCAATAGTGAGGCTCTGCCATTGCCTAACGGTGGTCAGAGGATCATTACCTTTACGACTTTGCTAGCCCATTGCCTCATCCTCCTTGGGTGGAGGGATGTTGCCCCGCCCACCTTATCACATTGGATCAGTGATGTGCTTTACCATCTCAAATTAGAGAAGATACACGCTGAGAAAATCTGAGCTTAAATTTTACAGGATGTGGAGGCCTTTTTTTAAATACTTCAAACTACCATCCACAGTGGTGTCAGAATTAGGCCTGCTGTCCCCGCCTCCCCCTCCTTTTTTTAAATAATAGTTTTTTGCTCTTTACCTGTCATTTTTTTTTTTTTTGGTTGCTTTTTGTGTGTTTGCTAATTTTTATAAATACATATTTATCATTTTTACTTCACTGATTTTCTGACTGACTGTATTTTCTCTTGTTTCTCTATGTTTTTTTTTTTTATTTTTATATTATTATTGATGTACTAAATGTATATTCCGTATGGAATAGGCAGATGGAGGCCTGAGGGGCTTGTCATTGTATACATATATATTTCTTACTTGTGTAAACTGTTTGTGAAACCAAAATCAATAAATATGTATAAAACAAAAAAAGGAGGGTCCAATCAGAGATGAGCTCAGGTATGATCGTTCATAGTTCTACACACACCTAAAGTAACTCTGATGTTTTATTATGAAAATTAAACAAACACATTGATTAATTTGTGAAAAAAATATGTTTGAAAAAGTAAAAGACTTCTAAAAACACTTTTTCAAAAATTGAAAGACTTTTTATTTATTTTATTTGGTAAACCATCATTAGTCCCATAATTGGAGAATTATTTTGCTGCATTTTACCACAACAGACAACATTTATTAAATAATCTCATATGTTGCAGTTGTCTGTGTCTCAACAGGTCCACGGGTACCCACAGGTAAACACCACTACACTTTATAACTTATCATGAAAATAAAAAAGCTCATTAAGGTCCCAGCCACAACTTGGTCAGAAAGCCTTATTTCTGACACTCTGTACAGACTCAAGTATAATGCTCTCTCCTCAGTTTGGAGGATCTAAATCCTTTGATACAAACCACGGCCCCAAAGAAAACAGAGCACTGCTTCACTGACACCCTTGGAGAAGAAGAGTCCTGATTTTCTAGAACAAATCTAAATGGTCTGACTGCATGAAGCAGACATGTTGGTATTCTGGCTGCTTGTCTCCTGATTCCAAAATGTTTTACAGCAACCTGAAGCTGCTAAAAGCTAGTCTGAGGTTCCTTTACAGATTAAAACATACATGATCAGGTCTGCAAGAGGACTGACGTTTACTAAGAATTTAACCACAGCGTTCATCTTCAAGTTGTAATTTACTCTCAACAAAAAAAAAAAAAATGATGGGCAGAAAGAGCAGAGTATAAATCATCAGCACGGCAACCAGAATGACCACAACTCTTGGTTTTTCATCAGCAGGGACACCACGAGCTGCAGACAGGGCTCTGATGGTCCCTACCAGAAAGAAGATGAACAGGGGAATGGGAGAAGTAAGTAAACGGCCGTAACCAAGCTAATACTAAAGCATAACCAAAATGTAATGAACAAAATAAAAAGGAGGAGGAGCCAAACCACAACACACACAACCAGAGAGGTCTTTATGTTTCTTCTGAATCTGTACCACAGCGGCCAGGTGATGATCAAATACCTGCAAACAGAGAAAGACAGAGCTGATGAGGAGCATCAGAAACACAAGGAGAGAGGCTTTTAAAAGTTATTGATCTAAGAAACCTCTAAGTAACAAGAGGAATAAAATGATGAGAAAAAACACATGAGTGCAGTTTGAAGGAACTCTTAATTCATTTCCAGGATAAAAACCTCAGTGTTGTTACTTAGTTTTGATGGGATTCTGACCTCCATTATGACCATTTATTAGTCGTAACTTTTGAGGTTTGTAAAAGCAGACTTTCTTGTTAATTTCCATCCTGCGGCCTCACATGAAAGCTTCACTTTCCATTCTTCTTCTCTTTTTTTCTTTGTCCTGCATCAACAACTACCTTCATGTCCTCCTTCACTCCATCCATAAACCTCCTCTTTGGTTTTCCTCCAGGTCTCCTGCCTGCCTTCCATACCTCTACAGGTATATGATCAGGACCAAGAGCCTTTCTGACCTTCATCCTCTTCACTGCTCTCTGAACCTCTTCCTCACTAATCTTTGCTACTTTCTGGTCCACAGCAGTCATGTCATGTGGTGGAGGTGGTGAAGAGGTAGGACTCAGAAGGACAGACAGCTTATTAAAAACAGAAAGAGTGAGGGAAGAGAGGTGGGTAGAAGGAGCTGTAAAGAGTCCTGGCTGGGCTGGAGTCCTGCCATCAACTCTTCATCATCCTGGAGAAACAGGAAGGCCACCACCCACCACCCCCGCGCCCCTTGCCCTACCAGGCACGTTGAGGAGGTTGGTGGGGGCATTAGGTACAGTGGGGATCAAAAGTTTGGGCACCCCGGGTAAAAATGTGTATTTATGCGCATAAAAAAGCCAAGGAAAGGTGGAAAAATCTCCAAAAGGCATCAAATTACAGATGAGACATTCTTATATTATGTCAAAAAAAGTTAGATTTTATTTCCATCATTTACACTTTCAAAATAACAGAAAACAAAAAAAAAATGGTGTCTGCAAAAGTTTGGGCACCCTGCAGAGTTAATACCCTGTACTGCCCCATTTGGAAAGCTGAGACTTGACAGTGTCATGGATTGTTCTCTATCATCGTCTGGAAAGACCAGGTGACGTCAATCTCAAAGGTTTTAAATGCCCAGACTCATCTGACCTTGCCCCAACAATCAGCACCATGGGTTCTTCTAAGCAGTTGTCTAGAACACTGAAACTGAGAATAGTTGATGCTCACAAGCAGGAGAAGGCTATAAGAAGATAGCAAAGCGTTTTCAGATGCCAATATCCTCTGTTCGGAATGTAATTAAGAAATGGCAGTCATCAGGAACAGTGGAAGTTAAAGCAAGATCTGGAAGACCTAGAAAAATATCAGACAGAACAGCTCGCAGGATTGTGAGAAAAGCAAGTCAAAACCCACGTTTGACTGCACGATCCCTCCAGAAAGATCTGGCAGACATTGGAGTTGTGGTACACTATTCCACTATAAAGAGATACTTGTACAAATATGGTCTTCATGGAAGAGTCATCAGAAGAAAACCTCTTCTACGTCCTCACCACAAAAATCAGCGTTTGAAGTTTGCAAATGAACATATAGACAAGCCTGATGCATTTTGGAAACAAGTCCTGTGGACCGATGAGGTTAAAATAGAACTTTTTGGCCAGAATGAGCAAAGGTACGTTTGGAGAAGAAAGGGCACAGAATTTAATGAAAAGAACCTCTGTCCAACTGTTAAGCATGGGGGTGGATCAATCATGCTTTGGGGTTGTATTGCAGCCAGTGGCACAGGGAACATTTCACGAGTAGAAGGAAAAAGCTGAAGTTAAAGAGAGGATGGCTTCTACAAATGGATAATGATCCTAAACACACCTCAAAATCCACGGTGGATTACATCAAGAGGCGTAAACTGAAGGTTTTGCCATGGCCTTCACAATCTCCTGACCTCAACATAATTGAAAATCTATGGATAGACCTTAAAAGAGCAGTGCGTCACAGACAGCCCAGAAATCTCAAAGAACTGGAAGACTTTTGTAAGGAAGAATGGGCGAAGATACCTCAAACAAGAATTGAAGGACTCTTGGCTGGCTACAAAAAGCGTTTACAAGCTGTGATACTTGCCAAAGGGGGCAGTACAAGGTATTAAACAGCTGGACTGGCAAAACTGATGATCGTTAAAGATCTATTTCATCATTTGTTTCAAAGACCGTCCCTCCTCTTCGCGCTAAGCAGGCCATCACAGACAGGCGCGTTAGGGGTCCGATAGTGGGATTTTTTTTTTCATTAAAAAACGTGTTCTTGAAAATGTTCCTATTTAAAAATAACCCTCCTCCTCCCGAGTCCTCACAAATAAAATATGACATTTCGGGCTTGTTTCAGGCTCGGGCCCGCAAATCACGTTGATTGGTCGGGCTCGGGCCAGGTCGGGTTTTAATATCCGTGGGCTCGGGTGGGGTCGGGCTGGAAATTTTAGGCCCGATCTCACCTCTGATCCTGCGGCCTCACATGAAAGCTTCACTTCCCAGCATCACATCATAAACCAGCAATGGATACCACCATGCTGTGTAAATGTGGGTGTTGTTTTGTCACCTCCTTCAGTCAGTTCTTCTTCTCTTTTTTTTTCCTCCTGCATCAACAACTACCTTCATGTCCTCCTTCACTCCATCCATAAACCTCCTCTTTGGTTTTCCTCCAGGTCTCCTGCCTGCCTTCCATACCTCTACAGGTACATGATCAGGACCAAGAGCCTTTCTGACCTTCATCCTCTTCACTGCTCTCTGAACCTCTTCCTCACTAATCTTTGCTACTTTCTGGTCCACAGCAGTCATGTCATGTGGTGGAGGTGGTGAAGAGGTAGGACTCAGAAGGACAGACAGCTTATTAAAGACAGAAAGAGTGAGGGAAGAGAGGTGGGTAGAAGGAGCTGTAAAGAGTCCTGGCTGGGCTGGAGTCCTGCCATCACCTCTTCATCATCCTGGAGAAACAGGAAGCCACCCCATTATGTTGAGGATGTGGGTGGGGGGCAATAAGTGTGCCCATTCTTGCTAGATATTCTCGTGTTTTCACAGCAGATCAGCCTGACAAGCATAGAGTTATAAAAAGTTTTCATTACAAAAAAAACAAAAACAAAACACAAGTGTAAATTTGGTGAATTGTAGTAATTGATGGAGTGCAGGTTGAAATCATAGACGAGTCACTGAAGAATCATGCCTGAAGAGTCACTTCTACCTGCTAGAGTTAGCTTCTTGGAAGTCAGTTTGGTAACTTTAATTTTTATAGATTTTTACTTCCAGATTACTGTCTTTAATTTTTTTAGGTTTAAAAGCAGAAATTTGATGTGAAATAAAAGCTGAAATTTTAGCTTTCAGAACAAAAGAAGCGTCCAATCAGAGCTCAGCTCAGATACGACCATTCATGGATCTGCACACACCTAAAGTAACTCTGATATTTTATTATGAAAATTAAACAAACACAATGATGAATGTGTGAAAAAAATGATATTTGTAAGTAAAAGACTTCTGAAAACACTTTTTCAGGAATTAAAAGACTTTATTTTATTTTGTAAACCCTCATTGGTCCCACGATGGGGGAGTTACGTTGCTGCATTGCACCACAGCAGACAGCCACAATGAAGCCAATGGTAGGAGTAACTAGAGGGTTTATTTAATCATCTCAGGCGTTGCAGTTGTCTGTGTCACAACAGGTGTACGGGTACCCACAGGTATACTCCACTGCACAACCTTTGGTTCCTGAGGCTGCAAACAAAAACATATGAGAAGCTTTATGAGAAAAAAACAGTGAAGAAGACCATGAACTAGCGCCACCAGCTGGATGAAAGACTCACTGTGGGTGTTGCAATACCCAGTGTAGCAGTTGCCGTGCCATGTTTTGTGGCCGTCAAAAAACACACACTTTATAGGTTTTCTTTGAACTGGACAAAAGAGGAGAAAAGTTTAGACCAGATTACCCAGAATCCCTTTCATGCTGGAGGTGAATAATCTGTGCTGACGTTGGTCATTTTACTCTGATTTAAACTAAAACAAAACATAAAAACTTCATTATGTTCTTTTCTTTTTACAAAACAGATGTTATATAAGACTCTATCAAAGGTAGTGGTGGAACGTCAGGACCTTCAAGGTCTCCTCTGCTGGGTTAAATGTATCTCAATTACTTGATCAGTTTTAACATATTCATTAAACATAACATAATTATATATCATATCATTGGGAGGAGAAGGCAGCTCAGTGGTTAGAGCGTTCGCGCACGGTCCGGAAGGTTGCCGGTTTGCGTCCCACAGAGAGCACGTCTAGGGTCCTTGGAGAAGACACCTAACACCTGCTTCTCCCACCATTGGCGTAGAAGGGCAGCCTGCTGCGGTGTAAGGAGTGCAGCACACAAATTTCCCCGGTGAGGGGAATAGAGTAATACAATTTATTTATTTTAAATCATATTAATGTTTTTGTTCTAATACATTTATTAAAGATTTAAAAAAAAAATCTCTGTTTCTTTTCAGAACTTTTTTTTTTTTTTTTAATTAGAAACAGACACATCTTTTAAAACCAGTTCATCATCATATCCTGGTCTTTATTTTACCAATGAAAGGTTCTCTGGAGAACTTCATATAAATCAAGGCAGACATTCTGTAGATTTATTTATGGTGAAATAAAAAGTAGGATCAGTTCTTTAGTTTGAAATGATTCTAGGATGAATCATTTCTAAAATGTCTGTAAATGTTTTAGTAAATGTTCTTAGTTTTTCAGTGAGTAAAGTTGCAGGTGGGAGGATGTACCTGTGCAGAGTGGGAGCAGCAGAAGCAGCAGCAGGTAGAACTTCATGTTTCTGGATTTCCAGCTGAGAAGAAGAAGTAAGAGAAGCTCAGTGAAGCTCCACTTTTATCACCAACTGGAACACAAAGATCAACGAATACAAACATGATTGGAGGACACAATGGGCTGTACACAGTGATGTTACCAATGGTGTAACATCACTGTGTAATGTCGTATTGTCTGGTTTAATGAAGGCAGGGTTTGATGACGTGGCAACAGGACACTCCAGGCCGCAGCTCCGTGATCAATTTCAGTAACAAAAATGATTCCAGGTGAACAAAAATGTAAATATCATCTGATTTAAATAAAAAAGAAGTCTGTATTGTTTCAAACTGTGAATAAAATGTGTTTTTTGACTCAAATAACAACGTTAAAATAGTGAGACTAATTGTTCTAATTTCACTATCTTTTATTACAAACATGTTTTTTTAATATGATATTTTTAGTTCTATGACATCGATAACATGTGACTATCCACCCTATTCTTTAGAATTACCCCAGAGATCACCACTGTACCATGTAACTATTTATCTGGGGGTTTATTCAGTGTGTGTTTGGTTAAATCCACTTGCACATTATGGTGTTAAGTCCAAGATGGTGTAGCTTGAATAAATACTATACTATGTTAATACTTTATTACTATTCGGCCTAAAATGACTAAAACATATTAAAGCCTAAATACAAAACAAGTCTTAAAGTGATGGATGTAAAGTCTTTATTACACGCAGTGTTTTTCAATTTGAGAAGAAAAAAAAAAGTCTACAGTCATTTTTATGTACTTTTTATTTTATAAATATGTTGGAGAGCGTTGCTGGAGCGAGAGGACGTGAAAAAGCCGGGACTCCTGGTGTTAAATGCAAATAAAGTTGCCAAAGATTAAAAAGTGTATTTACATTGATTTATTTTTTTGTTATTATTTAGGCTCAGAATGGTTCAGTTTTACACAGCCATCATCGAGCCCATCCTCACCTCCTCCATCACCATGTAGTACGCTGGAGCCATAGACAGTGATAAACACAGACTGCAGCACATTGTGCATTCTGCTGTAAAGGTGATTGGCTGCAGCCTTCCATCTCTCTAGGATCTGTACGTCTTCAGGACTTGGGGGCATGCAGGTCGGATAGCAACTGACCCTTCTCACTCTCGACATTGACTTTTTGAGCCTCTTCCCTCGAGCTGGAGGCTCCGATCAATTTTTGTGGCTGTATTTTTCCTGCCACAGAAACAGCTTCTTCCTTTCTGCGGTTGGACTTATGAAGACTTTATAACCTGGATCCGCTCATCACTTGGTCACTTTGCTCTTGTTACTTCACTGTTTTTATTTATTATTTGCACATTAGAACCTCAGCAAGTTCCTACGTAGTCTCTGAATCTTGTTCACTGACCATCAAAATAAAAGTCCATCTGATTCTGTTTTTTATTGAGAAAATGCCAGTAATAAATTTTCTGCTACACCTTTAGACCGGCCCATGAAAATATTATCAGACACTTAAACTGGTCTGTGGTGCAGAAAAGATTGGGGTCCACTACCATCGAGAATAATTAAAGTAGATTTAAAAATAGAGTTGTGTTCCTCCACCATGACAAAAATAAAAAAAAAAAAAACCTAAGGATTTACTTCTCAGTGATTTAAAATTAAACACAGAGATCTTTTAAAGTTTTCATCAGAACAAACAACAAGACATTTGACAAAATTTTTCTTTCTTTTTTTTTTTTATTCTGTTTTGTCTTCATTTCCCCAGTCTGTAATGTCCTTATAGTCTCTTTTCAATGTGAACAAATGATAAACTGTTTGTGGACGTGTGCTTGACTTTGTATCTAATTTGTACCAAAAAACTTCTAAAAACAAAGTGTCACCTCTACAAAAAGAGGACGTGACGTCCCACAAAAACACCAAACTGTTACCATGTAGAAGGAAGGAGCCAAGTACACGTAAGGCTAACACCATTGGTCAGGTGAGCAATAGTTTTAGCCGCTCACCTGAGCAATGGTGAGTGGGTATTGCTCAGGTGAGCGATTGCCGCTCACCTGAGTAAGTAAAAATGGATTCAAGAAGACGTTTGTCATTCACTGAGAAACTTCTATGTATGACACCATTGCTGTGGCAGTTCCAGTAGCTCTAGAATCCTGGTAGTCCTCGTGTTAATATTTTACACAAGTTTTTACTTGTAAGGGAAGGATGGCTCGGTGGGTAGGGTGACCGTCCCGTAACCGGAAGCCGGAAACCAGATTCCACGTCCAGAGCCTTGAGCAAGACACTAAACCCCAAGTTGCTTCTGATGATAGTGGTCTGCGCCTTGTATGGTAGCTCCCATCATCAGGACTTGATGTGTGTGTTTGTGTGAATGGTTGTATGGAGTGAATGAATAATGCATATGTGAAGCGTCTTTGAGTGTCTAGAAAAGCGCTATATAAGTTCAATGCATTATTACTTGTGTTCATTTTCATTATAATTTTATACACTTATTTTTGGTAAAACAACACTTTTATTAGGTGTGTGCATCCACAGTACACACCTGTTGATTCAACGACGCTGGTCTTAGCCCGTATATTGCACGTTAGACTTGAAACCTAGTGCTCTAAAAGAGAGGTTTTAAAGCCCATTAAACGGTTAAAAATGATCTTCTAGCGCTAGATTTCTAGTCTAACGAGCTTGTTTAAGTGCGTATATTGAACCTGGTGGCTCTCCATAATCTCCTCATCTCTTCCATTCTCTTGTAACACACGTTATTTTCAGTGCAGCAGAGAGGGAGACAGACTGTCTTTTAGAGACAAACAAAAAGAAGTAGTGTGTGTTTTGTTTTCTCTCTTGCCCTGCCACTCCACCGATACCATTATGAACACCAATAAGGCTGAAAATCTGGTGAAGAATGCTATTTGGGCCTCAGTGTCATCCTGATCCTTCTCTGGAAATCATTGATCAAGCTGTCATAAACTGCAGGTGCACTTGTCAGTCCAAAGGGCATCACCAGATACCTATAGTGTTATATGGACACACCTTAAAGGTGAACTCAGTGCAGGAGGAGGTGGAGTAACGTTAGAAATAAGTTTATTACACAAGAAATCAAAGTGCACTTGTTTTAGAGTGGAGCTGCAGTCGGAGCTACTCTCTGTGTTTCTATCAGAAGGAAAAATAAACTGAGTTCATCTTTTCTTTCTCTACAACCGACTCCAATACAGGTGAGTCCAGCTGCTCATATTTACTGGCTTTGAAGCCAAACTGAGAGTTTCAGGTAAACAGGAAGTTTCCCTCCAAACTCATCAGATAAACTCAGTCATGGAGAAAACTTCACACCACATAGAAGGAAATGTTTTTATCTTGGAGGGGGAGTACAGTAGTATGAGTCTAGGTTAGAGTGGTGGAGGTTAGGGGGCTCATAGGTGGAGAAAGTTTACACAAACGGATTCATTTTCAAATGGCAACAGGGTGCGTTCTCGCGCACACAAATATGTGATTATGAATGAGGAAGTGAGTGAGAGATGAGTGTGCGTGTTGTAGGGGTGGATGAGAAGAGAAGCATTAAAGGAAACGTGTCTCCACGGTAACGTCTGTAAGTAGCATCAGACATGATCTTGAGGTGATGAGAGAGGTCTCGATCTTCTTTGGGTGAGGTTCCTGGATGCAGGCAGGTATGCAGCGCCCCTTCTGGTCATGTGGTGGGTGGGCAGGTGTATTTTCTGTGGTTTCCCGTTTCTTCTAAGCTTTCAGAGTCAGATGGACTAGGAGGGTTTCATTTAGTATATGAGTCAAAATGAATTGACTGTTAAATATAAATAATGTACTTCCGTTAGTTCTGTTGAACCAGGAACCCAATGAAAGCCCACAGGACACTGGTCCTACAGGACTGGAGTTTTATATCTGTGCGCTAAGACCCTGCATCCCGCGCCAACCAACTTTGCGTTTGGTTGTGACGGCAGAAGCATTCGTGGAGATTTCAGACTTCCTTCACCCCGGCCACATGATGCGACTCATCTTCACAGTAAAACGTGGTCTCTTCCCGGTGGGGATTACCCAGAACAGGTCACCAGAGGCAGGCATCCTAACCATGTTCTCAAACCGTTCAAACAGGAACGTCTCTACTTGAGGGAGAAGCAGCTGTCGGGCAGTGCTCCTCTTTTTGTTTTTTGTTTTTGGTTTCCGTCCCGGACGTGGAACTACGGACCAGCTCTATACCCTCTTCAGGGTCCTGGAGGGGTCATGGGAGTTTGCCCAACCAGTCTACATGTGTTTTGTGGATCTGGAGAAGGCATTCGATCGTGTCCCTAGGGGACTCCTGTGGGGGGTGCTCCAGGAGTACGGAGTCTCGGAGCCCTTAGTACGGGCTGTCCGATCTTTGTACGACCGGAGCCAGAGCTTGGTCCGTATAGCCGGCAGTATGTCGATTCCATTTCCAGTGAGAGTTGGACTCCGCCAAGGCTGCCCTTTGTCACCGATTCTGTTCATCACTTTTATGGACAGAATATCTAGGCGCAGCCGAGGCGTTGGAGGGATCCAGTTTGGTGACCTCAGGATCGGATCTCTGCTTTTTGCGGATGATGTGGTCCCGCGCTCATCCGCACGTGTCTGAGCAGGGAGGCTGCCATTTTGTTGTTTTCCAAGCTAGCATCATGCTAGCTTGTCTCCATGGCGACTGTTTGTCGTTACAACGCAATCTCTGGGACATATTTTTCTTTGTAATAGGGTCGTTTGGATGCTGTAAACGCTTAGGTATGGATGTTGAGAATTAATCCAGGGTTTCAGAAATAATAAACAGGTAAAACTTAAGTATCTAGGATCAACAGTCCAGAGCAATGGAGAGTGTAGAAAATAGGTGAAGAAGCGTGTTCAGGCAGGCTGGAACGGGTGGAGGAAAGTATCAGGTGTGATGTGTGATAGAAGAGTTTCAGATAAAATGAAAGGAAAAGTGCACAAAACCGTGGTGAGAGCGGCCATGCTGTTAGGTCTAGAAACAGTAGCACTGAAGAAAAGACAGGAAACAGAGATGTAGGTAGCAGAGATGAAGATGCTGAGGATCTCTCTGGGAGTGACCAGGATGGACAGGATCAGAGGAACAGCACATGTTAGAGGTTTTAAAGTCAGAGAGGCCAGACTGAGATGGTTTGGACATGTGCAGAGGAGAGAGAGAGAGTACATCAGAAGAAGGATGCTGGGTTTGGAACCACCAGGAAAGAGTACTAGAGGAAGACCAAAGAGGAGGTTCATGGATACAGTGAAGGAAGACATGAAGATAGTTGGTGTGACTGAAGAAGATGCAGCAGATAGGGTTAGATGGAAGAAACTGACTTGCTGTGGTGACCCCTGAGGGGAGATGCCGAAAGAAGAAGAAGAAACAGGTGAAACTTGTCTTTATGGCAGGAGGCTGGCAAAACACGTCTTCTCACTCTGTTAGCATCACTTGACCCTTAATCAGAGTTTATTGAGATAGAGTGGTTAAGATCAGACACACTGCTACAAGAAGTGCTACAGTTATCACTCATTTGAAATCACAACTTGCGGGCCATGGTATCCTGGAAACTATCATTTCAGATAATGGACCTCAGTTCAGCTCAAGGGAGTTTCTGGCATTCGCAAAAGAGTGGAACTTTGTACACAAAACGTCAAGTCCCCACCATGGGCAATCAAACGGAATGGCAGAGAGAGGAGTCCAAACCCTTAAACTGTTGTTGACAAAGGCCAAAATCGAGAAAAAATATCCGTATTTGGCTTTGCTCAACCTACGGAATACACCTTTTTAGGACATTGGAAAATCTCCAGCACAGCTATTGATGAATTATTGCGTGAGGACCAAACTCCCAATGTTTACACACATGTTGGAACCAAAAGCAGTCACTACTGGAGTACAAAAATATAAGAATCAGAATCAGAATGCTTTTATTGCCATGTCAGTGAAAAATATCAGAGACTAGGAACTTGTTTTGGTACAGGTGTTCAAAAATATAAAATAAAATATAAAATAAAAAATAAAATAAAATATAATAAAAATATAATAAAACAAAGACAATCAAAGGAAAAGGATTACTTTGACAAAGGAGCAAGACTGCTTGAGCAACTGCAGGTTGGAAATAATGTGAGAATACCACAGGACGGCATCTGGTATCCAGCACAGGTCACAGAAAAGACTGACCACCCAAGATCCTATGTTGTTCAGATGCCTGGTGGCTTTTATGCAATACAGTTTATTTAAGCAATATAGCAGCGCAAAACATGAATAATTACATAAGCGTCACATTGACGGTCATGGCGCTAGCAGGTAGATTTAGAACGTGGCTGTCCTACTGTTAACATCTTTGACTCTACCAAAGCCGTCAATTGGACGATTGTCAGAAGTAAACTCTAATTACCGTAGTTACATTGGTCGTTACATGCGCACATGCGCGCAGGCCATAGGAGGAGTCAGCGTGATCTTTATAAATTATAAATAACTAATGTTTTGTGTAAAAATGTTCTCCTTATTTAGATTTTTTAGTTTCTTTTTCTGATACTTTAATAGTGATAATCGTCAAATTGACGGCCGTGGTAGCTCTAGTAGTTCTAGAACTCTGGTGTTTCTAGTGTTAAGTGGTATCAGTTGTGATCTTGAGGGGACCTGGGGTCTCGGCCATCTTGAAGCGATGGGTCCTGGGTGCAGGCTTTTGTGCAGCGCCTCCTGTGGTGAAGTTGTGTGTGTGGTACTTTGGTTGCATTTTGTTGGAACATTAAACGTCTTTGCATCTTGAGTGTAAAACTATTTTCAATTATTTTATTAGGTCATAAAATCCAGTTCATGTTTCTGCAGAGCAGTTTTAAAGCACCAGCAAGACGTCATGATGGAAGCAGCCGGTGAGTTTTTATTCTAGTAACTATTTTAATCCAGTTTTTATGCAGATGAAGTTCTGTGTACAAATGTTTGTACATTTAGCTGTGAAATCTCATTTTGGAGAAAGACAAACAGATTGTTGACTGACATGCCCGACATGACTGACATGCTTATTTTAGTTTTGCTTTTTATATTACTTCACAAAGTGATAGCTCTAAAACATCATGAAAAAAATACAAACTAATAAAACCTCATAAACCAAGGGTTATCCTACTCACCACCTTCTTATGCTGTTTGGCTACACTGTCACTAATCTCCTTCAGATTACACCGCCTACTATCTGTGTACTCATTCCTCCACTCTTATAAGTCACTGTATTTCAGCCTTTTCTTGAAGAAAGTATTCACTAAACCATTTCTATTCTTTTTGCAAAGTCGATCACCATCTGTCCTTCTGCATTCCTGTTCTGGAGACCAAACCTGCCCGTCACCTCCTCATCATCTCTGTTTCCTGCACCAACGTAGCCTTTGAAGACTGTCCCAATAACAAGAAAATCTTTAATAGTCCCATAATATGGAAATCGTAAGAATTAGGATGCAGTGTCTAAAGCTATTTTACCACCACAGGTTGATGCAGCTGAGCAAGTTAAAAACCACACCAGTTACTTATCAAAAACATACACAAACAAAACTTAAACATGCAGAGGAAAGCATTGAGTTGAGTGGAGGGGTTGGTGGGGTAAAGTCGGATGTTAGCCAGGGGATAAACAAAGCAATCACTTCATGAAAAGATTTTAGAGGGAATATGAGATAACCAACCTTGGCCAAGGCCAGTCACATTGAGTTCAGACTAAATAATCAGGCTATTTTAGCTTCAGGCAGAATTTTTTTCATGCATTCAGTCTGTCAGAGAACTCTCAATGGCGACTCCAATCAGACAAAACACAGGGGGGTTAATTTCCCATACAGACGAGCAGCCATACTCTCCAAGATGGCCCCATGTTTGCGGATCAGTTCGTGGACCTTAGCCAGGCTGCTCCTCGTAGCCCGAATATCCTTGGGGTGAGCGTCTGCCGGTCACCCTCGCTGAAGTCTTGGTCCAGGCTGCCGAAAACATTCTACCGAGCAGGTCCGGGAGCTTGCCAATTGCTGCTAAACTTTCCAAAACATCTGGTATCCACCTAAGCCGATCAGTAGAAGCATGATGGTCACTAATCCAAACGTGTAGATGTCTTCCACGTCCTCGATGGACCTCACTAACAGGCACACGACTTTCCACTTATTCCAGGCGTCCATCCCGTAGCCAGCCATGAATGTACCATGAGGACGCGAGGGTTCCCCTCTAGCCGTCCTTCGCGTAAAAAAAATGTAATCAGTCCCTCTGAAAGCCCAAATGATCCGGTCCATGTTGATAGATTTTTGCAGAGTGAGGCTCCACACAGCGCGAGGCTTTGCGACAGTCAAGACAATACAATGTTGGGAGAGGACACAGGGAAGAGGAGAGACAGAAAAAGTGTCTGCTTCCCTCGAAAGCCAGACAAAAAAAAAAGAGAGGGGTGTGGGGAGAGTCTATTCTAGGGATGCTCTGAATCACTTCATCAAGGTCTGACCAGAATTTCTCTTTCTCCTCGATCTCACATCCTACCTGGGGAGCATACCTAAAAACAAAGTTTAACATCACCCTTTCAATTTCTAGTTTAAAGCTCATCACCCTGTCTGACCTTCTTTTTAACCTCCAGAACATTCCCAACAAACTCTTCCTGCACAATAACTCTTACACCATTCCTCTTCCTATCTACAATGATATCAACCAGTCCATCCTGGACTAGATGGAAAGTCACTTCAGTCTCTTTATCTGTTATACTCTGTCATTGCACTACAGTTTACATTTTTATTCCAAACACTCTCAGTTTTGTTTACATTTTGTTCATTTTTATCCCGGTTTACATTTTCTATTTTCATTATTTTTATTACTATGATTAATATTATTTGCACATTAGTACCTCAGCAAGTTCCTAGTCCCTGAATCATGTTCACTGACCATGGTGATAAAAGTCTTTTTAATTCTGATTCTGGACACACAGGATGTCTACTTTCATTCTCTGCATCATGTCAACTAACTCTCTACCTTTACCCGTCATAGTCCCAACATTCAAAGTTTCTACCCTAAGTCCTAGACTCCAGATGCTTCTCTTTTCTCTCGTTCGACAAACACGTCTTCCTCCTCGTCCTCTTCTACCCGTTGTTGTTGATCAACAGCAGCGATGATGGTCATTATTCACTCAGGCAACAATTGATCTGGAATGGTAGTTTTGTTGATAACTTGCATAATAGTCTAAGTGCAGTTTTATGTAGGATTCCCCTTCCTGACACAACCTCTGTGTTTATCTGGGCTAATTCTCGCTGCACAAACATTTGTATATTAAACAATCAGATGCCTCACAGAGCAGTACAACATCTAAATGTACAATAAGAATAAAAACTTATGGTGGTTTATTAGCTAATGAACTTTTTTGTCTCACCAGGTGGACAATGTTTAAAACGCAGAAACAGCATGTCGCCACCTCCTGACAGTAAGTTTCTCTGAAATTTTTGTAAATGAAAATGTGAGGTAGATGTGGAGGCCAAATGAGGTTCGGTTGGAAGATCTCGGTTCACGGGAAGTTAGGATTCAGGAGTGATTATGAAACCATTTAAGATTAAATCTACCATACTAAAAACTTTTCATTAAAAAAAAAAAAAAAAAAAAAAAAAAAAGGCTTAATGAGTCCTCCACCAGAGAGAGACAGGGACCATTTCACCTTTTCCCCAATCCTACCCAATCTGGATCACCTGCCCCTCATTCATCCTGCTGCATATTTAAAGGCAGCCTCACCAGCATTCCTTGTCAGGTCTTCATTCCTACCTGCCTTGGCTGACTAGAGACACTATAGATGTGTTCTTGTCGTTGGAAAAGCAGGAACGTTATAGCATCTGTAAAGAGAAAATTACTGAGAAGTGGCAAAAAGAATGGGAGAATGAGCGGCGGGGCAGACAGCCTTCAGTTACTGGCACTAGGTGCCCTGACACCTCTTGTCGTAGAGCTGAAGTTGTTTTCACTAGACTTAGACTTGGGCACTGCGCCCTGGCGGAGAGTTTGAAATTAGTCGTTAAACTTCCTAGTGGGCTGTGTGAGTGTGGAAACGCTGAATCGATTGCTCATGTAATGTTGTCATGCAACAATTACGATCGAGAAAGAAGACATCTTTTTGTACAGTTGGCAGATACAGGTTTAACCGTTTTTTCACTCAAGTCGTTGTTGTTTTCAGTAGAAAAACAAGTTGGAGAAGCCGTACTTTTTATCTACGCCGCACTGGCCTTTTTTCAAGGATCTAATGTCAAACTTTGGTCTACCTGTGGAGGGCAGCATTGCGCACTCGGGCATATAGCCTGCCGGAAATCATTTGAAGAAGAAGCCTTGGCTGACCCCCTATCCAACGGATATCCTTTTGAAACTGAGAAAGACTCCTTGAAAATGTTACTGATCCTTTTTGACTATGTTCCTTTGTTTACAGCCTTGCTGGATACTTTGGTTTAATAAATCCTTGTTTGTTCCGCATTTGGGTCCTCCTCCTTCCACATCATAATACTTAAGTTCTCATGTGGACTTTGTTGTAAACTTTTCACATCATTTAGTGAATTTATTAACATTCCAACTTTGATTAGATATTTCTGTTTAGTTAAAAATACCATTGATACCATCTCTCTGTATTTTCTTATTAGTTACTAATCGTCATCATCCATATAATTCATTTTGCTTGATTCGTTCATTCTAGCATACATCAGGGTGTCTTTGACAGTAACAGAACACAGTACAAGCAAGTTTAGCTCCAACAGATATGCTCTCCATGTTTTACCTGTCCATCATGGAGAGTGTGCTGTTCGTTGCTGTGGTCGCCTGAGGAGCTGATATTAAAAAAAAAGGATGCCAACAGACTAAACAAACTGATAAAAAATAGGTGGCTCTGTAGCTAGCTTAGCCCTTGCCTGGTACAGTTGGTGGAAATGTGTTTTAAAGATGCCAAAACAAAAATTAAAATCACAACGACATAAAAATACTATGTACTCGTACGTCTAATCTTCTGCATACAATGATAATTAAAATCAAAAGGAAGGAAAGGGAAAGTTTTCTCTTTTATTTATTTTGTGTTTATCTTTTATTTTCTTTCAGTGTCGGAGCAGAGGATTCTTCTGCTGGGAGGAAACTGGTCTGACAGGAGTTCAGTGGGAAACTTCATACTGGGATTTGATGCTTTTAACAAAGATAATCAGTCTTTTTTCAGCGTTAAGAAAAAAGTGGAAAATGATCAATTATCCATCATCAATTCTCCAGACCTGCAGTTTCCTTCATCAGAGTTTCTAAAAGACTGTATGAAGGTCTCAGATCCTGGACCTCATGTCTTCCTGCTGCTGGTGCAGCCTGAAGATTTCACAGAGAAACAGAAAGATGACTTCTGCAGGCTCCTCCAGAGTTTTACTGATCAATCATTCAATCATTCACTCATTCTGATTTTAAATCCCAAAAAGCAAAGTTCAGCTCTGATGGAAAATCCTCCGTTAAAGGAGATGATCAGAAAATGTAAATACAGATATTTGAAGCAGGAGAACCTTGAACGTCCAGAGCTGCTAACTCGCATTGACCAAATAATAAGAGAAAATAATGGAGAACATGTGAGAGACGAGGCGTCTGAGAAAACAACAGAAAGTTTAACACAAAAGTTTTGTGAGTTTACAACAAATTTTATTAGAAGAGAAAGTATTTTTATGATTTATTATTTATTTAATGGCTTTATTTTTTAGGTCAGGCTGATGATCCAAAAGAAAAAGAACTCTCATTATTTGGTGAAGACCCTTCATCAGACAGTAAGTAGATCAATCGTAGAGTTAAACATGACTTTATAGATAAAAGTTTATCAAAACTTTAATAAAAATAAAACATCAACTCTTTTCTAACTTTTTAAAAAAACATCAACTGTAATTTAAATGATATTTTTAAAGGATCTGGATTTTTTTATTTAAACTTCAATACATTAATGGTTTTATGGTTTGTTTGTTTTTTTCTTTTGAAGACCAAACGCAGAATGAGTCCTTCAGCGAGCAGAGAGAACAAAGTCTTTCATCTCCAGACAGTCAGAGTGTTCGGTGAGTAAAATGTTTTCCTAAAAAAATAATAAAATGTATGAAGTTATGAAGAAAAAAACTTGATGTTTGTGTCTCACAAACTTATTAAAAATGTTTTCCTACCAGATAGTTCAGTAAAACTTATTGTGTAGATATATTGTTACTGCATTACCTCAGCATAGTGAGATGGATTTATCAGAATCAGAATCTACTTTATTGATCCCACACATGGGAAATTTGTGTGTCACAGCAACAACTTCCTATCTGCTAAGTGAGTCGTTGTAGAGCCCGATCACGTACGGAAAGAAAGACCTCCGGTAACGAGATGTTCTCGAGCGGAGCTGTCATCTTGTTACCTGTGAAATTATTATTCAGGGGTGTTTGATTCAGATGGAGCACTACTGACAGCCTACATGTGGAATGGACAGTCTGACACTACATCTTAATTTAAATGAATTTCAGTGAGATTAACATTATAATAAATATTGATAATAAATATTAATAACTAACTAACTAAATAAATATTAAATAAACGTTAATGATAATAACATTAACTTTAAATATCCCGTGTATGTGTGGGTTTTCTATGGTTTCCTCCCACTCTCCAAAAACATGCATGCTAGGTTGATTGGCCACTACATGATTGCCCCTAATAGTGAGTGTGTGTGTGTGTGTGTGTGTGTGTGTGTGTGTGTGTGTGTGTGTGTGTGTGTGTGTGTGTGTGTGTGTGTGTGTGTGTAGTTGTGTGTGGCCCCGCGGCAGAATGGCGACCTGTTGAGGGAGTACTCGCCTTGAATCAGCTGGGATGGGCTCCAGCACCCACCGCAAACCCAAAAGGAATAGAGAGTTAGGAAGGTGACTGACTTAAAATGTTTATATTAAATATTAATTAAATATGAATCACTCAGAGATCAGGTGAGGAGCTTTGTCATCCAGGAAGGGCTCGGAGTAGAGCCGCTGCTCCTCCATGTCAAGAGAAGCCAGGTGGGAAGGTTCGGGCATCTGGTTTGGATGCCCGCCTCCCACTGAGAGGTGACCCAGAAGCAGACTCCAGACGCGCTGGAGAGACTAAGTCTCACAGCTTGATAGGGAACATCTCAGGATCCTTCAAGGTGAGCTGGAGGATGCAGCCGTGGTGAGAGAAGCCTGGGCTTCCCGTCTAAGACTGTTACCTCTGCGACCCAGCCCTGGATTAGCAGAAGATGACGTAACACTAAAGATCTAAGCTGGTGGTTTGTAAGCAGAGGAAAACCTTTTGTCCTTGTTAGATTAACAGCTTGACCAAATTATTTTTCTGATTTTTAAACAGCTTGAAGATGTCCTCAGGCACAATGCTTTGTTTTTATTTTAGTGCAGTTTATCTGTTCTTTTTGTGTTTTTTCAGGGTTGGTGCAGGAAGAAGGACCCAAATGCAGATTACAGTTCAATCTGGTTTATGGAAGGGAAGCGGGGTTTGGGTATGAGGTAGTCTGGCTAGAGACCAGAAGGTTGCAACAATGGCAAGGAAAATTTCGGTTTTCATAACAAGGTTCCACACAAAGACAGAGACTGTCCAAAAAAGTAGTAAGGGAGAGTAGGACTTACAAAGACTGGGGACAAATAAGAGGCAGGTTTAGCAGAAAAAACAAAGAGAACCAAGTGGAGTTAATTAGGCAGGACGGATTTGGACCGGAGGCTAGGAGAGGAGGGACGATCCCCCATAGTACCTTCCTCAATAAGGCCTGATAGTGCCTTCAATAAGGAAGGCACTATCGGGGAGGAAGAAAAGAGGCATGTCGGGGATATTCCTTTTCCAACACTGCTATGGCCCAAAGTCCAGCTCTTAAAGTCAAATTCAGGATGACTTAAAAGGTAGATCTTATATCAGGGGTTTTGGCAGCTGGTCGTCCCTGGAGGGCACTCTTAGAGCATTGTGGGGCACGGTCCAGCAGTGGCATGGTGTCTAAACAGATTAATCCTTCAGAACACTCAGTCACTGCCCATGTTCCTTGCCTTCTTTCACACCAACAATCCTTACATTCTGTCTTGTGGAGCAGCCCTCTAGGTCCACACATTTCTCAGACATTTCCTCCACTTAGTTAGTGAGCTGTTTAACTTGGTTCTGCAGATTGGTATTTTTGATTCCACCAGCTGAGTCCACCATTTTCTTCAGCTTGTCATTGGGATGGTCACCTCTAAGAGTATTGCGCGTATCAGTTGTTGCCTTGGTTTGGGCAGCAGGAAGTTCTGCTGTTACTGCTAGCATTTCTCTTACCTGCTTACTGCTAACCGTACTCCCTGTAAACCCATCTAAAAGACCCAAAGTGGACAAAAAAGATGAAAAAGAAAACACACACAATTACTTAACAGGACAATTTCAGGATATCCATGATGCTACATTGCTACGGCCTTTTGCCATGAAAGGGAGTGTGTGTGTATGTGTAGGAGGAGAGGGTAAGAATTGAAAAGGAGAACTTTGAAGTAAATGTTTCTGTATACTGGTCTCTTTAAGAAGAAGCAGATCCTTTCTAAAGGCTGTTTTTCTGACTCTTTCCAGGTCAGACATGTCTGCTGGAAGCCACCAGAGATCTCAGGACCAGTTCCTGTGCTCCATCTGTCTGGAGATGTTCACTGATCCAGTCACCACACCATGTGGACATAACTTCTGTAAAACCTGCATCACTCAGAACTGGCAGGAGAAGCTTCTGTATGATTGTCCCTTGTGTAAAGAGAAGTTTCCCACCAAACCTCAGCTGAAGGTCAATACTTTACTCTCTGAAATGGTTTCTCAGTTCAGACATGAAGCTCAGCAGGAAGCCAGCAGCAGCAGCTCAGAGCAACAAGCTGCCAGACCAGGAGAAGTTCCCTGTGACGTCTGCACAGGAACCAAACTGAAGGCCCTGAAGTCCTGCCTGGTGTGTCTGACCTCCTACTGTCACACTCACCTGGAGCCTCATCTGACACGCTCCAGGTACTGAGAAGACATCAGCTGATGGAGCCTGTGGAGAACATGGAGAACAGGATGTGTAGGAAGCATGATAAACCTCTGGAGCTGTTCTGTCAGACCGACCAGAACTGTGTCTGCTCGCTCTGTGCTGTTTTAGACCACAAGAGTCATTTTTTTGTTCCTCTGAGAGAAGAATGTGAAGGAAAGAAGGCAGAGCTGGGGAAGACAGAGGCTGACATTCAGCAGATGATCCAGAAGAGACGACTGAAGATTCAGGAGCTCAAAGAGTCGCTGAAGATCAGTAAAGATGCTGCAGACAGAGAGACAGCAGAAGGTGTTCAGGTCTTCACCGCTCTGATAGAGGCTGCTCAGAGAGACCTGGACCAGCTCATCGAGGAGATCCAAGACAAACAGAAAGCTACAGAGAAACAAGCTGAAGACCTCATCAAAGATCTGGAACAGGAGATCTCTGAGCTGATGAAGAGGAGCTCTGAGGTGGAGCAGCTCTCACTTTCTGAAGACCACCTCCACCTCCTCCAAAGCTTCTCCTCCCTGAAAGATGCTCCACCCACCAAGGACTGGACAGATGTCAGAGTTTATCCACCATCATATGAAGGGACGGTGGTGAGAGCTGTGTCTCAGCTGCAGAAGACCATCAGGAAGGAGAGGAAGAAGCTGGTTGCTGAGAAGATGAAGAAGGTCCAGCAGTTTGCAGTAGATGTTACTCTGGATCCTAAAACAGCTCATCCTTACCTCGTCCTGTCTGATGATGGAAAACAAGTTCATACTGGTGATGTGGAGAAGATTCTTCCAGATAATCCAGAGAGATTTTCTCAATGTGTTTGTGTTTTAGGAAGTCAGAGTTTCTCTTCAGGCAGATTTTACTTTGAGGTTCAGGTTAAAGGAAAAACTGACTGGGATTTAGGAGTGGCCAGAAGGATCCATCAACAGAAAGGGAAAAATCTCAGCTGAGTCCTGAGGACGGTTTCTGGACTGTTTGGTTAAGAAATGGAAATGAGTATAAGCTCTATGCGGATCCTTCTATTCGTCTGCCATCTCCAATCTGCTCCTGAGAAGGTGGGTGTGTTTGTGGATTATGAGGAGGGTCTGGTCTCCTTTTATGATGTAGATGCTGCAGCTCTGATCTACTCCTTCACTGGCTGCTGCTTCACTGAGGAACTCTACCCATACTTCAGTCCCTGTGATAATGAAGGAGGTAAAAACTCTAGTCCTCTGATCATCTGTCCTGTGAATCAAACAGTCTGATGGTTTCTCCTGAAGCTCCATGAAGAAGGAATCTGTTTCATCAGCAGTTTCAGTCTGAGAGAGTCTGTAGGTGAAGTTCTACTGGTGGACTGATGAGGTTGGAAATGTCTTCAGCAACAAGTCACCAGTTCTGTTTCCATGTGGATTATTCTGTAGTTTCTTCTGTCTGTCTCCATGTTTCTCTGTAGATGATCTAATCTGTAATCCCAGTCCTAGGTACATTCTGTCTGTCCATTCTGGGAGAGGATCTCTCCTCACCTTCTCACCAATAGTCTGTCAGTCCTTCTGCAAAGCTTTGGAAGGTCGTTCAAACACAGCTGAAACTTCAAAAGATCCTTTTGCATGAAACCTCCTCTTTAAATGTACGTGAATTGCTATGGTTACAGTGGATTGCTCTGTCTCTCTGTAAATAAAATGATTAAATATTCTGGCTGAGGACAGTTTATAAAGTGACATGTATTATTTTTCTCAGAGATCTACTGGTCTATCAGGGTGGATGTAATGGGGGCCGCTGTCCTAAATGTTTTCCTTCATGATCAGTGTGATGAATGTTTACTGAAAATAAATCTGATTTAATGAATGTTTCTCTCAATTTTTTTTTTGTTTGTTTTATCCAGATTTTTTAAATAAAGTTTCTTCAGTTGCTGCAAAGAAAAAAAAAGTAAAGAAGTTTTAATCTGATGAAAGAAAAGATTAACTTTAAACTGAACAAGATCCAAAAACTTATCATTAGTCACAGACTGTCAGTAGCAAACATCTCCATGTTTCCACAAGCACATGCACCATGCACTCTAGGCTGTAGTTCTATGATCCACTTCATAGTTGTCTCATTGAACTTGCGGCCACATGTCTTGCACACTAAGGATAAAGAGATGGGTGGAGCTGTCACCTGAACACCATCTGGTTTTGGGTTGGTTTAGATGGTGGAGAAATGAAGCAAACCAAACCAGGTAGGCCTAAATGATAAATGAGGGTCTGCTGGGAACGTCTGGTAGATCCTTCCACCAGTGAGTATTTCAACTCACAACTCTGGCAGAGCTTCTGGCACATACCAAAGGAGGTGGGGAACATTGACTCAGACTCGTATCTGTTCTGCACCTCTATTGTTGAGGCAGCAAGTTTGGGCTGTCGACGCAACGTCATCTGTGCCTGTCGTGGCGGCAACATCAAACCTGCTGGTGGACAATGTTTGACGTGCGGTGAGCGATGCCATCAAAGTGAAGGAGGAGTCTTACCGGGCCTTCTTGGCCTGTGGGAGTCCTGAGGTAGCTGACAGCTACTTTAACTCAGAAAACAATCCTTTGGCTTTAATTTACTTTTATTGTGAAGGTTTTCATCTGTGATCTCAGAGCTTTTTTTTTGTATCAATTCAGTTTAATAAGATGGTTTAAATGTAAATTTATTGCTACTTTTCTTCATTTACAGCTTTTACGAGCTCAGAATAAAGTTTCTGTATTTTTAAAAATATGTTGCAAACAAAACAACACATGAAAACAACAACGAGTAATTTAATATTTACATAAAAAAAGCTGTTCCACATCATGGAGGTGTAAACTTTACAGCTCATGTCGTCATGACAACCATTTCACCAAGTGCTCTTTAGGTTTAAAACAAAACAAGAGGGCGTGGCCACGTTTGACTTTGATCTTGTGTGATGTCACTGTGTCTTTCTCACACAATCATTCCAAATGACATCATTCCAATTCAAGAAACAAGAAGAAGCAGATGTTTGATTTGTGGACGAAGACACTTATTTTGTTAAACTATTCTAACTAATTTTATTGGTTAGAACGGAAATTGTTAAGTTTTTTAACCAATCCCTCCTGAACCTCCGATTTTCTCCTGATGGTGGCTTGCACCTTGCATGACAGCTCCCAACATCAGGTATGAATATGTGTGTAAATGGGTGAATGTGAGCTTCACTGTAGAGCGCTTTTAGTACCTACGCAGGTGGAAAGGTGCTTTATAAGTAGAGTCCATTTACCATTTTTATTTCATTGCACGTTTAGATGTTGTACTCCTCAGTAAAACATCTAACTGCTAACCATCCAAATGATTACGGCATGGGCATTAGCCCAGATAATCACAGAGGTTGTGTCAGGAAGGGCATACAAAGTAAAACTATGCCAAAAACAAAATATGCAAGTCAGTTTGAGAAATACCATACTGGACCGGTCGTGGCCCGGGTTAACATCGACCGCCATCTGTGCTGTTGACCAACAGGATGTCGGTGGAAATTGGACTACTGGTGGTTAAAGAAGAAGAGGAGGAAGACGTGTACATCATAAAATAGAAGGAAGAGTAACCTCTACCGTCTAGGACTTAGGATGGGAACTTTGAATTTTGGGACTATGACAGGTAAAGGTAGAGAGTTAGTTGACATGATACAGAGAAGGAAAGTAGACATCTTGTGTGTCCAGGAGACTAGATGGAGAGGCAGAAAGGCTAGAAGTCTAGGAGAGGGGTTCAAGTTGTCCTATCACAGTGTTGATAGGAAGAGGAATGGTGTAGGAGTTATAGTGAAAGAAGATTTTGTTGGGAATGTTCTGGAGGTAAAAAGAGGGTCAGACAGGGTGATGAGCCTCAAACTAGAAATTGAAGGGGTGATGTTAAACGTTGTTTGTGGGTATGCTCCACAATTAGGATGTGACATTGAGGAGAAAGATAAATTCTGGTCAGTCCTTGATGAGGTGATTCAGAGCATCCCTAGAAGTGAGAGAGTTGTTATTGGAGCAGACTTTAATGGCCACGTTGGTGCAGGAAACAGAGATGATGAGGAGGTGATGGGCAGGTTTGGTCTCCAGAACAGGAATACAGAAGGACAGATGGTGATCGAC
Organism: Neostethus bicornis; assembly: GCA_902685375.1. Taxonomy (NCBI): domain Eukaryota; kingdom Metazoa; phylum Chordata; class Actinopteri; order Atheriniformes; family Phallostethidae; genus Neostethus; species Neostethus bicornis. The sequence continues at coordinate 1,470,877 of LR738548.1, forward strand.
TTCGCAAAAAGAATGGAAATGGTTGTAGTGAATACTTTCTTCATGAAAAGACTGGAACACAGGGTGACTTATAAGAGTGGAGGAGGGGTACACAGGTAGATTACATTTTGTGTAGGCGGTGTAATCTGAAAGAGATCAGTGACTGCAAAGTTGTAGCAGGAGACAGTGTAGCCAAACAGCACAGGATGGTGGTGTGTAAGATGACCCTGGAAGTGAGTGAGTTTAAGAAGATGAAGGAAGTGCAGAAGACTAAATGGTGGAAGCTGAAAAAGTAAGAGTGTTGCTCGAATTTTATAAAGGAGTTGAGACAGGCTCTTGGTGGGCAGGAGATGCTTCCAGAGGACTGGACAACTACAGCTAGTGTGATCAGGGAGACAGGAAAGAGAGTACTTGGTGTTTAAAATCACACTCAGAAGCGTTTTTATAAGGGTTTGTTTGGATGTGGTTATATTGAAAACGGTTAAGTGTGTAAGCGAGGGTTTTTGTAAAACGGAGGACAGCAGATATACGTTTTCAAAAATACCAGGCTACGTGTGGACATGGCCTCAGACTAATTTGATTTTCTTGAGTTTTGCAGGTGCTACAGTTCCTGGGCTGGAGGGTCATCTGCCCAAAACCCAAAAAAATAGAAAAAATTGCAAAACAATTGATGAAAAAATTAAAACACAAAAAAAAAAAAAAAAAACTACCGCGGAATTAGAGACTCTAGCACAATATGTTATCAATGTTTTATCCTGTTGTTGTGTTGTAATATCATCATAATATTTTATTATATTACTACCGTCTGCAAATAGTGTGTGTTTATAACGGAGCAGGTTTTCTTCTGCTGACAAATTACTGACAAACATGAGAATGGTAGAGCAGTGAAGTAGTGTAAAAAGATCAGAAGTGTGGTTTCATGTCTTTAAAGTTAATTCAGACTGAGCATGCAGCCTGAAATGTAACAAAAAGTAGCTGCAAAGATGGAAACACCATCAATTTAAACAAACACCTCAACAAAATGTACTTTTAACCGGAAAGATGCTCGATGTTTGAGGAGACCAGCGCTGTTAAATCAACAGGTGTGTGTTGTGGATGCACACACCTAATAATAGTGTTTTATCAAACACAAGACTGCTACCAGAAAACCAGATATTCTAATTTTACTGCTGAATAAAGTGTGTGAAGGATGTTTTTAAGATGAGAATAACTTGAGATTAACAGTTAAGTGTATTAATATTTGAAGTGGGAAGACTTTATTTTGTTGTTAATTTTACGGTTTATGTAAGTTGTTTATATTTATTTCAATCAAAGCCGTCGGTAGAGGCTCCGACACCCCGCTGGGGAGAAGCGGTACAGAAGAAGAATCATTTCATTTCTTTAATGTAAAGGAGGTTAAGTTAATATTTTGTTTTAAAATGTTTTAAAATAAAAGTTTTGGTTTCATCTGTAGTTTGTTTGTTTCCCTCTACTTTTTTTACATTAAAAATACTTGATAAGAGTACTTATATCAATGAGGTGGTTTTGAAAATCATCCCTAGTGATGAGATTAACCGTTTAGAAGATAAAAAGTGAATCAAGTTCTCCTAATTTTGGGAATTTGATCCACTTTTTAAAAATAAAACTGTTGCTCCTTCGATATTTCTAATAATTGTGCTGAAAATTGACAGAAACAGTTGATTTAATTGTAAAATAGTGGGTTTTGGGGTTTAAAATTATTTCAATTACAACTACATGCAAAACAAAACATCAGACAATGTGTACAAGTTCTATGTGAGAGAGCTGAAAACATGCAGTTGTAATCATTCATGCACAGCCCTGCATTGAACCGATTATCCTGTACTGAAACAGTTCAGTATGAATACATGAAGCGTTACACCCCTAGAAACTAATAATGTTTGTATTTCTAGTGTTAAAGCTGTGAAACAATCAAATGTTTCAAATCTAATGTTTGTGGTTAGATGTGTTCTACATGATGGACTTTATATTTAGAACAGACGACTGCTGTCATTAGAAAATCTTTCTATCATCACTTTGGGAGGAGACAGCAGCTCAGTCAGTGGTTAGGAGCGTTCGCGCACCGACCGGAAGTTCGCGGGTTTGCGTCCCACAGAGAGCATGTCTACCGATCCTAGGAAGAAGACACCTAACCCCGGCTTCTCCCACCATTGGCGTCGTCGAAGGGCAGCCTGCTGCGGATGTAAGGAAGTGCAGCTCACAAATTTCCCCGGTGAGGGATGAATAGAGTGTGTGTGTATTACGTATGTGTGTGTAGATATGAATGAGAAAAAAAAAAAAAAACAAAACGGGAGTTAACAGATGAGTGTGTGTGTTTTAGGGGTGGATGAGAAGAGAAGCGTTATGGGAAATGTTTTTTTCCGCGGTAACGTCTGTAAGTAGCATCAGACATGATCTTGAGGTGATGAGAGGTCTGGATCTTCTTGGGTCAGTACCTCCTGGTTGCAGGCTTGTATGCAGCTTCCCCTCTGGTCATGTTGTGGTTGGGCAGGTGTATTTTTGTGGTATCCTGTTTCCACTGAGGTTTCAGAGTTGGATGGAGGAGGAGGGTTTTATTGAATATATGTGTCATTTGTTTGTTATTGTTTACATCTGAGGAAATTTTTAAATAAATCACCATTTTTGTTCATGATCACAAATTTAATCCCACTGATTATTTGGACTTCACTTCCTGTGAGATTAAAAGCTATTAGTCTGAAAATGGTTTGTGATGATTTTAAAATCTTTGTGGCAAAAAAAATTGATAAAAAGTCATTGCGAATGACTCATGGCCATGTCTGAGCTGCCCTCATGATCTTCTTTCTAAATGCTGTTTTTCTGACTCCTCCCAGGTCAGACATGTCTGCTGGAAGCCATCAGAGATCTGAGGACCAGTTCCTGTGCTCCATCTGTCTGGAGATGTTCAATGATCCAGTCAGCCACACCGTGTGGGCATAACTTCTGTAAAGCCTGCATCACTCAGTACTGGCAGGAGAAGCTTCTGTATGATTGTCCCTTGTGTGAAAAGGAGTTTCCCATCACACCTCAGCTGAAGGTCAACACTTTACTCTCTGAAATGGTTTCTCAGTTCAGACATGAAGCTCAGCAGGAAGCCAGCAGCAGCAGCTCAGAGCAACAAGCTGCCAGACCAGGAGAAGTTCCCTGTGACGTCTGCACAGGAACCAAACTGAAGGCCCTGAAGTCCTGCCTGGTGTGTCTGACCTCCTACTGTCACACTCACCTGGAGCCTCATCTGACATGTTCAATGTTGAGGAGACATCAGCTGATGGATCCTGTGGAGAACATGGAGGACAGGATGTGTAGGAAGCATGATAAACCTCTGGAGCTGTTCTGTAAGACCGACCAGACCTGTGTCTGTTCGCTCTGTGCTGTTTTAGACCTCAAGAGTCATGAGTTTGTTCCTCTGAGAGAAGAATGTGAAGGAAAGAAGTCAGAGCTGGGGAAGACCGAGGCTGACATTCAGCAGATGATCCAGAAGAGACGACTGAAGATTCAGGAGCTCAAAGAGTCGCTGAAGATCAGTAAAGATGCTGCAGACAGAAAGACAGCAGAAGGTGTTCAGGTCTTCACCGCTCTGATGGAGGCTGCTCAGAGACACCTGGACCAGCTCATCAAGGAGATCCAAGACAAACAGAAAGCTACAGAGAAACAAGCTGAAGACCTCATCAAAGATCTGGAAAAGGAGATCTCTGAGCTGATGAAGAGGAGCTCTGAGGTGGAGCAGCTCTCACGCTCTGAAGACCACCTCCACCTCCTCCAAAGCTTCTCCTTCCCTGAAAGCTGCTCCCCCCACCAAAGACTGGACACAGGTCAGAGTTTATCCACCATCATATGAGGGGAAAGGTGGTGAGAGCTGTGTCTCAGCTGGAGGAGACCATCAGGAAGGAGAGGAAGAAGCTGGTTGCTGAGAAGATAAAGAAGGTCCAGCAGTTTGCAGTAGATGTTACTCTGGACCCTAAAACAGCTCATCCTTACCTCGTCCTGTCTGATGATGGAAAACAAGTTCATCATGGTGATGTGGAGAAGAATCTTCCAGATAATCCAGAGAGATTTTCTTACTGTGTTAATGTTTTAGGAAGTCAGAGTTTCTCTTCAGGCAGATTTTACTTTGAGGTTCAGGTTAAAGGAAAAACTGACTGGTCTTTAGGAGTGGCCAGAAGGTCCATCAACAGAAAGGGAGCGATCACACTGAATCCTCAGAACGGTTTCTGGACTGTAGCTTTGAGAAATGAAAATGAGTACAATGCTTGTGCTTGTCCTCTATTCCGTCTGCATCTCCAGTCTGCTCCTGAGAAGGTGGGGGTGTTTGTGGATTATGAGGAGGGTCTGGTCTCCTTTTATGATGTAGATGCTGCAGCTCTGATCTACTCCTTCACCGGCTGCTGCTTCACTGAAGATCTCTATCCATTCTTTAGTCCTCATCTGAATCATAGAGGTAAAAACTCTTGTCCTCTGATCATCTGTCCTGTCATCAAACAGTCTAATGGTTTCTCCTGAAGCTCCATGAAGAAGGAATCTGTTTCATCAGCAGTTTCAGTTTATTATTTATCTCAGAGATCTACTGGTCTATCAGGGTGGATGTAATGGGGGCCGTTGTCCTAAATGTTTTCCTTCATGATCAGTGTGATGAATGTTTACTGAAAATAAATCTGATTTAATGAATGTTGCTCTGAAGGTTTTTTGTTATTCAATCAGATTTTTCATAAGAAGTTTACTTCTACTTCTTCTTTACTTCTAAGATTTCTTTCTACTTTTTGTGCTGAAATGACCAGTAAAACCAATAAACAAAAAACATGGGATTCAATAAAACATCCAATCAGAAACAAATACAAACAAATGGAAAAAAAAAGTTCTTTTTGGAACCAAAATGAATCAAAAGTAGATAATTTAAATAAAATCACAGATAGTCTTTATAATTATTTTGTTACAGTTGAACCAACATATCAACATATCAAAAAAAAAGGCTGGCTAAGAAGATGTGGGACACTGAGAGGAATGAGAAGAGTAGGCAAAGTACAGGTGAAGCAGCGTAAGGTTAAAGTAGAGGTGGCAAAGTTAAAACAAGTAGCCTATGATGACCTATATGCTAGGCTGAACAGCAAGGAGGGAGAGATGGACCTATACAGGTTGGCAAGACAGAGAGACAAAGATGGGAAGGATGTGCAGCAAGTTAGGGTGATTAAAGACCGGAATGGATGTCTTTTGACAGATACCAGTAATGTGATGGGAAGATGGAAAGAGTACTTTGAAGAGTTGATGAATGAAGAAAATGAAAGAGAACAAAGAGTAGAAGATGTTACCATAGTGGACCGGAAAGTGGCTAGAATCAGTAAGGTAGAAATAAAGAGAGCACTGAAGAGGATGAAGAGTGGAAAGGCTCTGGGTCCTGATGATATCCCTGTAGAAGTATGGAAGTGTTTAGGTGAGGTGGCAGTAGAGTTTCTGACTGGGCTGTTTAACAGAATATTAGAAAGTGAGAAGATGCCTGATGAATGGAGAAGAAGTGTGCTAGTTCCTGTTTTTAAGAACAAGGGAGATGTACAGAGTTGTGGTAACTACAGAGGAATTAAACTGATCAGTCATACGATGAAGTTATGGGAAAAAGTTGTCGAAGCTAGGCTAAGGTCTGAAGTAAGAATTTGTGAGCAGCAGTATGGTTTTATAGCCTAAAAAGAGCACTACAGATGCAGTATTTGCCTTGAGGATGCTGATAGAGAAGTACAGGGAAGGTCAGAGGGAGCTGCACTGTGTCTTCGTAGATCTAGAGAAAGCGTATGACAGGGTACCTAGAGAAGAACTATGGTATTGTATGAGGAAGTCTGGTGTGACAGAGAAGTATGTTAGAGAGGTTCAGGACATGTATGAGGGCTGTAAGACAGTGGTGAGGTGTGCTGTAGGTGAGACAGAGGAGTTCAGTGTGGGGGTGGGACTGCACCAAGGATCTGCTCTGAGCCCTTTGCTGTTTGCTATGGTGATGGACAGGCTGACAGACGAGGTCAGACAGGAATCTCCATGGACAATGATGTTTGCAGATGACATTGTGATCTGTAGTGAGAGGAGGGAAGAGGTGGAGGAAAAGCTGGAGAGGTGGAGGTTTGCACTAGAAAGAAGAGGAATGAAGATTAGTCAGAGTAAGACAGAGTACATGTGTGTGAATGAGAGGGATCCAAATGGAAAAGTGAGGTTACAGGGAGAAGAGATCAAGAAGGTGGAAGATTTTAAGTACTTGGGATCAACAGTCCAGAGCAACGGAGAGTGTGGAAAAGAGGTGAAGAAGCGTGTTCAAGCAGGCTGGAACGGGTGGAGAAAAGTATCAGGTGTGATGTGTGACAGAAGAGTTTCAGCTAAAATGAAAGGAAAAGTGTACAAAACCGTGGTGAGAGCGGCCATGCTGTTTGGTCTAGAGACAGTGCCACTGAGGAAAAGACAGGAAGCAGAGATGGAGGTAGCAGAGATGAAGATGCTGAGGATCTCTCTGGGAGTGACCAGGATGGACAGGATCAGAAATGAGTATATCAGAGGAACAGCACATGTTAGAGGTTTTGGAGATAAAGTCCGGGAGGCCAGACTGAGATGGTTTTGACATGTACAGAGGAGAGAGACCGAGTACATCGGCAGAAAGATGCTGGATTTGGAACCACCAGGAAAGAGGGCTAGAGGAAGACCAAAGAGGAGGTTCATGGATACAGTGAAGGAAGACATGAAGATAGTTGGCGTGACCGAAGAGGATGCAGCAGATAGGGTTAGATGGAAGAAACTGACTTGCTGTGGCGACCCCCGAAGGGAAATGCCGAAAGGAGAAGAAGACTGTTTTTGATTTTATGTACTTTTATTGTTTATTATTGCTTTTAATCATTGTAGTGCTTTGAGGTCTCCACTGGAAATGTAAAGTGTGTTATAAATAAAATTCATTATTATCATTATTAAATGTTATTAATGATTAAATTAAAACATTATTGAATGGACACCTTCACAGTAGAAGACACAGACACACTTGATCCAACAGCAGAAATAGACCCAGATGCAAATTTCTTCATAAGTTCTCCAATTAACTGCAAATACTATGAACACAAACTGTTTGGAAGTAATATTAATTTAGAAGGAAAACTATCAATTATACACTTTAATAGCAGAAGTATGCAAGCTAATTTCAGTTCCATTTGTGATTTTCTTAAAGAATTCACTCATCCGTTCAGTATCATTGCAATAACAGAAACATGGTTCAATGAAAACTCTCACAGCTATTATGATATGAAAAATTATATAATGATAACAAAGAATAGAGAAAAGAAAACTGGAGGAGGGGTTGCTCTGTATGTCCACACTTCATTAGAACATGTTTTATTATCAAATATGACTGTTGCTATAAATTATGTTAAGGAATGTTTAACAATAGAAATCCAAAAAAAAAAAGACCAAAAACATCATTGTAAGTGTTGTGTATCGTTCACCAAGTTCAAGTGTTGAGAATTTTATTGAATGGATGGAGAAACTTTATTCTTGTACGACTCAGAAAACCTTGTACATCTGTGGTGATTACAACCTTGACTCGTTAAACCCAACCAAGCAGAAAAGTATTGATGACTTCATAAACACAATGCATTCTATGTCACTTATTCCCAGAATAACCAAACCTAGTAGAATAACATCACACAGTGCCACAATAATAGATAACATCTTTAGCAATAACATGGAAAGTCAGATTACAAGTGGACTCTTTATCGCTGACATTACAGATCATTTACCCATCTTCACTGTCTCAGAATCTGATTTTAAAAAACAACCTAAATCTACTGAACCCTTTCTAAAACGAATACTAACTGAAGAAACAATCAACTCTCTCAACAACAGCTTAAGTCAACAGGATTGGACCAAAATTTATGAAGAGACAGATGTTGACAAAGCTTACAATAATTTCTTAAATTTATTTCTGACTCATTATAACAATCACTGTTTCTTAAAGGAAATGAAAGTAAACTATAGATGTGAAAACAAGCCATGGCTGACTAAAGGGATCATAAATGCTTGCAAAAAGAAAAATAACTTGTATAAAATATTCATAAAAACAAAAACCAAAGCAACAGAACAAAGATATAAAAAATACAAAAATAAACTAATAGACATAATTAGAACAAGCAAGCAATTATATTATCGAAGACTGTTGTATGAGAAACCAAAATAACATGAAAAAAATGTGGAATGTGTTGAATGCTTTGCTTAAACAAAAAAAAATAAGAAGTCAGAATATCCAGAGTACTTCAGTACAGAAAATCACAAAGTCAGAAGCAGAATAGATGTGGCAAATTATTTTAATAAATATTTTGTAAATATTGGTCCTGAGTTGGCTTCAAAAATTAACAAAATTGACACCGTGTACTGTAAAAATGATATTGAAAGAAATCCATCTACCATGTTTCTCTCTCCAACAACTGAAAAAGAAGTAATAGATACTGTTAATAGGTGTAAAAGTAAATCATCAAGAGACTGTCATGACATCAGTATGAGATTAATCAAACAGGTCATCGATAACATTGTCAAACCTCTCACACACATTTGTAACTTATCATTTCAATCTGGACAGTTTCCAAAAAAAATGAAAATGGCAAAAATAATTCCTATCTTCAAAAGTGAAGACAAACATGATTTTACCAACTACAGACCGATTTCTCTGTTACCTCAATTCTCAAAAATACTGGAAAAACTGTTCAATACACGCCTGGAAAACTTTATACATAAACATCACATTATCAACGAAGGTCAATATGGATTTACGACAAAAAGAACTACCTCAATGGCTATACTCGACGCAACTGAGGAAACAACAAGTGCAATAGATGGTAAAAAATATGCAATTGGAATTTTTATAGATTTAAAGAAAGCTTTTGATACAATCAATCATGCAATATTACTTCAAAAATTACAAGAACACGGGATCAGGGGAATCGCTGGGGAATGGATACAAAGCTATTTAACGGAAAGAACGCAATATGTGCAATCTGGGTCTACTTCATCTGAGACTCTTAGTATTTCTTGTGGTGTTCCCCAAGGCTCCGTATTGGGACCAAAACTTTTTAATATCTACATAAACGATATTCTTATGGTATCACAGTCGCTAAAACTCGAAACATCTATATTCTATAGCAGTCATAGTTACAATGAACTTATCAGTACAGTCAATAAGGAGCTCAGCAAAATAAAGAAATGGATGGATATCAATAAATTATCTCTTAATCTGAATAAAACTAAAGTCATGTTCTTTGGAAATACAAAAACAAGCTCCAAACAACCAATTGTAATTGAAAATGTACAAATTAAGACTGTAGACGAAGCAAAATTTTTGGGAATCATCATAGACAATAAACTGTCTTGGAAACCCCACGTCAGACATGTAAAAGCAAAAATATCCAAAAGTCTCTCTATAATAAATAAAATTAAACATCACCTTGATTTCAACTCCTTGTGCACATTGTACTGCTCGATGGTTCTTCCATATCTCACTTATGGTGTTGAAGTATGGGGGAATACCTATCAGACGACACTGACACCCTTAACTGTCTTACAGAAAAGAGCACTACGAATTATACATAAAGTTGTTTTTTTGGATCATACTCACAACCTCTTTGCACATTCTAAACTCTTAAAATTTAAAGACCTTTCTCAGTACTACTCAGCAATCACAATGTTTAAAGCATGCCACAAACTACTGCCAAAGAATTTACAAAGTCTATTTAATTTGAATGAAAAATCACATAACCTGATAGTAATAGGAGACTTTAAACTGCCCAAAGTGAGAACCACTAAAAAAAGCTTTTGCATGTCTGTACGTGGTGTAAAACTCTGGAATAATCTTGAAAAATCCTCCAAGCAATATCAAAATGTAAATACGTTCAAACTAAAGTATAAACATATGATTTGGTCACAGTATATGGAATGTCTAATGTAATTATATCACTGTCTTCTGTTTTTTTTTTTTTGTTTTTTTTGTTTTTTTTTTCCTTACTGTAGAACTTGCTTTTCTCTTGCTGTTGCTTCCTATTGTGTTGGTGTTGGTAACCAGGTCCGTATCCTTCCATTTACAGTAATCGTCTTAAGGTTGAAACAATATAAAATGAATTATCTATTGTAAATATGTATCATATGAGCACTGGGGGTGGGGTTAAATAAGTTTTCTTCCCCCCACTCCTTCTTGGACACTAGAAACTTTGATTTGTGCACTTGTTATACCTTCTTATTATTTCTATTGAGTTGCTGTACAAAATAATGTTTATGTTGATTTGAGAACATGCTACCTTGTCGAAGATAAATAATAAAAATATATATATATATATATATTTAATCATTTTATTTACATACAGACAGAGAAATACACTGTAACCATAGAGACAAAACATCACATAAAGTTAAAGGGAAGGTTTCATAAAAAAATTACTTTTTGGAGGTTTAAATGTTATTACTTTATTTGACTTTAAGAGCTGGACTTTGGGCCATAACAGTGTGGGGAAAGGAATTTCTCCACCGTGCCTTGTTTCCTCCATTCACGGCAGAGCTAAAAAAAAACAAAACTTGTATGTCCCTTTTGTACTTTGGGAAAACCCAGATTCTCCTCCTTGTAAACTTACATCTAGGAGGTCCCAAATATTCATACTTCATCTCAGATACTAAAAAAAAACCAACCAAACAAATAAAAAAAAACACAAATTTCCCATGTGTGGGATCATTAACACTAGGAGTCCCGGCTTTTTCAGTTTCTCTGACCGTCCCCCCTCCCTGCTAAAGGTGATCAGCTCACCTTTTGTTTTTTAAATGATACTACTCAAATGACCTCAATGGCAACTATTTAGGTCAGGGTTTTTTTGTAATTCAGATTTGCTGGAAAGGACTCCTGTTTTTCTGAGTTTAGTAACATGTTTAAATGTTGTCTGCCAGACTTGCTGTGCCAACAGATATTATTTACAGTGGCTTACGTTCACCACTTTTTGTTGTATTCTACAGCCTTATTCTAAAATAAATAAAATTAAACTCTTTCCTCCAAATTCTACATAAACTTCCTCAAAATGACGATGAGAGATTTTTTTAAGTTGTGGCAAATTTATTAAAATAAAAAACCTGAAAAAAATCCCATGTTCATAAGTATTCAGAACGTTTGCCATGAATCTCTAAAGTGTTTTCTCTGATCATTCTTGAGACGGGTCTGCTGTTCATTGGAGTTTACCTGTGGTAAATTCAGTACAGTCTGATAAGCCAGGCATCTATCAATATTAGGATACATATTTCTGTCTGTAGTGTCTGTACATGTAAGAGCTCAAATCAAGTATGAAAACAAAACAATTGTCTTTAGACCTCTGTGACAAGATATGCTTGAGGCACGAGGCTGGGGTTGAAAACAGAAAAGTTTCTACTGTTCTGAAAATTCAATGAGCACAGTGGCTTCTATCATCCATAAGTGGAAGAAGTCTGACACCATCAGTACTCTCCCTAGAGTTAGCCAGCCATCTAAATTAACTGATTATTATGACGGGTTATTATGTGTATAATTTTGAAGTAATAATTTAATTTTATTCATTTTAGAATAAGGCTAGAACACAAAAAATGTGGTTAACGTGAAATGCAGTGAGTAGGTTTTCTGCTGCAGGAGTGATCTCTTCTTCATCAGAGGAACATTCATCCTCTGTGGTGGTGTTTTCATTTTCAAAAATACAGTCCTCATTTCCACCATCAGAGTCACAGTCTGGCATATCCTGTAATATAGCCAAAGCCTCTTGCACAGTCTTCTTTTTATCCTGAGACATGATGAACACTGGTTTATCTGGTCGATGTGTCTGCTAACTTTATACACAGTTTCATGTCACACACACACACACACACATTCTTCACAGCTCTGTATGAATGAGCATATCAATGGAGCACATCAATCTGGCCAAGTTGTGGCCAACATGCAAATATGATTTTATAAATTTACTAAATGTCTGCATTGATGTGTTTTTTTTTTTTCTTACAAAATGGTGGATAAATCATATTTTACTGAGTTTACACGTGGTTCATAATAATCCAGAACTGCCTGAATGAGTGTCAGCCAGACGCAAAGCAGAGACTTCTAGCCTTCATTTCACCATCACCTTCGACCTTCACTGCTCTACAGTAGCTCTCATAGAAGTTTATCTGACTTTTACTGTTTTTTTTTTTTTTTTTTTTTTCCATTTCTGCAACACAGTGTAGGTGAGAGCGAGAGGTGTTCAATCGTGTTATGCTGTTTAAAATGAAGAATTGTGGAAATGAATTAAAACAGCGGTTTTTAGAAGAAAAAAAAATCCTTTACTCCATCCACTCAGTAACTCTGGTGAAAAAGATTCCTCCTGCAGTAGAAGTCCATCTGAAGGGGGGATGGGGAGCTTAGAAAACATTTAAATTAAAATACTTGTTGACGAGCCGCTAATGGTTTGCGGGGGCTCCATGCTGAGGGGCCTGCTCGGTGCAAAATTTCACTGGTTTGGGTATTTTAGTGTTAAAGTATATTCTGATTCTGATTCTGATATTCCTCTGCCTGAGCCTCTGTCCATCTGTCACAGCATTCCAACTGGATCTCCTTCTGCTTCCACGGAATTCTTGGACACTCCTGTGTCGCCCCGTGCCCTTCCTTCACCCAAATGGTTGATGTCTTTAGGATGTCTGGCCGAATTAACTGAATTTGGTTCTCATTGTCTCTTTCTGACAAACCTGCCTCTTGTTTGTCCTCAGTCTTCATAAGTCCCACCCTCCCTTTCTCCTTTCTTAGACTGTCTCTGTCTTTGTGTGGAACCTTGTTATGAAACCCCAAGTGTTGCCTCATCATCATCACAACCTTCTGGTCTCTAGCCAGACTACCTCATCTCCAAACCCCGCTTCCCTTCCATAAACATGCTTGAACTGTAATCTGCATTTGGGTCCTTCTTTCTGTACCAACTCTGACAAAATGCATTAAGAACAGATAAACTACACTAAAATAAGACAAAGTGTTGTGACATCTTCATGCTGTTTAAAAAAGTTAGAAAAATAATTTGGTCAAGCTGGTAACCTATCGAGGATAAAAGTTTTCCTCTGCTTACAAACCACCAGCTTAGGACTTTAGTTGTTCCATCATCCTCTGCTTGTCCAGGGCCGGGTTATCGGGATCAACAGCCTCAGAGAGAAAGCCAAGCCAAATTTGTGTGTCACAGCAACAACTTCCTATCTGCTAAGTGAGTCGTTGTAGAGCCGGATGACGTACGTGAAGAAAGACCTCCGGTAACGAGATGTTCTCGAGCGGAGCTGTCTGAGCCTCTTGGAGAAGGAGCTCCGTTGTTCGTCCAGGAGTGGGTAGAGAGGATGGTCATGATTGTCCATGATGGATAAAAGTTTGTTCAGTGACCTCCTCTCTACCACTGCCTCAAGTGAGTCCTGTTTGTAGCCAATGACAGAGCCAGCCAGTCACAGCCTTTCACCCCGGTTGCATCCTCCAGCTCACTCGGGAGGATCCTGAGATGTTCCCTGTCCAGCTGTGAGACATCTGCTTCTGGGTTCCCACCTAGTGGGAGGCAGGCATCCTAACCAGATGCCCAAACCATCCCATTTGGCTTCTCTTGACCTGGAGGAGCAGCGTGTCTACTTTAATCCCTTCCTGGATGGCAGAGCTCCTCACCTGATCTCTGAGTGATTCATATTTAATTAATTTTTATTAAATAGTAATATATCAAGTTAATAATATTTTCAATCTTATTTATTATTTAAAATATTTTTATTTAGTAATTAATACTTAGGTTTTAATATTTACTATAATGTTAATCTCACAGAAACTCAGTGAACGTAAAATTTAGCAGCAGAACATCCATTCTACAATGGATGTTCTGCTGTGCTCCATCCATGATGGAGCGTCAGTAGTGCTCCATTTGAATCAAACACCCCCTGGATAATAATATCACATTTATAAACCATCTCACTATGCTGAGGTAATGCAGTAACAATATATCTACACAATAAGTGTATTGGAACAATTTATTGTTCCGCAGAGCCAGTAGAGGGCGCTAGCGATCTAATGTTTATTCGTGTTCAGGAAGTAAGTAGTCAGAGAGAAGAAGACAACGTGTTAAGCTAGCAGTGCCAGAGACCATCCTAGTTTATTTCTAATCATCAACCATCCACACTCTTCGAGCCCTTTGAGCGGCAATAAGAGTGAGTAATTTGTTATGTTCATGATAGTATGTTTGTTTTTTTTGCATCTAACGAGACGGCGATGGCAGAAAAGAATGGGAGAAACTGCTGCTATCAGTGTTGGAATTATAAACAACAATGCTGGGACTATGAACAACAAATTAAAGCCCTACAAGCACGGATAAATATTTTGGAGTCAGAAAAAAGTCTTGACAAGACGCTACCTTTGGGTAAGGAACCCATTGTTCACAAGAATGACTGTGACTTTAGTTTGAATGATACAGTTAGTTTTCCGAAACTCTTTAAGGACCAACATGGTGCTACAAAGAAACAGAAAGATATTAGAAGTAGAAATAGCGCAGCTACAATTCCACTTAAAAACAGATTTTCTGCGCTTTCACAGTTAGAGTTTGAAAATGTGGGCGATAAGAGAACGGAATGTGCCATATCAAATGTTGATACCAGGCAGCAAGTCAGAGAATCTGTGCCACAAGTCAAGGCCAAAGACTCAGTGTTTCTTCTTGGCGATGGGTGCGTAGCCCAAATACGAGATAAGAGATTCCAAGTGCTCTGCTGCCCTTCGGCGGTAGTCACGGACATTACAAAATTAGTCAAAAATACAGTGCTTAAAGGAGTAAAGCAGTTAATTGTACACGTGGGAGCGGTTGACACAAAAAGAGAACAATCAGAACTCTTGAAGAAAGATTTTTGTGAACTTTTTAATGAGCTGCAAAGAGTACCGGCTAAAGTTTATATCAGTGGACCTCTTCCTAACATTGATGGAAGGAAAAACAAGTTCAGCCGCTTACTCCAGCTGGACACATGGCTCTCCAAAGAGTGCACATTGAGAGAACTGAATTATATTGAGAACTTTGATCTGTTCTGGAAACGAGAGGACCTGTTCAAGGGAAAGAGCCCGTACTTGAGTAGAGATGGAGTGAGAATGTTGAAGAAGAACATCCTCCATGCTCTGAGGATCAATGAAAGGCTGAGGCAGGTGCCTAAACAGAGAAGGAATCAAAGTGGAAAATGTGCTCCTGGAAAACCTGGAGACCTAGCCGGTGTTCCAGCAACTGCATCAGCTCTACAGCAACAACAACAACCCATGCCAGCATCACCATCACCAAAACCTACCCAGAGATCAACACCTTCAATACGAGAGTCTCCACCTCAGGTTGTCAGCCCTATTGCAGTTCCAAGAGAGGGCTCACATTTGGATGTTTCCCCCTTTGCCACTGGACAGCCCCTTCCTGCTACATCCACCCCTACAAAAGACTCTTCCTCCTTTTCATCTCCACCCTCACCACTGGCTCTTCCTCGTCACTTGGAAAACCTGATTAATGAAGGTATCAAGATGACGCCATGTACTCCTGTGCCTTTTCCTGAAAAAAACCCTGCACCGCCCCCTCCTCGCCCCAAACCTATCTCACCCAAACTCCACCCAGCTCCAAATCCACCTACATCATCCCCCAAACTCCTCCCCACTCACCCTGCCCCACCTGTTCCTGAAGCTACCATTCCTCAGAGCTAGGATGCACTGGGCCTCTGCTGTCTCAGGACACACAGTCATGATAAAGTTCAGCTCAGGCTGGGGCCCTGTGACAGAGAACAGTCTGCGGGTGCTATAACTACAGTCATCTCCAATCGAATTCATCGCAATAGGACAAGAAGACTGTCCAAACACAGAAGTTTAATTGAAATTCCCTATAAGAATATAACAGCTAGTCCTACTGAAGCTAAAGTGAAACTTGCTGTGCTCAATGTCAGGTCCTTATGTAACAAATCATTTTTAATTAATAATTTTATCTCTTCTTTTAATCTTGATTTTATGTTTTTAACAGAAACTTGGCTTGATAAAAATACAGGTAATGCAGTTCTAGTAGAAGCAGCTCCACCTAATTTTAATTTTGAATCTGAAATAAGAGAAAAGAAAAAAGGGAGAGGAGTTTGTGCGATCTTTAGAGATAACCTAAACACCAGGAGGCTTTCGTTTGGGACATTTCCATCTTTTGAGTATTTGTCATTTAAGCTTGAGCTAAAAGAATCCTCTGCCATACTATTCCTAGTTCTGTACAAGCCTCCGTATCACTGCCAAGATTTTATTGATGATTTTACTGAAATTCTTTCAATCATATGCACAGATTTTGATGGTTTAGTCATAACAGGTGATTTTAATGTTCATGTTGATAACATCAATGACAAAAATGCTAAAGAACTCAACAGTGTTTTAGAAACCTTTGGTTTGACTCAACGTGTGAAAGATCCCACCCACAGCAGAGGTCACACACTGGACCTCCTCATTACTGAAGGAGTTAATGTTTCTAATGTGATTGTGTCTGACGTTGCCTTATCTGATCATTTCTGTGTCTTCTGTGACCTCACTGTCGCTCCCAGGCCACTGCCTGGACCGGCAGTTATTCACAGCAGACACATAAATGACAACACACGTTTACAGTTCATGGAAATGGTTCATTTTGAAGATTTCTCGAGTTTTGATGTTAACGATTTGGTTACCTCTGTTCAGTCTTGTGTTATGAATGTTCTGGATGCCATTGCCCCAATGAAGGTGAAAACAGTTAAAAATAAGCAGAAAGCACCTTGGAGAAACGATGAGTCAGTCAAAGCACAAAAACGGGAGTGCAGGAAAGCTGAGCGTAAATGGCGCAAACTTAAGCTCCAGATTCACTACGAGATTTATAGAGAAAACTTACATGTCTTCAATCAAATCTTACTTAAAACTCGAGAGATGTATTTCTCTAAAATAATTGGGAACTGTAATAATAACTCACGTGTACTTTTTGCAACAATAAATAGATTAACAAATCCCCCAACTCAAATCGTCGCTGAATTGGTTTCGACTTCAAAATGTAATGAGTTTGCTGTATTTTTTAATGATAAGGTTCAGAACATCAAAAATTCCATCAAAGCCACGGTTCAAATGACAATCTTACCACCATCCAGATTGTTAAAGCTAAATGACTTCACCCCAGTAACAGAAACAACTGTTGAAGAAATTATCACTAGTCTGAGTTCATCTACTTGCTCTCTTGATATATTACTGACCAGATTTCTAAAATCTGTGTTAACCAGCATGTTGGCACCAATCACTCAAATAGTCAATGTGTCACTTCAAACCGGAACCTTCCCAAGTGCCTTTAAAACTGCGGTCATCAAGCCACTCTTAAAGAAGAGTAGTCTTGATGCTACAGTACTTAAAAACTATCGGCCTATTTCAAACTTACCGTTTACAGGAAAAATTCTTGAGAAAGTTGTTTACCAACAACTGACAAAATTTATTTTAGTGAACAACTCATTTGATGTCTTCCAGTCAGGTTTTAGACCTCATCACAGCACAGAGACAGCTCTGATCAAGGTAACAAATGACATCCGTATGAACACTGACGCTGGCAAAGTCTCTGTTTTAATCCTGTTGGACCTGAGTGCTGCGTTTGACACTGTGGATCATGGGATCCTTCTACAGAGGCTAGAGAACTGGGTTGGTGTTTCTGGTACTGCACTTAGTTGGTTTAAATCTTATTTAGAAGGACGCAAGTATTTTGTAGAAATTGGAAATTGTGTGTCAGATCACATGCCTTTGACCTGTGAGGTTCCCCAGGGGTCAATTCTTGGACCCCTGCTGTTTAACCTCTACATGCTGCCGTTAGGGCAATTGATAGCCAGTAATAACGTGTCCTATCACAATTACGCAGATGATACTCAGATTTATGTGTCACTGACAGCAGGTGAACATGGACCTGTGGATTCACTCTGTCGCTGTGTTCAGCAAATCAGAGTCTGGATGCAAAACAACTTTCTCCAGCTAAACTCAGACAAAACTGAAATCATTGTCTTTGGCCCACAGAAACAAAGAGAAAGTGTCATCAGTTACCTTCAATCTCTCTCTCTGGAACCGACAAATCAAGTTAGAAATCTGGGAGTAATAATGGACTCAGACTTTAACTTCAACAGTCACATCAAATCAATTACATCAGCAGCCTTTTACCACCTGAAAAACAGCTAAAATCAGAGGTTTGGTGTCTAAAACAGATTTAGAGATTCTTATCCATGCATTTGTTTCCAGCAGGTTAGATTATTGCAGCGGTTTACTCACTGGTCTGAACAAAAAGGCTTTAAAACAGCTGCAGTTTATTCAAAATGCTGCGGCTCGAGTCCTAACAAGAACTAGAAAATATGATCACATCAGTCCTGTGCTAAAGTCTCTGCACTGGCTTCCTGTGGCTCAGAGAATAGACTTTAAAGCTGCTCTGCTTGTGTTTAAGTCTCTCCATGGTCTAGCACCAAAGTACATCTGTGATATGTTAGTACCTTATGAACCATCTAGAACTCTGAGGACCTCCGGGACCGGCCTCCTGCTGGTGCCTAGAGTCAGGACTAAACATGGAGAAGCTGCATTTCAATTTTATGCTGCAAAAGTCTGGAACAAACTTCCTGAAGCCGTGAGACAGGCCTCTACTGTGACAATGTTTAAATCTAGGCTGAAAACAGTTCTGTTTAACTGTGCTTTTTATTAATTGCTCAATTTTTAATCTGTTTTAATGTAGCATTATTTTCAAATATGTATGACTAGATGCTCATTTATTTCTTTTCTGCATGTTTACAGTTTCACACATCTTTCTATTAAATTCTAAAAAAGCTACAACGGACTGTTCTTTGGAAAAATTGATGGGAAGGAGAGTTTAGCTGGCTGCGAATCCCAACTAGGACACGGGGTCACATTGGGTGCAACAGTACAGTGAAATCATAGCACTCTGCGACGGACCAAAGAAAAACGGTTGGTTGAAGAAAACCACAGATTCAACTTCTCAGTCCTACTTAAAAGCTAATATGGAGAAAGAAGAAAAGTCAAACCAGCCTGAGAAGTCACATTCATCCAAGTCCTCAGCACATTCTGAAAAAATGAGTGTTCGATCTGAAGCAGGTGAGAGCTCAAGATCATCTAGGTCAAGTCAAGCTAGATTAGCTATTGCATGCGCACGGGCAGAAGCACAAGCTGCAAAAGCCCAACTTGCCTACGCTGAAAAAGAGTCTAAAATCAAAGTAGAAAAAGCTAGGTTGGAGGCAATGCATGACGTGCTGAACCTCCAGAAAGAAGCAGATGTGGCTACAGCCAAAGCAGAGGTGATGGAGTTAGCAGCTGCACAATATGAAGAACCAGTGGCAAACAATAACTTCAGTTTTCTGTCCCTGCAACCCACAACGGAGAATAAAGTGAGTGACTACATACACAAACACATTCCATCACAAAATAGAGAGTTTTTGGATAACAACTATGCATGTCAAGATGAGGAATACCAACCAAGAGTTTGCTCATCTTTACAAGTGGAATGCGAACAAGAACAATACACAGTTCAGCCACAAGATGTCGCCACACAACCACCATGGAGAGACTTTCATCAACATGCTCCCATAACACTTCACAACCGAAACAGTTTTCGAGCCTAAGCAGTGTTGACAACACAACCACTGACCTCGCAAAGTTCCTAGCCAGAAGTCAGATAGTAACTGGAGGGCTTACTAAATTTGACGATAAGCCTGAGAGTTACCTTTGTTGGAAAGCCACTTTCCAGAGTGCTATAAGAAATCTGGGTCTCACGGCTGACGAAGAACTGAATCTTCTCATTAAGTGGCTTGGACCTGAGTCTTGCGAACATGCAAAAAGATTAAAGGCAGTAAACATTAGGCATCCAGATGCTGGTGTCGCCATGATCTGGACAAGGCTGGAGGAATGTTATGGCTCACCAGAAGCGATAGAAAACTCACTGTTTAACAGATTACAGGACTTCCCAAAGCTTTCAAGCAAAGATCCTCGCAAGCTGCGGGAACTTTCAGACCTTCTGTGTGAACTGGAAGCTGCAAAATTGGACAGATATCTAACAGGTTTGAGTTACCTTGATACAGCCAGAGGAGTAAGTCCAATCATGGAGAAGCTTCCCTTTCCCCTCCAAGAGCAATGGACAATGTTGGGGTCAAAATATAAGGAAGACCACAACGTAAGTTTTCCTCCCTTTTCATTTTTTGTGGACTTTGTAAGACGTCAAGCCAAGGCAAGAAATGACCCGAGTTTTATTACAGCTTACAACTCATCTGCTAATCCTGCAGTCGGTTATAAAAATGGAAAACAGACAAACTTCTACAACCAAAGACAGTCAGTCACAGTGCACAAAACAGAAGTGTCGTAGATGGACAAGAGGAAAAAAACAAGTGATGACATTACTAAAGAATGCCTAATACATTGCAAACCACACTCACTGAAAAAATGCAGAGGTTTTAGAGCTATGTTACTGGAAGACAGGAAGAAGCTACTCAAAGAAAATAACATTTGTTATCGCTGCCTAGCTTCCACCAAACACCTAGCCAAAGATTGTAAGGCTACAATAAAGTGTGAAGAATGTAACAGTGAGAGGCACTTAACAGCTCTTCACCCAGGTCCAACACCGTCATCATTTAAGCTTTCTTCATCACCCAAAGATCACGGCGGGGAGGAAGAAGTTGCACAGAACCCTGATGTTACCGCAACATGCACAGAGGTATGTGGTGAAGAAATCGCCGGAAGGTCCTGCTCCAAGATCTGTCTAGTGAAAGTCCATCCTAAAGGTGAGCCACACAACGCAAGGAACATGTATGCAATAATTGATAATCAAAGCAATCAATCACTCGCTAAAACAGAGTTCTTTGACATGTTTGCTATACAAAGCACAATCTCGCCATACATTCTAAAAACCTGCGCTGGTGTGACACACGTGAGTGAAAGAAGAGCTTGTGACTTTATAGTTCAGTCATTTGATGGAAAAAAGAGTTTTCCTCTTCCAATGCTGATAGAGTGCAATGCTATTCCCAACAATAGAGAAGAGATACCCACTCCAAACGCTGCTTCACATCATCCTCATCTCAAAACTATTGCCACTGAGACTCCGCCACTCGACTCGCAAGCTGAAATCCTTCTACTGATAGGACGTAATCTTCTAACAGTCCACAAGGTGAGGAAACAAATTTGCGGCAAGCATAACGACCCTTTCGCCCAAAAACTCGACTTGGGCTGGGTCATCATTGGTGATGTGTGTTTGGGTGGTGCCCACGAGCCACGTGAAGTAAACGTTCTCAAAACATATGTGTTGGACAATGGACGTCCAAGCTATCTCACTCCCTGCAAAAGTCGTTTCAATGTAAAAGAGAGCTTCACACAAGGTCAATCCAACTCCATTGTCAGTCTACTGTCACCTCCAAGCCTACAACCAAAACTCAAAGCCGAAACTTTAGGGAAGACTGTTTTCTGCCAAACCAATGAGGACAACCGTCTAGCACATTCGGGTGAAGACCTCATCTTTTTGGAAAAGATGGAGCAGTGTTTCAAAGATGACAACAACAGCTGGGTTGCTCCACTA
This sequence comes from Neostethus bicornis, assembly GCA_902685375.1. Taxonomy (NCBI): domain Eukaryota; kingdom Metazoa; phylum Chordata; class Actinopteri; order Atheriniformes; family Phallostethidae; genus Neostethus; species Neostethus bicornis. The sequence goes on from LR738548.1 coordinate 1,492,440, forward strand.
CCGTTTCGAAGCCCAAGACGTCTGCTTCCAAACAACAGGTCCTACGCCTATCAGCGCCTTCAGTCTCTACGACGGACGCTTGACAAGAAGCCAATCATGAAAGCACAATCCATTGAATTCATGCAGAAAATGCTCGACAACAAACACGCTGAGCTTGCACCACCTCGAGAAGAAAGCAAAGCGACCAAGAAGGTGAAGAAGAAGGCTCCAGTTAAAGCAAACAAGTCTAATGCTGCTGTAAAGAAGACTCCCGCTGCCAAGAAGACACCAGCTAAGAAGTCTCAGAAAAAAGCTCCGGCTAAGAAGGTCAAAGTTAAGAAAGCTGCCAAGAAGAAGCTGGCTGCTAAGAAAGCCAGGAAGTGACGTGAGACTTAGAACGAAGATCAGAAAAGACAAGACTACAAAGATCTTCTCAAGACCAGTCTCAGATTGTATTTTGTTATTGTCTCCTGATGTTTAGTTAGTTATTGTGGCATTCTTAGATTAATGCCAGACGGGGAGTGTATTGGAACAATTTATTGTTCCGCAGAGCCAGTAGAGGGCGCTAGCGATCTAATGTTTATTCGTGTTCAAGAAGTAAGTAGTCAGAGAGAAGAAGACAAAGTGTTAAGCTAGCAGTGCCAGAGACCATCCTAGTTTATTTCTAATCATCAACCATCCACACTCTTCGAGCCCTGTGAGCGGCAATATGAGTGAGTAATTTGTTATGTACATGATAGTATGTTTGTTTGTAGCATTATTTTCAAATATGTATGACTAGATGCTCATTTATTTGTTTTCTGTATGTTTACAGTTTCACACTTCTTTCTATTAAATTCTAAAAAAGCTACAACGAACTGTTCTTTGGAAGAATTGATGGGAAGGAGAGTGTAGCTGGCTGCGAATCCCAACTAGGACACGGGGTCACGTTGGGTGCAACAGTACAATAAGTTTTACTGAACTATCTGGTAGGAAAACATTTTTTAATGAATCAGTGACACACAAACATTATTTTTTTTCTTCATAACGTCATACATTTTAATATTTTTTAGGAAAACATTTTACTCACCGAACACTGTCTGGAGATGAAACACTTTGTTCTCTCTGCTCGCTGAAGGACTCATTCTGTGTTTGGTCTTCAAAATAAAATAAAAAAAAAGCCATAAAATCATTAATGTATTAAAGTTGAAATAAAAAATCCAGATCCTTTAAAAATATCATTTAAATACAGTTGGTGTTTTTTAAAAAGTTAGAAAAGAGTTGATGTTTTATTTGTATTAAAGTTTTGATAAACTTTTATCTATAAAGTCATGTTTGACTCTAAGATTGATCTACTTACTGTCTGATGAAGGGTTTTCACCAAATAATGAGAGTTCTTTTTCTTTAAGATCATCGCTCTGACCTAAAAAATAAAAATATAAAATAAATGATAAATCATAATAATATTTTCTCTTCAAATGAAATTTGTTTTACACTCACAAATCTTTTGTGTTTTCTCAGACACCTCGTCTCTCACAGGTTCTCTGTTATTTTCTTGTATTATTTGGTCAATGCGAGTTAGCAGCTCTGGACGTTCAAGGTTCTTCTGGATCAAATATCTGTATTTGCATTTTCTGATCATCTCCTTTAACGGAGGATTTTCCATCAGAGCTGAAATATTTGCTTTTCTTATTACTTTTTGTTTTTTGGGAGTTAAAATCATAATGAGTGAATGATTGAATGATTGGTCAGTAAAACTCTGGAGGAGCCTGCAGAGGTCATCTTTCTGTTTCTCTGTGAAATCTTCAGGCTGCACCAGCAGCAGGAAGACATGAGGTCCAGGATCTGAGACCTTCATACAGTCTTTTAGAAACTCTGATGAAGGAAACTGCAGGTCTGGAGAATTGATGATGGATAATTCATCATTTTCCACTTTTTTCTTAACTCTGAAAAAAGACTGATGATCTTTGTTAAAAGCATCAAATCCCAGTATGAAGTTTCCCACTGCACTCCTGTCAGACCAGTTTCCTCCCAGCAGAAGAATCCTCTGCTCCGACACTGAAAGAAAATAAAATATAAAAACAAAATAAATCAAAGAAGGAAGTTCTTCAAAAACACAAGAAAAAACCCACATTTAACACAAAGTCAAATCAAATTACAAACAACACATGAGTGTCCAAAAGGTTTTTATTCAACATAAATGACAAATTTACATAAAATCTCAGACAAAAAATAAGCAAATTGAAGGACAAGAGCAAAGTAAATTTTCCTCCTCTTTATAAAATTTTGTTTCATTGTCTTCCACTAATCCGGGCTGCAGGAGGAACAGCCTCTGCAGGAAGCCGAGGCTTTCCTTACGCCAGCCCCTTCCTGTAGCCCACCCGGGAGGATGCTGAGGATTTCCAGCTGTGAGACATAGTCCCCTCATCAGGCCCTGGGACTTTTTCTGGGTCTCCTCCCAGTGGAATGAAACACCTCACCAGTGAGGGAGGAATTGTAACCAGATGCTCAAAGAAATAACGGCTGTACTCTGAGCTCTGCCCAGATGGCAGAGCTCCTCACTTGATTTCTGAGACAGACACCGCGCACCCTGCAGAAGAAGCTCATTTATCCGCTTGTATCCATAATCTCGCTCTGTCAGTCAGCACCTACAGCTGGTTACCATGGTGAGAGTAGGAACGTAGATCCTGGTTACCATGGTGAGGGTATGAACATAGATTCTGGTTACCACGGTGAGGGTAGGAACGTAGATGCTGGTTACCATGGTGAGTATAGGAACGTAGATCCTGGTTGCCATGGTGAGGATAGGAACGTAGCTCCTGGTTACCATGGTGAGGGTAGGAACATAGATCCTGGTTACCATAGTGAGGGTAGGAACGTAGATCCTGGTTACCATGGTGAGGATAGGAACGTAGATCCTGGTTGCCATGGTGAGGGAATGAACCTAGATAGACTGTAGTAGAAAACATTTCAAAAAAGTCTTCTGGACAGTTTAATTCTTCAACGAGACGTTTCGACTTCCATCCGGAAATCATTTTCAATCTGAATGAAATGGACTGAAACCTGGATTCATTTATACTAACCTGAGTAAAAGGTAAAAAAATAGTAAGAAGGGCTCGACCAATGAGCCTGTGTTGCTTAAGATGGCCGTGAATGTAGCCGTCTATTGTAGCCACAGACCAGTAAACAAACCTATTATAAAAATGCTAAAAGCCTAGTGAAAAGAGAAACCTGCTAACGAGAGGCGTGAAACTGAGTGACGAGGTGTCATCTTTAGTCCATGGCTTCAAAAGGCTGCTATAGATACCGGGCAAAACGTATGTAACGCCTCCACTCCGATTCAGTGAGGGATTTTCTTTCATCACATAGATGGCTTCTTTCACCCCTCTTTCAAACCAACCTTTCTCTCTACTTAGAATCTTCACCTCACTGTCCTCAAAAGTGTGTTTGGTGGATTTAAGATGCAGATGTACGGCAGACTGTGGACCACTAGAGGCTTCTCTAGATAGACTGGTAAATCCAGAGCTTTGCTGTTTGGCTCAGCTTTTTCTTCACCATGACTGATTGAAGCAGCGCTGTAATTTTTGCAGACGCTGAACTAATCCATATGTCGATCTCCTGCTCCATCGACCTTCTCCGCTGTGAACGAGACCAAGAGATAGTTAAACTACTCCACTTGGGGTACGACCTTGTCCCTGAGTTGCAGGGGGCACTCTTTAAGGACCACAGTCTCTGATTTGCAGGTTCTGATTCCCATCTTGGCCACAATTATTTTCTTTATAAGGATTTGGTTGAGCTACTTTACCTCATTTCTCATTGTGTGATCCTACCAGGGATATTGGTGCCCGTAGCAACATGGCATCTAGAATCATTGGGGCAAGCAAAAACTGAAAACTTTAAATGAAAAGTCTCCATTAAAGAGGATTTAATCTTGATAGGTTTCATAATCACTCCTGTATCCTAACTTCCTGTGTACAAAGATTTACCAATCAAACCTCCCTTAGCCTCCACAGCCATCTCACATTTTGATTTACTAATGTTTTAAAGGAACTTACAGTCAGGGCGGCATAAGCTAATTGCTCCCGCAGCGTTTCAATGGTTGCCCACCTGGTAAGACAGAAAAACACATATTTAGAAAAACTAATTCAACATTTGTATTATTGATAAAAAATAGAATTGAGTGAAATTATGTGAGTTATTTTTATTTAACATGAATTCTATCGTGCTAACGAGATAGCAGGAGTCAGACATGTTACATTGTTTTCCCCTAAGAGTAAAGAAAGTTTCCTCTTCAACCTATAAATCATCTGTGACATTTAAGAACCTCCGGTAACAGTTTCTTTATCTCCGTTGAACCAATCTGATCTTGCAGCATTGGGGTTCACTCCCTTCGTGGTGAGTGAAGTTTTTTTTTATATATTCTTCCTCTCTGGTGGAGACCGGACGTAACATACAGTATGTAATGCACCCAAAAAGACAGTGTAGTCTGGAAAAAAGAGTGTGAAAACAAACTTTTCCTGAATAAACTTTCTAAACACTGTCTTTAAATTTTCAATCTGAGGAACTGCTGCCAACACTGGACTGTGCAGCATGGCTCAAATTTAAAGTCCAAACTCTCAGTCCCAGACTCTTGGTGCTCCTCTTCTCTCTCTTCCTAAGGATATAACTTCTTCCTCTCCTTCTTTGACCAACGGTACTTCAATTTCCATCCTATGGGTCAAAAGCACCAATGGTGGTCGTTGTTAACCCGGGGTCATTTTGTACGGTAGTGATTGTCCTGACAGGGATGATACTTGTTTGGTGCATTTTTCTATGTCTGATGTTTTTCCAGAGACAATACTCTGTATATAAACTTAAACTTTTCGATTCAAAACAATGATGTAAATAAAGTTTGTGTATCTCTGTGTAGAAAAATGTATTTTCATGACGGTATGAGGGTTCATTAATTACCTTTTTTCATAAATATGTTCCTACCCTCACTAGGGATGGGCAAAATGAAAAGAGATCTTGAGATCTGTACCGAACAAAAGTGGGCATTCCCAATGGAGACTCATACAGAAGCATGCATCATGAACAAGCTGATCGTGTGATGAGGTCTCATCTAGAGACTGTGACGTCAGAGTGGTTCACACTCAACCAGCGCTGATAAGTGCTCTGACATTTCACTCTGAATGATCCCCTGACTAGTCTCAGTACTAGTTAATGTGCTGAGAAATCAAATCCAGATGCAGTCATCAAGAAGGAAATCCACCACAAAGTGGGAACACTTCATAGTGTCTGGTCATAATAAGGTTGGAATGAATTAAATTAATGGTTTCTTAAGTTTAACAATCTTACAAATCAGAAAAAAGACTGAGTTACTCATAAAGTACATATTTATTATAAAACCTAATGATAAAATCAAAGCTGTATTACCCAACCCTATACAAGCTTTCCAAGAGTTTTCTCTGGTCCCCAGCATCCTCTGTCCTTGTGAGAGAGTTTTCTCAAAAGCTGGAAACATTCTTTTTAAAAAGAAATTGTCTGAGTCCAAAAACTTTTGAGAAAGTTGTATTTTTAAGTAAAAATAAAACAAAATGGTGTGAAATGTGTTATTATTTCTATATTCGGAGAATCAAAAAATCCCACACATGGGAAATTTGTGTGTTACAGCAACAACCAGTTCTCTGCTGACTTTCAGTGAGTCGTACAGTCTGACCACGTAGGAAAGGAAAGACCTCTAGTACAGAGGAGTTTTTGAGCAGAGCTGTCTGAGTCTTTTGAAGAAGGAGCTCCACTGTTTGTCCAGAAGTGGGTAGAGAGGATGATCATGGTTGTCCAATAATAATTTTATACAGGTCTTTACCAATATTTAGCATAAGTTGAAAATGTTGTAATTGAAAATACTTTATTAAAAATACTTTATTTATCCCAAAGGGAATTTTGAGTGCTGCAGTAACATATGGAAAGTACCAGCAGATGGCTGCACTATGAAATCTCATTACTGGACCACATTTTGAATCCTTTGGCAGTGAGATCTCATCATCTCATGAGATCTCATTTGCCCCATCTCACCATGGTAACCAGGATCTACGTTCCTACCCTCACCATGGTAACCAGGATCTACATTTCTACCCTCACCATGGTAACCAGGATCTACGTTCCTACCCTCACCATAGTAACCAGGATCTATGTTTCTACCCTCTCCATGGTTACCAGTGTGGGTGGTTACCGAAAGATAGATATCGCTGATACAAGCAAGTGAGGAGCAAGTGAAGAGCTTGCTCCTAGCATCTGGGAGGAGCTTGAGGTTGAGATGTTATTCCTCCGGGTCAAGAGAACCCAGATGGGGTATTTGGGCATCTGTTTAGGATGCTTCCTTGTCACCTTTCTGGTGAGGTTTATTCTAGACACATGCCACCAAGAGGAGACCCAGTGGCAGACCCCAGGCCCTCTGAACAGGTGGACAGGGAACACCTCAGGATCCTCCAGGGTGTGATGAAGGATTCAGCCGGGGTGAGAGAATCCCTGGTTTCCTGTCTGAGGCTGCTGCCCAGGAGACCCGGCCCTGGATAAGTAGAAGACAATGGAACAGAACGGAACTTTGTGAAGTAATATTAAAAGCCAAACAGAAAAAGCTTGTGGTCCAACCTGCATCTTTCTGGTCTCTTTGTCTTTCTCCAAAATGAGATTTCACATCTTAATGTACAAAACTTTGTGCACATAAGTTCATCTGCAGGAAACTGGATTAGAATAGTTACTAGAAAAGAAAAAGACCTCAAACAAACTAATAAATGATCTCAAAAAGAAAAACCACTGGAACCACATCCTTTTATTTTGGTAATCTTTCCCAAAAGTAGCAGTAATTCTATAAAATAAAATTCACTAGAAAATATCTAGTTATCTATTTATATCTATAATGGTGCTGACACTGCCTGCTGCAGTGTCTCTGATCATTTGTGGTGTTTTGACGTCTCTTTTCGTTTGATTTTTGTTTCTTTTTGTCAGTGCTGTTGTTGTGAGTGGCTCATGCACTTTTCTGACATAACTATCCACTATTCATTTTGTTTTTGACCATTTTTCGACTGTTTTTCTTTGGCCGTTCTTTGTTCATTCAGACTGCGTCCATACTTTTTGCAGAGGGAGTTCACAAATGTAATCTGCATGCATGAGCTACATGGTGAGAATCTGGACGGACTGACAGACTGTTTCTGAGTACATCAGACTCTGCACGGACAACACCATTCCCACCAAGAAGGTACGTTGTTACCTTAACAACAAACCATGGTAACTAGTCACCTCAAAGTTCTCCTGAACAAGAGGAAGAGGGCCTTCTTGGATGGGGACTGTGCTGAACTCGACAGAGTTCAGAAAGAACTGAGGCACAGTCTGACGGAGAGTAAAGAGGCCTACAAAAGAAAGCTTGAGGAGAGACTGGAGAAGAACCAGACCAGAGAAGTGTGGAGAGGCATGAAGAACATCACAAGGTTGGGGGCAGCCTACCAGAGGGAAACTCTTCCCATGCCAACGAGTTGAATCTCTTTTTCAATAGGTTTGACTCCTCCACATGCAACTCCACGCTGCCTCTGAATAATCACAGCTCCTCCTCACCTCTCAGAGACCCTGCCATCTCTCAGCTCAGAATCTGCTACCTCCCCCACACTGCAGTCTGGATTAATCCGTGTAGACCCTCATTCATCCAGGAGTGATCCATAGTAGAAAAAGTTTCAAAAAGGTCTTCTGGACAGTTTAATTCTTCAACGAGACGTTTCGACTTCCATCCGGAAATCATTTTCAATCTGAATGAAATGGACTGAAACCTGGATCTATTTATACTAACCTGAGTAAAAGGTAAAAAAATAGTAAGAAGGGCTTGACCAATGAGCCTGTGTTACCTATGATGGCCGTGAATGGCTCCTATTGTAGCCACAGACCAGTAAACAAACCTATTATAAAAATGCTAAAAGCCTAGTGAATAGAAATTACTTGCTAACGAGAGGCGTGAAACTGGGTCACGAGGTGTCATCTTTAGTCCATGGCTTCAAAAGGCTGCTATAGATACCGGGCAAAATGTATCTAATGCATCCACTCCGATTCAATAAGGGACTCTCTTTTATCACAAAGATGGCTTCTTTCACCCCTCTTTCAAACCAACCTTTCTCTCTACTTAGAATCTTCACCTCACTGTCCTCAAAAGTGTGTTTGGTGGATTTAAGATGCAGATGTACAGCAGACTGTGGACCACTAGAGGCTTCTCTTCTGTGTTGGTAAAGTCTTTTGTGGAGTGGCTGCTTCGTTTCCCCAATGTAGTGTTCTTTGCAGCTACCTTCACTGCACCGGATCGAATAAACTACATTGCTCTGTTTTTCTGTGGGCATCTTGTCTTTAGGATGTACTAGTTTCTGCTGTAATGTGTTGACCGGTTTAAAGAAAACCGGGATGTCATGTTGTCTGAAGATTCTCTGTAACTTCTCGGACAGTCCTGACACGTAGGGAATAGAGACTCCATTTTTTCTCTTCTCAGTTTCTGTTTCCCTCTTCTCACGTTTCTTGGACTCTCTCACCCTATTCAGGGCCCATTTGGGGTATCCACAGACCGAGAGGGCTTTTTGGACATGCTGTGTCTCCTTCTCCTTAGCCTCTGTGCTCGTGGGTACCTCCTCCGCCCTGTGCTGTAAAGTTCTGATGACGCCCAGTTTGTGTTGCAATGGATGATTAGAGTCAAACTGTAGGTATTGGTCTGTGTGCGAGGGTTTCCTGTATACTTCCAGTTGCAAATTCCTGTCCTCTCCTAAGATCACAGCGCAGTCTAAAAAGGCCAACCGGTTGTCCTTGGAGTCTTCACGTGTAAACTTGATGTTAGGATCCACATCGTTGATGTGTGAAGTGAAGGCTTCCAGATCCAGTTTTATGGAATAAGCTCCCAGCTCAAGTGAGAGAGGCAGACAGTGTTCTTACATTTAAAGGGAGGCTTAAAGCATTCCTGTTTGAACAAGCTTATCAACAGGCCAGATAGAAACAGTTTCATTTAGCTGATATAATTAATAGTTGGCTGCTAGATAGTAAAAGCTGGGGAAAGTATGGTACATTGGGGTTCTGTCCTCTAATTCTATTTACTATTCTCTGCCAGATTGTCTTGGCTCTTTCCCCGTACCCCTTACTCTAACCCTCTACCCTAAACCCCTGGCTTGCTATCTCATTCATTGTTCTAAATTGTCTGATTATTTAGAATTACACTGCTAGTTGGTACAATACAATTCACATGTTGTCCACCTCTCTCCCTCCTCTCTGGGAGAGAGCCCCATCCAGGACTCTGCGTTCCTGTCCTGGGCATGGCCACACCGAGGAGACCTCCGCGCTTCTTCATCCCCGCTCCATCAGGACGAAATCCATCTACTCATCTCTGCCGTGGGCATCGCTGGGCTGAGGAGTCTCCCGTGTCTCCTTCAGGATGAAGAACATCTACTCATCCCCGTACTGGACATCTCCGGGCTGAGGAGTCCCCCGTGTTTCCATCAGCATGAAGAACATCTACTCATCCCCGTTCTGGACATCTCCGGGCTGAGGAGTCCCCCAGTGTTTCCATCAGGATGAAGAACATCTACTCATCCCCGTACTGGACATCTCCGGGCTGAGGAGTCCCCCAGTGTTTCCATCAGGATGAAGAACATCTACTCATCCCCGTACTGGACATCTCCGGGCTGAGGAGTCCCCCGTGTTTCCATCAGGATGAAGAACATCTACTCATCCCCGTACTTGACATCTCCGGGCTGAGGAGTCCCCCGTGTTTCCATCAGGATGAAGAACATTTATTGACTTCTTTAGATATTTAGCTGTAGATTAGAATAAGCTAATATTTAAACAATAATCTTTGACACATTGTTTGCTCGTCCCGGGGGAGGGATCTCTCTTTCACGTGGATCCCCATGAGGTTTCTTATTTTTTCCCCACTGATGGGTTTTTTAGGAGTTTTTCCTCACCGAGAAGGAGAGTCTAAGTGCATTAATGTGCTAGTCTTGTTTAGTTAGCATTTGTTAGTTATTTTTCTTGTTGTGTATTTGTGTTAATACATTCCTCTTTTTCTTGTGAAGCCCATTGAGACGGACATTCTGTGATTTTGGGCTATACAAATAAAATTGAATTGAATTGAATTGAATCTTGCTTGTTGATCTTCACAAAAGTGTCATCAACATAGCGGAACCAGTGACTGGGCGGATTTCCTGGGAATGTGCTCAGGGCTTGCTTCTCGACCTCCTCCATGTAAAGATTAGCTACAATATGAGACACTGGAGAGCCCATCGCACAGCCGTGGATTTGTCTGTAGAAACCACCACGAAACTGAAAGTAAGTGGAGTTGAGACAAATGTCCAACAGGTTGCAGATGTGTTCCGGAGTCAGTTTTGTCCTTTCTTGCAGTGTGGTGTCCCCTTGTAGTCTTTGTCTGACTGCTGCTACAGCTTCTTTTGTAGGGATGCAGGTGAAGAGTGATACAACGTCATAAGAAACAATGATGTCATCTTTGTCTAGATGTAGATGTTTCACTTTCTCTACAAAATCTTGTGTGTTCTCCACGTGGTGTTCTGTGTTACCTACTAAGGGGGCCAAGATGGTTTTCAGGTATTTGGCTACGTTGTAGGTTATAGAGTCAGTGCTGCACACAATGGGTCTAAGAGGAACATCCTGTTTGTAGACTTTGGGTAAGCCGTAGATACATGGAATGGCATCACCAGGATACAGTCTGAAGTACAAAGCTTTATCATCTACAGACAAATCCACGGCTGTGCGATGGGCTCTCCAGTGTCTCCTATAGTAGCTAATCTTTACATGGAGGAGGTCGAGAAGCAAGCCCTGAACACATTCCCAGGAAATCCGCCCAGTCACTGGTTCCGCTATGTTGATGACACCTTTGTGAAGATCAACAAGCAAGATCTGGAAGCCTTCACTTCACACATCAACGATGTGGATCCTAACATCAAGTTTACACGTGAAGACTCCAAGGACAACCAGTTGGCCTTTTTAGACTGCGCTGTGATCATAGGAGAGGACGGGAATTTGCAATTGGAAGTATACAGGAAACCCACGCACACAGACCAATACCTACAGTTTGACTCTAATCATCCATTGCAACACAAACTGGGTGTCATCAGAACTCTACAACACAGGGCCGAGGAGGTACCCACGAGCACAGAGGCTAAGGAGAAGGAGACACAGCATGTCCAAAAAGCCCTCTCGGTCTGTGGATACCCCAACTGGGCCCTGAATAGGGTGAGAGCGTCCAAGAAACGTGAGAAGAGGGAAACAGAAACTGAGAAGAGGAAAAATGGAGTCTCTATTCCCTACGTGTCAGGACTGTCCGAGAAGTTACAGAGAATCTTCAGACAACATGACATCCCGGTTTTCTTTAAACCGGTCAACACATTACGTCAGAAACTAGTACATCCTAAAGACAAGATGCCCACAGAAAAACAGAGCAATGTAGTTTATTCGATCCGGTGCAGTGAAGGTAGCTGCAAAGAACACTACATTGAGGAAACGAAGCAACCACTCCACAAAATACTTTACCAACACAGAAGAAAAGCCTCAAGTGGTCCACAGTCTGCCGTACATCTGCATCTTAAATCCACCAAACACACTTTTGAGGACAGTGAGGTGAAGATTCTAAGCAGAGAGAAAGGTTGGTTTGAAAGAGGGGTGAAAGAAGCCATCTTTGTGATGAAAGAAAATCCCTTATTGAATCGGAGTGGAGTCGTTAGTTACGTCACGCCTCTCGTTAGCAGGTTTCTCTTTTCACTAGGCTTTTAGCATTTTTATAATAGGTTTGTTTACTGGTCTGTGGTCATTCACGGCCATCTTAAGCAACACAGGCTCATTTGTCGAGCCCTTCTTACTATTTTTTACCGGTTACTCAGGTTAGTATAAATAGATCCAGGTATCTGTCCATTTCATTCAGATTGAAAATGATTTCTGGATGGAAGTCGAAACGTCTCGTTGAAGAATTAAACTGTCCAGAAGACTTTTTTGAAACTTTTTCTACTGCGGTCTGGATTACATATCACTCCTGGCTAGGTGAGGATCGTACAGGAAAGGCTGAACCAGGGGAAAGCTGCTGGACCAGATGGTATCAGTCCACCGGTGCTGAAGAACTGTTCTGTCCAGCTGTGTGGAGTGCTTCATCACCTTTTCAGCATGAGCCTTCATCTCAGGAGAGTCCCCATGCTCTGGAAAACTTCCTGCCTGGTCCCTGTGCCAAAGAAGCCTGATCCAGAGACACTGAGTGACTACGGGCCGGTGGCACTAACCTCTCGTGTTATGAAGGTGATGGAGCAGCTGGTGCCTTCACAACTCAGTTCCCTGGTGAGACCTTTCCAAGATTGTCTGCAGTTTGCATATCAACCCAAACTTGGGTTGGATGATGCAGTTCTTTTCCTGCTGGAGAGGCCTTACTCCTCTTTGAACAGAACCAACACCTCAGTGCGGATCATGTTCTTTGACTTCTCCTCGGCCTTCAACACCATCCAGCCGAGACTGCTGAGGAAGAAGTTGGAGAAGATGCAGGTTCACACGCCCCTGGTCTCATGGACCGAGGACTACCTGACTGGTCAACCACAATAGGTGAGACTGAGGAACTGCGTGTCTGACTTCCTGACCAGTAATACCGGTGCTCCACAGGAAACAGTCCTGTCCCCATTCTTTTTTACCACCTACACCGCTGATTTCCAGTACTGTCTGGTTCTTGTCATCTCCAGAAGTACTCGGATGACTCAGCCATCGTTGGGTGTGTGGAGAACGAACGGTAGGACGAGTACAGGAACCTTTTGAAGAACTTCATCCAGTGGTGTGGAGAGAACCATCTACACCTGAATGTGTTCAAAACAAAGAAGATGGTTGTGGACATCAGCAGGAGGGGGTCCGATCCGTCACTGGTCTATATTAATGGATCTTTTGTGGAGATGGTCCCGTCATACAGATTCTTGGGTGTTTATGTAAAGAGTAAACTGGACTGGTCCACCAAAAAGGGCCTGAGTAGACTGTACTACCTCAGAAAGCTCAGGTCCTTCATCGTCCGCAACAAGATGCTCTCCATGTTTTACCATACCATCATGGAGAGGGTCCTGTTCTTTGCTGTGGCCACCTGGGGAGCTGGTATAAAAACAAAGAATACCAACAGACTGAACAAGCTGGTAAAAAACGCTGGACGTGTGGTTGGCTCACCCCTTGCGTGCGTAGAGGAGGGGGCGAGGGACAGAATGAAAGCAAAACTGTCATCAATCATGCTAAATCCCTCCCACCCTCTCCATGAATCTGTGGAGCAGCTTCAGCAACAGACTCCTGCAACCCTGCTGCTAAAAGGAACGTTACAGAAAATCGTTCTTACCATCCTCCATCAAACTATTTAACCTTTCACTGTCAAACCTGTGATAACTTGCCATTCACGTTTTATGAGATTGTAGGAATGTAACGCTGCAGCACTCAAATTTCCCTTCGGGGAAAAATAAAGTATATTCAATTCAATTTGTGCTTACTACAGGCTAAAAGATCGATCTGAACGGCACCAAATAAAACAATGGACAAAACTGATGTTAGCTGTACTTCCGATGGAACGTTAAACATTTATATTAAAAGGATAAAAGTACTTGTTTGAATCTTTTTGGAAACCATTTATTGTATTTGTTGAAGACACAGATCTGTGTGACGGTGATGATAATGAAACATCTGCCTGTACTGTGACCTCTACTCTGTGAGTACTGTGAGCTTGCTCCTAGCATCTGGGAGGAGCTTGAGGTTGAGATGTTATTCCTCCGGGTCAAGAGAACCCAGATGGGGTGGTTTGGGCATCTGTTTAGGATGCTTCCTTGTCACCTTTCTGGTGAGGTTTATTCTAGACACATGCCACCAAGAGGAGACCCAGTGGCAGACCCCAGGCCCTCTGAACAGGTGGACAGGGAACACCTCAGGATCCTCCAGGGTGTGATGAAGGATTCAGCTGGGGTGAGAGAATCCCTGGTTTCCTGTCTGAGGCTGCTGCCCAGGAGACCCGGCCCTGGATAAGTAGAAGACAATGGAACAGAACGGAACTTTGTGAAGTAATATTAAAAGCCAAACAGAAAAAGCTTGTGGTCCAACCTGCATCTTTCTGGTCTCTTTGTCTTTCTCCAAAATGAGATTTCACATCTTAATGTACAAAACTTTTTGCACATAAGTTCATCTGCAGGAAACTGGATTAGAATAGTTACTAGAAAAGAAAAGAAAAAGACCTCAAACAAACTAATAAATGATCTCAAAAAGAAAAACCACTGGAACCACATCCTTTTATTTTGGTAATCTTTCCCAAAAGTAGCAGTAATTCTATAAAATAAAATTCACTAGAAAATATCTAGTTATCTATTTATATCTATAATGGTGCTGACACTGCCTGCTGCAGTGTCTCTGATCATTTGTGGTGTTTTGACGTCTCTTTTCGTTTGATTTTTGTTTCTTTTTGTCAGTGCTGTTGTTGTGAGTGGCTCATGCACTTTTCTGACATAACTATCCACTATTCATTTTGTTTTTGACCATTTTTCGACTGTTTTTCTTTGGCCGTTCTTTGTTCATTCAGACTGCGTCCATACTTTTTGCAGAGGGAGTTCACAAATGTAATCTGCATCATGCATCTGAGCTACATGGTGAGAATCTGGACGGACTGACAGACTGTTTCTGAGTACATCAGACTCTGCACGGACAACACCATTCCCACCAAGAAGGTACGTTGTTACCTTAACAACAAACCATGGTAACTAGTCACCTCAAAGTTCTCCTGAACAAGAGGAAGAGGGCCTTCTTGGATGGGGACTGTGCTGAACTCGACAGAGTTCAGAAAGAACTGAGGCACAGTCTGACGGAGAGTAAAGAGGCCTACAAAAGAAAGCTTGAGGAGAGACTGGAGAAGAACCAGACCAGAGAAGTGTGGAGAGGCATGAAGAACATCACAAGGTTGGGGGCAGCCTACCAGAGGGAAACTCTTCCCACGCCAACGAGTTGAATCTCTTTTTCAATAGGTTTGACTCCTCCACATGCAACTCCACGCTGCCTCTGAATAATCACAGCTCCTCCTCACCTCTCAGAGACCCTGCCATCTCTCAGCTCAGAATCTGCTACCTCCCCCACACTGCAGTCTGGATTAATCCGTGTAGACCCTCATTCATCCAGGAGTGATCCATAGTAGAAAAAGTTTCAAAAAGGTCTTCTGGACAGTTTAATTCTTCAACGAGACGTTTCGACTTCCATCCGGAAATCATTTTCAATCTGAATGAAATGGACTGAAACCTGGATCTATTTATACTAACCTGAGTAAAAGGTAAAAAAATAGTAAAAAGGGCTCGACCAATGAGCCTGTGTTACCTATGATGGCCGTGAATGGCTCCTATTGTAGCCACAGACCAGTAAACAAACCTATTATAAAAATGCTAAAAGCCTAGTGAATAGAAATTACTTGCTAACGAGAGGCGTGAAACTGGGTCACGAGGTGTCATCTTTAGTCCATGGCTTCAAAAGGCTGCTATAGATACCGGGCAAAATGTATCTAATGCATCCACTCCGATTCAATAAGGGACTCTCTTTTATCACAAAGATGGCTTCTTTCACCCCTCTTTCAAACCAACCTTTCTCTCTACTTAGAATCTTCACCTCACTGTCCTCAAAAGTGTGTTTGGTGGATTTAAGATGCAGATGTACAGCAGACTGTGGACCACTAGAGGCTTCTCTTCTGTGTTGGTAAAGTCTTTTGTGGAGTGGCTGCTTCGTTTCCCCAATGTAGTGTTCTTTGCAGCTACCTTCACTGCACCGGATCGAATAAACTACATTGCTCTGTTTTTCTGTGGGCATCTTGTCTTTAGGATGTACTAGTTTCTGCTGTAATGTGTTGACCGGTTTAAAGAAAACCGGGATGTCATGTTGTCTGAAGATTCTCTGTAACTTCTCGGACAGTCCTGACACGTAGGGAATAGAGACTCCATTTTTTCTCTTCTCAGTTTCTGTTTCCCTCTTCTCACGTTTCTTGGACTCTCTCACCCTATTCAGGGCCCATTTGGGGTATCCACAGACCGAGAGGGCTTTTTGGACATGCTGTGTCTCCTTCTCCTTAGCCTCTGTGCTCGTGGGTACCTCCTCCGCCCTGTGCTGTAAAGTTCTGATGACGCCCAGTTTGTGTTGCAATGGATGATTAGAGTCAAACTGTAGGTATTGGTCTGTGTGCGAGGGTTTCCTGTATACTTCCAGTTGCAAATTCCTGTCCTCTCCTAAGATCACAGCGCAGTCTAAAAAGGCCAACCGGTTGTCCTTGGAGTCTTCACGTGTAAACTTGATGTTAGGATCCACATCGTTGATGTGTGAAGTGAAGGCTTCCAGATCCAGTTTTATGGAATAAGCTCCCAGCTCAAGTGAGAGAGGCAGACAGTGTTCTTACATTTAAAGGGAGGCTTAAAGCATTCCTGTTTGAACAAGCTTATCAACAGGCCAGATAGAAACAGTTTCATTTAGCTGATATAATTAATAGTTGGCTGCTAGATAGTAAAAGCTGGGGAAAGTATGGTACATTGGGGTTCTGTCCTCTAATTCTATTTACTATTCTCTGCCAGATTGTCTTGGCTCTTTCCCCCTACCCCTTACTCTAACCCTCTACCCTAAACCCCTGGCTTGCTATCTCATTCATTGTTCTAAATTGTCTGATTATTTAGAATTACACTGCTAGTTGGTACAATACAATTCACATGTTGTCCACCTCTCTCCCTCCTCTCTGGGAGAGAGCCCCATCCAGGACTCTGCGTTCCTGTCCTGGGCATGGCCACACCGAGGAGACCTCCGCGCTTCTTCATCCCCGCTCCATCAGGACGAAATCCATCTACTCATCTCTGCCGTGGGCATCGCTGGGCTGAGGAGTCTCCCGTGTCTCCTTCAGGATGAAGAACATCTACTCATCCCCGTACTGGACATCTCCGGGCTGAGGAGTCCCCCGTGTTTCCATCAGCATGAAGAACATCTACTCATCCCCGTTCTGGACATCTCCGGGCTGAGGAGTCCCCCAGTGTTTCCATCAGGATGAAGAACATCTACTCATCCCCGTACTGGACATCTCCGGGCTGAGGAGTCCCCCAGTGTTTCCATCAGGATGAAGAACATCTACTCATCCCCGTACTGGACATCTCCGGGCTGAGGAGTCCCCCGTGTTTCCATCAGGATGAAGAACATCTACTCATCCCCGTACTTGACATCTCCGGGCTGAGGAGTCCCCCGTGTTTCCATCAGGATGAAGAACATTTATTGACTTCTTTAGATATTTAGCTGTAGATTAGAATAAGCTAATATTTAAACAATAATCTTTGACACATTGTTTGCTCGTCCCGGGGGAGGGATCTCTCTTTCACGTGGATCCCCATGAGGTTTCTTATTTTTTCCCCACTGATGGGTTTTTTAGGAGTTTTTCCTCACCGAGAAGGAGAGTCTAAGTGCATTAATGTGCTAGTCTTGTTTAGTTAGCATTTGTTAGTTATTTTTCTTGTTGTGTATTTGTGTTAATACATTCCTCTTTTTCTTGTGAAGCCCATTGAGACGGACATTCTGTGATTTTGGGCTATACAAATAAAATTGAATTGAATTGAATTGAATCTTGCTTGTTGATCTTCACAAAAGTGTCATCAACATAGCGGAACCAGTGACTGGGCGGATTTCCTGGGAATGTGCTCAGGGCTTGCTTCTCGACCTCCTCCATGTAAAGATTAGCTACAATATGAGACACTGGAGAGCCCATCGCACAGCCGTGGATTTGTCTGTAGAAACCACCACGAAACTGAAAGTAAATGGAGTTGAGACAAATGTCCAACAGGTTGCAGATGTGTTCCGGAGTCAGTTTTGTCCTTTCTTGCAGTGTGGTGTCCCCTTGTAGTCTTTGTCTGACTGCTGCTACAGCTTCTTTTGTAGGGATGCAGGTGAAGAGTGATACAACGTCATAAGAAACAATGATGTCATCTTTGTCTAGATGTAGATGTTTCACTTTCTCTACAAAATCTTGTGTGTTCTCCACGTGGTGTTCTGTGTTACCTACTAAGGGGGCCAAGATGGTTTTCAGGTATTTGGCTACGTTGTAGGTTATAGAGTCAGTGCTGCACACAATGGGTCTAAGAGGAACATCCTGTTTGTAGACTTTGGGTAAGCCGTAGATACATGGAATGGCATCACCAGGATACAGTCTGAAGTACAAAGCTTTATCATCTACAGACAAATCCACGGCTGTGCGATGGGCTCTCCAGTGTCTCCTATAGTAGCTAATCTTTACATGGAGGAGGTCGAGAAGCAAGCCCTGAACACATTCCCAGGAAATCCGCCCAGTCACTGGTTCCGCTATGTTGATGACACCTTTGTGAAGATCAACAAGCAAGATCTGGAAGCCTTCACTTCACACATCAACGATGTGGATCCTAACATCAAGTTTACACGTGAAGACTCCAAGGACAACCAGTTGGCCTTTTTAGACTGCGCTGTGATCATAGGAGAGGACGGGAATTTGCAATTGGAAGTATACAGGAAACCCACGCACACAGACCAATACCTACAGTTTGACTCTAATCATCCATTGCAACACAAACTGGGTGTCATCAGAACTCTACAACACAGGGCCGAGGAGGTACCCACGAGCACAGAGGCTAAGGAGAAGGAGACACAGCATGTCCAAAAAGCCCTCTCGGTCTGTGGATACCCCAACTGGGCCCTGAATAGGGTGAGAGCGTCCAAGAAACGTGAGAAGAGGGAAACAGAAACTGAGAAGAGGAAAAATGGAGTCTCTATTCCCTACGTGTCAGGACTGTCCGAGAAGTTACAGAGAATCTTCAGACAACATGACATCCCGGTTTTCTTTAAACCGGTCAACACATTACGTCAGAAACTAGTACATCCTAAAGACAAGATGCCCACAGAAAAACAGAGCAATGTAGTTTATTCGATCCGGTGCAGTGAAGGTAGCTGCAAAGAACACTACATTGAGGAAACGAAGCAACCACTCCACAAAATACTTTACCAACACAGAAGAAAAGCCTCAAGTGGTCCACAGTCTGCCGTACATCTGCATCTTAAATCCACCAAACACACTTTTGAGGACAGTGAGGTGAAGATTCTAAGCAGAGAGAAAGGTTGGTTTGAAAGAGGGGTGAAAGAAGCCATCTTTGTGATGAAAGAAAATCCCTTATTGAATCGGAGTGGAGTCGTTAGTTACGTCACGCCTCTCGTTAGCAGGTTTCTCTTTTCACTAGGCTTTTAGCATTTTTATAATAGGTTTGTTTACTGGTCTGTGGTCATTCACGGCCATCTTAAGCAACACAGGCTCATTTGTCGAGCCCTTCTTACTATTTTTTACCGGTTACTCAGGTTAGTATAAATAGATCCAGGTATCTGTCCATTTCATTCAGATTGAAAATGATTTCTGGATGGAAGTCGAAACGTCTCGTTGAAGAATTAAACTGTCCAGAAGACTTTTTTGAAACTTTTTCTACTGCGGTCTGGATTACATATCACTCCTGGCTAGGTGAGGATCGTACAGGAAAGGCTGAACCAGGGGAAAGCTGCTGGACCAGATGGTATCAGTCCACCGGTGCTGAAGAACTGTTCTGTCCAGCTGTGTGGAGTGCTTCATCACCTTTTCAGCATGAGCCTTCATCTCAGGAGAGTCCCCATGCTCTGGAAAACTTCCTGCCTGGTCCCTGTGCCAAAGAAGCCTGATCCAGAGACACTGAGTGACTACGGGCCGGTGGCACTAACCTCTCGTGTTATGAAGGTGATGGAGCAGCTGGTGCCTTCACAACTCAGTTCCCTGGTGAGACCTTTCCAAGATTGTCTGCAGTTTGCATATCAACCCAAACTTGGGTTGGATGATGCAGTTCTTTTCCTGCTGGAGAGGCCTTACTCCTCTTTGAACAGAACCAACACCTCAGTGCGGATCATGTTCTTTGACTTCTCCTCGGCCTTCAACACCATCCAGCCGAGACTGCTGAGGAAGAAGTTGGAGAAGATGCAGGTTCACACGCCCCTGGTCTCATGGACCGAGGACTACCTGACTGGTCAACCACAATAGGTGAGACTGAGGAACTGCGTGTCTGACTTCCTGACCAGTAATACCGGTGCTCCACAGGAAACAGTCCTGTCCCCATTCTTTTTTACCACCTACACCGCTGATTTCCAGTACTGTCTGGTTCTTGTCATCTCCAGAAGTACTCGGATGACTCAGCCATCGTTGGGTGTGTGGAGAACGAACGGTAGGACGAGTACAGGAACCTTTTGAAGAACTTCATCCAGTGGTGTGGAGAGAACCATCTACACCTGAATGTGTTCAAAACAAAGAAGATGGTTGTGGACATCAGCAGGAGGGGGTCCGATCCGTCACTGGTCTATATTAATGGATCTTTTGTGGAGATGGTCCCGTCATACAGATTCTTGGGTGTTTATGTAAAGAGTAAACTGGACTGGTCCACCAAAAAGGGCCTGAGTAGACTGTACTACCTCAGAAAGCTCAGGTCCTTCATCGTCCGCAACAAGATGCTCTCCATGTTTTACCATACCATCATGGAGAGGGTCCTGTTCTTTGCTGTGGCCACCTGGGGAGCTGGTATAAAAACAAAGAATACCAACAGACTGAACAAGCTGGTAAAAAACGCTGGACGTGTGGTTGGCTCACCCCTTGCGTGCGTAGAGGAGGGGGCGAGGGACAGAATGAAAGCAAAACTGTCATCAATCATGCTAAATCCCTCCCACCCTCTCCATGAATCTGTGGAGCAGCTTCAGCAACAGACTCCTGCAACCCTGCTGCTAAAAGGAACGTTACAGAAAATCGTTCTTACCATCCTCCATCAAACTATTTAACCTTTCACTGTCAAACCTGTGATAACTTGCCATTCACGTTTTATGAGATTGTAGGAATGTAACGCTGCAGCACTCAAATTTCCCTTCGGGGAAAAATAAAGTATATTCAATTCAATTTGTGCTTACTACAGGCTAAAAGATCGATCTGAACGGCACCAAATAAAACAATGGACAAAACTGATGTTAGCTGTACTTCCGATGGAACGTTAAACATTTATATTAAAAGGATAAAAGTACTTGTTTGAATCTTTTTGGAAACCATTTATTGTATTTGTTGAAGACACAGATCTGTGTGACGGTGATGATAATGAAACATCTGCCTGTACTGTGACCTCTACTCTGTAGTTTTATTTAGTTTTAGGAAAAAGTCTCCGTTGTAGAAAAATATTAAGGTTTTTTGTGTAATTAGTCAAATTCACATTCGTATGAAAACGATAAACAAGACAAGGTTTAATGATCTCTAGGAGGAGTTTTGTGTGTGTTTCTAAGTTTGTTTTTTGTGTATGTGTGTAGTAATAAAAAAACAATAAATATTTGGTTGGAAAAAATAAAGAACCTCACCGTCTGCTTCAGTCATGACGTCCAGCTGCTCCATTAAAACTGCTCAGCAGAAACACGACTGGTTTTAATGACCTAATAAAAGGAATGGAATTATTTTAACACTCAAGATGCAAACATTAAAAAACAATAAGAAAAATATTTAAAGAAAACTTGAACTTTTTTTTTGGTTTAAATATACAAGTATATACGTATGTATTACATATACATATATACATGTATTACATATACATATGTATACATATGTATATATGTATATATTATACATAGTACATGTATAATATATAGCATGTATCATTTTTCACCAAAATGTAACCTATTAAGGGAATGAGTATAAGGACCTGCACCCAGGAGCCACCGCTCCAAGAAGAATCAGACTCTCATCACCTATAGATCATGTCTCTTGCTACTTACAGACATCACAATGATTCTCTTCTCATACACCCCTACAACACAGACTCATCTATGAACTCTCACACACTTCCTCATTCACAAATTTGTGTGCGCACACACAGCACATGCACACACACACACACACAGACACAGACACACACGCACACACACACAGACACACACACACACACACACACACACACACACACACACACACATAAACACACACAGACACACAACCTTACTATTTAAATTAACCCTTTCGTGTGAACTTTCTCCACCTATGAGCCCCCTAACCTCCACCACTCTGCCTAGACCCATATTACTGTACTCCCCCTCCAAGATAAAAACATTTCCTTCTATGTGGTGTGAAGTTTTCTCCATCAGAATCAGAATCAGAATCAGAATGCTTTTATTGCCATGTCAATGAGAAAATCAGAGACTAGGAACTTGCTTTGATACAGCTGTGCAATATTATAAGATGAAAATAATAAAAAATAAAAAATAAAATAAATAAAAATAATTTTAACAAAACAGAGTGCTCAGAAAGAAAAAGAAAAATAGTGCCATGTCATAGAAAATAATAAAAAATAATAAAGATAGTAAAGTGACAAGAGGGAGGTGACTAAGAGATGTGGGGTTCAGGTTATAAAGTATTAATTAGACTAACGGCAGAAGGGAAGAAGCTGTTTTTGTGGCGAGGGGAGTCGCTCAAAAAGTCCATGTCCAGGGTGGGAAGGGTCAGCTGCTATCCGACCTGCACGCCCCCGAGTCCTGGAGACGTACAAGTCTTCAAGAGATGGAAGGCTGCAGCCGTTCACCTTCTCTGCAGAGCGCACAATGCGCTGCAGTCTGTGTTTGTTCCTGGCTGTGGCTCCAGCGTACCACACGGTGATGGAGGAGGTGAGGACAGACTCGATGATGGCTCTGTAAAACTGCACCAACATCTGGGCGGGCAGCTTGGCTTTCTTCAACTGCCGCAGAAAGTACATCCTCTGCTGGGCCTTTTTGATCAGGGAGCTGATGGACGGCTCCCACTTTAGGTCCTGTGTGATGGTAGTGCCGAGGAAGCGGAAAGAGTCTACAATGGTGATGGAGGAGTCTGTCAGTGCAAGGGGGGTAATGGGAGCTGTGACTTTCCTAAAGTCCACGATCATCTCCACTGTCTTCTGAGCGTTGAGCTCCAGGTTGTTGTTGCTGCACCAGGACACTAGCCGGTCTACCTCCATCCTGTAGGCCGACTCATCACCATCAGAGATGAGCCCGATGAGAGTGGTGTCGTCCGCAAACTTGATCAGTTTGACAGAGTCATGGCTGGAAGTGCAGGAGTTGGTGTACAGGGAGAAGAGCAGGGGAGAGAGGACACAGCCCTGTGGAGATCCTGTGCTGATAGTCCGAGAGTTGGAGACATTCTTCCCCAGCCAGCATGACTGAGTTTATCTGATGAGTTTGGAGGGAAAACTTCCTGTTTACCTGAAACTCTCAGTTTGGCTTCAAAGCCAGTAAATATGAGCAGCTGGACTCACCTGTATTGGAGTCGGTTGTAGAGAAAGAAAAGATGAACTCAGATTTATTTTCCTTCTGATAGAAACACAGAGAGTAGCTCCGACTGCAGCTCCACTCTGAAATACTTTCTGTTTGAGTTCCAGGGAAATAAAACCAGTTTTTTTCAACCTTGCTCCACCTCCTCCTGTGTTTATCCTTCAGGTGTGTCTGAGGATCAAGATCAAGATTTTCTAAAGACAGCAGTCGTCTGTTCTAAATATAAAGTCCATCATGTAGAACACATCTAACCACAAACATTAGATTTGAAACATTTGATTGTTTCACAGCTTTAACACTAGAAATACAAACATTATTAGTTTCTAGAGGTGTAACACTTCATTTATTCATACTGAACTGTTTCAGTACAGGATGCTCGGTTCAGTGCAGGACTGTGCATGATTGATAACAACCTGTCTTTCTGTTTAAGTTCTGGAAAATATAAACTGGTTTTTCCAGCATTGCTCCACCTCCTCATGCACTGGGTATACCTTCAGGTGTGTCTCAGAAGGAGGGAGGATCAGTTCTAAGTCACAGAAAAAAGACAACAGAAAAAGTCAGAGGTTAGCTGTTATTGAACACTCCGATGGAGCCCCAGCTTGGCCTCCGGCTTAGGTTTTCACCAAACAATACCTGAGAAACATGTATCAAATGGTCATATTTGCCAGCAAGACAAATGTAAAATGTTCTCTAACACGCCTTCTGAGAGTGTCTGGTGACAACTTTTGAACTGATCAATTCCTATGCAGTTTTTCACAACTTGATCAATGACTTTTTGAGCTTTGTTTTTATTAAACTTATCTAAATGACTGACATCTGTGGCTGGAGGGGGCGGGACATTCTTTTGTGGCAGAAAATGTAAAACTATTTTTATGTTGTTTCTTTCTCTGTTCATACATTTATGAAAATAAAATCAATAAAACAAAGAGACCCAGACCTCTCCTCACCTCAAAATCATGTCTGATTCTACTTAGACGTTACCATAGAGACAGATTTTCTATAATGCTTCTTTTCTCATCCACCCCTAAAACACAAACTAGTTCGTGAACTCTCACACACTTCCTCATGTGTGTGAGACATGTCTGTGCATGCACACAGTACATTTACATGAACCATTGATTGTAAACCTTTCTCCACCTATGAGCCCCCTAACCTCCACCACTCTGTCTAGACCCATACTACTGTACTCCCCCTCCAAGATAAAAACATTTCCTTCTATGTGGTGTGAAGTTTTCTCCATGACTGAGTTTATCTGATTTCTTTCTGTTTCGATTTCTGGTAAATATAAACCAGTTTTTCAGCATTGCTCCGCCTCCTCATGCACTGGCGGAGGAAAAAAAAAACAAGAAAAAAAACACAGTAAACAAAGACTCCAACAATTGAAAGAGTTGGAGTTTGGCTGATTTACAACAGCCAAGCTACGTTTATCTAACAAACATGTATCACCTGGGGCCCGTTTCAGGAAGGAAGTTCAAGAAACTTTGAGTTTAAATCTAAACCTTGAGTTGATCAACTCTGAGATTGAAAACCCTGAGTTTCTGGTTTCAGATCAGCTGAAAACAGTTGGTTTAATCAACTTCAAGTTGATTGACTCAGAGTTTTGAAAATGCACTTTGAGAATAAAAAGCCCTGATCAATAGAGTGCAGACATTAGGAGTCACCATGGAAACAGGAGTAAACAAAGAGGTCTTCATATTTCTAACAGACAGAGCTGGATGTCCTACTACAGACATACAGCAAGTACAAGCACATTTTTCTTAAAAAAATGTCTCTCTTCCTCCAAAGAGAGAGAAAAAACCTGGGAGGAAAGAGCTCCTAGAGGAAATACATAAGTTTACATTTAATCATAGTGTTCAGTGTAACTAATTACTGAATAATGGTAGCACTGGGTGCAGGCGGTAGCTCAGCGGTAGGACGTTCGCCTGTGGACCGGAAGTTCGAGGGATCGAATCCCACTGAGCTCACGGCAGCACTCAAATTTTACCGTTAAGGTATGAATAAAGTGTGTGTGTGTGTATTTATATTTTTTTTTATTGTAGTCATATTCCAGTAAAATAGGAAATCCTTCTTAATTTTTCAATCATTTAAGGAATTACTTCAGTAATTAAATAGAAGACCAATATTTGTATGAATTCAAAAGTTCTTTTTAAACTTCACGTTGTGGATGAGGTGGGATTTTTACAGTAACAATAATCCTATGATGAAATATGTTTTATGGAGAACAATAAATACATAAATCTAACTGTGTTTTTAAACTTTACCAACACTGATGTAGTTCTATAAATAATCCTGTTGGCATTAAAAGAACATGAAAAATAAAACCATAATTCAAACAGGTAAGACATGATGATGTCATAGATTACAGGTAGAACACCTGACTTTATTAAATAATTAAGTCTATCGGTGCAGCAGCTGCATACTGTGCCCGTACTAACGTGCTCAGCATCTCCAACTTTATCAAGACAAAAAAAAAAACGTAACGCAACACGCGATACAAGAGTGGGTGTGTTGTGGTTCCCTCCACAACCACCGGAGGGAGCCAGGGACCATCTCACCTTTCCCCCAATTCTGGCTGACTGGTACACCTGCTCTGATTGGAAACACCTGCAGTTACTCTCCCGGCTGCCTATTTAAAGGCAGCCTCACCAGTATTCCTCGTCGGGTCTTCATTCCTCCAGCCCTGGCTGACTCCCGACCCAACTGACTTTCTTGATTCTGATGTTGACTTTGATAACCTTTTGTTCCATCTCCTTGATTACAGCTTTGCTGATTCCTGGTTTAATAAACCTTGTTAAGTCCTGCATTTGGGTCCTCCTCCTTCCATGTGCACTCCTCACCACAACAGGGTGATGTGTCTGATGCACGGATAAATAAGATTATTAATGTATGTCATGGAGTCTCAAGAAAAGCGATTCCGCTCAAATAAACATGAATGAAGAGATGATAGAAAATTAACTCGTGGTCTCAAAATTATTTTGTGGCATTAATTCATTTCCCTGTGAATGAATCCAGTTCCTCATCTACAGGATGATGTAGAAACGGACATTTCATTTTAGTCTCTGCGTGAAGGAAAACAGGTGTTTTTTTTATTTATTTTTACATGCTTTATTTTCCCTCATCTGAGACATTTTTGCTATTTATCCATCAATGTACAAACAGATTGAAGAGGTAGACCTATTTAAACCCTGTTCACTTTAAAAAGGAGCGCAGACCGAGAGAAACTCTGGGTTTCCGCAAGTAAATCTGCTCCCAACCAGGTTTGGTTTGCTGAGTCATTTACCCTAGTAACCGACTCTGAGTTTTGATTAAGTCTCTTCTTGAAACCGGCTTAACTAACCCAGAGTTTACTGGTTTAAGTTACCTCCCTTTCTGAAATTGAAAAGTCTGAGTTTTCCACATTCTGTGGTTAACAAACTTTGAGTTTCAACAAAACCTCCTTCTTGAAACAGGCCCCTGGTCATATTCTCCACCCAGATGAATAGAAGATGTCCTAGAACAGTATAACACACCCCTAGAACACTGAGTATCTGGTGATCCCCTGTGGTCAGACTAATGCTCCTGCAGTTTTCCATAAACTTGATCAGTGGCTTTCTGACGTTTTTTTGGTTCTATGTGCTTTGTTGACATCATGATCTTTTCTAGAAAAATTACGTAACACATTTCCTTATGTCAATATTGGGAGAGTGAGGTTACCTCTGAGAGTTCTGTGAGTGTGTTTTTTTAAGATTTTGTTTTTGTATATTTTGTGTTATTTGCTGATGTTTCTGCTCCTTTAACACTAGGAGTCCCGGCTTTTTCAGTTTCTCTGACCGTCCCCCCTCCCTGCTAAAGGTGATCAGTTCACCTTTTGTTTTTTAAATGATACTGCTTAAATGACCTCAATGGCAACTTTTTAGGTCAGGGTTTTTTTGTAATTCAGATTTGCTGGAAAGGAATTCTGTTTTTCTGAGTTTAGTAACATGTTTAAATGTTGTCTGCCAGACTGCTGCCTTTTCTTTTACTTTCAGACATGTTGAATTCTGGCTTGTAGTGCCAACAGATATTATTTACAGTGGCTTACGTTCACCACTTTTTGTTGTATTCTACAGCCTTATTCTAAAATAAATAAAATTAAACTCTTTCCTCCAAATTCTACATAAACTTCCTCAAAATGACGATGAGAGATTTTTTTTAAGTTTGGCAAATTTATTAAAATAAAAAACCTGAAAAAAAATCCCATGTTCATAAGTATTCAGAACGTTTACCATGAATCTCTAAAGTGTTTCCTCTGATCATTCTTGAGACGGTCTGCTGCTCATTGGAGTTTACCTGTGGTAAATTCAGAATAGTCTGATAAGCCAAGCATCTGTTAATATTAGGATACATACGTATGTATATAATGACTGTACAAGTGAGAGCTCAAATCAAGTATGAAAACAAAACAATTGTCTTTAGACCTCTGTGATAAGATATTCTTGAGCCACGAGGCTGGGGTTGAAAACAGAAAAGTTTCTACTGTTCTGAAAATTCAATGAGCACAGTGGCTTCCATCATCCATAAGTGGAAGAAGTCTGACACCACCAGCATTCTCCCTAGAGTTAGCCAGCCATCTAAATTAACTGATTATCATGACAGGTTATTTTGTGTATAATTTTGAAGTAATAATTTAATTTTGTTCATTTTAGAACAAGGCTAGAACACAAAAAATGTGGTTAACGTGAAATGCTGTGAAAAGGTTTTCTGCTGCAGGAGTGACCTTTTCTTCATCAGAGGAACATTCTTCCTCTGTGGTGGTGTTTTCAGTTTCAAAAATATAGTCCTTATTTCCACCATCAGAGTCACAGTCTGGCATATCCTGTAACATAGCCAAAGCCTCTTGCACAGTCTTCTTGTTATCCTGATACATGATGAACACTGGTTTATCTGGTCGATGTGTCTGCTAACTTAATACACAGTTTCATGTCACACACACACACACACACACACACACACACACACACACACACACACACACACACACACACACACACACACACACACACACACACACACACACACACACACACAGACACACACACACACACACACACACATTCTTCACAGCTTTGTATGAATGAGCATATCAATGGAGCACATCAATCTGGTCAAGTTGTGGCCAACATGCAAATAAGATTTTATAAGCTTACTAAATGTGTGTCTGCATTGATGTGTTTTTTTTTTCTTACAAAATGGTGGATAAATCATATTATACTGAGTTTACACGTGGTTCATAATAATCCAGAACTACCTGAATGAGCGTCAGCCAGACGCAAAGCAGAGACCTCTAGCCTTCATTTCACCATCACCTTCGACCTTCACTGCTCTACAGTAGCTCTCATAGAAGTTTATTTGACTTTTACTGTTTTTTTTCTTTTTTTTTTCATCTCTGCAACACAGTGTAGGAGAGAGCGAGAGGTGTTCAATCATGTTATGCTGTTTAAAATGAAGAATTGTGGAAATGAATTAAAACAGTGGTTTTTAGATAAAAAAAAATCCTTTACTCCATCCACTCAGTACCTCTGGTGAAAAGATTCCTCCTGCAGTAGAAGTCCATCTGAAAGGGGGATGGGGAGCTTAAAAAAAAATTCAAATTAAAATACTTGTTGACGAGCCGCTAATGGTTTGCGGGGCTCCATGCTGAGGGGCCTGCTCGGCGCAAAATTTCACTGGTTTGGGTATTTTAGTGTTAAACTTTTTTTACAGGACCCCCTTTAAAGCGAGACGGCCCATCTCAAGGAGTTCATTCCTCTTAATAATAAATAGATGAAAACTTTATTCATTTCCTAAACAAAAAAAAATGGCATCGATTAGCAACACATCAAACATACAAACAAACAAAAAAAATCATACAACTCTAAAAGTTAAATAAATAAATCAGCATACTTTCAGCTGTTAAACTTGTCCTGGAGGAATGACATTACCGGTTGGAGCGGGGCGGAACATTCTTTTGTAGCAGAAAATGTAAAACTATTTAAATCTGTTTTTTTTAACCAATTATTTGTTTTAACTTCATAAAACCAGGAAAAAAAAAACAATAAAAGTTCTACCTGGTAAGAAGTTAAATAAAATATTTTATAATCAGCAACACATTTATTAAATAATTAAAAAAAGAGGAGCACTGCCCTACAGTTGGTGCTCCATCATGTAGAGAAGATCCCGTTTTGAATGGTTTGAGAACATGTTTAGGATGCCTGCCCTCACTGGTGATCTGTTCTGGGTAATACCGCACCGGGAAGAGACCACGTCTTACTGTCAAGATGAGCTGCATAATGTGGCCGGGGGGAAAGCAATCTAAAATTCCCAATAATGCTGTTGCCCCCACAACCAAACACAAAGTCTGTTGGCACAGATGTAAAACTCCAGTCCTGTAGGACCAGTGTCCTAAGGTTTTCATTGGGCTTTCATTCGGTTCCTGGTTCAACAGAACTGACGTAAGTACATTAATTACATTTAACAGTCAATTCGACGCACATACTCAATAAAACGCTCCTCCTCCATACAACTCTGAAAGCTAGAAGAAACAGGAAACCACAGAAAATACACCTTCCCATCCACTACATGACCTGAGGGGGAGCAGCAAACCAGCCTGCATTCAGGAACCTCCACCCCAAGAACACCCAGACCTCTCATCACCTCAAGATCATGTCTGGTCCTACTTACAGACGTTTCCTTTAATGGTTCTCTTATCATCCACTCCTTACAACACACACACTCATCTGTTAACACTCACACACTTCCTCATTCATGATCACATATTTGTGTGCTGGCATTCTGCACACAACCTTTTTCCAGCTACATGAACCATTGATTCACACCTTCTCCACCTATGAGCCCCCTAACCTCCACCACTCTGCCTAGACCCATACTACTGTACTCCCCCTCCAAGATAAAAACATTTCCTTCTATGTGGTGTGAAGTTTTCTCCATGACTGAGTTTATCTGATTTCTTTCTGTTCGATTTCTGGTAAATATAAACCAGTTTTTCGGCATTGCTCCACCTCCTCATGCACTGGGGGAGGAAAAAAAAACAAGAAAAAAAAACAGTAAACAAAGACTCCAACAATTGAAAGAGTTGGAGTTTGGCTGATTTACAACCGCCAAGCTACGTATATCCAACAAACATGTATCACCTGTGGGCCCGTTTCAGGAAGGAAGTTCAAGAAACTTTGAGTTTGAATCTAAACCTTGAGTTGATCACCTCTGAGATTGAAAACCCTGAGTTTTCGGTTTCAGATCAGCCGAAAACAGTTGGTTTAATCAACTTCAAGTTGATTGACTCAGAGTTTAGAAAATGCACCCTGAGAATAAAAAGCCCTGATCAATGGAGTGCAGACATTAGGAGTCACCATGGAAACAGGAGTAAACAAAGAGGTCTTCATATTTCTAACAGACAGAGCTGGATGAATCAAACATACAAACAAATAAAACATCAAACAACAATAAAACTTAAACAAATAAATTAGCATACTTTCAGCTGTTAAACTTGTCCTGGTTGAATGACATCACTGGTTGGAAGGGGTGGAACATTCTTTTGAAGCAGAA
This sequence comes from Neostethus bicornis, assembly GCA_902685375.1. Lineage (NCBI taxonomy): Eukaryota > Metazoa > Chordata > Actinopteri > Atheriniformes > Phallostethidae > Neostethus > Neostethus bicornis. The sequence goes on from LR738548.1 coordinate 1,523,310, forward strand.
AATGTAAAACTATTTAAATGTTGTTTTTTGTCTGTTTTTTAGACCAATTATTTGTTTTAACTTCACATAATCAGAAAAATAAAATCAATAAAAAGTTCTACTTGGTAACAAGTTAAATAAAACATTCTATAATAAGAAACACATTTTTATATACTACATATTTCTATATAAAAAAAAAAAGAGAAGAGGAGCACCGCCCTGCAGCTGGTGCTCCATCATGTAGATAAGATCCTGTTTGGATGGTTTGTTAACATGGTTAGGATACCTGCCTCACTGGTGACCTGTTCTGGGTAATCCGCACCGGGAGGAGACCAAGTCTTACTGTAAAGATGGGCTGCAACATGTGGCCGGGGTGAAAGAAATCTGAAATTCCCACCAATGCTGCTGCCTCACAACTAAATAAAAAGTCAGTTGGCGCGGGACGCAGCGCCATAACGCACAGGTGTAAAACTCCAGTCCTTGAGGGCCGGTGTCCTGAGGGTTTAACAGTCGATTCATTTTGACACACATACTCAATAAACCCTCCTCCTCCATCCAACTATGAAAGCTGAGAAGAAACAGCACCAGAGGGGGCAATGCACGCAAGCCTGCACCCAGAGCCAGCACCTTAAGAAGACCCAGACCTCTCATCACCTCAAGATCATGTTTGATGCTACTCACAGACATTACCATGGAGAAAAAAAATTCTATAATACTTCTCTTCTCATCTATCCCTACAACACACACACTCATTTCTCACTCACTTCCTCATTCATAATCACATATTATTGTGCGCGAGAACACACCCTTTTGCCATTTGAAAATGAATCCTTTCATGTAAACCTTCTCCACCTAGGGGCCCCCTAACCTCCACCACTCTGCCTAGACCCATACTACTGTACTCCCCCTCCAAGATAAAAACATTTCCTTCTATGTGGTGTGAAGTTTTCTCCATGACTGAGTTTATCTGATGAGTTTGGAGGGAAACTTCCTGTTTACCTGAAACTCTCAGTTTGGCTTCAAAGCCAGTAAATATGAGCAGCTGGACTCACCTGTATTGGAGTCGGTTGTAGAGAAAGAAAAGATTAACTCAGTTTATTTTCCTTCTGATAGAAACACAGAGAGTAGCTCTGACTGCAGCTCCACTCTAAAATACTTTCAGTTTGATTTCTGGAAAATATAAACTAGTTTTTCCAGCATTGCTCCACCTCCTCATGCACTGGGTTTAACTTCAGGTGTGTCTCAGAAGGAGAAACGATCGGTTCTAAATCACAGAGAAAAGAGAATTGACAAAGTTGGAGGTTGGCTGTGGTTAAAGCCCATGATGGAGCCCCGCCTTCACCCCAGGCTCAGGTTTTCATTAAAATATATCTGAGATAAACGTTTGTTAGGTTACATTCACCACTTGGACGGAAGCTTTATTTACCTCCAAGCATGTCCTGACTCAGCCAGACCTTTCAAACAGTTTAATGTTGAGGTGGATGACTCTTATTTGGACTTGGGATGTCTGCTCACAGAGGTCAGGTGTGGATGGTAAGGTGATCCTTGTGCTTTATATTCTCTTATTCCAGAAGATTGTAATTACATTGTGTCAGGATGTGGGGGTGTGGAAGGAAGGAGGACTCAATTACAGGACAACAAAACAGGATTTATTAATCAAAAGTCCAGTAAAGAAAAAAGTCCAGTGAAGCCGTAAGGCAAAGGGCACAGGATTAACTCAGGATTAAAAAGTTCAAAGATTAAACCTGTGGTCAGGCAGCCAGGAGGACCTGGCTGGGATGGATGATGATGACAACGACAAAGAATTCTGGGAAACTGCCTTTACATAGGCAGCAGGATCAACAGGTGTGTTTATCAATCACCCTCAGATGTCCCTGATCACGGTGATGAGGGAAGGTCCAGGGCTCTCTCTGGTGGTAGGGGAGGGGATCATGAAACAATGTGAGGAACAAGAAACTTCCAGCTGTTAAACTGGAAGCTCAACAGCTGGAAGCTCAACATCTTCTAGTTTAGGGCGGGACTGGTTGGAGGAGGCGGGACATTCTTTAAAAGCAGAAAATGTAAAACTATTTATACATTTTTTTATTTGATTATTAATCCAACTACTTGTATCAATTAAACCTAATCAGTGGTTGAACAAACTCAGGTTAGTTTATTTAGAACCAGTTCTCAGGTCCCATCTATCAGATTGAAAAGGATTTATTGATGAAGTTAAATTTTCTTTAAAAAAATGTTTTCAGTTAAAATTACCGTTGGAACTAAAAAATACTGGGATATTAATTCAGTCATTACAACATAAACAGAACACTGTGTGAAGTCATGGTTAAAAAAACAGTTTATTATTATTTCAATATGTTTTAATTAAAGTTTAACCATTTCAGCCTCAGTTTGTAACAGATTTTTTTTTTCAGGTCTTTGTTTGAATTTGTAATCCCACTTCTACAACAAACCATCCCTCTCCATCCAGTGGCGGCTGGTGACGTGTGGCACAGGGGCGCCGCCCGCTCTCCCTGTCCTGGTCCCCAAAAATAACAATAAAAAATGTATATAGATGTATATGTTTGTAAGTATGTAAAACTGTCTTATGTGAAGGTCATATGCATTTTAATAATGTTTTACAATGTTTTAATTTAATTTAATTTACTTCTTCCTGTGAAAACCGGAACGTGGGCTAGGCTCGGATGCGCCCTGCAAGGAAAACACATGTGTGTATGTGGGGTCCGGTATTTCTGAAAAAAATGTGACGTTATCTCTGATTTTTATTTCATTCATTTGTATTGCAAATCAAAACCACGCCCGTGGGGCGCAGCTCGGAGCGCCCAAAAACACAGTGATAGGTTGTTCTCTCTGTCAGTCTGTTGAGTGAACCAATCAATGAGCTATGAGCTGACCAGTGACGTGCGGTCAGAGGAGGATGGGAAGGTTCTGCCTCACCTGTCATTATGACAAAAAAGAAAAAGAAAGTGTAATATTTTCCACTGTTGTGTGTTAAAATACTTCTGGAGTATGGCTACACATTTATGCCATTTTATTGAGTAAAAATAGCCGAATTTTGATGTTTTTTCCGATCAAATTCAGGTCAGAAACCCCAAGGAAGGCAGAGACGAGCTGTGCTTCCCTTCTGACTGCATGATTCAATACAAACTGGGTGGCTTGATGCGTGCTAGTTTCTGTTCCTCAGCAAATCACCAGTATGAACTCTACAAAAGTATTTATGTAATAACACAACTTTCTGCATCTACATAATGTATTTTATGCGTATGTGAGAAGACTACTGCTGCTGATCGCACAAAAAAAGCACATCAAACAATCGGCAAGAGAGGCAGGTAAGGTACTCTGCTTCCACACAAGAGGGCATACGCAAACTTGCAGATCCTTTTTTTTTTTTTTTAGCGACTAAGAACCTGTCAGTTCTTCTGTTGACAACATCTCTGTTAAAACAGAGCGACTCTTAAACTAAAAAAAATAAAGACGACTTCTACAATTTAGTCATGAAACTTTTTGGCGGATGGAATTCATTTATAAGTAAAAGTAAGAACACAACTGTTTCTGTTTGTTTAAATAAATGAGAAAATAGCAAAATAAATGTTTTTCCTTGAAGATTTTTGTTTCTTTAAAAAAAAAAATAATTTGGGAAACTTTATTCAAATTTACTAAAACACCAGAATTTAAAATTTGAAAAATAACAGAATTTTTTAGTGTTGGTCAAAATTAAACCTCTGTACTTTATTTGTTTATAGTATTGATGAATTCCCTAAAACTCTATCCATAGCTTTAAAAGAGACAAATTTGTTCTGTGTTTATGTTTGTGAGTGTGTTAGAAAGATGATAGCTGATTGGATATAAAGCATTATGAGTAGTTGGATGCCGTTGGATGAATGCTGAAATAAGATGCAGTTTTTTATTCTTACAATTATAAATCAAACTCATAAGGAGTCACTGCCTCCCCTAACATGCACCTCACTGGACGTCACTGAGTTGTTGTAAACTAGAGGTGCACTTGTCAGCAGTAGCGGCTGGTGACGTGTGGTGCAGGGGCGCCGCGCCCCCTGTCCTGATCACCAAAACTAACAATAAAAAAATATGTAGACATTTATATGTTTGTAAGTATGTAAAACTGTCTTGTGTGAAGATTGTATGCTTTTTTTTTTTTTTTTTTACCTGTCCTATCCGGCGTTGTGACAAGCAGAATGATGATCTGTATGTGTTGTGTAGGAGAGGGAATGAGGAGGATCCAAATGCAGGTTTAACAGTTTATTAAGTGTTGAACAAAGGAATCCACAGCAGAGAGATAACGGCTTCAGGCAGTGCTGGATGGCCAAGAGGAAGGGCTGAAGGTTCCTGTGAGGAGAATAAGAAAATTAGTCTGATATCAAAATTTGACTCAGCTTAGAGGTGGTCAGTTTACCACTAGAATCGTTGAAGACCTGACAGAGACTGTGGGTGACACCAGGTCTTTTATAGCCACCGGTAAGTCTGTGCAGCTGGGAGCAATCAGCCAATCCTCCCGTTAGAAGCCATCCAGCACCTGTGAGTTTTGGGGGAGAAAAAAAAACAAACAAGCAGGCCTAAAAGGCCTCACACCACAGTACCCCCCCCTCTACGGACGCCACCTGGCGGACCACCAGGCCTGTCCGGAAAGCAGCGGTGAAAGTCCCGGACCAAGCCAGGGTCCAGGATCGCTGAACGGGGCACCCAGCACCGTTCCTCCGGGCCATAACCCTCCCAGTCCACGAGGTACTGTAGGCCCCGACCTCGGCGACGAACATCCAAAAGACGGTTGACCGTGTACGCATCCGAGCCGTCGACAAGGCGAGGAGGTGGAGGGGGAGCAGAAGGAGGCTGGAGGGGACTGGTAGAAACCGGTTTGATCTGAGAGACGTGGAACACAGGATGTACCTTCATGGAAGAGGGCAGGGCGAGCTTTACCGACACCGGGTTGACCAGCCGCAGGATCCGGAAAGGGCCAATGAAGCGGGGTGAAAGCTTGCGAGACTCTGCCCTGAGGGGAATGTTCCTGGTAGACAGAAGGACAGACTGACCAACCTGATATGCTGGGGCTGGCTGACGGTGGCGATTAGCTTGGCGCCGAGCCCGGCCGCAGGCCTGTTGGAGGGCCCTCCTAGTTTTCCTCCAGATCCGACGACACCGTCTGATATGGAGCTGCACCGAAGGGACGGCCAGCTCCTGTTCCTGATCCGGGAACAATGGGGGTTGGTAACCCAGAGAAGCCTCGAACGGGGACAATCCTGTGGAGGAACTAACTTGGGAATTATGGGCATACTCAATCCACGGGAGATGAGACGACCACGTGGACTGGGCAGAGGCCAACACGCACCGTAATGTGGATTCCAGGTGTTGGTTAGCCCGCTCCGACTGGCCGTTGGATTGGGGGTGGAAGCCAGATGACAAGCTGACGGAAGCCCCCAGCGCCTTACAGAAGGACTTCCAAACAGCTGATGTGAATTGCGGACCCCGGTCAGAGACTATGTCCAGAGGGATACCATGCAGACGGAAAACATGGGTCACCATGAGCTGGGCAGTCTCCAAGGCTGAAGGGAGTTTAGGAAGAGGCACCAGATGTACAGCTTTGGAGAATCGGTCCAAAATCGTGACCACAACAGTGTTACCTTCTGAGGGAGGGAGTCCGGTCACAAAGTCCAGTGCGATATGGGACCAGGGACGACTGGGAACCGGTAGGGGATGGAGCAGCCCCGCAGGAGGACGATGAGGGACCTTGCCCCGGGAACAGGCAGAACAGCCAGCGACAAAATTCCTAGTGTCTGCCTCCATCGTTGGCCACCAGAACCGCCGCTGAAGAAGCGCCATTGTACGGCGAATCCCAGGGTGACAGGACCACCGGGATGCATGTGCCCATAGGAGAACCTGGGAGCGGGCAGAGGATGGCACATACGAACGGTTAGCTGGGCCAGTACCTGGGTCCGGATCATGCTGCAGACCATCCCTTATTGCAGTCTCGATCTCCCAAGTGATTGCCCCAATGACGCAGGAGGGGGGTAGAATGGGCTCCGGCTCCGATCTGGACTGATGACCATCATGCAGGCGGGAGAGGGCGTCAGGTTTGGTATTGCGGTTGCCCGGCCTGTAAGTGAGGGTAAAATTAAAGCGTGTAAAGAACAGCTGCCACCGGGCCTGTCGAGAGTTGAGTCTCTTAGCTGCTTGGATGTAAGCGAGGTTTTTGTGGTCTGTCCAGACCACGAATGGGTGTTCTGCGCCCTCGAGCCAGTGCCTCCATTCCTCGAGTGCCAATTTGACTGCGAGCAGTTCTCTATTCCCCACATCGTAGTTTTGTTCAGCTGCAGAGAGACGCTTAGAGAAAAAGGCACAGGGATGGAGTTTGCCATCCTCCTGATGGTATTGGGACAGCACAGCACCCACCCCTGAATCCGAGGCGTCCACCTCCACAATAAACTGCCTCAAGGGGTCGGGCTGGACCAGAATGGGGGCCGAGGTAAACCTCTTTTTAAGCTCAGTGAATGCACCCTCTGCTTGAGGAGACCAAACGAACGGTCTGGCTGTGGAAGTAAGCTGGGTAAGGGGAAGAGCTACCTGACTGTAATTGCGAATGAAACGCCTGTAAAAATTTGCGAAACCCAGAAATTGTTGTAGTTTGCGACGGGTGTTGGGTCGAGGCCACTCAGCCACCGCGCTAACTTTTTCGGGGTCCGGGCAAACCTGCCCAGCGTGTCCCCTCCAGCCTCCTTCTGCTCCCCCTCCACCTCCTCGCCTTGTCGACGGCTCGGATGGATACACGGTCAACCGTCTTTTGGATGTTCGTCGCCGAGGTCGGGGCCTACAGTACCTCGTGGACTGGGAGGGTTATGGCCCGGAGGAACGGTGCTGGGTGCCCCGTTCAGCGATCCTGGACCCTGGCTTGGTCCGGGACTTTCACCGCCGCTTTCCGGACAGGCCTGGTGGTCCGCCAGGTGGCGTCCGTAGAGGGCGGGGTACTGTGGTGTGAGGCCTTTTAGGCCTGCTTGTTTGTTTTTTTTTTCTCCCCCAAAACTCACAGGTGCTGGATGGCTTCTAACGGGAGGATTGGCTGATTGCTCCCAGCTGCACAGACTTACCGGTGGCTATAAAAGACCTGGTGTCACCCACAGTCTCTGTCAGGTCTTCAACGATTCTAGTGGTAAACTGACCACCTCTAAGCTGAGTCAAATTTTGATATCAGACTAATTTTCTTATTCTCCTCACAGGAACCTTCAGCCCTTCCTCTTGGCCATCCAGCACTGCCTGAAGCCGTTATCTCTCTGCTGTGGATTCCTTTGTTCAACACTTAATAAACTGTTAAACCTGCATTTGGATCCTCCTCATTCCCTCTCCTACACAACAGTTTTATCCTGTTGTTGTGTTGTAATATCATCATGATATAAGAGAGTTAACAGATGAGTGTGTGTGTTTTAGGGGTGGATGAGAAGAGAAGCGTCATGGGAAATGTTTTTTTCCGTGGTAACGTCTGTAAGTAGCATCAGACATGATCTTGAGGTGATGAGAGGTCTGGGTCTTCTTGGGTCAGTAGCTCCTGGTTGCAGGCTTGTATGCAGCTTCCCCTCTGGTCATGTTGTGGTTGGGCAGGTGTATTTTTGTGGTATCCTGTTTCCACTGAGGTTTCCGAGTTGGATGGAGGAGGAGGGTTTTATTGAAAATATGTGTAATTTGTTTGTTATTGTTTACATCTGAGGAAATTTTTAAATAAATCACCATTTTTGTTCATGATCACAAATTTAATCCCACTGATTATTTGGACTTCACTTCCTGTGAGATTACAAGCTATTAGTCTGAAAATGGTTTGTGATGATTTTAAAATCTTTGTGGCAAAAAAAAATTATAAAAACTCTTGGCGATGACTCATGGCCATGTCTGCGCTGCCCATGATCTTCTTTCTAAATGCTGTTTTTCTGACTCCTTCCAGGTCCAACATGTCTGCTGGAAGCCACCAGAGATCTGAGGACCAGTTCCTGTGCTCCATCTGTCTGGAGATGTTCAATGATCCAGTCACCACACCGTGAGGACATAACTTCTGTAAAGCCTGCATCACTCAGTACTGGCAGGAGAAGCTTCTGTATGATTGTCCCTGGTGTGAAAAGGAGTTTCCCATCACACCTCAGCTGAAGGTCAACACTTTACTCTCTGAAATGGTTTCTCAGTTCAGACATGAAGCTCAGCAGGAAGCCAGCAGCAGCAGCTCAGAGCAACAAGCTGCCAGACGAGGAGACGTTCCCTGTGACGTCTGCACAGGAACCAAACTGAAGGCCCTGAAGTCCTGCCTGGTGTGTCTGACCTCCTACTGTCACACTCACTTGGAGCCCCATATGACATGTTCAATGTTGAGGAGACATCAGCTGATGGAGCCTGTGGAGAACATGGAGGACAGGATGTGTACGAAGCATGATAAACCTCTGGAGCTGTTCTGTAAGACCGACCAGACCTGTGTCTGTTCGCTCTGTGCTGTTTTAGATCTCAAGAGTCATGAGTTTGTTCCTCTGAGAGAAGAATGTGAAGGAAAGAAGTCTGAGCTGGGGAAGACCGAGGCTGACATTCAGCAGATGATCCAGAAGAGACGACTGAAGATTCAGGAGCTCAAAGAGTCGGTGAAGATCAGTAAAGACGCTGCAGACAGAGAGACAGCAGAAGGTGTTCAGGTCTTCACCGCTCTGATGGAGGCTGCTCAGAGAGACCTGGACCAGCTCATCGAGGAGATCCAAGACAAACAGAAAGCTACAGAGAAACAAGCTGAAGACCTCATCAAAGATCTGGAACAGGAGATCTCTGAGCTGATGAAGAGGAGCTCTGAGGTGGAGCAGCTCTCACACTCTGAAGACCACCTCCACCTCCTCCAAAGCTTCTTCTCTTCCCTGAAAGATGCTCCACCCACCAAGGACTGGACACAGGTCAGAGTTTATCCACCATCATATGAGGGGACGGTGGTGAGAGCTGTGTCTCAGCTGGAGGAGACCATCAGGGAGGAGAGGAAGAAGCTGGTTGCTAAGAAGATAAAGAAGGTCCAGCGGTTTGCAGTAGATGTTACTCTGGATCCTAAAACAGCTCATCCTTACCTCGTCCTGTCTGATGATGGAAAACAAGTTCATCATGGTGATGTGGAGAAGAATCTTCCAGATAATCCAGAGAGATTTTCTTACTGTGTTAATGTTTTAGGAAGTCAGAGTTTCTCTTCAGGCCGATTTTACTTTGAGGTTCAGGTTAAAGCAAAAACTGACTGGTCTTTAGGAGTGGCCAGAAGGTCCATCAACAGAAAGGGAGCGATCACACTGACTCCTGAGAACGGTTTCTGGACTGTAGCTTTGAGAAACGAAAATGAGTACAATGCATGTGCTGGTCCTCCATTCCGTCTGCATCTCCAGTCTGCTCCTGAGAAGGTGGGGGTGTTTGTGGATTATGAGGAGGGTCTGGTCTCCTTTTATGATGTAGATGCTGCAGCTCTGATCTACTCCTTCACTGGCTGCTGCTTCACTGAGGATCTCCATCCATTCTTTAGTCCTCATCTGAATCATAGAGGTAAAAACTCTTGTCCTCTGATCATCTGTCCTGTGAATCAAACAGTCTGATGGTTTCTCCTGAAGCTCCATGAAGAAGGAATCTGTTTCATCAGCAGTTTCAGTTTATTATTTTTCTCAGAGATCTACTGGTCTATCAGGGTGGATGTAATGGGGGCCGCTGTCCTAAATGTTTTCCTTCATGATCAGTGTGATGAATGTTTACTGAAAATAAATCTGATTTAAAGAATGTTTCTCTAAAGGTTTTTCTTTTATTCAATCAAATTTTTCATAAGAAGTTTACTTCTACTTCTTCTTTGCTTCTAAGATTTCTTTCTACTTTTTATGCTGAAATGACCAGTAAAACCAATAAACAAAAAACATGGGATTCAATAAAACATCTAATCAGAAACAAATACAAACAAATGGAATTTCAAGTTGTTTTTGGAACCAAAATGAATCAAAAGTAGATCATTTAAATAAAATCACAGATAGTCTTTATAATTATTTTGTTACAGTTGAACCAACATATCAACATATCAAAAGAAAAAGACTGGCTAAGAAGAAGTGGGACACTGAGAGGAATGAGGAGAGAAGGCAAAGTACAGGGGATACAGCGTAAGGTTAAAGTAGAGGTTGCAAAGGCAAAACAAGTAGCGTATGATGACCTATACGCTAGGCTGAACAGCAAGGAGGGAGACATGGACCTATACAGGTTGGCAAGACAGAGAGACAAAGATGGGAAGGATGTGCAGCAAGTTAGGGTGGTTAAAGACAGGAATGGATGTCTTTTGACAGATACCAGTAATGTGATGGGAAGATGGAAAGAGTACTTTGAAGAGTTGATGAATGAAGAAAATGAAACAGAACAAAGAGTAGAAGACGTTACCATAGTGGAGCAGAAAGTGGCTAGGATCAGTAAGGTAGAAATAAAGAGTGCACTGAAGAGAATGAAGAGTGGAAAGGCTCTGGGTCCTGATGATATCCCTGTAGAAGTATGGAAGTGTTTAGGTGAGGTGGCAGTAAAGTTACTGGGCTGTTTAACGGGATATTATAAAGTGAGAAGATGTCTGATGAATGGAGGAGAAGTGTGCTGGTTCCTATTTTTAAGAACAAGGGAGATGTGCAGAGTTGTGGTAACTACAGAGGAATTAAACTGATCAGTCAAACGATGAAACTATGGGGAAAAGTTGTCGATGCTAGGCTAAGGTCTGAAGTACGAATTTGTGAGCAGCAGTATGGTTTTATGCCTAAAAAGAGCACTACAGATGCAGTATTTGCCTTGAGGATGCTGATAGAGAAGTACAGAGAAGGCCAGAGGGAGCTGCACTGTGTCTTCGTAGATCTAGAGAAAGCATATGACAGGGTACCTAGAGAAGAACTATGGTATTGTATGAGGAAGTCTGGTGTGACAGAGAAGTATGTTAGAGTGGTCCAGGACATGTATGAAGGCTGTAAGACAGTGGTGAGGTGTGTTGTAGGTGTGACAAAGGAGTTCAGTGTGGGGGTGGGACTGCACCAAGGATCTGCTCTGAGTCCTTTGCTGTTTGCTATGGTGATGGACAGGCTGACAGATGAGGTCAGACAGGAATCCCCATGGACAATGATGTTTGCAGATGACATTGTGATCTGTAGTGAGAGGAGGGAAGAGGTGGAAGAAAAGCTGGAGAGGTGGAGGTTTGCACTAGAAAGAAGAGGAATGAAGATTAGTCAGAGTAAAACAGAGTACATGTGTGTGAATGAGAGGGATCCAAATGGAAAAGTGAGGTTACAGGGAGAAGAGATAAAGAAGGTGGAAGATTTTAAGTACCGTAATTTCACGGCCATTAGGCGCACCGTACGAAAAGGCGCAGTCTCAGTCACACACCGCCTTACAACAACACACACGCAAGCATGCAAATGTGCGTATTAAAAAAATAGTCCAGTGCTTCTCAAATAGTGGGGCGCGTGTGATCCTGTGGGACACGTTTTTCTTTTTTGCCGTACTAGAATAAAGTGTAATTGTACATCCACTACAGTAGTTGTAGTTTATAGTTTAAATAAGAATTATTTTTATTAAAATTCAAGTTAATTGATGCACTTTAAATATTTTCTGTTACACACTAAAAAACAATAAAGCTGTTCTTTTTCTTTTTTTTTCTTTAATGTTAATGAGGATACAATGTTATGCAGAAGTGTACTTAGAACCAGGGGTCCCCAACCTTTTCTGCGCCACGGACCGGTTTAGTGTCTGATAATATTTTCATGGACCGGTCTACAGGTGATAAGACCAGCCGGAAAAACTGGCTTTTTTAATCAATAATAATACATTTAAATACACGTTGTCTTCACGAGAAAATTTATTAGCAGCGTCTTTATAACGTGGAAAAATTCTCTCTGCTCGAACGCACTCTGGTTGCCATGGTAACGGTAAACATACCTTCAAAATAAAAGACATCACAAAAACAAAGTAAATAAAAATACTAGTTTGGCCCCTCACACCAGGGGTGGTCCACCTGGTGGTTGGGGACCACTGCTTATAACAATTTCGTAGACAAATGATACTAATTATGGTCATGGCGGAGAGTGGGGGAGAGCGGGGGCGAAATATTTTCTTCTTTCTAGGGGGGGCGCAACAGGAAATAATTGAGAAGCACTGCGTTAGTCCAAACATCTACAATCCATTGACTCGTTAATGCTGAAATTTCTCACGGCAGCTCAATTCCCATGTAACTCTGCGTAGCTGATTGCCTTCAGCTTAAACTGAGCTTCATAAGCGTGTCTCTTTTCCATTTTCAGGGTAAAACAGCAACGTTGTGCATACAGCACATACCTTTTTTATACACAATCCACGCCCACACTTCACTCTTTAATGTTTTCTTGCCTTTTCTTTCAGGTCCGCCTCACGGGCACCGCTTTTTCTTTTAGGTCCGCCTTTTCTCACACACAAGGCGCACCGCACGAAAGGGCGCACCGCTCATTTTGAAGAAAATCTAAGACATTTATATGCGCCTTATAGCCATGAAATTACGGTAACTCAGGATTAAAAAGTTTAGATGATATGACACAGTTCAAAGATTAAACTTGTGGTCAGGCAGCCAGGAGGACCTGGCCAGGACAGATGATGATGACTCGACAAAGAATTCTGAGGGGTTGCCTTTAAATAGGCAGCAGGATCAACAGGTGTGTTTATCAATAACCCTCAGATGTCCCTAATCACGGTGATGAGAGAAGGTCCTGGGCTCCCTCTGGTGGCAGGGGAGGGGATCATGACACAAATGCGAGGAACAAGAAACTTCCAGCTGTTAAACTGGAAGCTCAACATCTTCTAGTTTAGGGGCGGAACTGGTTGGAGGAGGCTGGACATTCTTTAGGAAGCAGAGAATGTAAAACTATTATTACATTTTTTATTTGATTATTTGTATCAATGAAACCTAATCAGGGGTTGAATAAACTCAGGTTAGTTTATTTAGAACCAGTTCTCAGGTCCCATCTATCAGATTGAAAAGGATTTCTTGATGGAGTCAAAACATTCTTTAAAAAATGTTTTCAGTTAAAATTACTGTCAGAGCTAAAAAATACTGGAATATTAATTCAGTCATTAAAAAAATAAAAGGAACACTGTGTGAGGTCATGGTTAAAAAAGCAGTTTATTATTATTTCAATATGTTTTAATTAAAGTTTAACTATTTCAGCCTCAGTTTTTAACAGATTTTTTTTTAGGTCTTTTTGTGACTTTGTAATCCCACTTCTACAACAAACCATCCCTCTCCCTCCAGTGGTGCCTGGTGACGTGTGGCGCAGGGGCGCTGCCCGCCTCCCCCCGTCCTGATCACCAAAAATAACAATAAAAAATGTATATACATGTTAATGTTTGTAAGTATGTAAAACTGTCTTATGTGAAGATCATTTGCATTTTAATAACATTTTACAATGTTTTAATTTACTTTATTTTACTTCTTCCTGTGAAAAACGTGAGCTAGGCTCGGATGCGCCCCTCAAGGAAAACACATGTGTATGTGGGGTCCGGTGTTTCTGAAAAAAAATGTGACGTTATCTCTGATTTTTATTCCATTCATTTGTATTGCAAATCAAAACCACGCCCGTGGGGCGCAGCTCGGAGCGCCCAAAAACACAGTGATAGGTTGTTCTCTCTGTCAGTCTGTTAAGTGAACCAATCAATGAGTTATGAGCTGACCAGTGACGTGCAGTCAGAGGAGGAAGGGGAGGTTCTGCCTCACCTGTCATTGTGACAAAAAAGAAAAAGAAAGTGTAATATTTTCCACTGTTGTGTGTTAAAATGCTTCTGGAGTATGGCTACACATTTCTGCCATTTTATTGAGTAAAAATAGCCGAATTTTGATGTTTTTTCCGATCAAATCCAGGTTAAAAACCCCAAGGGAGGCAGAGACGAGCTGTGCTTCCCTTCTGACTGCATGATTCAATACATACTGGGTGGCTTGATGCGTGCTAGTTTCTGTTCCTCAGCAAATCACCAGTATAAACTCTACAAAAGTATTTATGTAATAACACAACTTTCTGCATCTACTGTATATAATGTATTTTATGTGTGTGTTGGAAAACTACTGCTGCTGATCGCACAAAAAAAGCATATCAAACAATCGGCGAGAGAGGCAGGTAAGGTACTCTGCTTCCACACAAGAGGGCATACGCAAACTTGCAGATCGTTTTGTTTTTTGTTTTTTTTTTTAGCGAGTAAGAACCTGTCAGCTCTTCTGTTGACAAAATCTCCATTAAAACAGAAAAACTCTTAAACTAAGAAAATATAAAGACGACTTCTAGAATTTAGTCATAAAACTTTCGACAGATGGACTTCATTTATAAGTAAAAGTAAGAACACAACTGGTTCTGTTTGTTTAAAAAAATGAGAAAAATAATATGAATACATGTTTGGCCTTGAATTTTCTTTTTCTTAAATCATTTTAAAAAGCAACCTTAAGTAAGATTTATTAAAACACCAGAATTTAAAATGTGAAAAATAACAGAAATGTTTACTATTGGTCAAAATGAAATCTCTCTACTTTATTTGTTTATAGTATTGATGGATTTCCTAAAACTCTATCCATAGCTTTAAAAGAGACAAATCTGTTCCTGTGTTTATGTTTGTGAATGTGATTGAAAGAGGAATACTGATTGGATATGAATCATTATGAGTAGTTGGATGCTGTTGGAAGAATGCTGAAATAAGATGCAGTTTTCAATTCTTATAATTATAAATCAAACTCTTGAGGAGTCAGTGCCTCCCCTGACATGCACCACACGAACGTCACTGAGTTGTTGTAAACTGCAGGTGCGCTTGTCAGTCCAAAGGACAACACCAAACACTGATAGTGTTCTAGAGACACATCTTAGAAAAACACAGTGCAGGAGGAGGTGGAGCAACGTTAGAAGTCTGTTTGTTTTACACAGGAAATGAAACTGAAAGTATTTTAGAGTGGAGCTGCAGTCGGAGCTACTCTTTGTGTTTCTATCAGAAGGAAAATAAACTGAGTTCATCTTTTGTTTCTCTACAACCGACTCCAATACAGGTGAGTCCAGCTGCTCATATTTACTGGCTTTGAAGCCAAACTGAGAGTTTCAGGTAAACAGGAAGTTTCCCTCCAAACTCATCAGATAAACTCAGTCATGGAGAAAACTTCACACCACATAGAAGGAAATGTTTTTATCTTGGAGGGGGAGTACAGTAGTATGGGTCTAGGCAGAGTGGGGAAGGTTAGGGGGCTCATCAGTGGAGAGGGTTTACACTCAATGGTTCATGTAAATGGAAAAAGGGTGTGTGTGTGTGGTGTGAGCACACACAAATATGTAACAATGAATGAGGAAGTGTGTAAGAGTTCACAGATGAGTGTGTGTTGTAGGAGTGGATGAGATGAGAAGCAAAACAGAAAATATGTCTCCATGGTAACGTCTACTCTTTGAGTTGCCTTAATTTGGTGGAGGAGTCGAACTCCTCCAGTGATCCTGGGAGCTATGGTGTCAGGGGCTGGCAGCTCTACACTTAAAAAAGTGCAACCAGTCTGTTGTTGGTTCGATTCCCATTTTTAAACAACAAGAAGTTTAAATTTGAGTTTTTGTGATGAAATTTTTTTTAATTTCATTTACTTCATTCTAAAATGTACCTTTTTTATTCTTTTCCGTCATCTTCCGCTTATCTGGCAAACATAAAAGTCTTGGATATTCCTCCAAATGAACGGCACGGCCTATCATGCAGTGTGCTCCATGTGTGTTGTTCGGCGGATGTATTTGAGAACCATGAGGCGGACGTGGATGAACTCTATGCTTGCTGGGATTCTAGGAGGTCTGAACATCGGCATGAACCGGCTATTCAAAGTAAGGCGAGTGGCGTGGGAGCGATGGATGACCGAAGGAGACCACAGCTTCATGAAGGGTGGAAGGCAGCGCTGGGCGAGTCACGCCACAGTTTGCCAATGGATTGTAGATGCTTGGGCTAACTTGTCTGCTGGGACTGTTTTCCAGCATCATTTCCAAGGAGCCGTTCAGGACAGAAAGTGACTCTGACAGCGAGGGAAATGAACCTGCTGTGTTGGATTTAGCGCACCTGTTAGATTCCGAAACAGAGGATGAGGACTGGGAGGGATTTGATTATTGACTCTGTGACAAGCGAGCTACAGCCCGAAGGCCACATGCACATTAAAGGTTTATTCCGGCCCGACAAATTTAAAAAAATAAATAAATAAACCTTGTTAGTTTTATTTTCCCTGCAATGTTGATGCTTTGTCACTATATGGCGCCGAAGATACAACAACACTGCTTCCATTAAAATGTTTGTGTCTCCGTGATGCCCACAAAATAAACAGTGTGCACAGATATGGAAAGCCATCGGGGCCAATACACGCACGTAAACAAGCGTGTTAGATGTTAAAACAAACAAAATGTTACATCAAGTGCTTAGATTTCAAACCTTGCGTCATTAACGAACTTATGACAGTAAGTTCCTTGTAATGATTATACGTAGATCACAAATTAAGCTGGAAATCACTCGTAAGTTAAACAAAAAATAAACTGTCTAACGTAATAGCAATCATTTATAAATTCAGATTTGTCCTAAATAAAAACTGTTTGTTTATCCCCAAAATTCTTAGCAACAAATCCGTGTAGTCCCTCATTCATCCAGGAGTGATCCATAGTAGAAAAAGTTTCAAAAAAGTCTTCTGGACAGTTTAATTCTTTAACGAGACGTTTCGACTTCCATCCGGAAATCATTTTCAATCTGAATGAAATGGACTGAAACCTGGATCCATTTATACTAACCTGAGTAAAAGATTCTAAGTAGAGAGAAAGGTTGGTTTGAAAGAGGGGTGAAGGAAGCCATTTTTGTGATGAAAGAGAGTCCCTCTCTGAATCGGAGTGGAGGCGTTAGATACATTTTGCCCAGGATTTACAGCAGCCTTTTGAAGCCATGGACTAAAGATAACACCTCGTGACCCAGTTTCACGCCTCTCGTTAGCAGGAATTTCTATTCACTAGGCTTTTAGCATTTTTATAATAGGGTTCGTTTACTGGTCTGTGGCTACAATAGTAGCCATTCACGGCCATCATAGGTAACACAGGCTCATTGGACGAGCCCTTCTTACTATTTTTTTACCTTTTACTCAGGTTAGTATAAATGGATCCAGGTTTCAGTCCATTTCATTCAGATTGAAAATGATTTCCGGATGGAAGTTGAAACGTCTCGTTCAAGAATTAAACTGTCCAGAAGACTTTTTTGAAACTTTTTCTACTACTGTTTGTTTATTGTTATATAATACATTAGTACTTCCATATTTAACTTATTGTATCGAGATTTGGGGAAATACGTATAAAACTAACACAAAACCACTTTGTATTTTACAAAAAAAAAAGCAATATGAGTAAAAACATTTTTATCTTATAATCAACCAATAATCTATTTATAAATTTAAAAACATTAAAATTCTATAATTTAGTGGAATTACACACTTTAAAATTTATGTTTATGATAAAAATAATTTGATGTCAAACTCTCTACAAAATATGTTTAACATTAGGGAAAGTCAATAAGAACTAAGAGGAAATGATGTGTTCATCAAAAATACATTTAGAACAAATGTTAAAAAATTCTGTATTTCTATTAATGGTGTGGATCTTTAATGGAAATGGAAAAGGTGTGTAAAGAAAGAAATGCATGTTTTTAAGCACTATTGCACTAGATTTCAGACCTAGCGCCGCTAGATTTGAAATTTAACGCTCTTGATGTAACATTTAGTGCTTGTTTAAAATCTAGCGTCATTCTATCGGTCTAATCTAATGGTTACCAAAGCATGCCATCCATCTAATCCTGTTCCCGTACCATGGTCAAATGTTAGAACTCAATGTGGCCCAAGAACCAAAAACTTTGCCCGCGCCTGCTCAATGACGACTGTAACTAATGTTTAAATAAAGGAAACCAAACTCAGTTTTGCTCCTGATCTATTTTTAACTATGCACACTTGTCTGCTTGTGTGTGTGTTGTTGTAAGGCAACACACACATTTGTACAGTATGTAGTAGAGGATATTTATATGAAACCCACACCCCATCATCAGGTGCATCTTATGTGTGTGTTAAACACAGAGCACACGAAACTGGGACTGCGCCTTTTAATACGGTGCGCCTTTTGGTCGTGAAAATACGGTATGTAGAATTGATCAGTTTCCTCGTTGTTATGTAAAACTTCAAAGATTCCAAACAAGAACTGCACTGTGGTGCAGTGGTTAGCACAGTGGTCTCACAGAGAGTAGGGTGGGGTTTGAGTTCTGCAGTGAGAGCGAGGATTAAAGGACTGGCCTTTCTTTGTGGAGTTTCTCCGGATACTCTGGTTTCCTTCCACTCTTCAAAAACATAAATAATAGTTTGATGAGCTGCCAAACATTATACCATTATACACGTGGGTGTAATAAAAACAATAACAATATAGATATTGTTTTCATTAAAAACAGCTGTCTAAGTGGTCATTAGAAGGAATTCTAGTTGTACTTAAAATGTTGGTCATTGTTACCAAACCATTGTTAGTGGTTTCAATCAAGTCATAAATTTAAATTGAGGAAAACTAATACATTTAGTTATAAAAGATTACTTTTTTTTTTTATGGTTGACTTTACATTAACATTTTCCATCTTAAAATTTCAAGTAAAACTTTTTTTGGTTGTAATGAAAAAGGTCTTGTTTACATCAGAGAAAATATTTTTCAATTTTGGTTCACGACTTAAACCTGATATTGAATTTTGACCAACTGATTATTTGAGTTTGACTTGCTGTGAGATTAAATGCTCGGTCTGAAATTTGTTTGTTGCGATTGTAAAAGCTTTGTGGCCAAAAATATACAGTAACAACTCATGGAGGTCATGTCTGATCTGCCCTCATGATCTTCTTTCTAAAAGCTGTTTTTCTGACTCCTCCCAGGTCAGACATGTCTGCTGGAAGCCACCAGAGATCTGAGGATCAGTTCTTGTGCTCCATCTGTCTGGAGATGTTCAATGATCCAGTCAGCACAACGTGTGGACACAACTTCTGTAAAACCTGCATCAATCAGCACTGGCAGGGGCAGCTTCTGTATGATTGTCCCTTGTGTAAAGAGAAGTTTCCCACCAAACCTCAGCTGAAAGTCAACACTTTACTCTCTGAAATGGTTTCTCAATTCAGACTCGAATCTCAGAAGGACGCCAGCAGCAGCAGCTCAGAGCAAAAAGCTGCCAGATTTGAGTTGGGGAAGATGGAGGCCGACATTCAGCAAATGATCCAGAAGAGACAACGGAAGATTCAGGAGCTCCAAGAGTCGGTGAAGATCAGTAAAGATGCTGCAGACAGAGAGACAGCAGAAGGTCTTCAGGTCTTCACCGCTCTGATGGAGGCTGCTCAGAGAGACCTGGACCAGTTCATCAAGGAGATCCAAGACAAACAGAAAGCTACAGAGAAACAAGCTGAAGACCTCATCAAAGATCTGGAACAGGAGATCTCTGAGCTGATGATGAGGAGCTCTGAGGTGGAGCAGCTCTCACACTCTGAAGACCACCTCCACCTCCTCCAAAGCTTCTCCTCCCTGAAAGCTGCTCCACCCACCAAAGACTGGACACATGTTAGAGTTTATCCTCCATCATATGATGGGAAGGTGGTGAGAGCTGTGTCTCTGCTGGAGGAGACCATCAGGAAGGAGAGGAAGAAGGTGGTTACTGAGAAGATGAAGAAAGACCAACAGTTTGCAGTAGATGTTACTCTGGATTATAAAACAGCTCATCCTAAACTCGTCCTGTCTGATGATAGAAAACAAGTCCATCATGGTGATGTGGAGAAGAATCTTCCAGATAATCCAGAGAGATTTTCTCCAAGTGTTTGTGTTTTAGGAAGTCAGAGTTTCTCTTCAGGCAGATTTTACTTTGAGGTTCAGGTTAAAGGAAAAACTGACTGGGATTTAGGAGTGGCCAGAAGGTCTATCAACAGGAAGCGAGCAATCACACTGAGCCCTCAGAACGGTGTGTGGACTGTTTGGTTAAGAAATGGAAATGAGTACAAAGCTTTATGTGGTCCTTCAGTCCGTCTCCATCTCCAGTCTGCTCCTGAGAAGGTGGGGGTGTTTGTGGATTATGAGGAGGGTCTGGTCTCATTTTATGATGTAGATGCTGCAGCTCTGATCTACTCCTTCACTGGCTGCTGTTTCAGTGAGGAACTCTACTCATACTTCAGTCCTAGTCTAAACTATGGAGGTAAAAACTCTAGTCCTCTGATCATCTGTCCTGTCAATAAAACAGTCTGATGGTTTCTCCTGAAGCTCCATGAAAAAGGAATCAGTAGTTTTCTTTACCTACATGTTTCTCTCTAGGTGATGTAATCCTCAATCCCAGTCTTAGGTACATAATCTTCATGAACGACCTGTTCATTACCGCTGACCAAGGCTCCCCGTCTCTTCTCGTCTTACTGGACTTGTCAGCAGCTTTTGACACCATGGACCACAACATCCTGCTCCACAGACTTCTCACTGTAGTGGGCCTTACTGGGACCACCCTTGACTGGTTCCAGTCGTACCTCTCCGGCAGGTCAGAGTTTGTGGCCTTGGGGCAGAGCAAATCACTTCCACGTATAGTCAGCTGTGGAGTGCCACAAGGGTCTGTCCTTGGTCCAACCCTGTTCACTATTTACATGCTTCCCCTTGGACAAATAATCCATAAACATAATCTTTCATTCCACTCTTATGCAGACGACACACAACTGTATATGAAAATGAACACTGCTCTACCTTCAGCTCTGCCATCTGTGCTTTCGGTCCGCCTGGAAGAGATTAAGACATGGATGTCTGAAAACTTTCTCCAACTCAATAGCAGCAAAACAGAAGCCATTCTCATCGGCACGCCTCACCAAACCCAGTCACTTTCCCTCGGTGGTATCCCCATTTTTGGACACTGCATCCCTCTGTCATCCTCTGTAAAAAACCTTGGAGTCAAAATGGATTCTAACCTCACCTTTGACATTCACCATCTCTGCAAGGTTTCCTTCCTCCATCTTAAAAATAAAGCCAGGCTACGTCCATGTCTTTCCAAACCTGACGGTGAGAGGTTGATTCATGCTTTCATCTCCTCCAGGCTGGATTACTGCAATGCTCTCCTTGTAGGGATCCCATGCAGGGGCTTACAAAAGCTCCAGCACATCCAGAACTGCGCTGCCCGGATCCTGATAAGAAGGCACAAATATGACCATATCACTCCCATTCTCAAATCTCTCCACTGGCTACCCGTTAAATACAGAATTCAGTACAAGCTGTGCCTATTATAAATTTGGTGAATTGTAATAATTGATTGTCAGGTTGTCAGGTCATAGACAAGTCAGTGAAGTATAATTTTTTTTTTTTTTTTATTGTTTTATAATTACTCACTCTATTCATCCTCACCGAGGAAATTAGTGTGCTGCACCACTACATCGTAACAGGCTGCCACAACGGTGCCAATGGTGGGAGAATTAGGAGGTGAGGTGTCTTCTCCAAGGACCCTAGACGTAAGGTTAATTTTCTGGTTAATTACCAATGTGCAGGCGAATGCTCTACCACTGAGCCACCGTCTAGGAACCAAGCTGAATTTAAATCCACTCATGTTTCTGTTTGGAATCAATAGTGAGGCTCTGCCATTGCCTAACGGTGGTCAGAGGATCATTACCTTTACGACTTTGCTAGCCCATTGCCTCATCCTCCTTGGGTGGAGGGATGTTGCCCCGCCCATCTTATCACATTGGATCAGAGATGTGCTTTACCATCTCAAATTAGAGAAGATACACGCTGAGAAAATCTGAGCTTAAATTTTACAGGATGTGGAGGCCTTTTTTTAAAATACTTCAAACTACCATCCACAGTGGTGTCAGAATTAGGCCTGCTGTCCCCGCCTCCCCCTCCTTTTTTTAAATAATAGTTTTTTGCTCTTTACCAGTCAGTTTTTTTTTTTTTTTTGGTTGCTTTTTGTGTGTTTGCTAATTTTTATAAATACATATGTATCATTTTTACTTCACTGATTTTCTGACTGACTGTATTTTCTCTTGTTTCTCTATGTTTTTTTTTTTTTTTTAATATTTATATTATTATTGATGTACTAAATGTATATTTGTTAAGTCCAAAAAAGACTTTTATTCAAGATAGTAGTTTCAGAATCAAAGCCAACAATAAAAATTCACAAAACAGAGATATAAATTGTCTTTTTCAGCTGAGAAAGAGGAGAGAAGGAGAACCAGCGCCCTTACGCTTGCTGGCCCTAAAACTCTCTGCTCCCCTTCTCCCCTTCTCCCCTCCCTACCAAGATAACAAGAGTTGCCAGCAGTGGCCTTGAATGTCCCGGAGTATGATAAGCAAGTGTGTGAACAGTAATGTGGGAGAGTTAGCTGATGTTTTGCACATTTTAGTATTTTAAACACATGGTTATGTCTGATGTGAAAAACACACAAATACTTCATAATTGAGCTTATCTTACATTTCCCCCCTGTTGTGAGTTTTGAGCATCAGAAATAGCACAATTAAATTAGCTTTAAGATACATCATCATTAAAAACAAAACAACAGGGTAACTTTAAGAAAAACCTGACCGGGGGCGCCACAACGGGTAAACTCCCGCAGGTGCTT
Organism: Neostethus bicornis; assembly: GCA_902685375.1. NCBI lineage: Eukaryota > Metazoa > Chordata > Actinopteri > Atheriniformes > Phallostethidae > Neostethus > Neostethus bicornis. Next base: position 1,545,913 of record LR738548.1, read on the forward strand.
GTTGGTGGGGATACCACGGTGCAGGGTCATGGTCAGGAAGCCAGGCACCCTGAGAATGCACCTATTGTGCAAACAGTCCAAACGAGTGACCCAAGAACAGAGGTTTCTAGCACATATTATTGGAATAGGGGCAAGGGGCTTAGAGAGACGTGGTGGAAAGGTCATGGAAATCCAAGTCTTGAGTGGGGAGCAGATTGCATTGGTAGACCTGGGCCAGAAATATTCTGCGGTCAGTTCATTCTGCCACAGGGAGCAGAGGAGCAGAAACACTAAAAGGCCAACGAAGGGTAGGATGGCCTTCGGGAGAAATTGGGACCCGGAGCCTGAGAAAAGTCAGTCAAGCCAACCAGGAGCAGGAACAAAGTCTTGAGGCGTGGCTTGGCGAAGGTACGTCATAGTCTGGCATCCAAAATGGTGGAGCTGTCATCAGGAATGTAAGCGCAACAAGAATCACCAATCACAGCAAATACCCCACCCTGGGGGGCAAGGCTTAAGACCAAAGCCATTCGGTCCTCAATCCTGTCCATTCGTCCTCTAGAAAGGCGCTTTTAAATAAAATGTATGAATGAACGAATTAATCAATCAACCAATTAATCAATTAATTTGGTCGCCCGGTTTCAGGAGTCCCAAAAATGTCTGTGGGTTGTGAGAGAAACTGGAGACACAGAGCAACCAGGAAATGTCTCTGGCAAAAGACAAAATAAGCCAACTATAAACAGGGCGCAGTTCAGCTGATTTCTTCACCGTTTTGAGACGCTGGCCCCTGGTGGCTACCCGCCTCTTCGAAACGGACTTCCACTGCTACCCCCGTCGGTTGTTGTGGCTCAATTTAGCTACAGCAGAGAATAGGCTTCTGGGGAGGCAAAGTTTAAAGAGTCCGTCAGGGTTAGGGGTGGCCCCGGTTGTAGTCCACTGTTCTGTTTCAGAGGCCGGGGCATGATGCTGCATGTCTCGCAGTACTTGTAGGGGGATGATGGTTGGTGGGTCGGGGTGTGATTGTTGACTGGTGGAGGCGAGGAAATGGTGACGTCCCCGTCATGGGGCGTAGGGTGGCAGGATTGAGCGTGTCGCAACATTTGATGGCAAGGTGTGGTTGTAACAAAAAGGTGGCTGTGATTCTGAGGTGGCGCGCAGGAGACAGGAAGGACATCTTTGTTTGTGGAAGGAGAACATCAACAGCGTGACTCACTTGGAGAGTGAGGGGATGAAATAAAACTCACTCAGCTGAGGCTTGTACTGCCATGGCTGCAGCACAGACGTTTTGGATACATGGGGGGAGTGCAGCAGCAACTGGATCAAGTTTCTTTGAGTAATAGGCCACCGGTTTTAGTTCCGAGCCGTAGGGCTGGAGTAGCAGGGAAGTCATAAATCCCTGTTTACAATCCACTGTCTGGACAAAGGGGATGGAGTAGTTTGGTAGACTCAGAACACCTGAAGAGGTGAGGAGGTGTTTTAAAACATCGAAGGGCACATCTGCTGCTGGAGTCCATTGTAGAACAGAGTTCAGGGGGAAGTGTTCAGTGTACATAAGATCCAAAAGGAGCTGAGTTTGTTGGATGGCACCAGCTCGACCCATTTGGTCAAAGAATCAACTATTACCAAACAGTTCGTGTAGGGACCACTTCTACTCAATTCAATGAAATCTAAGTGAATGATCTCAAACGGGTAAGTACCAATTGGGCATCTTTCTCTCTGTGGTCTGACATTTCCTTGCGTATTGTGTCTACAACATGTGATACAACTTCTACAAAAATGTTTAAAATAGGTGTGTAGACCTTTGGTAATGTGAAATACCTCCCCTACTATTCTCAGCATCCCCCCTGTTGAGACATGGCTAAGCCCGTGGCTCACTATAGTTACAGTTTAAAATCACACTTGGGTTATCTGTAGGTGTGGGGCTATCTGTACGTGTGGAGTTCATGTCCCATAAAAATTCCCAAACTCCCAGTACTGCATGAGGTTCTGCAAAGTGTGTTAAACAGTTTTAAATTCAATTATTTCTGTTTCTGTCATTGCAGCACATCCAAATTTATGTTCCCCGAATGATCTTTTGTAGCTGAACACAAAGGCCTGGTCAGCCTGTGAATCTCACGTTATCTCATCTCTTAACTGTAAGACCCTGCCAAATATTACGACTTGAAGCGGCTACAGAAGTCTGGATAGGATTGCTCTGCAGAGGTTACAAAGCCTCAAAAATTACATCATCTGTCTGATGAGTGAAGGTCACAAAAGTTAATTGTTCTTTGTTATGGAAATGTTATATTAAAAAGCAGTATTTGGCAAACATTATTAGCTGATCGTTAAAATCTGAACATTTTAGTTTCTCATCATAGTGTAACAATGGTCCTGTGTTCTGCTGGGTCTCTCTGTTATCTGGAACGCCAGGTGCACTAAAGAGTAGGAACATCTTATCTGAACTATTTTAGGGGAGGTTAGACCTTCAGTAAAGCAAGGCATCAAAGGTGGGATCAGAAACTTAGGGTGAGACCTCTCCAGCTCTTCACATATGCACATTTGATCTATACAATAAACTTGTAAAGAAATCAGTCGACTTTTTCTTCCACCAAGGCTGTTTTCCACCACAACTTAAAAACGTATCACTTCAAGCTTATTCTATCAACACAAAAGAGTTTACATGATTACAACATAAAATTAGTAGTCACGTCTGACTATCACAATAAACACTTATCTGCAGATTTAAACTTACTTAATTAAGTGTTACTGTTATTAATTCATTTATTTATTCATTAACTGCACAAAGTTCAGCACAAATCAAAATATTTTCTCAACAAAAATCATTACACATCCTGTACAATTCTCACATTTGACCATATTTAAGTTACTGTGCTGAAATATGGGGTGTCAATTACAAAGAAAAATTAACTCTGCAAATTATTTAATTAGAGAAAAACATAGTTGTTGCTAAGGCTGAAGTTTTGGATCAAACTAATGCTCTGATCTCTAAAGATAGAATTTAAAATTGTTTAAATTATGTTTCAAGTTCATCAAAAAGCATCTGTCTCAGTATCCAAAAACATTTTATCTACCATCACATTAATCTCAGAGACAGCAATACTAACTTCCTTTTACCAGGTATCAGAGCATAGATAAAAAGTTCCTCTAATTCCAAATCTGGTGTGAAATTATGGAAAAACCTGAGTTCAAAACTAACACAATGCTCCAATCTGATGATGTTTAAAAGGAAATATAAAGAAACATACACATCCTTATTTATTAAATCTAGATTGATGAAATTCAAAGATTTACATCATTTTAAAGAACTTCAATTTCTGTTTAAAGCTAAGTTCAATCTATTACCAGTAAATATACAAAAATACTTTAAACTTCAACAAACTGTTTATGATTTCAGAGATGACTGTAAATTTATTTTACCTAAAACCAGAAAAGGGTTCAGACAAAGGTGTTTATCTTATGTTTGACCTCATTTATGGAAAAATATCATAACTAAAGACATAAAAGAATGTGTTTCGTTTCAAATATTTAAAAAGAAAGTGTCACAATTTATTTTTGAAAGTTACTAAACTTTGTGATTTGTGTCTTTTTTTTTGTTTCTCTGTAAATTTATTTCAAGGTAACCTATGTTGTAAAAGCTAAGCTTTATTGGGCACACAAGCAATTTTTTTTTTTTTTCCTTCAGCCTGTTCTTGGGCACCTATATTATTTGAGTATAAGGATTTGTTTTGTTAATGTATATAGTCATCTTATAGGAGGCTGTGTACGAAATAAAAACGTTTCAAATGATCTTCACTAAATATAAAAACAATTAATGTTAATCTGTTTCTCTCATTTACTTTTTCCCTTTTTTTTTTTTTTTTTTTTTCCTTCTTTACCCAAGACAAACAAACAAACTACATCCTATCATGTAACCAGTCAGTCAGTCAGTCATCATCTTATCTGTCTATCCCGTAACAGGGTTGTGGGGGGTGCCGGAGCCCATCCCGGCTGATTTAAAGCGAAGGGCAGAGTACACCCCGAACAGGTCGCGGGGCCACACACATACAACCATCCACAGACACGCACACATTCTTAGGGACAATTTCATAGTGGCCAATCAACCTAACATGCATGTCCCTGGAGGGTGGGAGGAAACCGGTGTACCCGGAAGAAACCCACGGAAACACGGGGAGAACATGCAACCTTGCACACTCATGCACAGTCTTACACATACAGGCTTACACACCCACTTACACACACACACCTACACACACGCTCACAAACACTCCCAGCTGCAGCGGAACAGAGACACACACGCACCCAGCTGCAGAAAAAACAGAGACACACAAAGATCCATCTTTTTCACAATCACAAACTTTAGTGTAAAACTAGCATTTTTTTTTGAGCCATTTCAGGATGAATTTGTAACAGAACAGTTAAACCAAATTTAAGGCTCTTTTTACTACAAACTTTTACAGTTTATTCATTCATTTACTACTGTTTAGTCATTTTCACTAATTTGGTTTTGATGAGGTAATAATTTTACAAACTTCTTTTGATCTCAAAAACTGGCATCATAAACCGGCTTTCTGAGTCCCAAAAATTAACCTGGCCAGGGTCAATTTTATAAACACTGTGGACAGTCATTCAGCGAGATGATGTGCCAGTCTCACAGATCTGTGCTTCTTTTTATTACGTTATCATTATTACTGGCGCCGTGCTGGCAGCCTTCTGCGTGTGATGCAGCACACAAATTTTCCCAAGAAGTTATTTGTCACTTTGTTCAATTCTGAGATCTCTAACCCTACTTTTCTCTTTTTAGCTTTGATCTTGTTTGAGAGTTTCTGACCCATTTTTCTTGGAAGTCACAGCTACCGGACAGGTCTTCGCCATAAACTTAACATCCGAGCTGTTCTTTATCTCTTTGGTCAGGTTCTGACCCATTTTGACTTTGCTAATGCTAACTTTTCTTTTTCTTTTCCTCTCGCTGCTCTGAGCCACACACACTCACTCACTCACTCACTCACTCACTCACTCACACACTCTGCGCAGACAGTCACACCCATGTCAGCTCATACAGACACACAGGCGATCCTTATTCTGCAGCAGCAGCTCTGCGTTTCTCTTCCTCTTTTCTCCAATCAGGATTATCTAAATTCACAATACACATCATGTTGTAACATCAATACAATTTCTCTCTGGTGAATTGGTGGAGTGGCTGGGAAAGACACCTCTAATATAAAACTAGAAGGGGCGAGTCGCACTTACTCAAACCCCAAAGTTACTAATACGGGTCGCACTTACCCACAAGAATTACTGTCAAGTCGCACTTACTTAAAACAGTTTTCTCTTCATAAATCAATAAATCAACAATAGGGTCGCACTTAACCACAAAAACTGCTGTCAAGTCGCACTTACTTAAAACAGCTTTTCAATAAAACAACAACATCCAAAAATCACCAGCCAATTCCACCTTTTATTGTTGGGATGATCTTGTCCAAGTTGGACCCGTCACTGGAACCGCGACCCGGCGCAGGCACAGGGACTTGGCCCGTCCTGTCAAGGGAGGACGCTGTGCACAGATTCTTTGGCCACCCTGCTCCCATTTTATTCAAATTAGTAGTTTCTGAATCAAACCCAACAATAAAAATTCACAAAACAGAGATATAAATTGTCTTTTTCAGCTGAGAAAGAAGAGAGAAAAAGAACGAGCGCCCTTACGCTCGCTGGTCCTAAAACTCTCTGCTCACCCTCGCCTTCTCCCCTCCTTACTGAGATAAGACGAGCAGCCAGCAGTGGCCTTGAATGTCCCGGAGTATGATAAGCAAGCGTGTGAACAGTATGTGGGAGAGTTAGCTGATGTTTTGCACATTTTAGTATTTTAAATGTCTGATGTGAAAAACACACAAATACTTCATAATTGAGCTTATCTTACAGGGTTACCAACAGGAGGTCCATTGGACTAAAACTTATCAGGTATTTGGAACGGACATACTCAGGTAAGCAGGTTGTTGGTTAATGAACCTCTAGCTCAGTGTTTACAAGATGATAAGGTAAACCTGCTTCCTGGAATACAACTATTCTCTCCTTCCCCTGAACCACAACAAACTCTAAAAAAAAAAACGTAGAGTGAAAATCCCACTATTCAGACTTCACATACAGCCTGTTCTCTGGCAGGTGCTGACAAAGCAGCAGAAGATGCTGCTGATGCTCCACATGCTCCTAGAAAAGACCAGGATGTCATCAAAGTACACATAAATAAAACAACTCAGGAATTTATTGATCAAGCTGTTGTAAACTGCAGGCGCACGACCTGCAGTGGAAAGGATGTCACCAGATACTGATAGTGTTCTAGAGACACACCGGAAACCCAGTGCATGAGGAGGTGGGGCAATGTTTGAAGTCAGTTTGTTTTACACAGGAAATGAAAGTGTTTTAGAGTGGAGCTGCAGTCGGAGCTACTCTCTGTGTTTCTATCAGAAGGAAAATAAACTGAGTTCATCTTTTCTTTCTCTACAACCGACTCCAATACAGGTGAGTCCAGCTGCTCATATTTACTGGCTTTGAATCCAAACTGAGAGTTTCAGGTAAACAGGAAGTTTCCCTCCAAACTCATCAGATAAACTCAGTCATGGAGAAAACTTCACACCACATAGAAGGAAATGTTTTTATCTTGGAGGGGGAGTACAGTAGTATGGGTCTAGGCAGAGTGGTGGAGGTTAGGGGGTTCATAGGTGGAGAAGGTTTACACACAATGGTTAATGTAAATAGAAATGTCATGTTTGTATGAGTGTGTGTGTGTGTGTGTTTGTTTAAATATGAACGAGGAAGTGTGTAAGAGTTCACAGATGAGTGTGTGTGTTGGAGGGGTGGATAAGAAGAGATGCATAGTAACGTCTGTAAGTTGCATCAGACATGATCTTGAGGTGATGAGAGGTCTAGTTCTTTTTCGGGCGGTGGCTCTTGAGTGCAGGTTTGTGTGCAGCGCCCCTTTTGGTCATGTGGTGGGTAGGCTGGTGTACTTTTGTGGTTTCCTGTTTCCTCTAAGCTTTCAGAGTTGGAAGGAGGAGGAGGGTTTTATTGAGTATGTGTGTCATTTGTTTGTTATTTTTTACATCTAAGAAAAAAATTAAAAATAAACAACTATTTTTATACATGACTTTAACCTGATATTGAATTTAAACCCACTAAGTATTTGGGTTTGACTCTCTGTTACACAAAATGCCATAAGTCTGAAAATTGTTTGGGATGATTGCCAAATATTCAACACCAAAAAATTAAAAAATGTTTCGTGGTCATGTTTGAGCTGCCCTCATGATCTTCTTTCTAAATGCTGTTTTTCTGACTCCTCCCAGGTCAGACATGTCTGCTAGAAGCCACCAGAAATCTGAGGATCAGTTCCTGTGCTCCATCTGTCTGGAGATGTTCACTGATCCAGTCACCACACCATGTGGACATAACTTCTGTAAAACCTGCATCACTCAGCACTGGCAGGAGAAGCTTCTGTTGGATTGTCCCTTGTGTAAAGAGAAGTTTCCCACCAAACCTCAGCTGAAGGTCAACACTTTACTCTCTGAAATGATTTCTCAGTTCAGACATGAAGCTCAGCAGGAAGCCAGCAGCAGCAGCTCAGAGCAACAAGCTGCCAGATCAGGAGAAGTTCCCTGTGACGTTTGCACGGGAACCAAACGGAAGGCTCTGAAGTCCTGCCTGGTGTGTCTGACCTCCTACTGTCACACTCACCTGGAGCCTCATCTGAGACTCGCAGGTCTGAGAAGACACCAGCTGATGGAGCCTGTGGAGAACATGGAGGACAAGATGTGTAGAGAGCACGATAAACCTCTGGAGCTGTTCTGTAAGACCGACCAGATCTGTGTCTGCTTGCTCTGTTCTGTTTTAGACCACAAGAGTCATGAGTTTGTTCCTCTGAGAGAAGAATGTGAAGGAAAGAAGGCAGAACTGGGGAAGACCGAGGCTGACATTCAACAGATGATCCAGAAGAGACGACTGAAGATTCAGGAACTCAAAGAGTCGGTGAAGATCAGTAAAGATGCTGCAGACAGAGAGACAGCAGAAGGTGTTCAGGTCTTCACCGCTCTGATGGAGGCTGCTCAGAGAGACCTGGACCAGCTCATCAAGGAGATCCAAGACAAACAGAAAGCTACAGAGAAACAAGCTGAAGACCTCATCAAAGATCTGGAACAGGAGATCTCTGAGCTGATGAAGAGGAGCTCTGAGGTGGAGCAGCTCTCACACTCTGAAGACCACCTCCACGTCCTCAAAAGCTTCTCCTCCCTGAAAGATGCTCCACCCACCAAAGACTGGACAGAGATCCGAGTTCATCCACCATCATATGAGGGGACGGTGGTGAGAGCTGTGTCTCAGCTGGAGGAGACCATCAGGAAGGAGAAGCTGAAGAAGGTCCAGCAGTTTGCAGTAGATGTTACTCTGGATCCTAAAACAGCAAATCCTTTCCTCGTCCTGTCTGATGATGGAAAACAAGTTCATACTGGTGATGTGGAGAAGAATCTTCCAGATAATCCAGAGAGATTTTCTTACTGTGTTAATGTTTTAGGAAGTCAGAGTTTCTCTTCAGGCAGATTTTACTTTGAGGTTCAGGTTAAAGGAAAAACTGACTGGGATTTAGGAGTGGCCAGAAGATCCATCAACAGGAAGGGAGAGATCACACTGACTCCTGAGGACGGTTTCTGGACTGTTTCGTTAGAAAATGGAAATGAGTATGAAGCTTTCTGTGATCCTCCAGTTTGTCTCCTTCTCCAGTCTGCTCCTGAGAAGGTGGGGGTGTTTGTGGATTTTGAGGAGGGTCTGGTCTCCTTTTATGATGTAGATACTGCAGCTCTGATCTACTCCTTCACTGGCTGCTGCTTCACTGAGGAACTCTACCCATACTTCAGTCCCTGTCCTAATGAAGGAGGTAAAAACTCTAGTCCTCTGATCATCTGTCCTGTCAATCAAACAGTCTGATGGTTTCTCCTGAAGCTCCGTGAAGAAGGAATCTGTTTCATCAGCAGTTTCAGTCTGAGAGAGTCTGTAGGTGAAGTTCTACTGGTGGACAGATGAGGTTGGAAATGTCTTCAGCAACAAGTCACCAGTTCTGTTTCCATGTGGATTATTCTGTAGTTTTTTCTGTCTGTCTCCATGTTTCTCTGTAGATGATCTAATCTGTAATCCCAGTCCTAGGTACATTCTGTCTGTCCATCCTGGGAGAGGATCTCTCCTCACCTTCTCACCGATAGTCTGTCAGTCCTTCTGCAAAGCTTTGGAAGGAAACAATGAGAGACTGATGAAATAAAACCATGGTCAGGAACGATCTGTTGTTAAAGATAATTTTGTATGAATCATCCTCTACTCCATGTGATGTTTGGTTGCCATGGTTACAGCAGATGTCTCTGTCTGTATGTAAATAAAATGATTAAATATTCTGACTGAGGACAGATTATAAGGTGACATGTATTATTTTTCTCAGAGATCTACTGGTCTATCAGGGTGGATGTAATGGGGGCCGCTGTCCTAAATGTTTTCCTTCATGATCAGTGTGATGAATGTTTACTGAAAATAAATCTGATTTAATGAATGTTTTTTTCAGGTTTTTTTATTCAATCAAATATTTTATATAAAGTTTCTTCAGTTGCTGCAAAGAAATGAAAGAAGTCTAAATCTGATGAAAGAAAAGATTAACTTTAAACTGAACAAGACTCAAAAACTTATCATTGGTCACAGACTGTCAGTAGCAAACATCTCCATGTTTCCACAAGCACATGCATCATGCACTCTAGGCTGTAGTTCTATGATCCACTTCATAGTTGTTTCATTGAACTTGCGGCCACATGTCATGCACACTAAGGTAAAGAGATGGGTGGAGCTGTCAACTGAACACCATCTGGGTTTGGGTTGGTTTAGATGGTGGAGAAACGAAGCAAACCAACCCAGGTAGGCCTAAACGATAAATGAGGGTCTGCTGGGAACGTCTGGTAGATCCTTCCACCAGTGAGTATTTCAACTCACAACTCCGGCAGAGCTTCTCGCACATACCGAAGGAGGTGGGGGACATTGGGAGTCCTGAGGTAGCTGACAGCTACTTTAACTCAGAAAACTTTGGCTTAAATTTACTTTTATTGTGAAGGTTTTCATCTGTGGTCTCTGAGCTTATTTTTTTGTATTAATTCAGTTTATTACGATGGTTTAAATGTATATTTTTTGCTACTTTTCTTCATTTATAGTGTTTACGAGCTCAGAATAAAGTTTCTGTATTTTTAAAAATGTGTTACAAACAAAACAACACATAAAAACAACAACGAGTAATTTAATATTTACATAAAAAAAGCTGTTCCACATCATGGAGGTGTAAACTTTACAGCTCATGTCGTCATGACAACCATTTCACCATGTGCTCTTTAGGTTTAAAACAAAACAAGAGGGCGTGGCCACGTTTGACTTTGATCTTGTGTGATGTCACTTTGTCTTTCTCACACAACCATTCCAAATGACATCATTCCAATCCAAGAAAGAAGAAGAAGCAGATGTTTGATTTGTGGATGAAGACAATTTAATTTGTTAAATCATTTTAACTTATTTTACTGGTTATATTTAACCAACCCCTCCAGAACAACCAATTTCTCCTGATGGTGGCTTGCGCCTTACATGGCAGCTCCCAACATCAGGTATGAATGTGTGTGTGAATGGGTGAATGTGAGCTTCACTGTAGAGCGCTTTGAGTGTCTACGCAGGTGGAAAGGCGCTCCACTGCGTGGAGAAGGTGGTGGAGCAGAGGACATCGGCCAAGTTAAGATCTGTCCTGTCCAACCAGAGTCACCCACTGTACATGGTCTTTTCCAAACAGAGGAGCTCAGTGAGCACCAGACTGCGCTCACTGAGATGCTCCACAAACAAACTGAAGAATTCTTTTGTGCCTTATACAATCAGACTTTTTAATGCAGCCACGTGGGGCAGGAGCAGTAGAGAGCTGCAGTGATTTTACTGATTCCTACTGTTTTTAATGTTTTACTGATTGACTTTTACATTCATTTAGAAGCACTTTATCATTTTTAGCCTTTTTGCTTGTTTTATTGTTTCTTATCTGTTTTATTTTTTATTTTGAACTGTTGTAATTGTGTGTCCTGATATGTGAGAATGGGAGCAACAGATGCCATGACAATTTCCCTCGGGATCAATGAAGTAACTATCTATCCATCCATCCATCCATCCATCTATCTATCTATCTATCTATCTATCTATCTATCTATCTATCTATCTATCTATCTATCTATCTATCATGAGTAGAGTCCAATTATCATTTTCATTTCATTCCACGTTTAGATATTGTACTCAGTCAAACATCTAACAGCTAACCATCCAAACGGTTGTGCCATGTGCATTAGCCCAGATAATCACAGAGGTTGTGTCAGGAAGGGCATCCGACGTAAAACTATGCCGTATACAAATATGCAAGTCAGTTTGAGAAATACCATACTGGACTGGTCATGGCCTGGGTTAACAACGACCACCATCTGTGCTATTGACCAACAGGATGTTGGTGGAAATTGGACTACTGGTGGTTAAAGAAGAAGAGGAGGGAGATGTGTACATCAGAAAAGAGAGAGAAGAGTAACCTCTAGCGTCAAGGACTTAGGGTGGGAAATTTGAATATTGGGACTATGACGGGTAAAGGTAGAGAATTAGTTGACATGATTCAGAGAAGGAAAGTAAACATCCTGTGTGTCCAGGAGACTAGATGGAAAGGTAGCAAGGCTAGAAGTCTAGGAGCGGGGTTCAAGTTGTTCTATCACGGTGTCAATAGAAAAAGGAATGGTGTAGGAGTTATTGTGAAGGAAGAGTTTGTTGGCAATGTTCTGGAGGTAAAAAGAGGGTCAGACAGGGTGATGAGCTTCAAACTAGAAATTGAAGGGGTGATGTTAAACGTTGTTTGTGGGTATGCTCCACAAGTAGGATGTGACTTTGAGGAGAAAGATAAATTCCGGTCAGTCCTTGATGAGGTGGTTCAGAGCATCCCTAGAAGTGAGAGAGTTGTTATTGGAGCAGACTTTAATGGCCACGTTGGTGCAGGAAACAGAGATGATGAGGAGGTGATGGGCAGCTTTGGTCTCCAGAACAGGAATGCAGAAGGACAGATGGTGATCGACTTTGCAAAACGGAATGGAAATGGCTGTAGTGAATACTTTCTTCATGAAAAGACTGGAACACAGGGTGACTTATAAGAGTGGAGGAAGGAGTACACAGGTAGATTATATTTTGTGTAGGCGGTGTAATCTGAAAGAGATCAGTGACTGCAAAGTTGTAGCAGGAGACAGTGTAACCAAACAGCACAGGATGGTGGTGTGTAAGATGACCCTGAAAGTGAGTGAGTTTAAGAAGATGAAGGAAGTGCAGAAGACTAAATGGTGGAAGCTGAAAAAGTAAGAGTGTTGCTCTTATTTTATAAAGGAGTTGAGACAGGCTCTTGGTGGGCAGGAGATGCTTCCAGATGACTAGACAACTACAACTAATGTGATCAGGGAGACAGGAAAGAGAGTACTTGGTGTTTAAAATCACACTCAGAAGCGTTTTTATAAGGGTTTGTGTGGATGTGGTTATATTGAAAACGGTTAAGTGTTTAAGCGAGGGTTTTTCTAAAACGGATGACAGCAGATATACGTTTTCAAAAATACCAGGCTACGTGTGGACATGGCCTCAGACTAATTTGATTTTCTTGAGTTTTGCAGGGGCTCCAGTTCCTGGGCTGGAGGATCATCTGCCCAAAACCCAAAAAATTGCAAAAATTGCAAAACAATTGATGAAAAATGTAAAAAAAAAACAAAAAAAATCAAAAACAAACTACCGCGGAATTAGAGATCAGAGTTGGATGGAGGAGGGTTTTATTGAATATATGTGTCATTTGTTTGTTATTGTTTACATCTGAGGAAATTTTTAAATAAATCACCATTTTTGTTCATGATCGCAAATTTAATCCCACTGAGTATTTGGACTTCACTTCCTGTGAGATTAAAAGCTATTAGTCTGAAAATGGTTTGTGATGATTTTAAAATCTTTGATCTTTAAAATTGATAAAAAGTCATTGCGATGACTCATGGCCATGTCTAAGCTGCCCATGATCTTCTTTCTAAATGCTGTTTTTCTGACTCCTCCCAGGTCAGACATGTCTGCTGGAAGCATCCAGAGATCTGAGGACCAGTTCCTGTGCTCCATCTGTCTGGAGATGTTCAATGATCCAGTCAGCACACCGTGTGGACATTAATTCTGTGAAGCCTGCATCACTCAGTACTGGCAGGAGAAGCTTCTGTATGATTGTCCCTTGTGTGAAAAGGAGTTTCCCATCACACCTCAGCTGAAGGTCAACACTTTACTCTCTGAAATGGTTTCTCAGTTCAGACATGAAGCTCAGCAGGAAGCCAGCAGCAGCAGCAGCTCAGAGCAACAAGCTGCCAGACCAGGAGAAGTTCCCTGTGACGTTTGCACGGGAACCAAACGGAAGGCTCTGAAGTCCTGCCTGGTGTGTCTGACCTCCTACTGTCACACTCACCTGGAGCCCCATATGACATGTTCAATGTTGAGCAGACATCAGCTGATGGAGCCTGTGGAGAACATGGAGGACAGGATGTGTACAAAGCATGATAAACCTCTGGAACTGTTCTGTAAGACCGACCAGACCTGTGTCTGCTCGCTCTGTGCTGTTTTAGACCTCAAGAGTTATGAGTTTGTTCCTCTGAGAGAAGAATGTGAAATAAAGAAGGCACAGCTGGGGAAGACCGAGGCTGACATTCAGCAGATGATCCAGAAGAGACGACTGAAGATTCAGGAGCTCAAAGAGTCGGTGAAGATCAGTAAAGATGCTGCAGACAGAGAGAGGGCAGAAGGTGTTCAGGTCTTCACCGCTCTGATGGAGGCTGCTCAGAGAGACCTGCACCAGCTCATCGAGGAGATCCAAGACAAACAGAAAGCTACAGAGAAACAAGCTGAAGACCTCATCAAAGATCTGGAACAGGAGATCTCTGAGCTGATGAAGAAGAGCTCTGAGGTGGAGCAGCTCTCACACTCTGAAGACCACCTCCACCTCCTCCAAAGCTTCTCCTCCCTGAAAGCTGCTCCCCCCACCAAAGACTGGACACAGGTCAGAGTTTATCCACCATCACATGAGGAGATGGTGGTGAGAGCTGTGTCTCAGCTGGAGGAGACCATCAGGAAGGAGAAGATGAAGAAGGTTGCTGAGAAGACAAAGAAGGTCCAGCGGTTTGCAGTAGATGTTACTCTAGACCCTAAAACAGCTCATCCTTACCTCGTCCTGTCTGATGATGGAAAACAAGTTCATCATGGTGATGTGAAGAAGAAGCTTCCAGATAATCCAGAGAGATTTTCTACATGTCCTTGTGTTTTAGGAAGTCAGAGTTTCTCTTCAGGCAGATTTTACTTTGAGGTTCAGGTTAAAGGAAAAACTGAATGGGATTTAGGAGTGGCCAGAAGGTCCATCAACAGGAAGGGAAAGATCACAGCGACTTACTCAGAACGGTTTCTGGACTGTTTGTTTAAGAAATGGAAATGAGTACAAAGCTTTATGTGGTCCTTCAGTCAGTCTCCATCTCCAGTCTGCTCCTGAGAAGGTGGGGGTGTTTGTGGATTATGAAGAGGGTCTGGTCTCGTTTTATGATGTAGATGCTGCAGCTTCGATCTACACCTTCACTGGCTGCTGCTTCACCGAGGAGCTCCACCCATTATTCAGTCCTGGTCCTAATCATGGAGGTAAAAACTCTTGTCCTCTGATCATCTGTCCTGTCATTAAAACAGTCTGATGGTTTCTCCTGAAGCTCCATGAAGAAGGAATCTGTTTCATCAGCAGTTTCAGTCTGAGAGAGTCTGTAGGTGAAGTTCTACTGGTGGACTGATGAGGTTGGAAATGTCTTCAGCAACAAGTCACCAGTTCTGTTTCCATGTGGATTATTCTGTAGTTTCTTCTGTCTGTCTTTGGAAGGAAACAGTGTGAGACTCATGGACAAAATGCATGGCCAAGAACGATCTGGTGTTGAAGTTAATTTTGTATCAAACATCCTCTACTCTCTGTGATGTTTGGTTGCCATGGTTACAGCGGATGTCTCTGTCTGTATGTAAATAAAATGATTAAATATTCTGACTGAGGACAGATTTTAAGGTGACATGTATTATTTTTCTCAGAGATCTACTGGTCTATCAGGGTGGATGTAATGGGGTCCGCTGTCCTAAATGTTTTCCTTCATAATCAGTGTGATGAAAGTTTATTGAAAGTAAATCTGATTTAATGAATGTTTCTCTAAAGGTTTTTATTCAATAAGATATAATATATAAAGTTTATTCAGTTGCTGCAAAGAAAATGAAAGAAGTTTTAATCTGATGAAAGAAAAGATTAACTTTAAACTGAACAAGATCCAAAAACTTATCATTAGTCACAGACTGTCAGTAGCAAACATCTCCTTGTTTTCACAAGCACATGCATCATGCACTCTAGGCTGTAGTTCTATGATCCACTTCATAGTTGTTTCATTGAACTTGCGGCCACATGTCTTGCACACTAAGATAAAGAGATGGGTGGAGCTGTCACCTAAACACCATCTGGTTTTTGGTTGGATTAGATCGTGGAGAAACGAAGCAAACCAAACCAGGTTGGCCTAAATGATAAATGAGGGTCTGCTGGGAACGTCTGGTAGATCCTTCCACCAGTGAGTATTTCAACTCACAACTCCAGCAGAGCTTCTCACACATACCTTAAGAAGTGGGGGACATTGACTCACACTTGACTCTGTTCTGCACCTTTTTTCTTGAGGCAGCAAGTTTGTGCTGTCGACGCAACGTCATCGGTGCCTGTCGTGGCGGTAACATCAAACCTGCTGGTGGACAATGTTTGACGTGCAGTGAGTGATGCCATCAAAGTGAAGGAGGAGTCTTACCGGGCCTTCTTGGTCTGTGGGAGTCCTGAGGTAGCTCACAGCTAATTTAACTCAGAAAACAATCCTTTGGCTTTAATTTGCTTTTATTGTGAAGGTTTTCATCTGTGATCTCTGAGCTTTTTTGTATCAATTCAGTTTAATAAGATGGTTTAAATGTGAATTTATTTCTACTTTTATTCATTTACAGCTTTTACGAGCTCAGAATAAAGTTTCTGTATTTTTAAAAATATGTTACAAACAAAACAACACATAAAAACAACAACGAGTAATTTAATAATTACATAAAAAAAGCTGTTCCACATCATGGAGGTGTAAACTTTACAGCTCATGTCGTCATGACAACCATTTCACCAAGTGCTCTTTAGGTTTAAAACAAAACAAGAGGGCGTGGCCACGCTTGATTCGATGTGATGTCACTTTGTCTTTATCACACAACCATTCCAAATAACATCATTCCAATCCAAGAAACAAGAAGAAGCAGACGTTTGATTTGTGGATGAAGACAATTTAATTTGTTAAATCATTTGAACTTATTTTACTGGTTATATTTAACCAACCCCTCCGGAACAACCAATTTCTCCCGATGGTGGCTTGCACCTTACATGGCAGCTCCCAACATCAGGTATGAATGTGTGTGTGAATGGATGAATGTGAGCTTCACTGTAGAGCGCTTTGAGTGCCTTTGCAGGTGGAAAGGCGCTCCACTGCGTGGAGAAGATGGTGGAGCAGAGGACATCGGTCAAGTTAAGATCTGTCCTGTCCAACCAGAGTCACCCACTGTACATGGTCTTTTCCAAACAGAGGAGCTCTGTGAGCACCAGACTGCACTCACTGAGATGCTCCACAAACAGACTGAAGAATTCTTTTGTGCCTTATGCAATCAGACTTTTAAATGCAGCCACGTGGGGCAGGAGCAGTAGAGAGCTGCAGTGATTTTACTGAATCCTACTGTTTTTACTGTTTTTACGCATTGACTTTTACATTCATTTAGAAAAACTTTATCGTTTTTAGCCTTTTTACTTGTTTTATTGTTTCTTATCTGTTTTATCTTTTATTTTGAACTGTTGTAATTGTGTGTCCTGATATGTGAGAATGGGAGCAAAAGATGCCATGACAATTTCCCTCGGGATCAATAAAGTATCTATCAATCTATCTATCATAAGTAGAGTCCAATTACCATTTTCATTTCATTCCACGTTTAGATGTTGTACTCCTCAGTCAAACATCTAACTGCTAACCATCCAAATGGTTGTGCCATGGGCATTAGCCCAGATAATCACAGAGGTTGTGTCAGCAAGGGCATCCGACGTAAAACTATGCCATATACAAATATGCAAGTCAGTTTGAGAAATACCATACTGGACCGGTCGTGGCCCTGGTTAACAACGACCACCATCTGTGCTAATGACCAACACGGTGCCAGTGGAAATTGGACTACTGGTGGTTGAAGAAGAAGAGGAGGAAGACGCGTACATAGGAAGAGAGAGAAGAGAAACATGAAGAGTCTAGGACTTAGCATAGGAACTTTGAATGTTGGGACTATGACATGTAAAGGTAGAGAGTTAGTTGACATGATGCAGAGAAGGAAAGTAGACATCCTGTGTGTCCAGGAGACTAGATGGAAAGGTAGCAAGGCTAGAAGTCTAGGAGCGGGGTCCAAGTTGTTCTATCACGGTGTAGATAGGAAGAGGAATAGTGTTGGAGTTATTGTGAAGGAAGAGTATGTTGGGAATGTTCTGAAGGTAAAAAGACTAGAAATTGAAGGGGTGATGTTAGACGTTGTTTGTGGTGTGGTGGGAAACATCCTTGTTGGAAGAAAACGTCAACTGCTTTTTTTTTACAAGTTTACCATATAGATCATATGTCCACAGGTGAAGAGCTGGAGAGATCTCTACCTAATTTTCTGATTCTACAACATTTAATGCATTTAATGCTTTGCAGTCGCTCTGCATTCTGGGTATGGATGTGGAGGTGGTGGAGGAGTACAAAAACCTGGGAGTGACCATCGACAGCAGACTGAACTGGAGGAGCAACAGTACTGCTGTGTACAAGAAGACCTGCAGCCGACCTTACTTCCTAAGGAAGCTGAGGTCCTTCAATGTGTGCAGCAAGATCCTGGAGAACTTCTACCAGTCTGTGGTGGCCAGCACCTTGTTCTTCTCTGTCATCTGCTGGAGGAGCAGCATCGCAGCCAGTGACGCCAACAGACTGAATAAACTAATCAGACTGGCTGGCTCTGTCATTGGCAGCAAACAGGACTCACTTGAGGCAGTGGTGGAGAGGAGGTCACTGAACAAACTTTTGTCGATCATGGACAATCATGACCATCCTCTCTACCCACTCCTGGACGAACAGCAGAGCTCCAAGAGGCTCAGAACATCTCGTTACCGGAGGTCTTTCTTTCCGTACGTGATCGGGCTCTACAACGACTCACTTAGCAGATAGGAAGTTGTTGCTGTGACACACAAATTTCCCTTGTGTGGGATCATTAAAGTATATTCTGATTCTGATTCTGACTGCTGTACTGAAGGTTTAATCTCCCCTAGTATTAGCTGAAGATCAGAGTCATATCAGCCTCTGTTTAAACAAAGTTCCAACTCAAACACATCAGAGTTTTTACACAATGTGTGGCGTCACATGCCAGAGGCAGGCCCTTCTAGCTCTAATTTTCCTCTCTCTCTGACAACTTCTAACATTTCACACCTGTTGCACAAAGGAATAAGCTAACAGTTGACCTCAACTTAACTTCACTTTCTGCAAGCTCTCACTAAACTCCTCCCCTACTGCAAATGTAGTTACGTGAGTTTATACACAATAAAAAAATCTTGAAAGTATCGTCCCAAAAAATTTGATATCCCACAAAGATATTTCAACATAGAGAATAAATCCAAATAGAAAGTATAAAAGAAAAAAATAGCATGTCATATGAAAGTAAAAAAAAATAACTAATATCTAAGCAAAACATAAGGGTTATAATATCTAAACATAACGTAACAGTCCAATAGATAAGAAATAGCATCCAAGCATTTCATCACAGAAACAGGCCACGCCTGTTCGACAAAAAACTTAGACAAGAATTAAAATCCAGATTATGAAAGAATACCAAAATAAAACCAAAAAAAAAAAAACAAAATCACACAATTGCAAAAACACTGCAAACATGCATTGACATTCACATCACACGCCCACACTGCCCCCGAACCCCCCACCTCCTCATCTGGACATTTATTTTTTTAACTTGGGTTTATTTCTTTGTAAACTCATTAGAAATGGATTTTTTTTTTTTCAAAAATTTAGTTTCAAACTGAGTAATAGAAAACAAAGAATGAGATTTGCGTGGGTTTCCTCCGGTTACTCTGGTTTCCTTCCACCATCCAAAAAAACATGCATGCTAGGTTGAGGACCCTTCGAGAACGAGATGTCTCATCTCAAGAGGCTTGAGATGAGACGTTAAATGAATTTTAAAAAATCAGTTCTTTTGTTTGATGTGATAATCAGGAAACGACTTGTTTTCTGATTTTGGAATTCCAATCTCTAAACAAAATATTGAATGGCGGGAACAGACATGGACCAGGTTCGTTTGCGGCAGCAGAAATTCAGAAGAAAAACAAACTTTCAGTAAGAAAAACATTCTTTTTACGGACGAGTTATGTGTTGAACGCACCAGTCGGCCACAATCCACAACTGCAAGCAAGAATGCCATCCCACCCAAAAAACAGTCTGTAGATAAATTTGTTGGAAAAAAATTCTCACACCTTAAGATGGAGCCTGTGCTTCCTCTGACTGAAGGTGTGTCCCGGTAAACTGGATCTTCTTCAAGAGATAAAACAGTTATTTACATGTAAGAAAGAACCAGAACAGAAGTTGATGGTTTGCTCTGAACTTTTCCTCTAATCTCAGTCTGTTCTGGAATAACAGGGTCTGCACAGGTGTGTCCTTTAGTCTAAGCTGAGGTTACTGTACAGGTATGGATCGTGTTCTTTCAGCGCTTGGATCAGTTTGGAGCTGGCCTCACGTCCTTTCCTTCTCACCGTGTCTATAAGTTCCCGAGCTTTGTCTCTTCTCTCGTAGGTTTGAATTTCCTCCACCTCAGCATCATGTAACACTCTGCATTCCATCAGGACATCCAGCAGCTCGTCCAGAACAGGAGAAGACACCCGTTCAATGAACTTCTGCCGTATGATTTCTAGCTTCTCATCCTCTGCCATATCCGGTCTCAGTCGCAGCTGTTTCTCACTCTTCTCGGAGGATGAGGGAACAGCTGGGGATGAAAATTAAATTCAGTACCTCAGCAGAAACACAATAAGCAAGTAAAAAACAGAGTTCAACCTGAACCAGATCTTCTCCAACCAGAGGATGCTCTGCTAGTTTAATTCAAATCTTTATTTTCTTCTTTCTAGTTTCATTAGAGTGTGGACAATAGAGTGTGAAGGAGGTTTTTCTGGCCTCAGAAAGGTGAGGGAGGGAGCCAGCCCATCAAGACACTGAAAAACCAGTGGAACCTTAAACTGGATCCTGTGGCTGACTGGAAAGCACAGAAGGCTAACCAGTATGGAGACATGTTCTTTCTGGTTTCTGCTGGACTTTGGATCATCTGCAGCCAGTGGATGGAGGTATGATCCATCCCATAATACAGAGAAGAAATAAACAGACTTTGACTGATGGAGAAGCCATGTCTCCTCACTGTGTTTTCTAACAAACTCCACATGTTCTCTATCTTCAGTCTGATCCCGTTGTGCTCACATGGCAGCGTGGCAGAGTACTGCCACACACTGGTATTTTCTGGGTTCTGGATCGTCACGGTCAGCTCCTCCGTACTCAGTGGGATCAACATCTCGTAGCTGGCATCGTAGTTTGGTCCATAACTTAAAAAAAACACAGCGTTCTGAGGAGAAAGGTGGACATTTTAAATGAATTAATAAGATGTCAGCTGCCAGATTTTTTTTGAAGGGAGTTTTAGTTAAATCTTGTGAACAAAATAAAAGTTACAACAGTTTACATCTGTGCCTCCCACTTCAAAAGGGGCCAAAAGTAATGGCACGTCTGGTTTCTAAGCTGGTCTATGAGCTGGTATGTCTTCTTCCTTCATTATCTCCATGACAACGAGCAGGTAAAAGGTTCAGAGTGCATTTGGAATCTGTTGCTATTAACTCTTGAGATGAGATTTAAAGAGCTGTGTCTATCGGTGATGTAAGCCATCAGTAGGTTTTTAAACAAGAGCCTCCTGCGATGGCAGCAAGTCTGTGTATTTTTGGTTGGATGTTGAAGAGATGAGCAACTTCAGCTGCGAGGCGTGCCAAATGGGATTATCTATCTGATCCCACCAGGGCTCAGGGAGCGTTTTGGCCGATGTGTCACCCCTGAGTGAAGCGAAAGATTAGGAAATGGAGATCCAGGCTGTTTCTACTATGGGTTTTTATGGGGAACCAAACTCCCTGTTAAAAAATGTGAAGAATTGGAGACCCGGTGGAGAATGACAGGATGAGTGCTGCTAAGTCTGTTTAACAGACTTGTATGAGTGACATCAGAGGTGATTCCTGTCTGAACATACCTGGCTTCACTATGGTGAAGACGTGTGGAAATAAAGATGGTGGACTGCTGGTGTTGTTCCACCACATTGAAGGATGTGAGTTGCTGTCAAGATGTGGAGCTTTTAGAGACAGTTTAAGATCTTATCAGGATTCACTGGAGCTTCAAACATCGTTGCTACGATAAACCACATTATGCGTGGCGCAGCGGCTGATGTTTTGGGGGCTTACAGAGCTCACTGCTCTTTCTTGGACTCCTCGGAGCTGCCGGTCATTTGAACCTCCCCAGTAGGGATTCATAAAGTATTTCTTATTAAACTGACAAAAAAACAATACATCAGAGATAAAGTGAACTTATTAGGCATGACCTGAATAACTGATTAGAACATGCTTAAACAGATGGAATGCACTGATGAGCTCAGCATCACCTAAAGACCCAGTAAACCATGGAACACAACCGAGGTGGATGAACTTGGCCAGATAAAGAACACTTCCAGAAAGTAGCACCAAAGTGAATTCAGAGAGTTCACCACAAGATATGAAAGACTGGTGAGACTCAAACACAGGAAACCAAGTTAAAGTTTGTTGAACCACTTCTAGAAAGCTTCATAGTTCTGGGTCAACATTCATTTCTACCAAAGTGATGAAAGGAAGAAGGAAC
The DNA here is from genome assembly GCA_902685375.1 of Neostethus bicornis. Classification (NCBI taxonomy): domain Eukaryota; kingdom Metazoa; phylum Chordata; class Actinopteri; order Atheriniformes; family Phallostethidae; genus Neostethus; species Neostethus bicornis. Next base: position 1,568,007 of record LR738548.1, read on the forward strand.
TGCTCATGATCCAAAGCAAAGCACAGCATCAGGGAACAATAGTCATGCTATGGGCATGAACGGCTGCCAGTAGACATGGTTCTCCTGTACTTATTGATGACGTGACTGCTAATAAAAACAACACGATCAATCCTGAAGTGTTTGGGACAGCGCTTCACAGTGCAGATAGACAGTGATCAAAACATCACTGCAAAAGCAACCAGCGAGTTTTTAAAGGGAAAGAAGAGACTGTTGATAAAATATTTCTGACCCACTGTGGGTGTGTATAGAACCGAAAATGTTAGATTTGTGTTGGTGTCCCGATACGTGTGGACCTGGCTTTATAGTGTGAGTTGGGGTGGCAAACGGGGGTCAGATACTCACTTTGGGCTGGATGGTGAAAGTATCAGGGTCACTGTGGAGACTGTAGGTTTGGTTCTTATGAAAGAAGCAGGAAGAAGGAGCCTCGAGGAACATAGAGTCTTCATGCTGTTGTTTCACCTGAAAATGAAAGCATTTAGTTGGTTTCCACAGTGTTTGGTTCCAGTGTGGAAGAACTGAGGGGGACTTACATCTCCAAGAGTGACGTTGCTCGGCAACAGAATCACATCGAGGCTGCGAAAGGTCCTGTGACTGCTCCTCAGGAACAGAAGGGTTTGTCCTTTAATTGGCCTTAAGAGTACGTTTTTGTCATATTTCCAATGATCCTGCACAATGCCAAGGAGAGAGAGTTGCTGGATCTCCACGACCACGTCGGTTTGATTGACCATCAACGTCTGGATGAAGTTCATTCCTTCATCGGTGATGTGGACGACGGAGAGGAACTCGGATAGCCGATCTATGAGGAAACAAACAGATGTCCGTGTGAAGATTCTATTTCCTGCTGACCGCCACACAGAGGTCCTTACCGGATTCAAGTTCACAGTGTGGCAGGTGGAGCTTCCTGATGGAGTTCTGCAGGCACTCGATGCTGAACAGCGGCCCTCCAGGCATTTTTCCAGATTGCTCCAAATGGTCCTCATCCCATATCATCGTCCTGTAAGCCACCTTCCCCTCATGAGTGGTGTGGAAGCCCAGACCAGTCAGAGAGCATCGGAAGAACCCAGGACCAGGAAATCTGAAGCTGAAGAATCCACAAAGTATTAAATTATCTGCACTTTCATCAGATTGTCAGTCTTTATCCTTCTAACATTTGATTTTCTGACATCAACCAACTGCAGATTTAAAGGATTTTGGACGTTTGATGATGAACCATTGACAATTATATTTTAGGACGAGGTCAGAGGTTGCTGGAAACACTAGAAGGTTACAGGAACTGGATAAAAGGCTGAGGCGAGGCCGGAGGACATTACCTGTATGAAATCCCAATTCTTTCTTTGTAGACTTCAGGTATGAATTGTGAAGAAACCTGAAACCAAGAAGAGAGACAAAGAATAGACTTTTTTCCTCTGGAACAAAAACAGATGATAAAGAGAAAACCAGAAACTCTCACTGTCATTTTCAGCTCTGCTGCAGAGGACAGAGTTACAAATTCCTGAGACACTGTGAACGCTGTCCTCACATCCAGAAAGTCTTGGTTTTATCTGTTTTACCTGCAAGTGGGAGAAAATTAGTTTATTTCTGAATTATAATCTGAAGGATTTTCCTGATGTAACATTCAAAGAATCATGTTTAACATAAACAATAATTCCTTTAATGAACCTCCATCCAGAATCTTTTAGAGGAAATGCAGCAAAAAGCAGAGGAATCATTAATACTGTTATTAGCTCTCCTGTACTGTCTTCCTCTTATCCAGGTTCGGGTTGTAGACCAGGAGCTGAGAATACTATTACATACTCCAGGTAAGTTACTGTCTATCTTAAGCCTCCCTTCTTTTTACTGGGATATTGATACATCTTAAGTTTATGTGGCAACAGCAACATCGCAATGGTGAGCAAAAAGTTTTTTTTTCTTTTAAAGATCCACATATTTGTTTGTAACTTAAGCTCCAGGTTAGCGTCTCTGTCCAAGTCTTACCAGTCCTCCGTTCTCAGTGGTCTGCCTCTCCAGCCAGCTTGACTTCTCCAAGAAGCCTTTCACCTCAAAATAAACTTTCTGAACATATTCAGTGTGATGGTGGGTTCTTAATCCAACTCAAACCGTAACACAAACAGTCACAATCTGAACTAGTAAACACAGAAATCTACATGTTAGTGATAAAAACAATCCAAACCTTTAGATGAGCCGGCTCAGAGGTTTATCAGCCAGATTTCTTCATGTGACTTTCAGAGTAAACTGAGACCTTACTGTCAGACTGCATGTAGATAACTGCTGGTATTTGTTTCCTTCCGGTTTCTGGGTGGGGTAAAAATAAACTCCCCCTTGTCTTCTTTGCTGGGCGGGTTTTTTACTGTAAAAAACTGTGTCCTAAAAAGTTAAACTAGTTATCTAAGTAAAAATAATACCCGACAATGTTCAAGCTCCATATTGTTTGGTGTCTTCTGCGGAACTGGAACATTGTGAGAGAAGAAAAGCAGAGCAGCTCTGAGGTGAAGAGGAAGTGAAACTTGCTGGGACATGCTGCATGACTGAATACCTCACATGAGGCCTCATTCAGGAAGTGCACTTACACTAAAATCCCTGCGTACGCCAACTCTCACGTAAACTGAGCAATCAATAGAACACTGGCTTGGAACACAAAATGATTCTTGTTGAAAAGATGTGAAGATACTAGTTTTTTTTTTTTTTTTTTTTTATTTATTTTTATTTTGAGTGTTTCTATTAATTTATTAGCTTTCCTTGCTTTTTATTGTCAAGGTGAGAATGTTTAAGATTTTGTTAAAAACTGGTTCCAGTTAGTTTTACTTTTATTTCATTACTTTTTGTGGACATAAACTTTACATATTAAAGTAAATAAGGGTGTTACTACTGATTAGTTAGCTGTAATAAAATAGTTACACAGTATGCAGTAATCATGCTTTGCTAAAACCACACCTGCATTACTCGACTCATCTCGTACCATCACTCATTTTATGTTTATTCATGATGCTCAGAACTTTTCAAACGGTGTGTTGCAAACATTGACGTAAACTTAAAAGTGTGTGTAATCCCTCATTCATCCAGGGGGTGTGCATCGTAGAAAAGATTTCAAAGTGTCCACTGGACAGTGTGTTTGATGAGCGAATTTTATCGAGCTGGCTCCGCTTGTTGGTGGCCATGCCCAGCCCACAGAAACTGGTGTGATGTGGAAGGAGGAGGACCCAAATGCAGGACTATCCTACCTATGATCCGGTTGTAATGGACTCAGACGGGTTCGATCTTTATGTAATTGGTCTCATTTTGTTCGTAATTATCCACAGAATAACATATGAAATTGTATTTTCTCAAAAGTAATCCAGTTATGAGAAATACACCAGAAAACGTGATTTTTTTTTTTTCTGTGAGAAATGCATGGTAAAACGTAGCAGTCACATTCCTATCGCCATAGCAACCGCCACGCTGTGTGTAAAAGTTTGTCCTGGGTGTGTTTAATTTCTTCACAAAGTTATCTACAAAATGAAACCATTCGCAAGATTTTTTTGATGATGGGTTTGTTTGTTAGATGACTTTGAATGAAACAAGCGCTCCTCCTTCAACTAACAGCGGCGTTAGCTTGTTAGCTGCTAGCTGGCTAATGACGTCACTTTAAATTAAAAGATTGACATATAAAGATAGCCAGTAGTTTCAGCTTCAAAACAAGGGGCTTAACTCAAAACCGGACCAATCCAATCGCTTGTTATTCAGCTTGTGTAGTGGAATTTTACAACCACAACACACCGCCATCTCGGTGCGTCATGACGCACGCGTCAGCTTTATATAGGACAGACAGACAGATTGAGTGATTTTCAAGTTTATTTTCAACTTTTCTTTTGGTGAACTGTATTTCTGGGGTTCTGGAGCATATTTTTTATCCAGAAAACATTTCCTGTGCATGATTTTTTTTATGAAAAAAAAATTATAATTACAGCCAAAAATATGAAAATAAAAATTAGAAAAATTATACATACATAAAAAATAATCTGTGGAGGTTTTTAAAGTCGCAGAAACACTAATATGCTTTTTTTATGACTAAAAAGGTTATAGAATGGCAAAAATTCAATTCGACACGTACGTATTTGGATAGCTTGTTCCGAATGGACAGTTTTATACTGAAAGGTCAATAAATCAAAAACACTTTCACCTAGAGATCTGAAACTTTACACAGTTGCAGTTAACAAGATTATTATCATACATATGGAAGGAATTACGCCTACTGAGAAGTATGTCTTGGCTAGGGACATTAGAAAATGAACAAAATTAGGCGAGGTTAAAAATGTACATTTTTTTAATGTTTGAACTACTGTAGGATAGGCTCTGAAGCTCTGACAGATGCGTAGGTGGGTGTTAAGAGGTTGAGATAAGATTGTCGTTATAATCGCTGTTCAGAATATTCTGTCGCTGCTTCTACACATCACAGATGTTTCCAACATAATCTACCTTAGGAGTGTAAAAAAAGTAAAAAATGAAAAAAGTTTGGTAAATTATTATTTTCAAATTCACTGTTCTTTCAAATTTCTTTAATAAACACACACATAAGTGTTTCTGCATATTTATATATGTATGTATGCATGTATATACAGTATGTATGTATATTCTGTATGCAAACACGCTCACACACACACACACACATACAGTATATACAGTATATACATATGTATGTATTAGTGGTGTCAGTCGATTAAACAAAACTAATCGAATTAATTACAGGAATATGTAATAAATTAATCACATTTTAATAAAATATTTTCTAAAGGTCTCCTGATAAAGAATTTGAATTCTAGGATATTAAAAATTGTACTGTATGACTAATCAGTTGAATCCAGTAAGAAGAGAAGATTTTAAATCTAATTTATTATTGGTGAACTGTGCTTCATGAGGCCAGGTGCAGGGTTAGAGCTCATTAGGGTTTGTTCTTATCTTCAAGGATAGACATTGGCCTGCAATCAGCAGCAACCCACTTTGTGATAGTATTTGTTAAATTCTCTGTTGTGGATTTGCTCATTCGCGTGCCAAATTCAGCTAGCTTGATTTGGCGGAGCGAGCACCCAGTAGCCACACTCGCAACAGAAGAAATCCCCCCCACACCCACTCCCCAGAACATTTTGAAAAATAAGCAATTTTTCTGCATTTTGGTTCATATTTTGCCCAAAGTTTATAATTATTAAAGGAAACCTTTTACATTTTTGTAGGCCAAACAGGTGTGGGTGACGAGCGCCCCCACAGCCACCCCAACCTCCCACCAGATCCGCCCCTGCGACTGTCTCATCCTCCTGAGTCTTGTTCATGTCTGCTGTGTTCCAGCACTGCCGCCAGTGCAGGCGATGTAGCTCGGCCGAGAAGACTACGGATCCTTCAATGGACAAATATTCAAATGCGCAAGCATTGGCTCGCCACCGTTATGATGTCATAACTAATTGCTATATTTTTTTTAATGCATTAAAATGTGTCATAATTAATAACTGGAATTAACGTGTTAAAATGACAGCACTAGTCTTTATGTTTTCAGTGTACACGCTCGTTACCTCTGGGTTACCAACAGGAGGTCGATTGGACAAAAACTTATCAGGTATTTGGAACGGACATACTCGGGTAAGCAGGTTGTTGGTTAATGAACCTCTAGCTCAGTGTTTACAAGATGATAAGGTAAACCTGCTTCCTGGAATACAACTATTCTCTCCTTCCCCTGAACTACAACAAACTCTTAAAAAAAAAAAAAAAAAGACGTAGAGTGAAAATCCCACTAATCAGACTTCACATACAGCCTGTTCTCTAGCAGGTGCTGACAAAGCAGCAGAACATGCTGCTGATGCTCCACATGCTCCTAGAAAAGATCAGTATGTCATCAAAGTACACAGAAATAAAACAACTCAGGAATTCATTGATCAAGCTGTTGTAAACTGCAGGCGCACAACCTGCAGCGGAAAGGATGTCACCAGATACTGATAGTGTTCTAGAGACACACCGAAAAGGAAACCCAGTGCATGAGGAGGTGGAGCAATGTTTGAAGTCAGTTTGTTTTACACAGGAAATGAAAGTGTTTTAGAGTCAAGCTACAGTCGGAGCTACGCTCTGTGTTTCTATCAGAAGGAAAATAAACTGAGTTCATCTTTTCTTTCTCTACAACCGACTCCAATACAGGTGAGTCCAGCTGCTCATATTTACTGAGAGTTTCAGGTAAACAGGAAGTTTCCCTCCAAACTCATCAGATAAACTCAGTCATGGAGAAAACTTCACACCACATAGAAGGAAATGTTTTTATCTTGGAGGGGGAGTACAGTAGTATGGGTCTAGGCAGAGTGGTGGAGGATAGGGGGCTCATAGGTGGAGAAGGTTAACAATCAATGGTTCATGTACATTGAAAGAACAAATTTGTATGTGTGTGTGTGTGTGTTTGTGTGTAAATATAAATGAGGAGGTGCATGACAGTTTGTAGATGAGTGTGTGTGTTGTAGGAGTGGATGAAAAGAGATGATTTAAAGAAAATGTTTCTCCATGTTAACGTTTGTTATAAGAATCAGAGACGATCTCTAGGTAATGAGAGGTCTGGGTCTTCTTGGGGCGGTGGCTGCTGGATGCAGACTTGTGTGCAGCGCTCCCTCTGGTCATGTGGTGGTTGGGCAGGTGTATATTTTTGGTTTCCTGTTTCCTCTGAGGTTTCAGAGTTGGATGGAGGAGGAAGGTTTTATTGAGTTAATGTGTCATTTGTTTGTTATTTTTTACACTTGAGGAGAATTTTCAAATAAATGACTGTTTTTGTTCAAGAGTTTAACTTAATATTGAATCCCACTGTTATTTGAGTTTGACTTTCTGTGTAATTAAAAGCTCTCAGTCTGAATTTTTTTTATATGATTGCAAAATATTTTTGGCCAAAAAAATATAAAAAACTCATGGTGGCCATGTCGAGCTGCCCTCATGATCTTCTTTCTAAATGCTGTTTTTCTGACTCCTTCCAGGTCAGACATGTCTGCTGGAAGCCACCAGAGATCTGAGGACCAGTTCCTGTGCTCCATCTGTCTGGATATGTTCACTGATCCAGTCACCACACCATGTGGACATAACTTCTGTAAAGCCTGCATCAATCAGCACTGGCAGGGGAAGCTTCTGTATGATTGTCCCTTGTGTAAAGAGAAGTTTCCCACCAAACCTCAGCTGAAGGTCAATACTTTTGTCTCTGAAATGGTTTCTCAGTTCAGACATGAAGCTCAGCAGGAAGCCAGCAGCAGCAGCTCAGAGCAACAAGCTGCCAGACCAGGAGAAGTTCCCTGTGACGTCTGCACAGGGAACCAAACTGAAGGCCCTGAAGTCCTGCCTGGTGTGTCTGACCTCCTACTGTCACACTCACCTGGAGCCTCATCTGAAACTCTCAGGTCTGAGAAGACACCAGCTGATGGATCCTGTGGAGAACATGGAGGACAGGATGTGTACGAAGCATGATAAACCTCTGGAGCTGTTCTGTAAGACCGACCAGACCTGTGTCTGCTCGCTCTGTGCTGTTTTAGACCACAAGAGTCATGAGTTTGTTCCTCTGAGAGAAGAATGTGAAGGAAAGAAGGCACAGCTGGGGAAGACCGAGGCTGACATTCAGCAGATGATCCAGAAGAGACGACTGAAAATTCAGGAGCTCAAAGAGTCGGTGAAGATCAATAAAGATGCTGCAGACAGAGAGACAGCAGAAGGTGTTCAGATCTTCACCGCTCTGATGGAGGCTGCTCAGAGAGACCTGGACCAGCTCATCAAGGAGATCCAAGACAAACAGAAAGCTACAGAGAAACAAGCTGAAGACCTCATCAAAGATCTGGAACAGGAGATCTCTGAGCTGATGAAGAGGAGCTCTGAGGTGGAGCAGCTCTCACACTCTGAAGACCACCTCCGCCTCCTCCAAAGCTTCTCCTCCCTGAAAGCTGCTCCACCCACCAAAGACTGGACAGAGGTCAGAGTTTATCCACCATCATATGAGGGGACGGTGGTGAGAGCTGTGTCTCAGCTGGAGGAGACCATCAGGAAGGAGAGGAAGAAGCTGGTTGCTGAGAAGATGAAGAAGGTCCAGCAGTTTGCAGTAGATGTTACTCTGGATCCTAAAACAGCTCTTCCTAAACTCTTCCTGTCTGATGATGGAAAACAAGTTCATCATGGTGATGTGAAGAAGAAGGTTCGAGATAATCCAGAGAGATTTTCTGTGAGTGTCCTTGTGTTTTAGGAAGTCAGAGTTTCTCTTCAGGCAGATTTTACTTTGAGGTTCAGGTTAAAGGAAAAACTGACTGGGATTTAGGAGTGGTCAGAAGGTCCATCAACAGGAAGGGAGACATCACACTGACTCCTCAGAACGGTTTCTGGACTGTAGTTCTTAGAAATGAAAATGAGTACTTTGGTGGTGCTCTTTCTCCAATCCGTCTACTTCTCCAGTCTGCTCCTAAGAAGGTGGGGGTGTTTGTGGATTATGAGGAGGGTCTGGTCTCCTTTTATGATGTAGATGCTGCAGCTCTGATCTACTCCTTCACTGGCTGCTGCTTCACTGAGGAACTCTACCCATACTTTAGTCCACATCTGAATCAAGGTGATAAAAACTCTTGTCCTCTGATCATCTGTCCTGTCAATAAAACAGTGTGATGGTTTCTCCTGAAGCTCCATTAAGAAGGAATCTGTTTCATCAGCAGTTTCAGTCTGAGTGAGTCTGTAGGTGAAGTTCTACTGGTGGACTGATGAGGTTGGAAATGTCTTCAGCAACAAGTCACCAGTTCTGTTTCCATGTGGATTATTCTGTAGTTTCTACTGTCTGTCTCCATGTTTCTCTGTAGATGATCTAATCTGTAATCCCAGTCCTAGGTACATTCTGTCTGTCCATCCTGGGAGAGGATCTCTCCTCACCTTCTCTCTGATAGTCTGTCAGTCCTTCTGCAAAGCTTTAGAAGGAAACAGTGTGAGACTGAAGGACAAAATGCATGGCCAAGAACGTCTTGGTGTTATGGTTTATTCAGTATGACACATCTTCTACTCCATGTGATGTTTGGTTGCAATGGTTTAAGTGAATTTCTCTGTCTGTATGTAAACAAAATGATTAAATATTCTGACTGAGGACAGATTATAAGGTGACATGTATTATTTTTCTCAGAGATCTACTGGTCTATCAGGGTGGATGTAACGGGGCCGCTGTCCTAAATGTTTTCCTTCATGATCAGTGTGATGAATGTTTACTGAAAATAAATCTGATTTAATGAATGTTTCTCTCGAGTTTTTTTTTTAATTCAATAAGATATAATATATAAAGTTTCTTCAGTTCCTGCAAAAAAAATAAAAAAAAGTTTTAATCTGATGAAAGAAAAGATTAACTTTAAAACTGTCAGTAGCAAACATCTCCATGTTTCCACAAGCACATGCACCATGCACTCTAGGCTGTAGTTCTATGATCCACTTCATAGTTGTTTCATTGAACTTGTGGTCACATGTCTTGCACACTAAGGTAAAGAGATGGGTGGAGCTGTCACCTGAACAACATCTGGATTTTGGTTGGTTTAGATGGTGGAGAAACTAAGCAAACCAAACCAGGCAGGCCTAAACGATAAATGAGGGTCTGCTGGGAACGACTGGTAGATCCTTCCACCAGTGAGTATTTCAACTCACAACTCCGGCAGAGCTTCTGGCACATACCAAAGGAGGTGGGGGACATTGACTCAGACTCGACTCTGTTCTGCACCTCTATTTTTGAGGCAGCAAGTTTGGGCTGCCGACACAAAGTCATCGGTGCCTGTCGTGGCGGCAACATCAAACCTGCTGGTGGACAATGTCCGACGTGCGGTGAGCGATGCCATCAAAGTGAAGGAGGAGTCTTACCGGGCCTTCTTGGTCTGTGGGAGTCCTGAGGTAGCTGACAGCTACTTTAACTCAGAAAAAAATCCCTTGGCTTTAATTTTCTTTCATTGTGAAGGTTTTCATCTGTGATCTCTGAGCTTTTTTTTGTATCAATTCAGTTTAATAAGATGGTTTAAATGTAAATTTATTTCTACTTTTCTTCGTTTACAGCTTTTACGAGCTCAGAATAAAGTTTCTGTATTTTTAAAAATATGTAAAAAACAAAACAACACATAAAAACAACAACGAGTAATTTAATATTTACATAAAAAAAGCTGTTCCACATCATGGAGGTGTAAACTTTACAGCTCATGTCGTCATGACAACCATTTCACCAAGTGCTCTTTAGGTTTAAAACAAAACAAGAGGGCGTGGCCACGTTTGACTTTGATCTTGTGTGATGTCACTTTGTCTTTATCACACAATCATTCCAAATGACATCATTCCAATCCAAGAAACAAGAAGAAGCAGACGTTTGATTTGTGGATGAAGCCAATTTAAATTGGTAAATGATTTGAACTTATTTTACTGGTTATATTTAACCAACCCCTCCAGAACAACCAATTTCTCCTGATGGTGGCTTGCACCTTACATGGCAGCTCCCAACATCAGGTATGAATGTGTGTGTGAATGGGTGAATGTGAGCTTCACTGTAGAGCGCTTTGAGTGCCTATGCAGGGGGAAAGCCGCTCCACTGCGTGGAGAAGGTGGTGGAGCAGACGACATCGGCCAAGTTAAGATCTGTCCTGTCCAACCAGAGTCACCCACTGTACAGGGTCTTTTCCAAACAGAGGAGCTCTGTGAGCACCAGACTGCGCTCACTGAGATGCTCCACAAACAGACTAAAGAATTCTTTTGTGCCTTATGCAATCAGACTTTTTAATGCAGCCACGTCGGGCAGGAGCAGTAGAGAGCTGCAGTGATTTTACTGATTCCTGCTGTTTTTACTGTTTTTACGCATTAACTTTTACATTCATTTAGAATCACTTTATCATTTTTAGCCTTTTTACTATTTTTATTCTGTCTTATCTGTTTTATCTTTTATTTTGAACTGTTGTAATTGTGTGTCCAGATATGTGAGAATGGGAGCAACAGATGCCATGACAATTTCCCTCGGGATCAATAAAGTATCTATCAATCTATCATAAGTAGAGTCCAATTACAATTTTCATTTCATTCCACGTTTAGATGTTGTACTCCTCAGTGAAACATCTAATTGCTAACCATCCAAACGGTTGTGCCATGGGCATTAGCCCAGATAATCACAGACGTTGTGTCAGGAAGTGCATCCACCGTAAAACTATGCCATATACAAATATGCAAGTCAGTTTGAGAAATACCATACTGGACCGGTCGTGGCCTGGGTTAACAACGACCATCATCTGTACTGTTGACAAACAGGATGTCGGTGGAAATTGGACTATTGGTGGTCAAAGAAGAAGAGGAGGGAGATGTGTAGATCAGAAAAGAGAGAGAAGAGTAACCTCTAGCGTCTAAGACTTAGGGTGGGAACTTTGAATGTTGGGACTATGACAGGTAAACGTAGAGAGTTAGTTGACATGATACAGAGAAGGAAAGTAGACATCCTGTGTGTCCAGGAGACTAGATGGAAAGGTAGCAAGGCTAGAAGTCTAGGAGCGGAGTTTAAGTTGTTCTATCACGGTGTCGATAGGAAGAGGAATGGTGTAGGAGTTATTGTGAAGGAAGAGTTTGTTGGGAATGTTCTGGAGGTAAAAAGAGGATCAGACAGGGTGATGAGCCTCAAACTAGAAATTGAAGGGGTGATGTTAAACGTTGTTTGTGGGTATGCTCCACATGTAGGATGTGACATCGAGGAGAAAGACAAATTCTGGTCAGACATTGATGAGGTGATTCAGAGCATCCCTAGAAGTGAGAGAGTTGTTATTGGAGCAGACTTTATTGGCCACGTTGGTGCAGGAAACAGAGATGATGAGGAGGTGATGGGCAGGTTTGGTATCCAGAACAGGAATGCAGAAGGACAGATAGTGATCGACTTTGCAAAACGGAATGGAAATGGTTGTAGTGAATACTTTCTTCAAGAAAAGACTGGAACACAGGGTGACATACAAGAGTGGAGGAAGGAGTACACAGGTAGATTACATTTTGTGTAGGCGGTGTAATCTGAAAGAAATCAGTGATTTTGAAGTTGTAGCAGGAGACAGTGAAGCCAAACAGTACAGGATGGTGTGTAAGATGACCCTGGAAGTGAGTGAGTTTAAGAAGATGAAGGAAGTGCAGAAGACTAAATGGTGGAAGCTGAAAAAGTAAGAGTGTTGCTCTTATTTTATAAAGGAGTTGAGACAGGCTCTTGGTGGGCAGGAGATGCTTCCAGAGGACTGGACAACTACAGCTAGTGTGATCAGGGAGACAGGAAAGAGAGTACTTGGTGTTTAAAATCACACTCAGAAGCGTTTTTATGAGGGTTTGTGTGGATGTGGTTATGTTGAAAACGGTTAAGACAATATGTTGTCACTGTTTTATCCTGTTGTTGTGTTGTAATATCATCATAATATTGTATTATATTACTACGGGCTGTAAATAGTGTGTGTTAATAATGGAGCAGGTTTTCTTCTGCTGACAAATTACTGACAAACATGAGAATGGTAGAGCAGTGAAGTAATGTAAAAAGATCAGAAGTGTGGTTTCATGTCTTTAAAGTTAATTCAGACTGAGCATGCAGCCTGAAATGTAACAAAAAGTAGCTGTAAAGATGGAAACACCATCAATTTAAACAAACACTTCAACAAAATGTACTTTTAACCGGAAAGATGCTCGATGTTTGAGGAGACCAGCGCTGTTGGATCAACAGGTGTGTGTTGTGGATGCACACACCTAATAATAGTGTTTTATCAACATAAGACTGCTACCAGAAAACCAGATATTCTAATTTTACTGCTGAATAAAGTGTGTGAAGGATGTTTTTAAGATGAGAATAACTTGAGGTTAACAGTTAAGTGTATTAATATTTGAAGTGGGAAGACTTTATTTTGTTGTTAATTTTAAGGTTTATGTAAGTTGTTTATATTTATTTCAATCAAAGCCGTCGGTAGAGGCTCCGGCACCCCGCTGGGGAGAAGCGGTACAGAAGAAGAATCATTTCATTTCTTTAATGTAAAGGAGGTTAAGTTAATATTTTGTTTTAAAATGTTTCAAAATAAAAGTTTTGGTTTCATCTGTATAGTTTGTTTGTTTCCCTCTACTTTTTTTTACGCTAAAAAAAGGTACTTGATAAGAGTACTTATATCAATAAGGTGGTATTGAAAACTATCCCTAGTGATGAGATTAACTGTTAGAAGATAAAAAGTGAATCAGGTTCTCCTGATTTTTGGAATTTGATCTACTTTAAAAAAAAAAAAAAACTGTTGGTCCTTCGATATTTCTAATAATTGTGCTGAAAATTGACAGAAACAGTTGATGTGAGTTCTATGTGAGAGAGCTGAAAACATGCAGTTGTAATCATTCATGCACAGCCCTGCACTGAACCGATTATCCTGTACTGAAACAGTTCAGTATGAATACATGAAGCGTTACACCCCTAGAAACTAATAATGTTTGTATTTCTAGTGTTAAAGCTGTGAAACAATCAAATGTTTCAAATCTAATGTTTGTGGTTAGATGTGTTCTACATGATGGACTTTATATTAAGAACAGACAGGTTTGCATCCCACAGGGAGCATGTCTACGGACCTAGGAGAAGACACCTAACCCCGGCTTCTCCCACCATTGGCGCCTTTGAAGGGCAGCCTGCTGCGGTGTAAGGAGTGCAGCACACAAATTTCCCCGGTGAGGGATGAATAGAGTGTGTGTGTATACGTATGTGAGTGTAGATATGAATGAGAAAAAAAAAAAAAAAAAAACGAGAGTTAACATATGAGTGTGTGTGTTTTAGGAGTGGATGAGAAGAGAAGCGTTAGGGGAAATGTTTTTTTTTTCACGGTAACGTCTGTAAGTAGCATCAGACATGATCTTGAGGTGATGAGAGGTCTGGGTCTTCTTGGGTCAGTAGCTCCTGGTTGCAGGCTTGTATGCAGCTTCCCCTCTGGTCATGTTGTGGTTGGGCAGGTGTATTTTTGTGGTATCCTGTTTCCACTGAGGTTTCAGAGTTGGATGGAGGAGGAGGGTTTTATTAAATATATGTGTCATTTCTTTGTTATTGTTTACATCTGAGGAAATTTTTAAATAAATCACCATTTGTGTTCATGATCACAAATTTAATCCCACTGATTATTTGGACTTCACTTCCTGTGAGATTAAAAACTATTAGTCTGAAAATGGTTTATGATGATTTTAAAATCTTTGTGGCAAAAAAATTGATAAAAACTCATGGCGATGACTCATGGCCATGTCTGAGCTGCCCATGATCTTCTTTCTAAATGCTGTTTTTCTGACTCCTCCCAGGTCAGACATGTCTGCTGGAAGCCACCAGAGATCTGAGGACCAGTTCCTGTGCTCCATCTGTCTGGAGATGTTCAATGATCCAGTCACCACACCGTGTGGACATAACTTCTGTAAAGCCTGCATCAATCAGTACTGGCAGGATAAGCTTCTGTATGATTGTCCCTTGTGTGAAAAGGAGTTTCCCATCACACCTCAGCTGAAGGTCAACACTTTACTCTCTGAAATGGTTTCTCAGTTCAGACATGAAGCTCAGCAGGAAGCCAGTAGCAGCAGCTCAGAGCAACAAGCTGCCGGACCAGGAGAAGTTCCCTGTGACGTCTGCACAGGAACCAAACTGAAGGCCCTGAAGTCCTGCCTGGTGTGTCTGACCTCCTACTGTCACACTCACCTGGAGCCTCATCTGACATGTTCAATGTTGAGAAGACATCAGCTGATGGAGCCTGTGGAGAACATGGAGGACAGGATGTGTACGAAGCATGATAAACCTCTGGAGCTGTTCTGTAAGACTGACCAGACCTGTGTCTGTTCGCTCTGTGCTGTTTTAGACCTCAAGAGTCATGAGTTTGTTCCTCTGAGAGAAGAATGTGAAGGAAAGAAGTCAGAGCTGGGGAAGACAGAGGCTGACATTCAGCAGATGATCCAGAAGAGACGACTGAAGATTCAGGAGCTCAAAGAATCGGTGAAGATCAGTAAAGATGCTGCAGACAGAGAGACAGCAGAAGGTGTTCAGGTCTTCACCGCTCTGATGGAGGCTGCTCAGAGAGACCTGGACCAGCTCATCAAGGAGATCCAAGACAAACAGAAAGCTACAGAGAAACAAGCTGAAGACCTCATCAAAGATCTGGAACAGGAGATCTCTGAGCTGATGAAGAGGAGCTCTGAGGTGGAGCAGCTCTCACACTCTGAAGACCACCTCCACCTCCTCCAAAGCTTCTCCTCCCTGAAAGCTGCTCCACCCACCAAGGACTGGACAGACACCAGAGTTTATCCACCATCATATGAGGGGACGGTGGTGAGAGCTGTGTCTCAGCTGGAGGAGACCATCAGGAAGGAGAGGAAGAAGCTGGTTGCTGAGAAGATAAAGAAGGTCCAGCGGTTTGCAGTAGATGTTACTCTGGATCCTAAAACAGCTCATCCTTACCTCGTCCTGTCTGATGATGGAAAACAAGTTCATCATGGTGATGTGGAGAAGAATCTTCCAGATAATCCAGAGAGATTTTCTTACCTTGTTAATGTTTTAGGAAGTCAGAGTTTCTCTTCAGGCAGATTTTACTTTGAGGTTCAGGTTAAAGGAAAAACTGACTGGTCTTTAGGAGTGGCCAGAAGGTCCATCAACAGAAAGGGAGCGATCACACTGAATCCTCAGAACGGTTTCTGGACTGTAGCTTTGAGAAATGAAAATGAGTACAATGCTTGTGCTTGTCCTCTATTCCGTCTGCATCTCCAGTCTGCTCCTGAGAAGGTGGGGGTGTTTGTGGATTATGAGGAGGCTCTGGTCTCCTTTTATGATGTAGATGCTGCAGTTCTGATCTACTCCTTCACTGGCTGCTTCTTCACTGAGGAACTCTATCCATTCTTTAGTCCTCATCTGAATCATAGAGGTAAAAACTCTAGTCCTCTGATCATCTGTCCTGTGAATCAAACAGTCTGATGGTTTCTCCTGAAGCTCCATGAAGAAGGAATCTGTTTCATCAGCAGTTTCAGTTTATTTTTTTTTCTCAGCGATCTACTGGTCTATCAGGGTGGATGTAATGGGGGCCGCTGTCCTAAATGTTTTCCTTCATGATCAGTGTGATGAATGTTTACTGAAAATAAATCTGATTTAAAGAATGTTTCTCTGAAGGTTTTTTGTTATTCAATCAGATTTTTTATAAGAAGTTTACTTCTACTTCTTATTTACTTCTAAGATTTCTTTCTACTTTTTATGCTGAAATGACCAGTAAAACCAATAAACAAAAAACATGGGATTCAATAAAACATCTAATCAGAAACAAATACAAACAAATGGAAAAAAAAAAAAGTTCTTTTTGGAACCAAAATGAATCAAAAGTAGATCATTTAAATAAAATCACAGATAGTCTTTATAATTATTTTGTTACAGTTGAACCACCATATCAACATATCAAAAGAAAAAAAGACTGGCTAAGAAGAAGTGGGACACTGAGAGGAATGAGAAGAGTAGGCAAAGATCTGGTTGAAACTGCGTAAGGTTAAAGTAGAGGTTGCAAAGGCAAAACAAGTAGCCTATGATGACCTATACGCTAGGCTGAACAGCAAGGAGGGAGAGATGGACCTATACAGGTTGGCAAGACAGAGAGACAAAGATGGGAAGGATGCGCAGCAAGTTAGGTTGATTAAAGACAGGAATGGATGTCTTTTGACAGATACCAGTAATTTGATGGGAAGATGGAAAGAGTACTTTGAAGAGTTGATGAATGAAGAAAATGAAAGAGAACAAAGAGTAGAAGATGTTACCATAGTGGACCGGAAAGTGGCTAGGATCAGTAAGGTAGAAATAAAGAGTGCACTGAAGAGAATGAAGAGTGGAAAGGCTCTGGGTTCTGATGATATCCCTGTAGAAGTATGGAAGTGTTTCGGTGAGGTGGCAGTAGAGTTTCTGACTGGGCTGTTTAACAGGATATTAGAAATTCAATTCAATTCAATTCAATTTTATTTGTATAGCCCAAAATCACAGAATGTCCGTCTCAATGGGCTTCACAAGAAAAAGAGGAATGTATTAACACAAATACACAACAAGAAAAATAACTAACAAATGCTAACTAAACAAGACTAGCACATTAATGCACTTAGACTCTCCTTCTCGGTGAGGAAAAACTCCTAAAAAACCCATCAGTGGGGAAAAAATAAGAAACCTCATGGGGATCCACGTGAAAGAGAGATCCCTCCCCCGGGACGAGCAAACAATGTGTCAAAGATTATTGTTTAAATATTAGCTTATTCTAATCTACAGCTAAATATCTAAAGAAGTCAATAAATGTTCTTCATCCTGATGGAAACACGGGGGGCTCTTCAGCCCGGAGATGTCAAGTACGGGGATGAGGAGATGTTCTTCATCCTGATGGAAACACGGGGGACTCCTCAGCCCAGCGATGCCCACGGCAGAGATGAGTAGATGGATTTCGTCCTGATGGAGCGGGGATGAAGAAGCGCGGAGGTCTCCTCGGTGTGGCCATGCCCAGGACAGGAACGCAGAGTCCTGGATGGGAGAAGATGCCTGATGAATGGAGGAGAAGTGTACTGGTTCCTATTTTTAAGAACAAGGGAGATGTGCAGAGTTGTGGTAACTACAGAGGAATAAAACTGATCAGTCAAACGATGAAACTATGGGAAAAAGTTGTCGATGGTAGGCTAAGGTCTGAAGTACGAATTTGTGAGCAGCAGTATGGTTCTATGCCTAAAAAGAGCACAACAGATGCAGTATTTGCCTTGAGGATGCTGATAGAGAAGTACAGAGAAGGCCAGAGGGAGCTGCACTGTGTCTTCGTAGATCTAGAGAAAGCGTATGACAGGGTACCTAGAGAAGAACTATGGTATTGTATGAGGAAGTCTGGTGTGACGGAGAACTATGTTAGAGCAGTGCAGGACATGTATGAGGGCTGTAAGACAGTGGTGAGGTGTGCTGTAGGTGAGACAGATGAGTTCAGTGTGGGGGTGGGACTGCTCCAGGGATCTGCTCTTTGCTGTTTGCTATGGTGATGGACAGGCTGACAGACGAGGTCAGACAGGAATCCCCATGGACAATGATGTTTGCAGATGACATTGTGATCTGTAGTGAGAGGAGGGAAGAGGTGGAGGAAAAGCTGGAGAGGTGGAGGTTTGCACTAGAAAGAAGAGGAATGAAGATTAGTCAGAGTAAAACAGAGTACATGTGTGTGAATGAGAGGGATCCAAATGGAAAAGTGAGGTTACAGGGAGAAGAGATAAAGAAGGTGGAAGATTTTAAGTATCTAGGATCAACAGTCCAGAGCAATGGAGAGTGTGGAAAACAGGTGAAGAAGCGTATTCAGGCAGGCTGGAACGGGTGGAGGAAAGTATCAGGTATGATGTGTGATAGAGGAGTTTCAGCTAGAATGAAAGGAAAAGTGTACAAAACCGTGTTGGGAGCGGCCATGCTGATTGGTCTAGAAACAGTAGCACTGAAGAAAAGACAGGAAGCAGAGTATTTTTATTTAAATATATGCAATGTCTGAGACAAAGGTATTTACAAATTTTTTTTTTTTTAAACAGAAAATATTAAAGATCTGTCACTAGCGGGCAATCACGTTTATTGTTTTTGGTAGATTCCAAAGAGTGAGACCTGGGTGGTATTCCTGAAAGCAGGTTTTGTGACATACCTGGGTAAGATTGTTGATAATCTCAACTTTTGGTTCCACAACCAGAGGTAACTTCCGGGTTATGTGGGTAACCATAGCAACTTCCCCTCTCAACATAACCTGCTCTGGACCAGGTTATGCTCTGGGTAAATTTCAGAAAGGTTACTGAGCAAGGCGTGTCCTTTTAATGACGATCCTCTGAACGTGGAAGCACAAATTAGCCAAGTCTTTTTTGTAAGAGGATGATAAGGCCACGCCTCGATGTGCTGTCTTATCCTGAAGAGTAACGTGGATTATGATGAAATCTTACACTTTCTGCTGGATATTAAAGAGGAAAAAGTTTCTGTTGCTTTCTGTGTAAATCCTCTTAAAGACTGATTGTCTGGAACTAAACATGTTAAAATGAAAAATAGATAAAAAAAACTTTTAAAACTGCTATTTTAAAGAAAAATGACAAAAGATGACAAAATAAATGTTGGTGTTTAGATTTTGTTTTATTTTATTTTTTTTATGTAGGATACTTAGTGCTAGTTACTAGGTTCACGCTGGCTCGTTGGTAAAGTTTTGGTCTTTGAACCAGAAGAAGCCAGTTTAAATCCCTGTGAACTTTTTCTCATTTGGTAAATTTAGACAGGTTCTTACACTGCACTGGAAATAAAGTCAGACTTAAATATGTAGACATTTTCAAACTGATTTTTATTTGAACATTTAAATGAAAATGGAGTAACTTTGATATTTTTAAACTTGCGCAATTACCTGTCAGTTTTTTTTTTTTTTTGCCATAAATTTTACTTGCTGTGGACAGCACGTGCTGCAGACTCTGGCAGAGCAAATCTTTTCGGAAATATTTGACATTCTGACCTGTCAGGATTTAAAAAAAGAAAAAAAAAAGATGGCTGCCAAAATCAAAGTGCCTGTGGGCTGAAAGATCCAGAATTCAAGGAGTGGCTGGTAAAAGTTGGGCTCTGTCAGGGAGTTCTGCCAAAACCAACTGGCATTTTTTTTTTTTTTTTACCATGAATTATGGTTTGGAACCGATCCTCCCTTCTTCTGAGACACACCTGAAAGGTACACCCAGTGGAGAAGGAGGTGGAACGATGGTGAAAAAAAAACGTTTTTCTTCTTCTTTCTGCATTTTCCTTCAGGGGTCACCACAGCAGGTCAGTTTCTTTCACTCTCTTCAGTAAAAAAAAATGGTTTTATTTCTTTGAAACTCAAAGTGAAAGTCTTTTAGAGTGGAGCTGCAGTCGGAGCTACTCTCTGTGTTTCTATCAGAAGGAAAATAAACTGAGTTCATCTTTTCTTTCTCTACAACCGACTCCAATACAGGTGAGTCCAGCTGCTCATATTTACTGGCTTTGAAGACAAACTGAGAGTTTCAGGTAAACAGGAAGTTTCCCTCCAAACTCATCAGATAAACTCAGTCATGGAGAAAACTTCACACCACATAGAAGGAAATGTTTTTATCTTGGAGGGGGAGTACAGTAGTATGGGTCTAGGCAGAGTGGTGGAGGTTAGGGGGCTCATAGGTGGAGAAGGTTTACAATAAATTGTTTCATATTACTGTGCTGTGTGCATGCACAGACATGTCTCACAGTCATGAGTAAGAGTGTGAGTTCCCATGAGTGTGTGTGCTGTAGGAGTGGATGAAAAGAGAAGCATTGTTCAAGACTCAAGACTCTTTATTGTCTCAATGCAAAAAAAATGACATTTTTTTTACCCGGTGGGACGTGGCCCAAAACACCTCAACAGTGAGGCGCTCGGGGGGCATCCTGACCAGATTCCAGAATCACCTCATCTGGCTCCTCTTGACTTTGAGGAGGAGCGGCTCGACACCGAGCTCCTCCCTAATGGCAGAGCTCCTCACCCGATCTCTGTGTGAGAGCCCGGCCACCCTGCGGAGGAAGATAATTTCAGCCGATTGTATCCGCAAACTCATTCATTCGGTCACCACACAAAAAGTTGACGGAAAAAAATCTTGTTTCCTCACTTTTTAATTTTGTTAATTTCCTATCAGTTTCTCACTGACAGGAAATAAAAAAGATTGCCAAACAGGATTTTATGAGCACGTACAAGAAGTTATGTAACATATTATTACCAGACTAGCAGCAGTGAAGAACTGTTTGAAGTGTAACAGCACTGCATAGAAAGGTCGATTATTTTACTTGATAAATACTTTAACTTTAAAGTTATCATTATAACAATTTTTCTTAACGTTACAAAACCAGATACACACTAAGAGCATCTGGTGACAAACATCAGTTTTTATTCTGACAGTTGTTTCATCTGAAAACTGTGAGTATGATCTCTTCTGTGTCACTTTTGATTTCATGTTGTTACACCAGCTAATGGATCTAATATTTTTAAGCTGTGACATTTTTAGTGAATTCTTCTAAAACATTATTTTGAAGATTTTTCTGAATTTGAGAATCACTGCTTTCAGTCATTTTCTTTCTTTGTTTTTAGCTCAAGATATTTTTCGTCCAGTTAAAATCCTAGAAAAAGTGTGTAAGTTGGTTTGAAGAATTTACTGATTCAGCAACTTATTTCCAACAGAAAAATGGAGAACGAGTCCATGACAAATCTCCCCTCTGACTACACCGAGGAGTTCCCCTCTCCCTACAGAGATGACATCACATGGAATGTAGTCGAATGGATGATCATTTCTATTGGACTTCTTCTGATTCTCATGGCCATCGTTGGATTTTATTCTCTGGTGTGAATCTTTTCATCTTATAAGTGGGTTCCAGCTGGTGAACCAGAACACATTTCTGATCCTAACTGTAGATCTAGAGTGAACAGTAAAAATAATTATATAGAAGACACATATAAATAAATTATAGATATATAATTAAATACAGACCCAAACTAAACTAAGTAAGAATGCAATGGAAAAAAACAAAAAGGCTTTTAAACTTCTTAACAGTGGTGGTTGGTGACATGTGCCCCCTCCTTTCCTGTTCACCAAAAACAACAATAGAAAAATATACAAACATGTATATGTTTGTAAGTATGTAAAATTGTCTGATTATATGCATTTTAATAACGTTTAACACTGCTTTATTTTATTTCTTCTGGTGAAAACCAGAACGAGGAAAAAAAATAAAGAAGAAAGAAAGAAGGGTTCAAGCAGGGTGGATCATATACATGTGAAAATAAAACTTTTAAATATTCATGTAATGTTATGTGATATCTTTTATATAGAGAAGATCTCAAAATATTGACATATATTTTTTTGTGTGTGTGTTTGAAAAATGTGTGCGCCCCCCCTGTCCCCCGCCCCCTCCTCCCAATGTTGTTTTTTACCAAAGCCGCCACTGATTGTTAAAGTTAGTAACAGTCCCTTGGGATCTGAAATGCTCCTGAAGCAGAGAACCAGAAGAGCCTTTCAGCTTGGTTATTATATTTTAGGAAATATTTTAAGGTTCTTCTTTGATGATGTTTTTCTGCAGATTCAGGAAGGTCACGTTCCTCCAGTTTACATCATCAACCTTCTGGTCACTGATCTCATTCAGCTCTGCTGTCTGGCTATAGAGAAAGTTCGCCATGATCACAGTTCAGAATTATTTCAACTTTACTGTTGGCTGGTCAGTGTTGGGTTCATGGTGTGCATCTCCATGGAAAGGTAAATAAAAAGTTTATCTCTAAAAGTCTCTCCTCGTGTTTCTGATGCTCCTCATCAGCTCTGTCTGTCTCTGTTTGCAGGTACTTGATCATCGCCTGGCCGCTGTGGTACAGATTCAGAAGAAACATAAAGACCTCTGTGGTTGTTTGTGTTGGGGTTTGGCTCGTCCCACTTGTTTTATGGCTCATTTCATATTTTTCAATCCCTGACTTTCACATCCTTCCGGTTGTATTTTTACTCCTGCCCTTCCCTCTGTTCATCTTCTTCCTGGTAGGGACAATCAGAGCCCTGTCTTCAGCTCGTAGTGTACCTGCTGATGAAAAACGAAGGATCGTGGCCATCCTGGTTGCCGTGCTGATGATTTACACTCTGCTCTTTTTGCCCACAATCTTTTTTTTTCTGAGAGTAATTAGCCTGGAATTTCACACTTTCATTAAATTCTTGATCAACATCAGTCCTCTTGCAGATCTGATCATGTATGTTTTAATCCGTAAAGGAACCTCAGACAAGCTTTTAGCAGCTTTATGTTGCTGTAAAACATTTTGGAATCAGGAGACAAGCAGCCAGAATACCGCCATGTCTGCTTCATGCAGTCAGACCATTTAGATTTGACTTTGTTCTGGAAAATCAGGACTCTCCATCTGCGCTGAGGGTGTTACACTGCAGCTGTATGCTGTGGTGTGGACCCCCAAGTGTGGGGAGCTTTTCTGTTTAAAGCAGCATGTTTTATTGTTCAATAAGAGGCGGTTACTAAAAGGGTGTGGTACTTATATCTGAGTGTGGGGGCAGTTTGCATGCTTCTTAGATGTGTTACTGTGTTTGTGTGCATGTGCAAAGCGTGCAAATAAAATGGAACTTAACTTTTAGCTTTTTGAGGAAGTGGCTGGAGGGGCGACGTATTCAGGTGGTGGTTGTAGAGGACCGGAGCGTGGCTGGGCGTGAGGGGGCTGACTGCATCATTTTTTGATGTTTTTCCACGAGCAAACAGTTTTTATTAAAAATATTTTTTCTCCACAAGTTTTGTCTTTGTGTCTCCCTCTGAAACCAGAGTGAAAGAAAAACTGTGAGGGAACAACACAACAACCATAAAATGAAGACAAAAAAATATGGAGTCATAACTGGGTTAGTTTTTACTGTAGAGCTGTAAAAATAATGTAAAAAGTTTTTTAAATTTATTTTTTAGGAGCATAAGCCCCTTGAGATGTGACATCTCATTTTAAAGGGGGTCCTCAACCTAACACGCAATGTTCAGTGTCCAACAGACAGCAGCAAGATTGTTCTTGAGAAACCGAGCGCGTGGGGTTCTTGCTTAAACCTCACTGCTCATTCTATTCGAAATTTCTTTATCGATTTCTTTGCAATCTTTTCACGAGGGATAAAGTTACAGAGCAGGTCTATAATTCAACATTAACAAATCAACCTGGAGATCAATCACTCCTTACGAGTGTTTGAACATTTAAATAAGTTTTATTCCAATTTTACAAAAAGAATTCAGTAACTTACCGTTAATCAGATCAAAGCAGCCTCAATCCTGCAGTCTTGATTAAACTATGTTCTGTAATAATTAAACAAACACCTTCCTGGACCTGGACTTGAATCAAGTTAGGTGCAAGGAAAACCTTTAACACAGCTTTATTACTCAAACACAGTTACTCTATTTATGTCAAGAAAGTTACATTCCTAACAGCAATAATTAAAAGAAAGCCACCTCTTTACCCCGGTGGGTCTATTAAACTATAAAACAAACTAAGTCCCACAGATCTTGTGATCTACGGTCTCTGATCCAAACAATCAGCAAGGCCAGGTACTCCTAACTGCTGCCTCGCGCACAAATCATTCAGGTTTTAAGCAGAGTTCTGCTGCGTCACATCAGAGTTTTTATACAATGTGTAACGTCACCAACCAGAGGCAGGTGCTTCTAGCTCTAATTTTCCTCTCTCACTGACTATTTCTAATCTTTGCGACATCTTGTGCACGATCTGATGACTAACAGTTCACCTCAACTTAACCTCACATGCTATCAGCTCAACCCTCCCTGACTGCAGGTAAAGGCTACACCAGTTTACAAACAGTAAAAAAACTAAACCCTGCCTTCACTAAACCAGACAATACAACATTACACAGTGATGTTACACCATTGGTAACATCACTGTGTGCAGCCCATTGTGTCCTCCAATCATGTTTGTATTCGTTGATCTTTGTGTTTCAGTTGGTGATAAAAGTGGAGCTTCACTGAGCTTCTCTTACTTCTTCTTCTCAGCTGGAAATCCATAAACATGAAGTTCTACCTGCTGCTGCTTCTGCTGCTCCCACTCTGCACAGGTACATCCTCCCACCAGCAACTTTACTCACTGAAAAACTAAGAACGCTTTCTAAAATATTTTCAGACATTTTAGAAATGATTCATCCTAGAATCATTTCAAACTAAAGAACTTATCCTACTTTTTATTTTTGGTTAGATTAAATCTTTGATTTTAATCAAACATTTTTTTTTTTTTTCACATAAGTCTTTCGCCTTTTACTAAAGACTTCCGTGGAGAACGGTGGGGAAGAGTCCTGGCTATTTTTGGCAGGCTTTTACACCCAAAAAGCCTATGAGGAGACGGCAGCTCAGCGGTTAGAGCGTTCGCACGCTGACCAGAAGTTCGCGGGTTTGCGTCCCAAAGAGAGCACGTCTAGGGTCCTTGGAGAAGACACCTAACCCTCGCTTCTCCCACCATTGGCGCCTTTGAAGGGCAGCCTGCTGCGGTGTAAGGAGTGCAGCACACAAATTTTTCCGGTGAGGGATGAACAGAGTAATTCATTTATTTATTTCATTAAATGAAGTTCAAAAAACAACATCTCATGTTTAAATAAAGATCATGATATGATGATAAAATGGTTTTAAAAGCTATTTTAAGCTAAACTCCTGAAAGATCTGTTTATTTCTAGATTTAAAGAAAATAAAAACTTATAAAGTTCTGAAAAGAAGCAAACAGATCATTCAGAATTCTTAAAAAAAATTCAAACAATAACAATGAACATCAGTGATTAAACCAGAGACCTTTTTAATCCAGAGAAGACCTTGAAGGCCCTGACAGTCCACCACTCTATTTAATAGAGTTATATAACATATGTTTTGTAAAAAGAAGAAAACACAACGTTTTTATGTGTTGTTTTGGCTGAAAATAGAATAAAATGACTTGGACCAGCATAGATTATTAAGCTCCTGCATGAATGGGTTTCTGAGTAATCTGGTCTAAACTTTTCTTATTTTGTGTCCAGTTGAAACATATCCCATGAGGTGTTGGTTAAAAGAACCGGACAACAGAATGACGATTGAGCGTTGCAACAAAGGATCAAGAAGTTGCTTCAAACAAGGTGAGTCCTGCATCCATAAGGTAGCACTAGTTTATCGACTTCTTCACTGGTTCTTTTCATGAAGCGTCTCACATGTTTCTGTTTTCAGAGGATGGAACGAGGGGTTGTGGATTTTTTCATACCTGTATGAAGTGACCTGTTGTGAAACAGATTCCTGCAACCTTTGAAATGTTCAATAAAGTCTCTAAATTATAAAATGTTAAAGTCTTCCAAGAAGTCTTTCATGTTTTCAAACATCATTTTTTACACATCCATGATGGTGTTTGTTTTCATAATTAAACATCACAGCTACTTTAGGTGTGAGCAGAACCATGAACGGTCGTATCTAAGCTGAGCTCTGATTGGATCCTTCTTTTTTGTTCTGAAAGCTACAAATTTTAGCTTTTATTTCACATCAAATTTCTTCTTTAAAACCTAGAAATTTAAAGACAGTCATCTGGGACTAAAAATGTAAAAAAAATCAAAGTCACCAAACTGACTTCCAGGAAGCTGACGCTAGCAGCTAGAAGTACTAGATGCTATTAGCACACTGAGAGAAGAATTAATGAGTCCAATGACGAGCCCTGAAAAGTCACACTCAGACCAGCTACTTGAGCTTCAAGGTTCATTAGAGAGGAGAGTTGGATTCTGTGACTGCTGCCCACTGTCAGCCTCCACTTGATGGAGACTGAGATTAGTGTGTATTATTTTAAAAATACACCATACACAAGAATTTAGATAAAACTATGGAAATGACATTGTTTGGTCCCTTCTAGCTGCAGGAATGAAGATTCCTCTGGGATCAAACTCTCACACAGCAGACAGGATGACTCATATGCTGCTTATTTCACTCCCGTATACTTGATGATTATGTTTGGAGTCACCCTGGAGAAATGTTTCCGGTAGATTAGATGGTAGCAAAATTATTTTCTTTACCTGCCTTATCTTCTTCTTCTTTCGGCATTTCCCTTTAGGGGTCGCCAGAGCCAGTCAGTTTCTTCCATCTAACCCTATCTCCTGCATCCTCTTCGGTCACACCAACTATCTTCATGTCTTCCTTCACTGTATCCATGAACCTCCTCTTTGGTCTTCCTCTAGGCCTCTTTTCTGGTGGTTCTAAACTGAGCATCCCAGTCAGAGTGTTTTTTGTTCATTTCCTGTTTTATTTTGAAATCAGTCACTTTATTTGCTTTCAGGTGCTGTGTCTTCCCCTTGGGTGTGTCTTCCTGGTCTGATCACCTTTCTTCCCTAATGATCTTCACCTGGTTCTTATTTTCTTCTGGCTGTATTGAAGGGGTTTCTTTTCTTCACTCCCCTGCGGGTTTGTCTTGTCTTTCTGATCTCCTCTACTTGTCTGTTGATGTTTGGAAGTGAATCTCGTATTTTCAAGCTCTAAGTTTTGAGATTTTTAGTTTTTTGCTCGGCGCAAGCTTGTTTGCAGTTTGGATTTGTTAAATAAAAGACTTTGTTTGGAGCATCTACTGTCATGCTTTGTATCCACACAACAAACCCTGACACTTCCGATGGACTCTCTCTCTCTCTCCTCTGCACATGTCCAAACCATCTCAGTCTGACCTCTCTGACTTTAAAACCTCTAACATGTGCTGTTCCTCTGATCTACTCATTTCTAGTTAGACTCATGCCATTTAAAATATGTACAGAAGTTTGGTAATTAGTTATTAACAGTGCACATGTCCATATAGGTAACATCTAGAGACCCTTTTTTAACCCTTTTTAATTTATTCTTTAATCTTTTTCTTGAACTCCACATAAAAAACATGGAGTTCCATTTCTTTTAATTGGACTGTTGAAAAGCTCCTTCTCATCGTCCATATTCATTTTACTGGCTAATGTTGGTTCAACCATAACAAAATAATTATAAAGACTATCTGTGATTTTATTTAAATGATCTACTTTTGATTCATTTTGGTTCCAAAAAGAACTTGAAATTCCATTTGTTTGTATTTGTTTCTGATTAGATGTTTTATTGAATCCCATGTTTTTTGTTTATTGGTTTTACTGGTCATTTCAGCATAAAAAGTAGAAAGAAATCTTAGAAGTAAAGAAGAAGTAGAAGTAAACTTCTTATAAAAAATCTGATTGAATAACAAAAAACCCTTGAGAGAAATATTCATTAAATCAGATTTATTTTCAATAAACATTCATCACACTGATCATGAAGGAAAACATTTAGGACAGCGGCCCCCATTACATCCACCCTGATAGACCAGTAGATCTCTGAGAAAAATAATAAACTGAAACTGCTGATGAAACAGATTCCTTCTTCATGGAGCTTCAGGAGAAACCATCAGACTGTTTGATGACAGGACAGATGATCAGAGGACTAGAGTTTTTACCTCTATGATTCAGATGAGGACTAAAGAATGGATAGAGTTCCTCAGTGAAGCAGCAGCCAGTGAAGGAGTAGATCAGAGCTGCAGCATCTACATCATAAAAGGAGACCAGACCCTCCTCATAATCCACAAACACCCCCACCTTCTCAGGAGCAGACTGGAGATGCAGACATAATGAATGTCCAGTTAGAGCTCCAATCTCATCTCCATTTCTTAACCAAACAGCCCAGAAACCGTTCTGAGGATTCAGTGTGATCGCACCCTTCCTGTTGATGGACCTTCTGGCCACTCCTAAAGACCAGTCAGTTTTTCCTTTAACCTGAACCTCAAAGTAACATCTGCCTGAAGAGAAATTCTGACTTCCTAAAACATCAACACAGAAGATTCTTCTTCACATCACCAGTATAAACGTGTTTTCCATCATCAGACAGGACGAGGTAAGGATGTGCTGTTTTAGGATCCAGAGTAACATCTACTGCAAACCGTTGGACCTTCTTTATCTTCTCAGCAACCAGCTTCTTCCTCTCCTTCCTGATGGTCTCCTCCAGCTGAGACACAGCTCTCACCACCGTCCCCTCATATGATGGTGGATAAACTCTGACCTGTGTCCAGTCTTTGGTGGGTGGAGCAGCTTTCAGGGAAGAGAAGCTTTGGAGGAGGTGGAGGTGATCTTCAGAGTGTGAGAGCTGCTCCACCTCAGAGCTCCTCTTCATCAGCTCAGAGATCTCCTGTTCCAGATCTTTGATGAGGTCTTCAGCTTGTTTCTCTGTAGCTTTCTGTTTGTCTTGGATCTCCTTGATGAGCTGGTCCAGGTCTCTCTGAGCAGCCTCCATCAGAGCGGTGAAGACCTGAACACCTTCTGCTGTCTCTCTGTCTGCAGCATCTTTACTGATCTTCACAGACTCTTTGAGCTCCTTAATCTTCAGTCGTCTCTTCTGGATCATCTGCTGAATGTCAGCCTCTGTCTTCCCCAGCTCTGCCTTTTTGCCTTCGCATTCTTCTTCCAGAGGAACAAATTCATGACTCTTGTGGTCTAAAACAGCACAGAGCGAACAGATACAGGTCTGGTCGGTCTTACAGAACAGCTCCAGATGTTTATCGTGCTTCCTACACATCCTGTCCTCCATGTTCTCCACAGGCTCCATCAGCTGATGTCTCCTCAACCTTGAACATGTCATATGGGGCTCCAGGTGAGTTTGACAGTAGGAGGTCAGACACACCAGGCAGGACTTCAGGGCCTTCAGTTTGGTTCCTGTGCAGACGTCACAGGGAACTTCTCCTGGTCTGGCAGCTTGTTGCTCTGAGCTGCTGCTGCTGGCTTCCTGCTGAGCTTCATGTCTGAACTGAGAAACCATTTCAGAGACAAAAGTGTTGACCTTCAGCTGAGGTTTGGTGGGAAACTCCTTTTCACACAAGGGACACTCATACAGAAGCTTCTCCTGCCAGTGCTGAGTGATGCAGGCTTTACAGAAGTTATGTCCACATGGTGTGATGACTGGATTATTGAACATCTCCAGACAGATGGAGCACAGGAACTGATCCTCAGATCTCTGGTGGCTTCCAGCAGACATGTCTGACCTGGGAGGAGTCAGAAAAACAGCATTTAGAAAGAAGATCATGGGCAGCTCAGACATGGCCATGAGTCATCGTCATGAGTGTTTATCAATTTTTTTGCCACAAAGATTTTAAAATCATCACAAACAATTTTCAGACTAATAGCTTTTAATCTCACAGGAAGTGAAGTCCAAATAATCAGTGGGATTAAATTTACAATTTGTTGAGGTGTTTGTTTAAATTGATGGTTTTTCCATCTTTGCAGCTACTTTTTGTTACATTTCAGGCTGCATGCTCTGTCTGAATTAACTTTAAAGACATGAAACCACACTTCTGATCTTTTTACACTACTTCACTGTTCTACCATTCTCATGTTTGTCAGTAATTTGTCAGCAAAAGAAAACCTGCTCCATTATTAACACACACTATTTGCAGCCAGTGGTAATATAATAATATATGATGATGATATTACAACATAACAGGAGACGGATGCTTTTTGATGAACTTGAAACATAATTGAAACATAATTTAAACACTTTTTAATTCTACTAGTTTGTTAAATTTAAGTATTTTATCTTTTAAGATCAGAGCATTAAGTATGATCTAAAACTCCAGCCTTAACAACAATTATGTTATTCTCTAATCGAATAATTTGCAGAGTTGATTTTTTTTAATTAGAACCCCATATTTCAGCACAGTAGTTTAGAAATGGTAAAATGAGAGAATTGTACAGGATGAATTAAAATTTTTGTTGAGAAAATATTTTGCTTTGTGCTGAACTTTTCAGCGCATTTCATAAATAAATAAATAAATTAATGAATAAATAGAAGTAATAAATATTAAAGTAAGTTTAAATCCACAGATATGTGTTTATTGTGAGTCAGACATGACTACTAATTTTATGTTGTAAAAATGTACTTAATTTTTAAATTGAGATAGCAGTAGTTTTATTAAAACTATTTTGTGTTGATAGAAAAAGCTTGGTTAGATAAGTTTTGAGGTTGTGGTGGAAAACAGCCTCGGTGGAAGACAAAGTCGACTGATTTCTTTACGAGTTTATTGTATAGATCAAATGTGCATGTGTAAAGACCTGGAGAGATCTCTCCCTAAGTTTTTGGCCATACAACCTTGATGCATTGCTGTACTGAACGTTTACCCCCCCCTATATAAGTTCAGAGTAATCTCAGCCTTGAAGTAACCCAGCATAACCCAGCAGACAACAGGATCATTGATACACTATGATGAGAGACTAAACTGTTCAGATTTTAACAATCAACTACTAATGTTTGTTAAATTCTGCTGTTTAATAAAACATTTCCATTACAAAGATAATGTCTTTTCACTCACTGTAGATTACTTGATTTCTAAAAAAAAAAAAAAAAAAAAAAAAAAAAAAAAATTACATGAGAGGAGGCGCTCACATAGACGATGTTTGGAATCTAAGCTGTAGATTGCCTGTAGATTGGCTAACTGATGTTAAACAGATGTTTTAATCCTATACGGAACATAAATTGGGTGGAGACGGTAGCCGCGTGGTTAGAGCGTTCGCCCGCAGGCCGGAAGGTCGCGGGTTCGCGTCCCACGGAGAGCACGTCTAGGGTCCTTGGAGAAGACACCTAACCCCCGCTTCTCCCACCACTGGCGCCGTTGAAGGGCAGCCTGCTGCGGTGCAAGGAGTGCAGCAAACAAATTTCCCCAGTGAGGGATGAATAGAGTAATTAATTATTTTATTTATTTATTTATAAATTAATTTAAACAATAATACTTAACTTTGTGATCTTCACTCATCAGACACGCAGAGAAAGAAGTTTTAACAAACTAAATAATACATGATTGGAGGTGTGGCGAGGCAGGCCACATAGTAAGGAAAGGCGGAACACCAGTGGAGACAAGGAGGATTGCAATTCAGGAAGCCTCAAGGCCACAGAACAATCAACAATGATGTCATTTTTCAAGCTTTGTGACCTCTGCAGAGTACTCCTACCCAGATTATGCACAAGTACTGTAGCCACTTCAAGAAGTAATATTTGGCAGGGACTTACAGTTAAGAGATAAGATAACGTGGGATCCACAGGCAGACCAGGCTTTTCTGTTATTAAATCAGCTACAAAAGATAATTTGGGAAGCATTATGGAACAGAACTAATAGGACTTAAAACTGTTTAGCACTATTAGCAGAGCTTCGTGCATCACTGAGAGCTTGTCTACATTAAATCTCGCAGCAGACGCCTACTGAGGAGAGTGGAAACTCCGTTCCCATTGAAGGGAGTGATGGGAACGGAGACAACTAACATCTAGTGTTGTTCGTTCTTTTTATATCTATTTATATTTTTGCCTGTATCTTTAGGAGGCCTATGGTTTAATACACTGGGAGCAGATCCGGAGGAGTCTATCCTACCATCCACACACCAGCAAGCTGTAATAAAACACGAACACCATGAGGGCGATAATCAATGGTTGAAACTAGCACACTATACGGCCAACATTACAAATATTACCACACCATGTTGGGTACATATTGGAGGACATTACGTCACAATTGGCTTATAATTCGGAACTTAAGGCTGTGGTATCTATGGCAAACCAGCACAGAGTTGCCCTGGATACTTATATGCAGAGCAGAGGGTATGTGTGCTGCAGTCTGTATAGATCATTGCTGTACATATATCCCGAGTCTAGAAGTAATTGGACTGCGATTAGAAATTTGAAACACTTTTTGGCCTCATAAGAAGACAGTAATCCACAAAGGAAATGGCTCAGTTGGCTTAACTCTGGGAGCTGGACGATGGTATTCCAAAGGATTTGTATCCTTATTGCTTGCTTTTTGTTACTATGTTTGATTGTTTTTGGATGTGTTTTGCCATGTGTGATGAAGTTGATTTCCAGATCCGTGTCGAGGCTGTCCGCTGGCATGTTCGTACAGAGATCTGTGTCTATACATAGCATGCGTGTCTTACACTATGATGAGTGTAACACAAACTTGCAAAACTCAAGAAAATCAAATCAGTCTGAGGCCATGTCCACACGTAGCCTGGTATTTTTGAAAATGTATTTTTGTTGTCATTCGTTTCAGAAAAACCCTCGCTTACACACTTAACCGTTTTCAATACAACCACAACCACACAAACCCTTATAAAAACGCTTCTGAGTGTGATTTTAAACACCAAGTACTCTCTTTCCTGTCTCCCTGATCACACTAGCTGTAGTTGTCCAGTCATCTGTAAGAATCTCCTGCCCACCAAGAGCCTGTCTCAACTCCTTTATAAAATTTGAGCAACACTCTTCCTTTTTCAGCTTCCACCATATAGACTTCTGCACTCCCTTCATCCTCTTAAACTTCCTCACTGCTATGGTCATCTTACACACCACCATCCTGTGCTGTTTGGCTACACTGTCTCCTGCTAAAACTTCAAAGTCACTGATCTCTTTCAGATTACACCGCCTACACAAAATAAAATCTACCTGTGTAACCCTCCTCCACTCTTATAAGTCACCCTGTGTTCCAGTCTTTTCATGAAGAAAGTATTCACTACAACCATTTCCATTCTTTTTTCAAAGTCAATCACTATCTGTCCTTCTGTACTCCTGTTCTGTATACCAAACCTGCCCATCACCTCCTCATCATATCTGTTTCCTGCACCAACGTGGCCATTAAAGTCTGCTCCAATAACAACTCTCTCACTTCTAGGGATGCTGTGGTTTGCCTAATCAAGGTCTGACCAGAATGTATCTTTCTCCT
The DNA here is from genome assembly GCA_902685375.1 of Neostethus bicornis. Classification (NCBI taxonomy): domain Eukaryota; kingdom Metazoa; phylum Chordata; class Actinopteri; order Atheriniformes; family Phallostethidae; genus Neostethus; species Neostethus bicornis. The sequence goes on from LR738548.1 coordinate 1,601,252, forward strand.
CAATGTCACATCCTACTTGTGGAGCATACCCACAAACAACGTTTAACATCACCCTCTCCATTTCTAGTCTTTTTACCTCCAGAACATTCCCAACAAACTCTTCCTTCACCATAACTCCTACACCATTCCTCTTCCTATCGACACCTTGATAGAACAACCGGAACCTCACTCCTAGACTTCTAGCCTTGCTACCTTTCCATCTAGTCTCCTGGACACACAGGATGTCTACTTTCCTTCTCTGCATCATGTCAACTAACTCTCCACCTTTACCTGTCATAGTCCCAACATTCAAAGTTCTCACCCTAAGTCCTGTACACGTCTCCCTCCTCTTCTTCTAAACCACCAGTAGTCAAATTTCCACTGGCACCCTGTTGGTCAACAACACAGATGGCGGTCGATGTTAACCCGGGCCACGACCGATCCGGTATGATATTTCTCAAAATGACTTGCATATTTGTATATGGCATAGTTTTATGTTGGATGCCCTTCCTGACACAACGTCTGTGAGTATCTGGGCTAATGCCCATGGCACAACCTTTTGGATGGTTAGCAGTTAGATGTTTCACTGAGGAGTACAACATCTAAACGTGCAATGAAATGAAAGAGTAAATGGACTCTACTTATAAAGCGCCTTTCCCCCTGCGTAGGCACTCAAAGCGCTCTACAGTGAAGCTCACATTCATCCATTCACACACACATTCATACCTGATGTTGGGAGCTGTCATGTAAGGTGCAAGCCACCATCAAGAGAAATTGGTTGTTCCGGAGGGGTTGATTAAATATAACCAGTAAAATAAGTTCAAATGATTTAACAAATTAAATTGGCTTCATCCACAAATCAAACGTCTGCTTCTTCTTGTTTCTCGGATTGGAATGATGTCATTTGGAATGATTGTGTGAGAAAGACAAAGGGACATCACACAAGATCAAAGTCAAACGTGGCCACGCCCTCTTGTTTTGTTTTAAACCTAAAGAGCACTTGGTGAAATGGTTGTCATGACGACATACACTGTAAAGTTTACACCTCCATGATGTGGAACAGCTTTTTTTTATGTAAATAATAAATTACTCGTTGTTGTTTTTATGTGTTGTTTTGTTTGTAACATATTTTTAAAAATACAGAAACTTTATTCTGAGCTCGTAAACACTGTAAATGAAGAAAAGTAGAAATAAATTCACATTTAAACCAACTTATTAAACTGAATTGATACAAAAAAAAGCTCAGAGATCACAGATGAAAACCTTCACAATAAAAGTTAATTAAAGCCAAAGGATTGTTTTCTGAGTTAAAGTAGCTGTCAGCTACCTCAGGACTCCCACAGGCCAAGAAGGCCCGGTAAGACTCCTCCTTCACTTTGATGGCATCGCTCACCGCACGTCAAACATTGTCCACCAGCAGGTTTGATGTTGCCGCCACGACAGGCACCGATGACGTTGCGTCGACAGCACAAACTTGCTGCCTCAACAACAGAGGAGCGGAACAGAGACGAGTCTGAGTCAATGCCCCCCACCTCCTTTGGTATGTGCCAGAAGCTCTGCCGGAGTTGTGAGTTGAAATACTCACTGGTGGAAGGATCTACCAGACGTTCCCAGCAAACCCTCATTTATCGTTTAGGCCTGCCTGGTTTGGTTTGCTTCCTTCCCCACCATCTAAACCAACCAAATCCAGATGGTGTTCAGTTGACAGCTCCACCCATCTCTTTACCTTAGTGTGCAAGACATGTGGCCGCAAGTTCAATGAAACAACTATGAAGTGGATCATAGAACTACAGCCTAGAGTGCATGGTGGATGTGCTTGTGGAAACATGGAGATGTTTGCTACTGACAGCCAGTGACTAATGATACGTTTTTGGGTCTTGTTCAGTTTAAAGTTAATCTTTTCTTTCATTAGATTAAAACTTCTTTCATTTTTTGCTGCAACTGAAGAAACTTTATATAAAATATCTGATAGAATAAAAAATACTATAGAGAATCATTCATTAAATCAGATTTATTTTCAGTAAACATTCATCACACTGATAATGAAGGAAAACATTTAAGACAGCGGCCCCCATTACATCCACCCTGATAGACCAGTAGATTTTTTTTTTTTTTTTTTTTTTTCCAAGATGGCGCCGTGTACGGACGCCTGTTACAGCAGCTCCTCGTCTTTTGCTAACTGTCATCCAGTCGTTATTGGGTTCTTTTTCCAATTTTTTTTAGTGTTAGCTAGTTTATTTTCCAACTTGGAAACTTATGTTTTCTTGAATGTTTTCTTTAAAAACTAAGTCTTTTTTTTTATACTAGAAGTATGGCTATTGTTTACACTCGCGACCAACTGTTAGCTATGAGTAAACCTAGCCTGCTTCATGGAGCCCGGCATGTAATTCCAAGAGAGATCCGGAAAAGACGTCGCGGACGCAGAGCCGGGGCCCACGTTAAAATGAATAGGAGGAGATTCAAGCCTGCTGTGCCTGCAGTTATAATGGGAAATGTGCGCTCACTGGCTAATAAGACCGAGGAGCTAACGACGCTAATTAACACACAAGCGGAATATCATGAATGCAGTTTACTGAGCTTCACTGAGACATGGCTGCATTCCCACATCCCAGACAACAGTGTCGAGGTTCCTGGTTTTGAGACTGTGCGGGCGGACAGAGATGCAACCAGCAGCTGTAAGAAGACAGGAGGTGGGATTGTGCTCTATGTGAGTGAGCGCTGGTGCAATCCCAGACATGTCTGTGTCAAGGAGCGTCTCTGTACACCGCATGTGGAGTTACTGGCGGTTGGACTTCGGCCTTACTATCTGCCGAGGGAATTTACATCGGTTATGGTGGTGACTGTTTATGTTCCTCCGTCAGCTGATGCTGAAACTGCTGGTGACGTCATTTTAACCACCGTTTCCCGCCTACAAACACAGCAGCCCAACGCCTTCTGTATCATAACTGGTGATTTCAACCACATCAACATGAACAGATCACTTGTTGACTTCACCCAGTACGTGGACTGCCCCACGAGGGAGAATAAAACGTTGGACCTTCTGTATGCAAACATACAAAATGCATACAGAGCCACAGCCCTTCCTCCCCTTGGCAGGTCTGATCACAACCTGGTCCATCTAAAGCCGTGTTATGTCCCAATCGCCCTGCAAAAACCCGTGTCCAAAAAGACTGTCAGGAAGTGGACTCCGGAAACAGAGCGGGCTCTACAGGACTGTCTCGGATCCACGGACTGGGATGCACTCTGCACACCTCACGGGGAAGACATTGATGGCATGACAGACTGCATTACAGAATACATTAAGTTCTGTGTGGAGTCTGTCTGTCCTACCCGGATTGTTCGATGCTTCCCCAACAACAAACCCTGGATCACCTGTGACCTGAAGACGCTCCTTAACCGGAAGAAAGCAGCCTTCAGGTCTGGAGACCGGGAGGAGCAGAAGATGGTGCAGCATCAACTCCGAGACCAGCTGAGGAAGGGAAAAGATGCATACAGGAGGAAGCTGGAATCCAAACTACAGCAGGACAACATGAGGGCGGTGTGGTCCGGAATGAAAAAGATCACTGGATATGGGGGAAGAAGCAGACCCACTAGTGGTGGCAAAGATAGAGCTAATGACTTTAATACCTTCTTCAACAGGTTTAGCTCTACAAATGCCACCACCACTACCTCTTCTTCCCTACCTCCACCACACCTGCTACCAGCGTCTGCTCCTTCTCAGCGATTCAATGGACTAGTGCCTGAACCCCCCCCACCCAACCGTTTGACTGTGACCACCTTTCAGGTGAAGAAACAGCTGGAGAAGCTAAACCAGCACAAAGCAGCCGGCCCAGATGGCATCAACCCCCATACCCTGAGGACCTGTGCGCTCCAGCTGTGTGGGGTTCTCCAGCACCTCTTCAACCTGAGCCTCAGGCTGGAGAGGGTTCCGCTTCTCTGGAAGACATCGTGCCTGGTCCCTGTACCCAAGAAACCATCTTCATCTGACCTCAAGGATTTCCGTCCAGTTGCCCTCACATCTCATGTGATGAAAGTGCTGGAGAGGCTGGTGTTAGCTCACATGAGACCGCTGGTGAATTCCTCTCTGGACCCCCTGCAGTTTGCCTACCAGCCACGCCTGGGTGTTGACGACGCTGTCATCCATCTGCTGCAGCGAGCTCATTCACATCTGGATGGCGGTGGAGGCATGGTGAGAATCACCTTCTTTGATTTCTCTAGTGCCTTTAACACCATCCAGCCCTCATTACTGGGTGATAAGCTGCGGCTGATGGGTGCTGGTGCGTCCGCCGTCTCCTGGATCACTGATTACCTGACGGACAGGCCACAGTTCGTCCGGCTGGGGAAAGTCCGGTCTGATGTGGTTTTAAGTGGTGTGGGAGCCCCACAGGGCACGGTGCTCTCTCCATTCCTCTTCACATTGTACACTTCAGACTTCCAGCACAACTCCGATTCATGCCATCTACAGAAATTCTCTGATGACTCTGCAGTTGTAGGGTGTATAAGTGGTGGGCAGGAGGAGGAGTACAGGAGGGTGGTGGATGGATTTGTGGTGTGGGCGGGAGAGAATCACCTGCTCCTCAATGTGGACAAGACCAGGGAGATGGTGATTGACTTCCGGAAGAGGAGGAGGACTGCTTTGCAGCCGCTCTGCATTCTGGGTAGAGATGTGGAGGTGGTTGAGGAGTACAAATACCTTGGAGTGACCATCGACAGTAGACTGAGCTGGAGGAGCAACAGTACTGCTGTGTACAAGAAGACTTGCAGCCGACTTTACTTTCTAAGGAAGCTGAGGTCCTTCAATGTGTGCGGCAAGATCCTGGAGACCTTCTACCAGTCTGTGGTGGCCAGCACCTTGTTCTTCTCTGTCATCTGCTGGGGGAGCAGCATCGCAGCCAGTGACACCAACAGACTGAATAAACTAATCAGACTGGCTGGCTCTGTCATTGGCAGCAAACAGGACTCACTTGAGGCAGTGGTAGAGAGGAGGTCACTGAACAAACTTTTGTCCATCATGGAAAACCATGACCATCCTCTCTACCCACTCCTGGACGAACAACGGAGCTCCTTCTCCAAGAGGCTCAGACAGCTCCGCTCGAGAACATCTCGTTACCGGAGGTCTTTCTTTCCGTACGTGATCGGGCTGTACAACGACTCACTTAGCAGATAGGAAGTTGTTGCTGTGACACACAAATTTCCCCTGTGTGGGATCAATAAAGTATATTCTGATTCTGATTCTGATTCTGATCTCTGAGAAAAATAATACATGTCACCTTATAATCTGTCCTCAGTCAGAATATTTAGTCATTTTATTTACATACAGAGCAATCTACTGTAACCACAGCAACCAAAAATCACGTGGAGGAGGTTACGTGCAAAAGGATCTTTTTGAGGTTTCAGCTGAGTTTGAACGACCTTCTAAAGCTTTTCAGAGGGACTGACAGACTATCGATGAGAAGGTGAGGAGAGATCCTCTCCCAGGATGGACAGACATAATGTACCTAGGACTGGGATTACAGATTAGATCATCTACAGAGAAACATGGAGACAGACAGAAGGAACTACAGAATAATCCACATGGAAACAGAACTGGTGACTTGTTGCTGAAGACATTTCCAACCTCATCAGTCCACCAGTAGAACTTCACCTACAGACTCTCTCAGACTGAAACTGCTGATGAAACAGATTCCTTCTTCATGGAGCTTCAGGAGAAACCATCAGACTGTTTGATTCACAGGACAGATGATCAGAGGACAAGAGTTTTTACCTCCATGATTAGGACCAGGACTGAATAATGGGTGGAGCTCCTCAGTGAAGCAGCAGCCAGTGAAGGAGTAGATCAGAGCTGCAGCATCTACATCATAAAACGCAGAGGTGTCAAGTAACGAAGTAAGACTACTTCGTTACCTTACTCAAGTAGAAAATCTTGCTATCTTTACTTTAACGAAGTAATTATTTTTTTGTCTACTTTTTACTTTTACTCACTACTTTTTTATGCAATTATCTGTACTTTTACTTCGTTAATTTTATCAAAAGTAGTCGCTACTTTCTCCATTTTGTCACCGTTATAAAGCCGCGACTGTTTGTCGGATTTTTTTTTTTTTTTTATGAACCCTGAATGCATCAAACAAAGGAACAGATGAATGATTGGCTGAAAGGTCCAGTCAATCATTACTTTGGGGCGAGTAGCCCCGCCTACAAACTTTTAAAGAGCAAGGACGTCAATTTCCGTGTTTGAGACTCGGGCTCGGAAATCAAAGTGTTTCTGATGCTGCAACACTGAACTTTGATTGAATTATCAGTTTTTTAAAAAAAAAAAAACAACAACAGCAAAGAAATGTTTTATTATTATTTTCAGTCTGCGGTTATTGTAAACGTCTTTGCTGAAAATGTTGTAGATGGTATTTTTATAAAAATAACTTTGATCTGTGACGCACTATTTTATCTTCATAAACAAAGCTGATTGAACTGATTAATCCATAAATAATAGTGGATGAAGTATTTGTGCTTAAAAGCATCCAAAATGTTATTGATTAGTTTATAAAGACTGACTGAGGAGATTAAAACTACACATCGCTTAGATTTTGTATCATGTAGATGTTTGGATTAACATTAAAAAAACTTTATATGTACACATATATATGTAGATATGTATAAATATAAATTTATATATACCGTCTCCTAGGTCCCGCCCCTACTGGTTTTTTAAAATCTTATTTCCCTGGTTATTTTTTCATTTTTACAGTTCTTAAAATTTTAGAAAAAGAATCCAAGGATTTTGCCTCCTGTGTGTTTCCTTCACTCCCACTGCCTTACGAGTGCATGTAAAGGGTGTTATTTTGTCAATGGGCGTGGTTTTACTGGGTGTACGATATTTTTTGTAAAATACGATAATTTTACGTCATTAGTACGATAATCCAGCACCTCCCACCTGGCAACGCTGGTTCCATTATTAAGAAATAAATAATTCTGATTCATAAAGTTTCACCAAAACACTTTCATTTATTATCATATTTTCTGCTCCTTAAAGCATGTGATAATAGTTAAAAAATATGTTCATACGCTTTTGTTAACAATATTCCTTTTTTTCTGAAAATTACTTTTACTTTTTTTACTTTAAGTAGTTTTAAAATAGGTTACTTTTTACTTTTACTTAAGTAGAAAACTTGAGTTGATACTTCTACTTTTACTAAAGTAGTTTTTTAACTCGGTATTTATACTTCTACTTGAGTAGGAAATGTTGGTACTTTTGACACCTCTGATAAAACGAGACCAGACCCTCCTCATAATCCACAAACACACCCACCTTCTCAGGAGCAGACTGGAGATGGAGACTGACTGAAGGACCACATAAAGCTTTGTACTCATTTCCATTTCTTAACCAAACAGTCCAGAAACCGTTCTGAGGAGTCGCTGTGATCTTTCCCTTCCTGTTGATGGATCTTCTGGCCACTCCTAAATCCCATTCAGTTTTTCCTTTAACCTGAACCTCAAAGTAAAATCTGCCTGAAGAGAAACTCTGACTTCCTAAAACACAAGGACATGTAGAAAATCTCTCTGGATTATCTGGAAGCTTCTTCTCCACATCACCATGATGAACTTGTTTTCCATCATCAGACAGGACGAGGTAAGGATGAGCTGTTTTAGGATCCAGAGTAACATCTACTGCAAACCGCTGGACCTTCTTTATCTTCTCAGCAACCTTTTTCATCTCCTTCCTGATGGTCTCCTCCAGCTGAGACACAGCTCTCGCCACCGTCCCCTCATATGATGGTGGATGAAATCTGACCTCTGTCCAGTCCTTGGTGGGTGGAGCAGCTTTCAGGGAGGAGAAGCTTTGGAGGAGGTGGAAGTGGTCTTCAGAGCGTGAGAGCTGCTCCACCTCAGAGCTCCTCTTCATCAGCTCAGAGATCTCCTGTTCCAGATCTTTGATGAGGTCTTCAGCTTGTTTCTCTGTAGCTTTCTGTTTGTCTTGGATCTCCTTGATGAGCTGGTCCAGGTCTCTCTGAGCAGCCTCCATCAGAGCGGTGAAGACCTGAACACCTTCTGCTTTCTCTCTGTCTGCAGCATCTTTACTGATCTTCACCGACTCTTTGAGCTCCTGAATCTTCAATCGTCTCTTCTGGATCATCAGCTGAATGTCAGCCTCGGTCTTCCCCAGCTCTGCCTTCTTTATTTCACATTCTTCTCTCAGAGGAACAAACTCATAACTCTTGAGGTCTAAAACAGCACAGAGCGAGCAGACACAGGTTTGGTCGGTCTTACAGAACAGCTCCAGAGGTTTATCATGCTTTGTACACATCCGGTCCTCCATGTTCTCCACAGGCTCCATCAGCTGATGTCTCCTCAACATTGAACATGTCAGATGAGGCTCCAGGTGAGTGTGACAGTAGGAGGCCAGACACACCAGGCAGGACTTCAGGGCCTTCAGTTTGGTTCCCGTGCAGACGTCACAGGGAACTTCTCCTGGTCTGGCAGCTTGTTGGTCTGAGCTGCTGCTGCTGGCTTCCTGCTGAGCTTCATGTCTGAACTGAGAAACCATTTCAGAGAGTAAAGTGTTGACCTTCAGCTGAGGTGTGATGGGAAACTCCTTTTCACACAAGGGACAATCATGTAGAAGCTTATCCTGCCAGTACTGAGTGATGCAGGCTTTACAGAAGTTATGCCCACACGGTGTGGTGACTGGATCATTGAACATCTCCAGACAGATGGAGCACAGGAACTGGTCCTCAGATCTCTCGATGCTTCCAGCAGACATGTCTGACCTGGGAGGAGTCAGAAAAACAGCATTTAGAAAGAAGATCATGGGCAGCTCAGACATGGCTATGAGTCATCGCAATGACTTTTTATCAATTTTAAAGATCAAAGATTTTAAAATCATCACAAACCATTTTCTGACTAATAGCTTTTAATCTCACAGGAAGTGAAGTCCAAATAATCAGTGGGATTAAATTTGTGATCATGAACAAAAATGGTGATTTATTTAAAAATTTCCTCAGATGTAAACAATAACAAACAAATGACTCATATATTCAATAAAACCCTTCTCCTCCATCCAACTCTGAAACCTCAGTGGAAACAGGATACCACAAAAATACACCTGCCCAACCACAACATGAGAGGGGAAGCTGCATACAAGGCTGCAACCAGGAGGTACTGACCCAAGAAGACTCAGACCTCTCATCACCTCAAGATCATGTCTGATGCTACTTACAGACGTTACCGCGGAAAAAAAACACTTCCCATAACGCTTCTCTTCTCATCCACCCCTAAAACACACACACTCATATGTTAACTCTCGTTTTTTTTTTTTTTTTTATCATTCATATCTACACACACTTACGTTTACACACACACTTTATTCATCCCTCACCGGGGAAATTTGTGTGCTGCACTCCTTACACCGCAGCAGGCTGCCCTTCGACGACGCCAATGGTGGGAGAAGCCGGGGTTAGGTGTCTTATCCTAGGTCCGTAGACATGCTCTCTGTGGGATGCAAACCCGCGAACCTGCACTCCGCGCGCGCATGCCCTAACCACTGACTGAGCTGCTGTCTCCTCCCAAAGTGATGTTAGAAAGATTTTCTAATGACAGCAGTCGTCTGTTCTAAATATAAAGTCCATCATGTAGAACACATCTAACCACAAACATTAGATTTGAAACATTTGATTGTTTCACAGCTTTAACTCTAGAAATACAAACATTATTAGTTTCTAGGGGTGTAACGCTTCATGTATTCATACTGAACTGTTTCAGTACAGGATAATCGGTTCAGTGCAGGGCTGTGCATGAATGATTACAACTGCATGTTTTCAGCTCTCTCACATAGAACTCACATCAACTGTTTCTGTCAATTTTCAGCACAATTATTAGAAATATCGAAGGACCAACAGTTTTTTTTTTTTTTTAGTGGATCAAATTCCAAAAATCAGGAGAACTTGATTCACTTTTTATCTTCTAACAGTTAATCTCATCACTAGGGATAGTTTTCAAAACCACCTTATAGATATAAGTACTCTTATCAAGTACCTTTTTTAGCATAAAAAAAGTAGAGGGAAACAAACAAACTATACAGATGAAACCAAAACTTTTATTTTGAAACATTTTAAAACAAAATATTAACTTAACCTCCTTTACATTAAAGAAATGAAATGATTCTTCTTCTGTACCGCTTCTCCCCAGCGGGGTGCCGGAGCCTCTACCGACGGCTTTGATTGAAATAAATATAAACAACTTACATAAACCGTAAAATTAACAACAAAATAAAGTCTTCCCACTTCAAATATTAATACACTTAACTGTTAATCTCAAGTTATTCTCATCTTAAAAACATCCTTCACACACTTTATTCAGCAGTAAAATTAGAATATCTGGTTTTCTGGTAGCAGTCTTACAACACACACCTGTTGATTTAACAGCGCTGGTCTCCTCAAACACCGAGCATCTTTCCGGTTAAAAGTACATTTTGTTGAGGTGTTTGTTTAAATTGATGGTTTTTCCATCTTTGCAGCTACTTTTTGTTACATTTCAGGCTGCATGCTCAGTCTGAATTAACTTTAAAGACATGAAACCACACTTCTGATCTTTTTACACTACTTCACTGTTCTACCATTCTCATGTTTGTCAGTAATTTGTCAGCAGAAGAAAACCTGCTCCGTTATTAACACACACTATTTGCAGACGGTAGTAATATAATATTATATTATGATGATATTACAACACAACAACAGGATAAAACATTGACAACATATTGTGCTAGAGTCTCTAATTCCGCTGTAGTTTTTTTTTTTTTTTTTTTTACATTTTTTATCAATTGTTTTGCAATTTTTGCAATTTTTTGGGGTTTTGGGCAGATGATCCTCCAGCCCAGGAACTGGAGCCCCTGCAAAACTCAAGAAAATCAAATTAGTCTGAGGCCATGTCCACACGTAGCCTGGTATTTTTGAAAACGTATGTCTGCTGTCATCCGTTTTAGAAAAACCCTCACTTACACACTTAACCATTTTCAATATAACCACATCCACACAAACCCTTATAAAAACGCTTCTGAGTGTGATTTTAAACACCAAGTACTCTCTTTCCTGTCTCCCTGATCACACTAGCTGTAGTTGTCCAGTCATCTGGAAGCATCTCCTGCCCACCAAGAGCCTGTCTCAACTCCTTTATAAAATACGAGCAACACTCTTACTTTTTCAGCTTCCACCATTTAGTCTTCTGCACTTCCTTCATCTTCTTAAACTCACTCACTTCCAGGGTCATCTTACACACCACCATCCTGTGCTGTTCGGCTACACAGTCTCCTGCTACAACTTTGCAGTCACTGATCTCTTTCAGATTACACCGCCTACACAAAATATGATCTACATGTGTACTTATTCCTCCACTCTTATAAGTCACCCTGTGTTCCAGTCTTTTCTTGAAGAAAGTATTCACCACAACCACTTCCATTCCGTTTTGCAAAGTCGATCACCATCTGTCCTTCTGTATTCCTCTTCTGGAGACCAAACCTGCCCATCACCTCCTCATCATCTCTGTTTCCTGCACCAACGTGGCCTTTAAAGTCTGCTCCAATAACAACTCTCTCACTTCTAGGGATGCTCTGAATCACCTCATCAAGGTCTGACCAGAATTTCTCTTTTTCCTCGATGTCACATCCTACTTGTGGAGCATACACACAAACAACGTTTAACATCAACCCTTTCAATTTCTAGTTTGAGGCTCATCACCCTGTCTGACCCTCTTTTTACATCCAGAACATTCCCAACAAACTCTTCCTTCACTATAACTCCTACACCATTCCTCTTCCTATCTACTCCATGATAGAACAACTTGAACCCCGCTCCTAGACTTCTAGCCTTGCTACCTTTCCATCTAGTCTCCTGGACACACAGGATGTCTACTTTCCTTCTCTGCATCATGTCAAATAACTCTCTACCTTTACCTGTCATAGTCCCAACATTCAAAGTTCTCACCCTAAGTCCTGTACACGTCTCCCTCCTCTTCTTCTAAACCACCAGTAGTCAAATTTCCACTGGCACCCTGCTGGTCAACAACACAGATGGCGGTCGATGTTAACCCGGGCCACGACCGATCCTGTATGATATTTCTCAAAATGACTTGCATATTTGTATATGGCATAGTTTTTTTGTTGGATGCCCTTCCTGACACAACGTCTGTGATTATCTGGGCTAATGCCCATGGCACAACCTTTGGGATGGTTAGCAGTTAGATGTTTCACTGAGGAGTACAACATCTAAACGTGCAATGAAATGAAAGGGTAAATGGACTCTACTTATAAAGCGCCTTTCCACCTGCGTAGGTACTCAAAGCGCTCTACAGTGAAGCTCACATTCACCCATTCACACACACATTCATACCTGATGTTGGGAGCTGTCATGTAAGGTGCAAGCCACCATCAGGAGAAATTGGTTGTTCTGGAAGGGTTGGTTAAATATAACCAGTAAAATAAGTTCAAATCATTTAACAAATTAAATTGGCTTCATCCACAAATCAAACATCGGCTTCTTCTTGTTTCTTGGATTGGAATGATGTCATTTGGAATGATTGTGATAAAGACACAGTGACATCACACTAGATCAAAGTCCTCTTGTTTTCTTTTAAATCTAAAGAGCAATTGGTGAAATGGTTGTCATGACGACATGAGCTGTAAAGTTTACACCTCCATGATGTGGAACAGCTTTTTTTATGTAAATATTAAATTACTCGTTGTTGTTTTTATATGTTGTTTTGTTTGTAACATATTTTTAAAAATGCAGAAACTTTATTCTGAGCTCGTAAACACTGTAAATGAAGAAAAGTAGCAATAAATTCACATTTAAACCATCTTATTAAACTGAATTGATACATAAAAAGCTTAGACATTACAGATGAAAATCTTCACAATAAAAGCCAAAGTTTTCTGATTTAAAGTAGCTGTCAGCTACCTCAGGAATCCCACAGTCCAAGAAGGCCCGGTAAGACTTCTCCTTCACTTTGATGGCATCGCTCACCGCACGTCAAACATTGTCCACCAGCAGGTTTGATGTTACCGCCACGACAGGCACCGATGACGTTGCGTCGATAGCCCAAACTTGCTGCCTAAACAATAGAGGTGCAGAACAGATACGAGTCTGAGTCAATGTCCCCCACCTCCTTCGGTATGTGCCAGAAGCTCTGCCGGAGTTGTGAGTTGAAATACTCACTGGTGGAAGGATCTACCAGATGTTCCCAGCAGACCCTCATTTATCGTGTAGGCCTGCCTGGTTTGGTTTGCTTCGTTTCTCCACCATCTAAACCAACCTAAAACCAGATGGTGTTCAGGTGACAGCTCCACCCATCTCTTTACCTTAGTGTGCAAGACATGTGGCTGCAAGTTCAATGAAACAACTATGAAGTGGATCATAGAACTACAGCCTAGAGTGCATGGCGCATGTGCTTGTGGAAACATGGAGATGTTTGCTACTGACAGTCTGTGACTAATGATAAGTTTTTGGATCTTGTTCAGTTTAAAGTTTATCTTTTCTTTCATCAGATTAAAACTTCCTTCATTTTTTGCAGCAACAGTAGAAACTTTATATAAAAATATCTGAGTGAATAAAAAAACTTGAGAGAAACATTCATTAAGTCAGATTTATTTTCAGTAAACATTCATCACACTGATCATGAAGGAAAACATTTAGGACAGCGGCCCCCATTACATCCACCCTGATAGACCAGTAGATCTCTGAGAAAAATAATACATGTCACCTTATAATCTGTCCTCAGTCAGAATATTTAATCATTTTATTTACATACAGACAGAACAATCCACTGTAACCACAGCAACCAAAAATCACGTGGAGGAGGTTACGTGCAAAAGGATCTTTTTGAGGTTTCAGCTGAGTTTGAACGACCTTCTAAAGTTTTTCAGAGGGACTGACAGACTATCGATGAGAAGGTGAGGAGAGATCCTCTCCCAGGATGGACAGACAGAATGTACCTAGGACTAGGGTTAACAGATTCGATCATCCACAGAGAAACATGGAGACAGACAGAAGAAACTACAGAATAATCCACATGAAAACAGAACTGGTGACTTGTTGCTGAAGACATTTCCAACCTCATCAGTCCACCAGTAGAACTTCAACTACAGACTCTCTCAGACTGAAACTGCTGAAGAAACAGATTCCTTCTTCATGGAGCTTCAGGAGAAACCATCAGACTGACTGTTTGATTCACAGGACAGATGATCAGAGGACTAGAGTTTTTACCACCTTGATTTAAACAGGGACTGAAGTATGGGTAGAGTTCCTCAGTGAAGCAGCAGCCAGTGAAGGAGTAGATCAGAGCTGCAGCATCTACATCATAAAAGGAGACCAGACCCTCCTCATAATCCACAAACACCCCCACCTTCTCAGGAGCAGACTGGAGAAGGAGACGAACTGGAGGAATAGCTTTAGCTTTATACTCATTTCCATTTCTTAACCAAACAGTCCAGAAACCGTTCTGAGGACTCACTGTGATATCTCCCTTCCTGTTGATGGACCTTCTGGCCACTCCTAAATCCCAATTAGTTTTTCCATTAACCTGAACCTCAAAGTAAAATCTGCCTGAAGAGAAACTCTGACTTCCTAAAACACAAGGACAGTAAGAAAATCTCTCTGGATTATCTGGAAGATTCTTCTTCATATCACTATCATAAACTTGTTTTCCATCATCAGACATGATGAGGTCAGGATGAGCTGTTTTAGGATCCAGCGTAATATCTACTGCAAACTGCTGGAACTTCTTCATTTGAGCCTTAACATCCAACTTGTTCCTCTCCTTCCTGATGGTCTCCTCCAGCTGAGACACAGCTCTCACCACCGTCCCCTCATATGATGGTGGATAAACTCTGACCTCTGTCCAGTCCTTGGTGGGTGGAGCAGCTTTCAGGGAGGAGAAGCTTTGGAGGAGGTGGAGGTGGTCTTCAGAGCGTGAGAGCTGCTCCACCTCAGAGCTCCTCTTCATCAGCTCAGAGATCTCCTGTTCCAGATCTTTGATGAGGTCTTCAGCTTGTTTCTCTGTAGCTTTCTGTTTGTCTTGGATCTCCTTGATGAGCTGGTCCAGGTCTCTCTGAGCAGCCTCCATCAGAGCGGTGAAGATCTGAACACCTTCTGCTGTCTCTCTGTCTGCAGCATCTTTACTGATCTTCACGGACTCTTTGAGCTCCTGAATCTTCAGTCGTCTCTTCTGGATCATCTGCTGAATGTCAGCCTCTGTCTTCACCAGCTCTGCCTTCTTTCCTTCACATTCTTCTCTCAGAGGAACAAACTCATGACTCTTGAGGTCTAAAACAGGACAGAGCAAGCAGACACAGGTCTGGTCGGTCTTACAGAACAGCTCCAGAGGTTTATCATGCTTCCTACACATCCTGTCCTCCATGTTCTCAACAGGCTCCATCAGCTGGTGTCTTCTCAGCCTTGGGAGTGTCAGATGAGGCTCCAGGTGAGTGTGACAGTAGGAGGTCAGACACACCAGGCAGGACTTCAGGGCCTTCAGTTTGATTCCTGTGCAGAAGTCACAGGGAACTTCTCCTGGTCTGGCAGCTTGTTGCTCTGAGCTGCATCTGCTGGCTTCCTGCTGAGCTTCATGTTTGAACTGAGAAACCATGTCAGAGACTAAAGTGTTGACTTTCAGCTGAGGTATTGTGGGAAACTTGTCTTTGCACAAGGGGCAATCATACAGAAACTTCTCCTGCCAGTGCTGATTGATGCAGGTTTTACAGAAGTTGTGTCCACACGGTGTGGTGACTGGATCATTGAACATCTCCAGACAGATGGAGCACAGGAACTGGTCCTCAGACCTCTGGTGGTTTCCAGCAGACATGTCTGACCTGGGAGGAGTCAGAAAAACAGGATGTAGAAAGAAGATCATGAGGGCAGTAAAACCAAGACCACCATAAATTATTTTGTGTTGTCGCTGTGACAATTTTGCATTCATCTCAATTTTTTTTAGACTGATAGCATTTAATCCGACAGGGAGTCAAACCCTAATTATCAGTGGGATAAAACACAGTTTTAGGTCAAAGTTGTTGAAAAAAATAACTTTTTGATCATTTTTTGTTTTAAAAATCCTCAGATGTGACCAAAAACTTTTTTAATTTTGATTTGAGCAAGTTTAGCTTAAAAATTCAAAATCACTGAAAGTTTGAACCAAAGTGTAAATAAAACAGTCATTTTGAGTTTTTAAGGGAATTGTCTTTTAAATGGTTCTAAAATTGCTTTTTGGACAAAAAAATGCAATAAAAATTGTGTAAAATCAGGTTTTTCCTTCACAGTTTTTTAAGATGCACAACACTGAGTCACCAGCCTCTGACATTAGTCAGAGAAGCCTGAAAGTGTCCATGATCAAAAGGAGCCTCTAAGTTAGATGTTAAATCACCAGACTGCTGGACATCTGAGCTGCTGGTGGTGACACATTGTGATAACCACAACCATACAAACCACAACCAGAAAATCTAGGATGGAACAAGCAAAGTACAATTTATACAACATAATATATCCACCCCAACAACACACACTAATCTGTGAACTCACACACACTTCCTCATTCATATTTACACACACACACACACACACACACAAACACACGCACACACATACACACACAAACAAGCCCTTTGCTACATGAACCATTGTGTGTAAACCTGTTCCACTCATGAGCCCCCTAACCTCCACCACTCTGCCTAGACCCATACTACTGTACTCCCCCTCCAAGATAAAAACATTTCCTTCTATGTGGTGTGAAGTTTTCTCCATGACTGAGTTTATCTGATGAGTTTGGAGGGAAACTTCCTGTTTACCTGAAACTCTCAGTTTGGCTTCAAAGCCAGTAAATACGTATGAGCAGCTGGACTCACCTGTATTGGAGTCGGTTGTAGAGAAAGAAAAGATGAACTCAGTTTATTTTCCTTCTGATAGAAACACAGAGAGTAGCTCCGACTGCAGCTCCACTCTAAAACAATTGCACTTTGATTTCTTTTTTAATAAACGTAGTATATCTAATGTTGCTCCACCTCTTCATGCACTGGGTTCACCTTTAAGGTGTGTCCATATAACACTATCAGTATCTCGTGATGCCCTTTGGACTGACAAGTCACCTGCAGTTTACAACAGCTTGATCAATGTATTTCCTTAGTAGGGTCGGGTTGACACCGATACCCAAATAACATTCTTTACAGAATTTTCAATCTTCTTGGTGTTCTTAATGGTTTCGATAGAGAGGCGGAGAAAGAGAGGAAATACGACGTACGCTCCTTCTTTTTGTTTGTCTCTAAAAGACGGTCTGTCTCCCTCTCTGCTGCACTGAAAACAATGTGTGTTACAAGAGAATGGAAGAGACGAGGAGATTATGGAAAGTTAGGGCTACTGGAACTGCCACAGCGACGGTGTCATACATAGAAGTGTCTCAGTGACTGACAAACGTCTTCTCAATTATTTTTGCTCACCTAGATTTCACCTCAGCGGTGCCACAACGGTCACGAGACAACAGTAACTGCGCTACGGTCAGGCGCAGGAAAAAGTTACAATGTATTTAATAGAGCCGTCTAAATGACAGGTGTGGGAGTTTGAGGAAGAATTACTCAGAACTCGTTTTTAGTGTTTTATTTCAGTTAAATTACAACAACATACAAAAACATATAGAAAAAAATCAAAAGCTGAGGCGCGTCAAAGATCAACGTAAGGTTGCCAAGGTTACTTACATAATGTGGAAGTTACCTTACCCTTAAACCAACCCAGGTATGTGACATAACCTGCTTTCTGAATACACACATGATTTCTTTACTGTATTTCCATCATTTTCTCAATGCAATAAAACATGATATATAGTTAACATCTTCAATGCGTTCGGACGTAAATAGTACGTAGGATTATTTATACTTTTAGCTCAGCACAATCATATTACAATCAGTAGGTACAATACATTTAGGGAATAACTTGGAAATATTTTGGTACAGTTGAGGGGGTCATTTGACCAGAAATGTGACAGGTCCTGTTATGCATGGCTGGAAGAAAGAGGTTTTCAGCTGAGGATGTAAGAAGGATGATTATGGTTGAAACAAATGATGAAGGCAGTGATAAAACACAGTGATTATAACCATAGTAATATAATAATAAAATATTATATTAAGATAATAACAGTGATGATGTAATGTGCTGGACTCTCTGATGGACTCTGATAAACACTTGATAGTATTTCTGTGGACTTCTACAGTAAATTTTTGACATTTTTCATCAATGTTTTTGCTATTTTTTTGGTTATATTTTAGTGAAATAAAATGTATTATTTGTTAAAAATGTGTTTTTAATAAATGTTTATGTTTTCAATGTGATTTAAAGCTAAAAAAAAAAAAAAATCAGTTATATCATAATGTGATGGACCGAGCAGTGAAAACAGACAGGCACAGGGTTTTAAGTAAAAAAGGGTGTTAGGGAGGAAATGTAAATACTTCTTTTGACATGACTTCTTTTGTTCTTATCATTCAAAAGTGTCTCTAGTTAACACAATCACTCATCTCCAGGAGGCCCAGACGATTGAACACATAGTGTCATGGTAACAAAGAGAGGGACAGACGATTAAACAATTCTGTCTCTACCTATCTTTAAGTGGTTTTCATGTTCCCATCACTCCTCCCTGCTTAAAACGATTCTAGGACATTTCAGCCACGGATATTTCAGCAACAGACATTTGGGCCAAAAACCTATTTTATGTAGAAAATTGTGATATTTTATGTAAATCCAATTAATAATAATTGGTTTTAGTCATTTTTATTCCATGGCTCAAATAAAAAAAATTGATATTTTTTTTAAAAAAATTATATTTTATGTAAAAATTCAATATTTTATGTAAAAATGTTATCGTAAATAAACAGTTGCACTACAGAAAAATTGCTTTTAGTCTTAGAAATTTTTATCGTGCAAAAATTTTTATCGTGCTTTTAGTCATTTAAATTTTTTTTTTATCGTAAATAAACAGTTGCGTCCAGGTTGCAGTTCTTCAGATGTCCGTGGCTGAAATGTCCGTTCACCGCTTAAAACACACCTCTTTATTCTTACTGTATAAATACAGCAGATTGAGATGCTTTTCTTTGTAACTAGTTTTAATAAACTTTTACCCTTGTTCATGTGATTGAGATTCTCTCTCTTCTGTTCTAACGTGACTTTGTACAAGTATATGAGAGTCTCTGAGTTGTTCTCCAGTCAGCACAGATTTTCTATCCAACAATTATTTTTGGTGATCAGGACAGGGAGGGCGTCACACGTCACCAGCCGCCACTGCTTTTAGCTCTGTAATAACTAAACTGACCAAATCCAATACAGCAGTGTATTTAGAGTCTCAATCTCAGGGAGATGAAGGTCTTTATCTTTCTAATATGAATGTAGATTTAGGGTGTGTGCTTGTGTGTGTGTGTGTGTGTGTGTGTGTGTGTGTGTGTGTGTGTGTGTGTGTGTGTGTGTGTGTGTGTGAGGAAGTGCGTGAGAGTTCAAAGATGAGTGTGTGTGTTGTAGGAATGCATGAGAACTGAAGCATTAAAAGGAAATGTGTCTCCATGGTAACGTATGTAAGAAGCATCAAACATGATCTTAATGTGATGAGAGGTCTGGTTCTTCTTGGGGCGGTGGCTCCTGGGTGCAGGCTTGTGTGCAGTGCTCCCTCTGGTCATGTGGTGGGTGGGCAGGTGCATGTTGTGTGGTTTCCTGTTTCTTCAGAGCTTTCAGAGTTGGATGGAGGAGGAGGGTTTCATTAAGTATGTGTGTCAAATTGAATTGACTGTAAAATGTAATTAATGTATGTTAGTTCTTTTGAACCAGGATCCCAATGAAAACCTGGCCTCCGGTCCCTGAGGGCCTGACATGACTGCTGTGGACCAGAAAGTAGCAAAGATTAGTGAGGAAGAGGTTCAGAGAGCAGTGAAGAGGATGAAGGTCAGAAAGGATCTTGGTCCTGATCATGTACCTGTAGAGGTATGGAAGGCAGGCAGGAGACCTGGAGGAAAACCAAAGAGGAGGTTTATGGATGGAGTGAAGGAGGACATGAAGGTAGTTGTTGATGCAGGACAAAGAAAAAAAGAGAAGAAGAATGGAAAGTCAAGCTTTCATGTGTGGCCGCAGGATGGAAATTAACAAGAAAATCTGCTTCTCCAAACCTCAATGTCATGACGACATGAGCTGTAAAGTTTACACCTCTATGATGTGGAACAGCTTTTTTATGTAAATATTAAATGACCCGTTGTTGTTTTTATATGTTGTTTTGTTTGTAACATATTTTTAAAAATACAGAAACTTTATTCTGAGCTCGTAAAAGCTGTAAATGAAGAAAAGTAGCAATAAATTCACATTTAAACCATCTTATTAAACTGAATTGATACAAAAAAAAGCTCAGAGATCACAGATGAAAACCTTCACAATAAAAGCAAATTAAAGCCAAAGGATTGTTTTCTGAGTTAAAGTAGCTGTCAGCTACCTCAGGACTCCCACAGGCCAAGAAGGCCCGGTAAGACTCTTCATTCACTTTGATGGCATCACTCACTGCACGTCAAACATTGTCCACCAGCAGGTTTGATGTGCCGCCACGACAGGCACCGATGGAGCTGCGTCGACAGCACAAACTTGCTGCCTCAAAAATAGAGGTGCAGAACAGAGACGAGTCTGAGTCAATGTCCCCACCTCCTTCGGTATGTGCCAGAAGCTCTGCCGGAGTTGTGAGTTGAAATACTCACTGGTGGAAGGATCTACCAGACGTTCCCAGCAAACCCTGATTTATCGTTTAGGCCTGCCTGGTTTGGTTTGCTTCCTTCCCCACCATCTAAACCAACCCAAATCCAGATGGTGTTCAGGTGACAGCTCCTCCCATCTCTCTACCTTAGTGTGCAAGACATGTGGTCGCAAGTTCAATGAACCAACTATAAAGTGGATCATAGAACTACAGCCTAGAGTGCATGGTGCATGTGCTTGTGGAAACATGGAGATGTTTGCTACTGACAGTCCGTGAGTAATGATGAGTTTTTGGATCTTGTTCAGTTTAAAGTTAATCTTTTCTTTCATCAGATTTAAACTTCTTTCATTTTTTCTGCAGCAACTGAAGAAACTTTATATAAAATATCTGATTGAATAAAAAAAACCTGAAAGAAACATTCATTAAATCAGATTTATTTTCAGTAAACATTCATCACACTGATCATGAAGGAAAACATTTAGGACAGCGGCCCCCATTACATCCACCCTGATAGACCAGTAGATCTCTGAGAAAAATAATACATGTCACCTTATAATCTGTCCTTAGTCAGAATATTTAGTCATTTTATTTACAGACAGACAGAGACATCTGCTGTAACCATGCCAACCAAACATCACATGGAGTAGAGGATGTTTCATACAAAATTAACTTCAACACCGGATCGTTCTTGGCCTTGCATTTTGTTCGTCAGTCTCACACTGTTTCCTTCCAAAGCTTTGCAGAAGTACTGACAGACTATCGGTGAGAAGGTGAGGAGAGATCCTCTCCCAGGATGGACAGACAGAATGTACCTAGGACTGGGATTACAGATTAGATCATCTACAGAGAAACATGGAGACAGACAGAAGAAACTACAGAATAATCCACATGGAAACAGAACTGGTGACTTGTTGCTGAAGACATTTCCAACCTCATCAGTCCACCAGTAGAACTTCACCTACAGACTCTCTCAGACTAAAACTGCTGATGAAACAGATTCCTTCTTCATGGAGCTTCAGGAGAAACCATCAGACTGTTTTATTGACAGGACAGATAATCAGAGGATTAGAGTTTTTACCTTTATGATTCCTGCAGGGACTGAAGTATGGGTAGAGTTCCTCAGTGAAGCAGCAGCCAGTAAAGGAGTAGATCAGAGCTGCAGCATCTACATCATAAAAGGAGACCAGACCCACCTCATAATCCACAAACAACCCCACCTTCTCAGGAGCAGACTGGAGACGGAGAGGGACTGAAATATCAGCACAAGTTTGGTACTTATTTTCATTTCTTAGAGCTATAGCCATGAACTTGGTCTGAGACAAGAGCCCAGTCCTCATTCTTTTTCCCTCTCTGTTGATGGACCTGCTGGCAGACTGAAGAAGGAGAGGGACTGAAGGACCAGCATTAGCTTTGTACTCACTTCCATTTCTTAACCAAACAGTCCAGAAACCGTCCTCAGGAGTCAGTCTGATCTCTCCCTTCCTGTTGACAGACCATCTGGCCACTCCTAAATCCCAGTCAGTCTTTCCTTTAACCTGAACCTCAAAGTAAAATCTGCCTGAAGAAAAACTCTGACTTCCTAAAACCATAACACAAGAAGAAAATCTCTCTGGATTATCTGGAAGATTCTTTTTCACATCACCATCACAAACTTGTTTTCCATCATCAGACAGGACGAGGTAAGGATTTGCTGTTTTAGGATCCAGAGTAACATCTACTGCAAACTGCTGGGCGTTCTTTATCTCAGTCTTAACAACCAGCTTCTTCATTTCGTTCCTGATGGTCTCCTCCAGCTGAGACACAGCTCTCACCACCGTCCCCTCATATGATGGTTGATGAACTCTGGTCTCTGTCCAGTCCTTGGTGGGTGGAGCAGCTTTCAGGGAGCAGAAGCTTTGGAGGAGGTGGAGGTGGTCTTCAGAGCGTGAGAGCTGCTCCACCTCTGAGCTCCTCTTCATCAGCTCAGAGATCTCCTGTTCCAGATCTTTGATGAGGTCTTCAGCTTGTTTCTCTGTAGCTTTCTGTTTGTCTTGGATCTACTTTCTGAGCTGGTCCAGGTCTCTCTGAGCAGCCTCCATCAGAGCGGTGAAGACCTGAACGCCTTCTGCTGTCTCTCTGTCTGCAGCATCTTTACTGATCTTCACCGACTCTTTGAGCTCCTGAATCTTCAGTCGTCTCTTCTGGATCATCTGCTGAATGTCAGCCTCGGTCTTCCCCAGCTCTGTCTTCTTTACTTTACTTTCTTCTTCTAGAGGAACAAACTCGTGACTCTTGTGGTCTGAAAGAGAACAGGGCCAGCAGACACAGGTTTGGTCAGTCTTACAGAACAGCTCCAGAGGTTTATCATGCTTCCTACACATCCTGTCCTCCATGTTCTCCACAGGCTCCATCAGCTGATGTCTTCTCAGTGCTGAACGTGTCAGATGAGGCTCCAGGTGAGTGTGACAGTAGGAGGTCAGACACACCAGGCAGGACTTCAGGGCCTTCAGTTTGGTTCCCGTGCAGACGTCACAGGGAACTTCTCCTGGTCTGGCAGCTTGTTGCTCTGAGCTGCTGCTGCTGGCTTCCTGCTGAGCTTCATGTTTGAACTGAGAAACCATTTCAGAGACAAACGTGTTGACCTTCAGCTGAGGTTTGGTGGGAAACTTCTCTTTACACAAGGGACACTCATACAAAAGTTTCCCTTGCCAGTGCTTAGAGATGCAGGTTTTACAGAAGTTGTGTCCACACGGTGTGGTGACTGGATCAGTGAACAACTCCAGACAGATGGAGCACAGGAACTGGTCCTCAGATCTCTGGTGGCTTCCAGCAGACATGTTTGACCTGGGAGGAGGCAGAAAAACAGTATGTAGAAAGAAGATTATGAGGGCAGCTCAAACATGACCACCAGGAGTTTTAAAATTTTTTGGTGTTCAATATTTTGCAATCATCTCAAACAATTTTCAGACTGATAGCTTTTAATGATACATTTACTCAATTAAAACCCTCCTCCTCCATCCAACTCTGAAAGCTCAGAGGAAACAGGAAACCACAAAAATACACCCGCCCAACCCCCAGATGACCAGACGAGGGTTGCACACAGCCTTGCACCCAGGAACCACCGCCCGAAGAAGAACTAGACCTCTCATCTCAAGATTACATCTGATGCTACTTACAGACTTTACCATGCTTCTCTACTCATCATACACACAGACATACACACACACACACTTTTTTTTTTCATTTACATGAACCATTGAGTATTAACCTTCTCCACCTATGAGCCCCTAACCTCCACCACTCTGTCTAGACCCATACTACTGTACTCCCCCTCCAAGATAAAAACATTTCCTTCTATGTGGTGTGAAGTTTTCTCCATGACTGAGTTTATCTGATGAGTTTGGAGGGAAACTTCCTGTTTACCTGAAACTCTCAGTTTGGCTTCAAAGCCAGTAAATATGAGCAGCTGGACTCACCTGTATTGGAGTCGGTTGTAGAGAAAGAAAAGAGGAACTCAGTTTATTTTCCTTTCGATAGAAACACAGAGAGTAGCTCCGACTGCAGCTCCACTCTAAAATACTTTCAGTTTCATTTTCTGTGTAAAACAAACTGACTTCTAACTTTGCTCCACCTGATCCTGCACTGGGTTATTTTAAGATGTGTCCCTAGAACACTATCAGTATCTGGTGATGTCCTTTGGACTGACAAGCAGTGACAGCTGGTGGTAAAAAAAACTGGGTCGGGGGGCACACACACAGATATTCTCTATATAAAAGATATCACATGCCAGTACATGAATATTTAAAAGTTTTATTTTCACATGTTTATGATCCACCCTACTTGAACAGGAATTTGGCCCTTCTTTCTTTCTGCTACAAGATTTTTTAATTACCTTCTGATTAAAGTCCCACATGATGTGTGGTGAGGTTCATGTCTGGGGAGGCACTGACTCCTCAAGAGTTAGATTTATAATTGTAAGAACTGAAAAATACATCTTATTTAAGCATTCATCCAACAGCATCCAACTACTCATAATGCTTCATATCCAATCAGCATTCCTCTTTCAATCACACTCACAAACATAAACACAGGATCTGATTCATCTCTTTTACAGCTATGGATAGAGTTTTAAGAAATTCATCAACACTATAAGCAAATTAAAGTACAGAGGTTTCATTTTGACCAACACTAAAAAATTGTTAATTTTCAAATTTTAAATCCTGGTCTTTAATTAAATTTGAATAAAGTTTGCTTTTTAAAATGATTTAAAAAAAAAAAAGCAAGAATCTTCAAGGACAAACATGTACTTATATTTTTTTTTTTTTAAACAAACAGAATCAGTTGTGTCCTTATTTTTACTGAAGTCCATCCACCAAAAAGTTCTATGATTAAGTTGTAGAAGTCATCCCAAAGGTGGGAGGGTCCCAGGTAGGATTATAGGTCAAGCTTATATCTGATTGGTTCACGTAACAGACTGACAGAGAGAACAACCTATCACTGTGTTTGGGGAGCATGCGGCCTGCGCCCCACAGGCGTAGTTATTCTTTGCAATACAAATAAATAAAATAAAATTCATAGCTGACGTCATGTTTTCTTCAGAAATACCGGAAACCCCGTACACACTCATGCGTTTTTCTTGCGGGGCGTTCCAGGTCGCACCATCGTTCCGGTTTTCACAGAAAGTAGAAATAAAATGAGTAGTAAAATAAAATAAAACGGTGTAAAACGTTATTAAAATGCATATAATCTTCACACAAGACAGTTTTACATACTTACAAACATATTATTGTTTATATATTTTTTTATTGTTAGTTTTGGTGATTAGAACAAGAGGGGCGGCGCCCCTGCGCCACACGTTACCAGCCGCCACTGCACAGGTGTGTCCTTTAGTCTAAGCTGAGGTTACTGTACAGGTATGGATCGTGTTCTTTCAGCGCTTGGATCAGTTTGGAGCTGGCCTCACGTCCTTTCCTTCTCACCGAGTCTATAAGTTCCCGAGCTTTGTCTCTTCTCTCGTAGGTTTGAACTTCCTCCACCTCAGCATCATGTAACACTCTGCATTCCATCAGGACATCCAGCAGCTCGTCCAGAACAGGAGAAGACACCCGTTCAATGAACTTCTGCCGTATGATTTCTAGCTTCTCATCCTCTGCCATATCCGGTCTCAGTCGCAGCTGTTTCTCACTCTTCTCGGAGGATGAGGGAACAGCTGGGGATGAAAATTAAATTCAGTACCTCAGCAGAAACACAATAAGCAAGTAAAAAACAGAGTTCAACCTGAACCAGATCTTCTCCAGATCTCCAGATCTTCTGCTCTGCTAGTTTAATTCAGATCTTTAATTTCTTCTTTCTAGTTTCATTAGAGTGTGGACAATAGAGTGTGGAAGGAGGTTTTTCTGGCCTCAGAAAGGTGAGGGAGGGAACCAGCCCATCAAGACACTGAAAAACCAGTAGAACCTTAAACTGAATCCTGTGGCTGACTGGAAAGCAATGAATGCAAACCAGTATGGAGACATGTTCTTTCTGGTTTCTGCTGGACTTTGGATCATCTGCAGCCAGTGAATGGAGGTCTGATCCATCCCATAATACAGAGAAGAAATAAACAGACTCTGACTGATGGAGAAGCCATGTCTCCTCACTGTGTTTTCTAACAAACTCCACATGTTCTCTATCTTCAGTCTGATCCCGTTGTGCTCACATGGCAGTGTGGCAGAGTACTGCCACACACTGGTATTTTCTGGGTTCTGGATCATCAAGGTCAGCTCCTCCGTACTCAGTGGGATCCACATCTCGTAGCTCGCATCGTAGTTTGGTCCATAACTTAAAAAAAACACAGCGTTCTGAGGAGAAAGGTGGGAATTTTAAATGAATTAATAAGATGTCAGCTGCCAGATTTTATTTGAAGGGTCTTTTACTTAAATCATGTGAACAAAATAAAAGTTACAACAGTTTACATCTGTGCCTCCCACTTCAAAAGGGGCCAAAAGTAATGACACATCTGGTTTCTAAGCTGGTCTATGAGCTGGTATGTCTTCTTCCTTCATTATCTCCATTAAAATGAGCAGGTAAAAGGTTCAGAGTGCATTTGGAATCTGTTGCTGTTAACTCTTGAGATGAGATTCAAAGAGCTGTGTCTATCAGTGAATTAAGCCATCAGTAGGTTTTTAAATAAGAGCCTCCTGCGATGGCAGCAAGTCTGTGTATTTTTGGTTGGATGTTGAAGAGATGAGCAACTTCAGCTGCGAGACGTGCCAAATGGGATTATCTATCTGATCCCACCAGGGCTCAGGGAGCGTTTTGGCCGATGTGTCACCCCTGAGTGAAGCGAAAGATTAGGAAATGGAGATCCAGGCTGTTTCTACTATGGGTTATTATGGGGAACCAAACTCCCTGTTAAAAAATGTGAAGAATTGGAAACCTGGTGGAGAATGACAGGATGAGTGCTGCTAAGTCTGTTTTACAGACTTGTATGAGTGACATCAGAGGTGATTCCTGTCTGAACATACCTGGCTTCACTATGGTGAAGACGTGTGGAAATAAAGATGGTGGACTGCTGGTGTTGTTCCACCACAGTGAAGGATGTGAGTTGCTGTCAAGATGTGGAGCTCTTAGAGACAGTTTAAGATCTTATTAGGATTCACTGGAGCTTCAAACATCATTGCCACAATAAACCACATTTTGCCTGGCGCAGTGACTGATGTTTTGGAGGCTTACAGAGCTCACTGCTCTTTCTCGGACTCCTCGGAGCTGCCGGACATTAATAATAATAATAATAATACATTTTATTTATAAGGCGCCTTTCTTGGCACTCAAGGTCGCCGCACATCACATCAAAAATACAGTACAAAGAAATACAGTAAGAGTTAAAAACAACATAAAATATTAGATACATACAAATTAAAAAAAATTATCAGTATAAAACATAGATTTAACAAAGAGAATAGGCCTGTTTAAAAAGATGAGTTTTTAATCCAGTTTTGAAACATGAGAGTGTGTTAGTGTTGCGGAGGTCAATAGGGAGTGAGTTCCAGAGACGAGGAGCAGAGCGGCTGAAAGCTCTGCTCCCCATAGTGACAAGACGGGCGGGGGAGACAGAAAACTGAATGGAGGAGGAGGAGCAGAGAGAGCGAGCAGGTGTGGCAACATGGAGGAGATCAGAAAGATATGGAGGTGCAAGGCTGTGTAATAATTTGAATGCTTAAAGCAGGATTTTGTATTGTATGCGGTATGGAATGGGGCGCCAATGGAGTTTTTGTAGGACGGGTGTGATGTGGTTAATGGAGGGAGTGTGTGTGATAATACGAGCAGCTGAATTTTGAAGCAGTTGCAGTTTATGGAGAGTTTTTTGTGGAAGACCAAACAGAAGAGAGTTACAGTAGTCCAGGCGGGAAGTTACAAGACTGTGAATGAGTACAGCAGTGGACTGAGGAGTGAGGGAGGGCCGGAGTTGTTTTATGTTGCGTAAATGGAAATAAGCAGAGTGAGTTATGGTGTTTATGTGAGAGGTGAAAGAAGAACTACTGTCAGGAATGACACCCAGACTCTTTACTTGAGGGGAGGGAGAGATGGCGGAGCCATCGATGGAGGGTGAGAACAATCTTGTTTAGGGTGGATTTGGTGCCTACGAGGAGAAGTTCAGTTTTATTGCTGTTAAGTTTGAGAAAGTTAGAGTTGAACCAGGATTTGACTTGGTCGATACAGTCGACCAGGGTTGATGGAGGCAGTGTGGAGCAGGGTTTGCAGGAAAGGTAGAGCTGGGTGTCGTCTGCATGACAATGGAAATTGATGTGATGTTTCTGGA
Organism: Neostethus bicornis; assembly: GCA_902685375.1. Taxonomy (NCBI): domain Eukaryota; kingdom Metazoa; phylum Chordata; class Actinopteri; order Atheriniformes; family Phallostethidae; genus Neostethus; species Neostethus bicornis. Next base: position 1,629,744 of record LR738548.1, read on the forward strand.
AAAGATGACCAAGTGGAAGAAGGTAGATGATAAAGAGGAGCGGACCGAGGACAGAGCCCTGAGGAACACCAGTTGTGATAGGGACAGAGTGAGAAGTGAAGGATTTTAATTGAACAAACTGAGTATGGTCAGACAGATAGGAGTGAAACCAGGTGAGAACGGTGCCAGAGATGCCGATTGAAGAAAGTCTATTCAGGAGGATGGAATGAGAGATGGTGTCAAAAGCAGAACTGAGATCAAGCAGAAGGAGAATGGATAGTAAACCAGAGTCAGCAGAGAGGAGAAGGTCATTAGTGATTTTAAGAAGAGCAGTTTCAGTGCTGTGAAGGGGACGGAAACCGGATTGGAAAAGTTCATACAGATTATTGGAGGAGAGATGAGAATGAAGTTGAGTGGATACAGCTTTTTCAAGAATTTTTTAAATGAATGGAAGGTTTGAAATAGGACAGAAGTTATTGAGATCAGTGGGATCTGAACCTGTTTTTTTGATGATGAGGGTAACAGCAGCAGTTTTCATGGAAGGAGGAACAATACCAGAGGTGAGGGAAGCATGTATTATGTTGGTGATGAGAGGACATAGAGAGGGAGCTGTGGCTTTGACAAGGATTGTGGGCAGTGGATCAAGTTGACAGGTGGAGGATTTGGAGTTTTTAACTAGAGTAGAGATTTGATCAAGAGTGGGTGGGGTAAATGAGGAAAATGAGGTGTCAAATCTTAAAAATGAAATGGGAGGTAAGGTTGCAGCAGAGGAGAGGTTAAGCTGTTGATGAATATGGTGAATTTTTGTAGCAAAAAAATGAAGCCAGGGTGTTGCAAAAATCAGTTGAGTAGAGATGTGATGTAAGGGAGTCAGGAGGTTTGGTGATGTTAGAGATGAGAGAAAAGAGGATCTTGGAATTTCCTTCATTTGAACTGATTAGATTGGAGTAGTGGGCAGATTTGGCTTTAGAGATGCAGTCTTTGTAGTGGAGAATGTGCTGTGTGTACATGTCTTTGTGGATAGCTAGTCTGGTTTTGGTATGGAATCTTTCAAGTTGGCGACCTTTTGTTTTTAACTGTCTAAGAGTGTGGGTATAACAGGGTGCAGTGTGAGTGTACCAGGGTGCAATGTGGGTGTACCAGGGTGCATTGTGGGTGTACCAGGGTGCAGTGTGGGTGTACCAGTCTGTGTGGATTTACCAGGGTGCAGTGTGGGTATAACAGGGTGCAGTGTGGATTTACCAGGGTGCATTGTGGGTGTACCAGGGTGTAGTGTGGGTGTACCAGGGTGCAGTGTGGATTTACCAGAGTGCAGTGTGAGTGTACCAGGGTGCAGTGTGGGTGTACCAGGGTGCAGTGTGGATTTACCAGGGTGCAGTGTGAGTGTACCAGGGTACAGTGTGGGTGTACCAGGGTGCAGTGTGAGTGTACCAGGGTGCAGTGTGGGTGTACCAGGGTGCAGTGTGGGTGTACCAGGGTGCAGTGTGAGTGTACCAGGGTGCAGTGTGGGTATAACAGGGTGCAGTGTGGGTGTACCAGGGTGCAGTGTAAGTATACCAGGGTGCAGTGTGAGTGTACCAGGGTGCAGTGTGGGTGTACCAGGGTGCAGTGTGGGTGTACCAGGGTACAGTGTGGGTGAACTAGGGCGCAGTCTGGGTGTACCAGGGTGCAGTGTGAGTGTACCAGGGTGCAGTGTGGGTGTACCAGGGTGCAGTGTGAGTGTACCAGGGTGCAGTGTGGGTGTACCAGGGTGCAGTGTGGGTGTACCAGGGTGCAGTGTGAGTGTACCAGGGTACAGTGTGAGTGTACCAGGGTGCAGTGTGAGTGTACCAGGGTGCAGTGTGAGTGTACCAGGGTGCAGTGTGGGTGTACCAGGGTGCAGTGTGAGTGTACCAGGGTGCAGTGTGAGTGTACCAGGGTGCAGTGTGGGTGTACCAGGGTGCAGTGTGGGTGTACCAGGATGCAGTGTGAGTGTATGAGACGCATCTGGATTTGAGTGGAGCATGTGTTTTGAGACTATGGTGCAGGTGTGTGTTGTAATGTGAAACAAGTTGATTTGGAGTTGTACAACTTTCTGTATTTGGAATTGTTCTTATCAAAGAAGATAAAGTGTCTAAGGTGATATCCTTGATTTTACGGTGCGTAATATTGCGTAATGAATTGTGTTTGGAAAGAGACAAATTGATATAAAAAGTGAGCAGCATATGATCGGAAAACGGACTGAAGTTTGATTTACAGTCCATGGGTACTATACCAGAGCAGCAGATTAAGTCCAGAATATCTTCTTTTGTGTGAGTGGGAAAACTGACAAACTGATGCAAACCAAAACTGTCCAGACAAGAAAGGAAGTCCTTAGAAAGTGAATTTTTGACAGTGTCCAAGTGAGTGTGTGTGTAAATGGTTGTATGAAGTGAATGAATAATGCATATGTAAAGCGTCTTTGAGTATCTAGAAAAGCGCTATATAACTTCAATGCATTATTATTATTATTATTTTAATATTTAGGTCTCTGAGTGTAAAACATTTGGTGAAAGTGTGGAAATGTATGTTAGAAAAGTTTGTCATAAAATTCTTGTTTGGTTTCGGTGGTCTGTAAATAGTGGATATGATAGTCGGGGTAGATCCAGAGAGCTTATATACAGCGGCCTCAAATGAGTGGACGACAGGAACTGACACGGGCACTGCTTTCAAGCTTTCACGAAAAATTAAGCAAGACCACCCCTACGGCCTGTAACACATGGTTAGGAGAAATAAACAAACCCTGGTGGAGTAGCATCATTCAGACCTACGAATATGTTCTTCAATCAGGCATTAAAAGGTCTAGGTTATGATCCACCACCAGATCCTGGATGAGATGGCTCTTGTTGGTAAGACAGCGGGTGTTCAGTAGACCAAAGTTCACTTTTAAGCTGCTGTTGGTGGTTGTGCTCGCAGCCCTCAGAACACGTACCAGGACACAATCAACACTGCGGCTGATATTTCTCCTTGGACGGCGAGGAGCGGACCAGAACGATGGGATGGAGCTGGAGTAGTCATATTGAAGGGTCCGGTGTGCATTTTGATGGATGTGTCTGCGATGGGGAATGTGGAGAATGTCCAGGCGTTGAAGCAGAGGAGGTGCATTGTATGGAGGATTGTGGAGCTTTGCCTCAGATGCAGGATGCTGGAACAGGGCTTTCACTGGATGGTCGAACACCAAGAGAATCGACCAGAGGACAATCAGCCAAGCATAGTCAATCCACATTGCTGTTTAAGATCCAGCAGGATGTAGCATGATCAGGCTGTGTTTACCTCCAGCAGGATGTAGCAGGATCAGGCTGTGTTTACCTCCAGCAGGATGTAGCAGGATCAGGCTGTGTTTACCTCCAGCAAGATGTAGCAGGATCAGGCTGTGTTTACCTCCAGCAGGATGTAGCAGGATCAGGTTGTGTTTACCTCCAGCAGGATGTAGCAGGATCAGGCTGTGTTTACCTCCAGCAGGATGTAGCAGGATCAGGCTGTGTTTACCTCCAGCAGGATGTAGCAGGATCAGGCTGTGTCTACCTCCAGCAGGATGTTGCAGGATCAGGCTGTGTTTACCTCCAGCAGGATGTAGGAGGATCAAGCTGTGTTTACCTCCAGCAGGATGTAGCAGGATCAGGTTGTGTTTACCTCCAGCAGGATGTAGCAGGATCAGGCTGTGTTTACCTCCAGCAGGATGTAGCAGGATCAGGTTGTGTTTACCTCCAGCAGGATGTAGCAGGATCAGGCTGTGTTTACCTCCAGCAGGATGTAGCAGGATCAGGCTGTGTTTACCTCCAGCAGGATGTAGCAGGATCAGGCTGTGTTTAGCTCTTTTTACAGTACTTTAGAAGAAATTCTTCCAAGAGGTGATTGTCCTGCAGGTGGCGGTACAGCTGCTTAACTCAAGTTAAGTATATTCTGTATATATTACCTGTTGTTTTTTAAGACAGAGAAACAATAATAGATTGCTTTATTTATTTAGAACGCTCAAATGGATGAAAGAACAGATCAATGAATAGACGGGATGACGGATCGATTCATTTGATCAGAGAGAGAAGGTCTGAGGGTTTGGCTTCGCCGGGCGGTGATGGAGATTTACTTCATTTTATTGTAGCAGATGAATTTTCGATCCAGCCAACAAGGTATGTCATTCCAATACATGATATCTAGAAAATAAAATTTAGAGGTAACTCATTTTTACATGTCGTCAGTGGGTGGAGCTTAAAACAGAAATAAAAGAAATCTCATTTTTTCAGCTTAATTGTCATCAAATTTAACGAAGCATTCATTTTCTCCTCTTTTGGTATCTCCCTCCAGGTGGCGCCACAGCAAGTCAGTTTTTTTCCATCGAACACTTTCTGCTGCATCTTTTTCAGTCACGCAATCTACGTTCCTACCCTCACCATGGTAACCAGGATCTACGTTCCTACCCTCACCATGGTAACCAGGATCTACGTTCCTACCCTCACCATGGCAACCAGGATCTACGTTCCTACCCTCACCATGGTAACCAGGATCTACATTCCTACCCTCACCATGGTAACCAGGATCTACGTTCCTACCCTCACCATGGTAACCAGGATCTACGTTCCTACCCTCACCATGGTAACCAGGATTCTACGTTCCTACCCTCACCATGGTAACCGGGATCTACATTCCTACCCTCACCATGGTAACCGGGATCTACATTCCTACCCTCACCATGGTAACCAGGATCTAGGTTCCTACCCTCACCATGGTAACCACGATCTACGTTCCTACCCTCACCATGGTAACCGGGATCTACGTTCCTACCCTCACCATGGTAACCGGGATCTACGTTCCTACCCTCACCATGGTCACCGGGATCTACATTCCTACCCTCACCATGGTAACCGGGATCTACCTTCCTACCCTCACCATGGTAACTGGGATCTACATTCCTACCCTCACCATGGTAACCAGGATCTCCGTTCCTAACCTCACCATGGTAACCGGGATCTACGTTCCTACCCTCACTTTGGTAACCAGGATCTACGTTCCTACCCTCACTTTGGTAACCAGGATCTACGTTCCTACCCTCACTTTGGTAACCAGGATCTACGTTCCTACCCTCACCATGGTAACCAGAAGCTACGTTCCTACCCACGTCGGAGCAGAATATAATGGAGTGCTTTGGATTTTTATTTGAGGATTTTCTTTGAGGATGCTGGCATTGTTTGGGCAGGGGAAGAGTTTGTATCTGTGTTCATTTAAATACAGTGGTGGTCAAAAGTTTACATACACTTGTAAAGAACATAATGTGATGGCTGTCTTGAGTTTCCAGTTATTTCAACAACTCTGATTTTTCTCTGATATAGTGACTGGAACAGATCCTTCTTTGTCACAAAAAACATTCATGAAGTTTGATTCTTTTATGACTTTATTATGGGTAAACTGAAAATGTGACGAAATCAGCTGGGTCAAAAATATACATACAGCAATATGAATGAGCAATTTTGGAGACTTAGAAAGTTGTGTCAATGACATGAGCTTCATAGCATGACCTCTTAACTTCTTGTGAGTGATTATGAGTGACTACAGCTGGTGACTTCTCTGAGGCCATTTAAAAAGGGTTCATTGGATAAAAACACCCACAAACGCTACAATGGGAAAGTCAAAGGAGCTCAGCACAGATTTGAAAAAGAGAATCATTGACTTGAACGAGTCAGGAAAGTCACTTGGAGCCATTTCAAAGCAGCTGCAGGTTCCAAGAGCAACAGTGCAAACAATTGTTTGTAAGTATAAAGTGCATGGCAGTGTTTTGTCACTGCCACGATCAGGAAGAAAACGCAAGCTGTCACCTGCTGCTGAGAGAAAACTGGTCAGGAGGGTGAAGAGTCAACCCAGGAGCACCAAAAAGCAGATCTGCCAAGAATTAGAAGCTGCTGGAACACAGGTGTCAGTGTCCACAGTCAAGCGTGTTTTGCATCGCCATGGACTGAGAGGTTGCCGTGCAAGAAGGAAGCCCTTGCTCCAAAAGCGGCACTTTAAGGCTCGACTAAAGTTTGCTGCTGATCACATGGACAAAGTTCTGTGGTCAGATGAAACAAAAATTGAGCTGTTTGGCCACAATGCCCAGCAATATGTTTGGAGGAGAAAAGGTGAGGCCTTTAACCCCAAGAACACCATGCCTACCATCAAGCGCTGTGGTGGTAGTATTATGCTGTGGGCCTGTTTTGCTGCCAATGGAACTGGTGCTTTACAGAGAGTCAATGGGACAATGAAGAAGGAGGATTACCTTCAAATTCTTCAAGAAAACCTGAAGTCATCAGCCCGAAGGTTGGGTCTTGGGCGCAGTTGGGTGTTCCAACAGGACAATGACCCCAAACACACATCAAAAGTGGTAATGGAATGGCTAAATCAGGCTAGAATTAAGGTTTTAGAATGGCCTTCCCAAAGTCCTGACTTAAATCCCATTGAGAACATGTGGATAATGCTGAAGAAACAAGTCCATGTCAGAAAGCCAACAAATTTAACTGAACTGCACCAATTCTGTCAAGAGGAGTGGTCAAAGATTCAACCAGAAACTTGCCAGAAGCTTGTGGATGGCTACCAAAAGCGCCTAATTGAAGTAAAAATGGCCAAAGGACATGTAACCAAATATTAGCATTGCTGTATGTATATTTTTGACCCAGCTGATTTCGTCACATTTTCAGTTTACCCATAATAAAGTCATAAAAGAATCAAACTTCATGAATGTTTTTTGTGACAAAGAAGGATCTGTTCCAATCACTATATCAGAGAAAAATCAGAGTTGTTGAAATAACTGGAAACTCAAGACAGCCATGACATTATGTTCTTTACAAGTGTATGTAAACTTTTGACCACCACTGTACATAAAACTTTTGTATGTGAATAAAGATTTAATATAAAATCATTTTAAATTTTACCTCCACTGCGATACATCGTAAGACAATTTTCATTTCCATGAGAATTGTTAGGCTCTCCTGGTCCCCAATTCTGGTAATCCCACTTTGATCCATCAATCCAATACCAGTCACCCTCCTGAGAATAAAATGTATATATAAATGTATTTTCATGACCATAAGGCACACATAAAAGTCTTAAATTTTCTTCAAAATGAGTGGCGCGCCTGATTGTGTAATGCACTCTATGTGTGTTGTTAAAAAAACAAGTGAAGCAGGTGAACGCTACGCTTGCTTTGATTCCAGGAGATCTGGGAAAGAAACTCCAACCGCTGGACATCGGCGTGAACCGGCAGTTCAAAGTAAGGCTGCGAGCGACGTGGGAGCGATGGACGACCAGAGAAGGAGGGTTGAAGGCAGCGCAGGGCGAGTTACGCCACAGTTTGCCAGTAGATTGTAGATACTCGGGCTAACGTGTCTGAGCTGTTGTCCGAGCTTTCCCAAAAGCAGGCATCATTTCCGAGGAGCCGCTCTGACAGCGAGGAAAGTGAACCTGTCATGTTGGATTTAGAGCAGCTGTTAGATTCTGAAACAGAGGATGAGGACTTGGATGGATTTGATCAGTGACTATTACCAGTAATGTTTGTGTGTGTGTCGTTGTAAGGCGGACGTACGTAGTAAAGGATATGTAAATAAAACCCACGCCCTATCATCAGGTGCGCCTTATGTGTGTGTTAAATACAGAGCACACCAAACTGGGACTGTGCCTTTAAATACGGTGCAACTTTTGGTCGTGAAAATACAATAAAAAAAGTAAAAATTCCTTCCGTTGAGGTTTTAAAAATATTGTGTGTTGTTGATGTTTCAGATCCTGTAAATAACTTACTTTAGTATGATCTGAACCTCCGATCCAGGCGTCAGAACGATAGTCGCTGTTCCTAGACTTGATCAGGTTCTTAATAAACGTGTTTTCTTTGGTTGAATGGATGGAGGCCAGATGCCCTCCGAGGTCGCGGCAGTAAATCTGGCAAAATGAAAAAGTTAGTAAGAAAGATGTAGACAGACTTTGACCATCTGGTCATCTAAACATGAATAAACGATAGATTTGAATATTTATGTCTTAGATGGCGGACGATGCTCTTTTGTCGATGAGCTGGAAGATTGCATTCTGTTCCGTCGTTTTCCGCTTATCCAGGTCCGGATCACGAGGGTAACAGCCTCAGATGGTAAACCAAGGCTTCTCTCACCCCGGCACCCGATGTACTCTCATCTCAGTCTGACCTCTCTGACTTTAAAACCTCTAACATGTGCTGTTCCTCTGATCCTGTCCATCCTGGTCACTCCCAGAGAGATCCTTAGCATCTTCATCTCTGATACAAACATCTCTGTTTCCTGTCTTTGAATCAGTCACACTGTCTCTAGACCAATCAGCATGGCCGCTCTCACCACACTGTCTCTAGACCAATCAGCATGGCCGCTCTCACCACACTGTCTCTAGACCAATCAGCATGGCCGCTCTCATCACACTGTCTCTAGACCAATCAGCATGGCCGGTCTCACCATGGTTTTCTAAACTTTCATTTTAGCTGATGAATGTTTTTGTCTTCGTTGTTCGTTTTTTCACTGGAGGAAGAATTCTAGAATCCACAGACTTGAAGGTTAAATTTTTTGTGTCTTTGTTTTGAGTTGTAATGTACAGAAACTTTGAATCCTTCTATAGACGGACAGACGGTCAGACAGACAGACATGTACCTCTGCACCCCACAATGTCATTGATTTATTGATGTAAATGTAACAGTGATAATTAAACCGACTCCAGCCAGAAGGACATTCATCATGACAGAGATCTGAAACAAAAAAGAAGGATTTTACAGAGATTTCAACAACAATCCTGAAGTCTCATGAGAGACAAAATATTTTTCTATTCAATGTTTTCAATTGAACGGTGAAAAGAATCAATCTCCTTAAACTAAAGTGTGTAAAGAGTGTGTGACACAGACCCCAATCGTGTCCATTATTCAGCACAATTCCCTGTGAATACAGAAGCCCAGAGTTTAGAAAGTAGCTTTCACATTCTAACACTGTTGTTGATTTATTATTAGTCAGTCATCTTCCGCTCATCCGGGACCCATGGAAGCTCATTTTGGCCGCTTGTATCAGCAATATCATTCTGTGAGGACAGGAACTAGTCCTGGTTACCATGGTGAGGGTAGGAACGTACATCCTGGTTACCATGGTGAATGTAGGAACATAGATCCTGGTTACCACGGTGAGGGTAGGAACGTAGATTCTGGTTACCATGGTGAGGGTAGGAACGTAGATCCTGGTTACCATGGTGAGGGTAGGAATGTAGATCCTGGTTACCATGGTGAGGGTAGGAACGTAGATCCTGGTTACCATGGTGAGGGTAGGAACGTAGATCCTGGTTACCATGGTGAGGGTAGGAACGTAGATCCTGGTTACCATGGTGAGGGTAGGAACGTAGATCCTGGTTACCATGGTGAGGGTAGGAACGTAGATCCTGGTTACCATGGTGAGGTTAGGAACGTAGATCCTGGTTAACATGGTGAGAGTAGGAACGTAGATCCTGGTTACCATGGTGAGGGTAGGAATGTAGATCCTGGTTACCACGGTGAGGGTAGGAACGTAGATCCTTGTTACCATGGTAAGGGTAGGAACGTAGATCCTGGTTACCACGGTGAGGGTAGGAACATAGATCCTTGTTACCATGGTGAGGGTAGGAACGTAGATCCTGGTTACCATGGTGAGGGTTGGAACGTAGATCGGCTGTAAATCCAGAGCTTTGCTTTTCGGCTCAGCTCTTTCTTTACCACAACAGACCGAGGCAGCGTCGTAGTTATTGCTGACGCTGCACTGATCCGCCTGTCGATCTTCCGCTCCATCCTTCCTACACTCGTGAAAAAAACCCAGAGATACTTAAACTTAAGTCTTTATTAATGATAAATAAAAACATGAAGTCATTTTAATCAGACTTTAAACAACCACAGTGCTGCATACCCACCCAGCAGAGAAGGACCAACACGGGAAGTCTTGATGCCATCTGTGGAGAAAAAAAACAAACTAATTTATTACAGGAACATCTTCAACATCTGATTCACATTTTATACTTTTAATATCAAATTAAAAATTCATTTTAGATCTAATTAAGTGTAAAAATACTCCTGTTGCTCACCGTGAACCCAGAGAATCAGAATTTTCTGATGCTAGCGTTAGCATTAGCTTTTTAACACTAACTTAAGATAAAACCAGGAAAATTTTTATGAACAAATAATTTGAACATTTTACTGGAATTTGTTTTTATACAGATTTTTTTTCACATTGAATGTAAATAAATTTAAATATTGTTTCTCATTTGCATGGATCAGGATACAGGCGCCTCCCGAGCCCCTCGCTGGTGAGGGGTTCTGTCCCACCGTGAGGAGACCCAAAGGCAGACCCTGGACCTGCTGGAGAGACTATGTCTCACAGCTGGAGAGGTTACACCTCAGGATCCTTCTGGGTGAGATGGAGGATGCAGCCGGGGTGAGAGAAGCCTGGGCTCCCCGTCGGAGGCTGTTACCCCGCAACCCGGCCACGGATAAGCGGAAGACAACGGAACGACCGGAAGGAAACAGGATAGAGAAGAAAGTGTGTCCTTCCCTTGATTTGACCCTAGGGTTAGGGGAGGTTTAGGGGTGGGCCAGGGTCTAATAATTATAAATGAGGTTGGTATTAGAAGAGGGTTAGGGGTGGGTTAGAGTTAGGGGAGGGTTAGGATTAGAGGAGGGTTAGTGGAGGGTTAGGGTTAGTGGAGGGTTAGGGTTAGTGGAGGGTTAGGGTTAGAGGAGGGTTAGGGTTAGTGGAGGGTTAGGGTTAGTGGAGGGTTAGTGGGGGGTTAGGGTTAGTGGAGGGTTGGGGTTAGTGGGGGGTTGGGGTTAGTGGAGGGTTAGGGTTAGTGGAGGGTTAGGGTTAGTGGAGGGGTAGGGTTAGAGGAGGGTTAGGGTTAGTGGAGGGTTAGGGTTAGAGGAGGGTTAGTGGAGGGTTAGGGTTAGTGGAGGGTTAGGGTTAGAGGAGGGGTAGGGTTAGAGGAGGGTTAGGGTTAGTGGAGGGTTAGGGTTAGAGGAGGGTTAGGGTTAGAGGAGGGTTAGTGGAGTGTTAATGTTGGTTGAGGCTTAGTGGAGGGTTAGGGTTAGTGGAGGGTTAGTGGAGGGTTAGGGTTAGTGGAGGGTTAGGGTTAGTGGAGGGTTAGGGTTAGTGGAGGGTTAGTGTTAGTGGAGGGTTAGGGTTAGTGGAGGGTTAGTGGAGGGTTAGGGTTAGTGGAGGGTTAGGGTTAGAGGAGGGTTAGGGTTAGTGGAGGGTTAGGGTTAGTGGAGGGTTAGTGGAGGGTTAGGGTTAGTGGAGGGTTAGGGTTAGTGGAGGGTTAGTGGGGGGTTAGGGTTAGTGGGGGGTTAGGGTTAGTGGAGGGTTAGGGTTAGTGGAGGGTTAGTGTTAGTGGAGGGTTAGTGGAGGGTTAGGGTTAGTGGAGGGTTAGGGTTAGTGGGGGGTTAGTGGGGGGTTAGGGTTAGTGGAGGGTTAGGGTGAGTGTAGGGTTAGGGTTAGGGTTAGTGGAGGGTTAGTGTTAGTGGAGGGTTAGTGGAGGGTTAGGGTTAGTGGAGGGTTAGGGTTAGTGGAGGGTTAGTGTTAGTGGAGGGTTAGTGGAGGGTTAGGGTTAGTGGAGGGTTAGGGTTAGTGGGGGGTTAGTGGGGGGTTAGGGTTAGTGGAGGGTTAGGGTGAGTGTAGGGTTAGGGTTAGGGTTAGTGGAGGGTTAGTGTTAGTGGAGGGTTAGTGGAGGGTTAGGGTTAGTGGAGGGTTAGGGTGAGTGTAGGGTTAGGGTTAGGGTTAGTGGAGGGTTAGTGTTAGTGGAGGGTTAGTGGAGGGTTAGGGTTAGTGGAGGGTTAGGGTTAGTGGAGGGTTAGTGTTAGTGGGGGGTTAGGGTTAGTGGAGGGTTAAGGTTAGTGGAGGGTTAGGGGAGGTTTAGAGTTAAAGAAGGGTTAGAGTTAGAGGAGGGTTAGGGTTAAGGTTAGTGGAGGGTTAGGGTTAGTGGAGGGTTAGGGTTAGTGGAGGGTTAGGGTTAAGGTTAGTGGAGGGTTAGGGGAGGTTTAGAGTTAAAGGAGGGTTAGAGTTAGAGGAGGGTTAGGGTTAAGGTTAGTGGAGGGTTAGGGGAGGTTTAGAGTTAAAGGAGGGTTAGAGTTAGAAGAGGGTTAGGGTTAAGGTTAGTGGAGGGTTAGGGGAGGTTTAGAGTTAAAGGAGGGTTAGTGGAGGGTTAGGGGAGGTTTAGAGTTAGGAGACGAGGGGAGTCAGGGGAGGGCTAGGGTCTAATCAATATAAATTGGGTCGGTATTAGAGGAGGGTTAGGGCGGTAGAGGGTTAGAGGCCTGCCCCGGCGGTGCACAGGCCCTCCTCAAACCACCGGTTCTGTCCGTCCGTGGCATCCGGTTCCATCTTCTCCGTCGTCCATAGTGAACCGTAGTCCAGCCGTCTAAGTCCATCTCCACCGAATATATACAGTATATATAAAATATACATGTATATATACAAAAAAAAAAAAGGAAAAGAAAAAACAGGCTCTCTTCCTATTTGTCAGAAAAGTATTTATTCTGAAAAAAAATTTCAGAATAAAAATAAAAGAATTATAAAAAATAAAAGAATTTTTTCAGTTAGTGGAGGGTTAGGGTTGGGGGAGGGTCTAATATTTATAAATTAGGTTGGGGTAAGAGGTGGGTTAGGGGAAGGTCACAGTTAGGGTCTAATGATTATAAACTGGGTTGGGGGGACATGTTCCCCATCCTCGTAGAGATGAGGGGGTTCAAACAAATTGGGCCCTAAAGGTCTTAATGAGCGACAGGATTATGAGGGAAACGTTTCGGCTAATTTTGTTTTTCTGTCTGTTTAGTTGTTCTGACTAGTCCAGCCTGCTCCCCAGCCTGCTCCCCAGCCTCCTCCATGCATCCCTCCAGCCTGCTCCCCAGCCTCCTCCATGCATCCCTCCAGCCTGCTCCCCCGCCTCCTCCATGCATCCCTCCAGCCTGCTCCACAGCCTGCTCCCCAGCCTGCTCCCCAGCCTGCTCCCCAGCCTCCTCCATGCATCCCTCCAGCCTGCTCCCCAGCCTCCTCCATGCATCCCTCCAGCCTGCTCCCCCGCCTCCTCCATGCATCCCTCCAGCCTGCTCCCCAGCCTCCTCCATGCATCCCTCCAGCCTGCTCCCCTGCCTCTTCCATGCATCCCTCCAGCCTGCTCCCCCGCCTCCTCCATGCATCCCTCCAGCCTGTTCCCCAGCCTCCTCCATGCATCCCTCCAGCCTGTTCCCCAGCCTCCTCCATGCATCCCTCCAGCCTGCTCCCCAGCCTCCTCCATGCATCCCTCCAGCCTGCTCCCCAGCCTCCTCCATGCATCCCTCCAACCTGCTCCCCCGCCTCCTCCATGCATCCCTCCAGCCTGCTCCCCAGCCTCCTCCATGCATCCCTCCAGCCTGCTCCCCTGCCTCTTCCATGCATCCCTCCAGCCTGCTCCCCCGCCTCCTCCATGCATCCCTCCAGCATGCTCCCCAGCCTCCTCCATGCATCCCTCCAGCCTGCTCCCCAGCCTCCTCCATGCATCCCTCCAGCCTGCTCCCCAGCCTCCTCCATGCATCCCTCCAGCCTGCTCCCCAGCCTCCTCCATGCATCCCTCCAGCCTGCTCCCCAGCCTCCTCCATGCATCCCTCCAGCCTGCTCCCCACCTCCTCCATGCATCCCTCCAGCCTGCTCCCCAGCCTTCTCCATGCATCCCTCCAGCCTGCTCCCCCGCCTCCTCCATGCATCCCTCCAGCCTGTTCCCCAGCCTCCTCCATGCATCCTCCAGCCTGCTCCCCAGCCTGCTCCATGCATCCCTCCAGCCTGCTCCCCAGCCTCCTCCATGCATCCCTCCAACCTGCTCCCCCGCCTCCTCCATGCATCCCTCCAGCCTGCTCCCCAGCCTCCTCCATGCATCCCTCCAGCCTGCTCCCCTGCCTCTTCCATGCATCCCTCCAGCCTGCTCCCCAGCCTCCTCCATGCATCCCTCCAGCATGCTCCCCAGCCTCCTCCATGCATCCCTCCAGCCTGCTCCCCAGCCTCCTCCATGCATCCCTCCAGCCTGCTCCCCAGCCTCCTCCATGCATCCCTCCAGCCTGCTCCCCCTGGTTCACTGCACCTCTCCAGCCAGCCTGGGCCCCTCGTTTCCTCCAATGCAGTTTGGTTGTTTTTCTTAAAGTTCGGATCGTCTTGTTCAAAAGTTGACACTTTTTTTTTTTAGAACTTCGTTGTTTACACATTTAAAGACACGTACACAGTTTTAAACCATCTTGGGGGTGACGTCGTCATGTTCGATTGGATTGAAGTTTTTTTTTTTTTTAACCAATGGGAACACAGAGTGTTAGAGTGAGAAAAAAAGTGAGGTTATCAATAAATTAGGATTAAATTTCAGTAAAAACCCTCTGGATTTTCCTCTTAGTTTCTCTGTCACCTTAGACCCGCCCCCTCTCGCCTGTGATTGGATCAGAGCTCCGCTCATAGACAGAGAATTAAAAATAAAAACACTTCATTTAAAAAACAGTTAAAAACACAAGTTTACATTTTTATTTAAAAAAAAAAAAACAGCAGGAGAAAAAAAGGAAAAGTATATTTATATATGTAAAAAAAAAAAAGAAGAAAAAGAAGGATGACGTATTTCCGGTGCTGGGAAATGTAGTTTTTAAAGTTCTGCACTTTATTTTCTTCACGCTTTTTTAAAATCTGATTTAGTTTTTGCTCAAATAAAAATAAAAGAAATTAAGATGAAAAACATTTTATAAAATTTTATCAAAAATATTGAAAAAACTAACTGAAAATCTTTCTTTTTTAAAACATGATTAAACATATGGTTTTCTTTTAAATGGTAACTCTTTTTTTTTGCAGGAATATTTTTAACATCAGCTTCAACATTTTATATTTTTAATAACAAATTAAAAATAAATTTTAGATGAACATTGTGTATAAAATACTGACCTTGTTCACAGTGAACCCTGGATCAGAGGATCAAGTTTTAATGAGCAGGGAGGCTCAAACACAACGATGACGACGACTTATTTTAATAGAAAATCTGAAGTTTTTATCAGAAAAATATTTAAGGTTAAAAAAAAAATGTGAAAATAACTTGTTTTTTAATTTGGTGGCAAAAAAACAATCAAACAATCAAACTTTTATTTATTTATTTTTTTCTCAATCACATAAAATGTGTTTCTGACGTCACTCACCTTCTATCCGTCACGGGGGTGCGGGACCCATCCTGGCTGATTGGAGGGGCAGGGTACACCATACACTCATTCTTAGGACCAATCATGTAGTGACCAATCAACCTAACATATATGTTTTTGGAGGAAACTCACACATAACCGGGTAGAACATGCAAACTACACACAGAAAGACCAGTTTATCAAGCCTCCTCCCCACCCGGGACTCAAACCCACAACCTTCTCGCTGTGAGGACACTGTCCTACCCGCTGCGCCCGTATTTATGATGTGAATTAAAACTATTTTTTCTGGAGTCATTATGTTCTGAGTTTAACCCCTTCCTGTTTTCTTTCTTTGTAAAATGTAAATAATAGTTATGGATAAGATGGTGGGAGATTTTAAGTACTTAGGATCAACAGTCCAGAGTAATGGAGAGTGTGGAAAAGAGGTGAAGAAGCGTGTGCAGGCAGGCTGCAACGGGTGGAGGAAAGGATCAGGTGTGATGTGCGATAGAAGAGTTTCAGATAAAACCGTGGTGAGAGCGGCCATGCTGATTGGTCTAGAGACAGCGTGGTGAGAGCGGCCATGCTGATTGGTCTAGAGACAGCGTGGTGAGAGCGGCCATGCTGATTGGTCTAGAGACAGTGTGGTGAGAGCGGCCATGCTGATTGGTCTAGAGACAGTGTGGTGAGAGCGGCCATGCTGATTGGTCTAGAGACAGCGTGGTGAGAGCGGCCATGCTGATTGGTCTAGAGACAGTGTGGTGAGAGCGGCCATGCTGATTGGTTTAGAGACAGTGTGGTGAGAGCGGCCATGCTGATTGGTCTAGAGCAGAGGTGTCAAAAGTACCAACATTTTCTACTCAAGTAGAAGTATAAATACCGAGTTAAAAAACTACTTTAGTAAAAGTAGAAGTATCAACTCAAGTTTTCTACTTAAGTAAAAGTAAAAAGTAACCTATTTTAAAACTACTTAAAGTAAAAAAAGTAAAAGTAATTTTCAGAAAAAAAGGAATATTATTAACAAAAGCGTATGAACATATTTTTTAACTATTATCACATGCTTTAAGGAGCAGAAAATAAGATAATAAATGAAAGTGTTTTGGTGAAACTTGATAAATCAGAAACATTTATTTCTTAATAATCTTTATTGGAAATCGATTAATGAACACAATCAAATGTATTAACATAAGCAGGGCATTATGTAACGTCCCTTCAGCTACCAAGCTTCACTCTGCATCACCTAATTTAACCAACTTCAGCAGACGCAAACACACTCAATGTTAAAAAACAATAATTAAATAAATAAATAAAATAACCAAAAGGCTTTTTTAAGCCTTGAAGGCAGCTAGTTTTCAAAGTTCTTTGAGGCAATACTGAATAGTCTTTAACAAGTTGATAAGGTTGGGAGTGCCACATACAGCCTGCGTGACACCTGGAACCAGCGTTGCCAGGTGGGAGGTGCTGGATTATCGTACTAATGACGTAAAATTATCGTATTTTACAAAAAATAACGTACACCGAGTAAAACCACGCCCATTGACAAAATAACACCCTTTACATGCACTTGTAAGGCAGTGGGAGTGAAGGAAAATTTTCTCTAAAATTTTAAGAACTGTAAAAATACAAAAATAACCAGGGAAATAAGATTTTAAGAAACCCAGAAAGAAACCAGTAGGGGCGGGACTTAGAAGACGGTACATATAAATTCATATATATACATATCTACATATATATGTGTACATATAAGGTTGTTTTTTATGTTAACCCAAACATCTACATGATACAAAATCTAAGCGATGTGTAGTTTTAATCTCCTCAGTCAGTCTTTATAAACTAATCAATAACATTTTGGATGCTTTTAAGCACAAATACTTCATCCACTACTATTTATGGATTAATCAGTTCAATTAGCTTTGTTTCTAAAGATAAAATAGTGCGTCACAGATCAAAGTTATTTTTATAAAAATACCATCTACAACATTTTCAGCAAAGACGTTTACAATAACTGGAGACTGAAAATAATAATAAAACATTTCTTTGCTGTTTTTTTTTTTTTTTAAACTGATAATTCAATCAAAGTTCAGCGTTGCAGCATCAGAAACACTTTGATTTCCGAGCCCGCATCAAGTCTCAAACACGGAAATTGACGTTCCTGCTCTTTAAAAGTTTGTGGGCGGTGCTACTCGCCCCAAAGTAATGATTGACTGGACCTTTCAGCCAATCATTCATCTGTTCCTTTGTTTGATGCATTCAGGGTTCATAAAAAAAAAAAACTCCGACAAACAGTCGCGGCTTTTTAACGGTGACAAAATGGCGAAAGTTGCGACTACTTTTTATAAAATGAACGAAGTAAAAGTACAGATAATTGCATAAAAAAGTAGTGAGTAAAAGTAAAAAGTAGACAAAAAAATAATTACTTCGTTAAAGTAAAGATAACGAGATTTTCTACTTGAGTAAGGTAACGAAGTAGTCTTACTTCGCTACTTGACACCTCTGGCACTACTACACCGCAGCAGGCTGCCACGACGGTGCCAACAGTGGGAGAATCAGGGGGTAAGGTGTCTTCTCCAAGGACCCTATACGTAACTCAGTGGGAATCAAACCCACAAACTTCTGCTTAACTTCCAGTGTGCAGGCGGATGCTCTACCACTGAGCTACCGTCTAGGAACCAAGCTGAATTTAAATCCACTCATGTTTCTGTTTGGAATCAATAGTGAGGCTCTGCCATTGCCTAACGGTGGTCAGAGGATCATTACCTTTACGACTTTGCTAGCCCATTGCCTCATCCTCCTTGGGTGGAGGTATGTTTCCCTGCCCATCTTATCACATTGGATCAGAGATGTGCTTTACCATCTCAAATTAGAGAAGATACATGCTGAGAAAATCTGAGCTTAAATTTTACAGGGTATGGAGGCCTTTTTTTAAAATACTTCAAACTACCATCCACAGTGGTGTCAGAATTAGGCCTGCTGTCCCCGCCTCCCCCTCCTTTTTTTTAAATAATAGTTTTTTGCTCTTTACCTGTCAGTTTTTTCTTTTTTTGGTTGCTTTTTGTGTGTTTGCTAATTTTTATAAATACATATTTATCATTTTTACTTCACTGATTTTCTGACTGACTGTATTTTCTCTTGTTTCTCTATGTTTTTTTTTTTTTTTTTTTTAATTTTTATATTATTATTGATGTACTAAATGTATATTCCGTATGGAATAGGCAGATGGAGGCCTGAGGGGCTTGTCATTGTATACATATATATTTCTTACTTGTGTAAACTGTTTGTGAAACCAAAATCAATAAATGTATATAAAACAAAAAAAGGAGAGTCCAATCAGAGATGAGCTCAGGTATGATTGTTCATAGTTCTACACACACCTAAAGTAACTCTGATGTTTTATTATGAAAATTAAACAAACACATTGATTAATTTGTGAAAAAAATATGTTTCAAAAAGTAAAAGACTTCTAAAAACACTTTTTTAAAAATTGAAAGACTTTTTATTTATTTTATTTGGTAAACCATCATTTGTTCCATAATTGGAGAATTATTTTGCTGCATTTTACCACAACAGGCAGCAACAATGAATCCAATGGTGGGAGCAACTAGAAAGTTTATTAAATCATCTCATACGTTGCAGTTGTCTGTGTCTCAACAGGTCCACGGGTGCCCACAGGTAAACACCACTACACTTTATAACTGATCATAAAAATAAAAAAGGTCATTAAGGTCCCAGCCACAACTTGGTCAGAAAGCCTTATTTATGACACTCTGTACAGACTCGAGTATAATGCTCTCTTCTCAGTTTGGAGGCTCTAAATCCTTTGATACAAACCATGACCCCAAAGAAAACAGCACTGCTTCACTGACACCCTTGGAGAGGGAGAGTCCTGACTTTCTAGAACAAATCTAAATGGTCTGACTGCATGAAGCAGACATGTTGGTATTCTGGCTGCTTGTCTCCTGATTCCAAAATGTTTTACAGCAACCTGAAGCTGCTAAAAGCTTGTCTGAGGTTCCTTTATGGATTAAAACATACATGATCAGGTCTGCAAGAGAACTGACGTTTACTAAGAATTTAACCACAGCGTTCATCTTCAAGTTGTAATTTACTCTCAACAAAAAAATAAAAATAAATGATGGGCAGAAAGAGCAGAGTATAAATCATCAGCACGGCAACCAGAATGACCACAACTCTTTGTTTTTCATCAGCAGGGACACCACGAGCTGCAGACAGGACTCTGATGGTCCCTACCAGAAAGAAGATGAACAGGGGAATGGGAGAAGTAAGTAAACGGCTGTAACCAAGCTAATACTAAAGCATAACCAAAATGTAATGAACAAAATAAAAAGGGGGAGGAGCCAAACCACAACACACACAACCAGAGAGGTCTTTATGTTTCTTCTGAATCTGTATCACAGCGGCCAGGTGATAATCAAATACCTGCAAACAGAGAAAGACAGAGCTGATGAGGAGCATCAGAAACACAAGGAGAGAGGCTTTTAAAAGTTATTGATCTAAGAAACCTCTAAGTAACAAGAGGAATAAAATGATGAGAAAAACCACATGAGTGCAGTTTGAAGGAAGATAAAAACCTCAGTGTTGTTAGTTAGTTTTGATGGGATTCTGACCTCCATTATGACCATTTATTTGTTGTAACTTTTGAGGTTTGTAGAAGCAGATTTTCTCGTTAATTTCCATCCTGCGGCCTCACATGAAAGCTTCACCTTCCATCCTTCTTCTCTTTTTTTCTTTTTCCTGCATCAACAACTACCTTCATGTCCTTCTTCTCTTCATCCATAAACCTCCTCTTTGGTTTTCCTCCAGGTCTCCTGCCTGTCTTCCATACCTCTACAGGTATATAATCAGGACCAAGAGCCTTTCTGACCTTCATCCTCTTCACTGCTCTCTGAACCTCTTCCTCACTAATCTTTGCTACTTTCTGGTCCACAGCAGTCATGTCAGGCCCTCAAGGACCGGAGGCCAGGTTTTCATTGGGATCCTGGTTCAAAAGAACTAACATACATTAATTACATTTAACAGTCAATTCAATTTGACACACATACTTAATGAAACCCTCCTCCTCCATCCAACTCTGAAAGCTCAGAAGAAACAGGAAACCACATAACATGAACCCACCACATGACCAGAGGGAGCCCTGCACACAAGCCTGCACCCAGGAGCCACCGCCCCAAGAAGAACCAGACCTTTCATCACATTAAGATCATGATCGTACTTACAGACGTTACCATGGAGAAACATTTCCTTATAAGGCTTCTGTTCTCATCCATTCCTACAACACACACACTCATCTTTAAACTCTCACGCACTTCCTCACACACACACACACACACACACACACACACACACACACACACACACACACACACACACACACACACACACACACACACACACACACACACACACACACACACACACACACAAGCACACAAGCACACACCCTAAATCTACATTCATATTAGAAAGATAAAGACTTTCCTCTCCCTGAGACTGAGACTCTAAATACACTGCTGTATTGGATTTGGTCAGTTTAGTTATTACAGAGCTAAAAGCAGTGGCGGCTGGTGACGTGTGACGCCCTCCCTGTCCTGATCACCAAAAGTAATTGTTGGATAGAAAATCTGTGCTGACTGGAGAACAACTCAGAGACTCTCATATACTTGTACAAAGTCACGTTAGAACAGAAGAGAGAGAATCTCAATCACATGTACGAGGGTAAAAGTTTATTCAAACTAGTTACAAAGAAAAGCATCTCAATCTGCTGTATTTATACAGTAAGAATAAAGAGGTGTGTTTTAAGCAGGGAGGAGTGATGAGAACCTGAAAACCACTTAAAGATAGGTAGAGACAGAATTGTTTAAACGTCTGCCCCTCTCTTTGTTACCATGACACTGTGTTCAATCGTTTGGGCCTCCTGGAGTTGAGTGATTGCGTTAACTAGAGACACTTTTGAATGATAAGAACAAAATGTTGTGGTTCCCTCCACCACCACTGGAGGGAGCCAGGGACCATCTCACCTTTCCCCCAATTCTGGCTGACTGGTACACCTGCTCTGATTGAAAACACATGCACCTAGTCTCCCGGCTGCCTACTTAAAGGCAGCCTCACCAGTATTCCTCGTCGGGTCTTCATACCTCAGTCCTGGCTGACTCCTGACCCAACTGACTTTCTTGATATTGACTTTTGTTAACCTTTTGTTCCCTCTCCGTTGTTTACAGCTTTGCTGTTTCCAGGTTTAATAAACCTTGTTAAGTCCTGCATTTGGGTCCTCCTCCTTCCATGTGCACTTCCCATCACAACAGAAGACCCGACCATAATGGACCCAGCGGACCCAAATCATCTTCCTGAACAGGATGAGTTATCTCAACTAAAGGTGAGACTGGAACTATGTGGACAGGCTCTGGAAATGCTGCGTCAGATCAGTCATCTACATAGCAGGCATCTCCAAGATCTTCAGACCCAGTTGACTCACAGAACCGCAGCCTCCAACTCGATCCCAGAACCCCGCACCACCGACCCGGAAGTTTTTGATGGGATCCTGGGGAAATGTAGAGGTTTCCTTCTTCAATGTTCTCATATCTTTGCTCTCCGTCCACAGACTTTTCATTCCGATACTACCAAGATTCTCTACATTGTGGGGCTCCTGCGAGGACGTGCGTTACAATGGGCGGAGGCAGAGAACTTTGGCTCCCCACTCACCACTCGATCCCTGGACGCTTTCCTCCGCGCTTTCCGAGCGGCATTCGACCTTCCGAACCACGCAGGGAACGTTTCCCGGAGATTGTTACGGATCTCCCAGGGGAAGGAGTCTGTCTCGGAATACTCAATCCAATTCCGGATCTTAGTGTTAAGTGGGACGACGGGGCCCTACGTGGAATCTTTATGGAAGGGCTGAATCACCATCTGCGACATGAACTGGCAATGAGGGGTGAGTCATCGGATCTTAACACCCTTATCAATCTTGCTATACAGTTAGATAACAGCCTTCGGGAAAATCGACCGAGAAGAGACCTCGATCCACCACGGCTCTCTTCCCTTGGCTCCCCGTTTCGTCGGAGGTGCTCTCCTGTGGAAACTGCCTCTCCTGATAATGACCCCGAGCACTTGGAATCTATGCAGTTGGGTAAGACGTCCCTGTCTACAGAAGAGAGAGAGCACAGACTCAGGAGTGGGCGTTGTTTGTATTGTGGCGAACAGGGCCACCTTCTTCCCAGCTGTCCTGTGAGACCAAGAAGAGATGATCGACCTACAGCTAAAGGATACCTGGTGAGCTCGGCCCAAGGCATGTCTGTCAGTCATTCCCGTTATACCATACCAGTGACACTCATAATATCTCCCTCTTCTTCAGTAACCGTAAAAACGTTTATTGACTCTGGTGCTGATGGCAATTTTATGGATACAGAACTCTTTCATTCTCTCTCTCTTCCTCCAGTTCGTCTTAATAAATCCATGCCAGCTAACGCTATTGACGGTCGTCTGTTGTCTTCAGTAACACACCGCACCCCCATCCTAGAACTCATTACTTCGGGTAATCATCGAGAACACATTAGTTTTATGTTGTTGAGCACTCCTGACTGTCCTATGGTGTTGGGTATCCCTTGGCTTCAATTGCACAACCCTCACATAGACTGGAAGTCTGGAAAAATACTAGGTTGGAGTACTCACTGTCACGTGGTGTGTCTCCCTTCAGCGATCCCGGGTGCTATTCCTGGCAAGATTAAACCTGCAGAACTCCCTGATTTAACTACTGTTCCGGCCGTTTATCATGATCTCTCTCCTGTTTTCTCTAAAACTCATGCGAAGTCACTGCCGCCTCACCGTCCTTACGACTGCCCCATTGACCTGCTCCCTGGTGCCACGTTTCCTAAGAGTAGCCTATACAATCTGTCTCAACCGGAACGTGAAGCCATGGAATCATATATCAAGGAAGCACTGGCAGAGGGTTTAATTCGTCCATCGTCATCACCTTTGGGTGCAGGGTTTTTCTTTGTGGAGAAAAAGGACCGCTCACTACGCCCATGCATCGACTACCGAGGCCTAAATCAGATAACAATCCACAACAAGTATCCACTCCCCCTTCTTAACTCTGCTTTTGAACTGCTCCAAGGAGCGTCAGTATTCACAAAACTTGACCTCCGTAACGCATATCACCTGGTCCGGATCCGCCAAGGGGATGAGTGGAAAACTGGGTTCAACACCCATCTTGGTCATTTTGAATATCTGGTTATGCCTTTTGGACTCACTAACGCCCCAGCAGTGTTTCAATCGTTTATTAACGATGTATTACGTGACTTCATCAACCATTTTGTGTTTGTTTATCTTGATGACATTCTGATTTTCTCC
This sequence comes from Neostethus bicornis, assembly GCA_902685375.1. Classification (NCBI taxonomy): domain Eukaryota; kingdom Metazoa; phylum Chordata; class Actinopteri; order Atheriniformes; family Phallostethidae; genus Neostethus; species Neostethus bicornis. The sequence goes on from LR738548.1 coordinate 1,653,244, forward strand.
CCGTCACTAGAAGCTCACCAGGTCCACGTCAGAACTGTTCTTCAACGGTTGCTGGAGAACAAACTGTTCGTTAAAGCAGAGAAGTGCGAGTTCCATTCTACCTCAGTTTTGTTTTTGGGGTTCAAGATCGGCTCCGGTACCATCGAGACCGATCCCGAAAAGATTCGGGCTGTTAAGGAGTGGCCCCGTCCCAGCACTCGGCGACAGCTGCAGCAGTTCCTGGGCTTCGCCAACTTTTACCGGCGATTTATCAGGAACTACAGCCAACTAGCTGCACCCCTCACTCAACTGACCTCCTCTTCTTGTCCCTTCAAGTGGCCTCCTGAGGCTGAACAAGCCTTTTGTACCCTCAAGGAGAGATTCTCGTCCGCTCCTATCCTCATCCAACCAGACCCATCTCGCCAATTTGTCGTCGAAGTAGATGCATCCGATTCTGGGGTGGGTGCCGTCCTATCTCAGTGCTCCACTTCTGACGGCAAACTCCATCCCTGCGCCTTCTACTCTCGCAGGCTCTCTCCCGCCGAACGTAACTATGACGTGGGAAACCGCGAACTACTCGCTATAAAAGCAGCCCTGGAGGAATGGCGCCACTGGCTGGAAGGTGCAGAACCTCCCTTTCTCATCTGGACTGACCATACGAATCTGTCATATATTCAATCTGCCAAGAGACTTAATGCACGCCAGGCTCGGTGGCAACTATTCTTCTCCAGGTTTAACTTTACTTTGACCTACAGACCCGGTTCCCGCAATACGAAGCCGGATGCTCTCTCTCGTCTCCATGTCACAGGTGACTCCGTCGGCGGACCCTCAGAGATAATTTCTCCCAGTCGTGTGGTGGGAGCCATCACCTGGGAGATAGAAAAGGCGGTCACTGAAGCCCAGCAGTCTAGCACAGAATCAGGTAATCCTCCATCTGGCTGTCTCTTTGTCCCATCCTCCGTTCGCTCACAGGTCTTGCAGTGGGCCCATTCATCCCGCTGGGCCTGCCACCCGGGGGTAAGCCGAACCATGGACATCATCAGACGACGGTTTTGGTGGCCGGCCCTGAATAAAGACACCCGGGAGTTCATTGCCTCCTGTCCAGTTTGTGCCCGTGGGAAGACCTCTCATCGTCCACCAGCTGGTTTTCTTCGCCCTCTACCCGTTCCGTCTCGACCTTGGTCCCACGTGGCACTGGATTTTGTGACCGGTTTGCCTCCCTCTGACGGTAACACAGTAATCCTCACAGTCGTTGACCGCTTCTCTAAATCAGCTCACTTTGTTCCTCTGCCCAAGCTACCCTCTGCTTTGGAAACAGCTCAACTACTTGTTTCTCATGTTTTTCGTTTACACGGAATACCCACAGATATCGTCTCGGACCGTGGTCCCCAGTTCACCTCTCGTGTGTGGAAAGCCTTCTGTCAAGCCCTGGGAGCAACAGTGAGTCTGTCATCGGGCTACCATCCCCAGACCAATGGTCAGACGGAACGGGCAAACCAGCACATCGAGTCCGTCCTCCGCTGTGTGGTAGCTGACACCCCTTCTGCTTGGAGCTCCTTCCTACCCTGGGCAGAATACGCTTACAACTCACAAACCAGTAGAGCCACAGGCCGGACCCCGTTTGAGGTAACCCTTGGTTTTCAACCACCTCTTTTCCCCTCTCAGGAGTCCGAGATCTCTGTGCCATCAGTCCAACACCACCTCAAACGATGCCGACTGATGTGGATACGCACTCGCAGAGCGCTGCTTCGTACCACAGAACAAAACCAACAGATCGCCAACAGGCGGCGGACACCGGCTCCAGTTTATCAGGAGGGGCAGTCAGTTTGGCTGTCTTCTAAAACCATTTCCCTGCAAGTTGAGTCACGCAAACTGGCTCCCCGGTTCATCGGTCCATTCGCCATCGAGAAGATCATTAACCCAGTCACGGTACGTCTCCGCCTGCCTCCTACTCTTCGTATTCATCCCGTTTTCCACGTCTCGCAGGTCAAGCCCCACGTCTCCAGTCCTCTGCAGCCCCCCACGAGTTCTCCGCCTGCTCCGCGGATCATAGATGGTGCTCCTGCTTTCACGGTCAGTCGTCTTCTGGACGTCCGTCGTCGAGGTCGTGGACTCATCACAACACAAAAGAAGTCATGTCAAAAGAATTATTTACATTTCCTCCCTAACACCCTTTTTTACTTAAAACCCTGTGCCTGTCTGTTTTCACTGCTCGGTCCATCACATTATGATATAACTGATTTTTTTTTTTTTAGCTTTAAATCACATTGGAAATATTAAAAACACCTTTTTAACAAATAATACATTTTATTTCATTAAAAAATACCCCAACATAACAAAAACATTGATGAAAAATGTCAAAAATTTACTGTAGAAGTCCACAGAAATACTATCAAGTGTTTATCAGAGTCCATCAGAGAGTCCAGCACATTACATCATCACTGTTATTATCTTATTATAATATTTTATTATTATATTACTACGGTTATAATCACTGTGTTTTATCACTGCCTTCATCATTTGTTTCAACCATAATCATCCTTCTTACATCCTCAGCTGAAAACCTCTTTCTTCCAGCCATGCATCACAGGACCTGTCACATTTCTGGTCAAATGACCCCCTCAACTGTACCAAAATATTTCCAAGTTATTCCCTAAATGTATTGTACCTACTGATTGTAATATGATTGTGCTGAGCTAAAAGTATAAATAATCCTACGTACTATTTACGTCCGAACGCATTGAAGATGTTAACTATATATCATGTTTTATTGCATTGAGAAAATGATGGAAATACAGTAAAGAAATCATGTGTGTATTCAGAAAGCAGGTTATGTCACATACCTGGGTTGGTTTAAGGGTAAGGTAACTTCCACATTATGTAAGTAACCTTGGCAACCTTACGTTGATCTTTGACGCGCCTCAGCTTTTGATTTTTTTCTATATGTTTTTGTATGTTGTTGTAATTTAACTGAAATAAAACACTAAAAACGAGTTCTGAGTAATTCTTCCTCAAACTCCCACACCTGTCATTTAGACGGCTCTATTAAATACATTGTAACTTTTTCCTGTGCCTGACCGTAGCACGGTTACTGTTGTCTCGTGACCGTTGTGGCACCGCTGAGGTGAAATCTAGGTGAGCAAAAATAATTGAGAAGACGTTTGTCAGTCACTGAGACACTTCTATGTATGACACCGTCGCTGTGGCAGTTCCAGTAGCCCTAACTTTCCATAATCTCCTCGTCTCTTCCATTCTCTTGTAACACACATTGTTTTCAGTGCAGCAGAGAGGGAGACAGACCGTCTTTTAGAGACAAACAAAAAGAAGTAGCGTACGTCGTATTTCCTCTCTTGCCCCGCCTCTCCACCGATACTATTAAGAACACTAATAAGGCTGGAAATCCTGTAAAGAATGCTTTTTGGGTATCGGTGTCATCCCGACCCTACTCAGGAAATCATTGATCAAGCTGTCGTAAACTGCAGGTGACTTGCCAGTCCAAAGGGCATCACCAGATACTGATAGTGTTATATGGACACACCTTAAAGGTGAACCCAGTGCATGAGGAGGTGGAGCAACGTTAGAAATAAGTTTATTACACAAGAAATCAAAGTTCATTTGTTTTAGAGTGGAGCTGCAGTCGGAGCTACTCTCTGTGTTTCTATCAGAAGGAAAATAAACTGAGTTCATCTTTTCTTTCTCTACAACCGACTCCAATACAGGTGAGTCCAGCTGCTCATATTTACTGGCTTTGAAGCCAAACTGACAGTTTCAGGTAAACAGGAAGTTTCCCTTCAAACTCAGCAGATAAACTCAGTCATGGAGAAAACTTCACACCACATAGAAGGAAATGTTTTTATCTTGGAGGGGGAGTACAGTAGTATGGGTCTAGGCAGAGTGGTGGAGATTAGGGGGCTCATAAGTGGAACAGGTTTACACACAATGGTTCATGTAGCAAAGGGCTTGTTTGTGTGTGTATGTGTGTGCGTGTGTTTGTGTGTGTGTGTGTGTGTGTGTAATATGAATGAGGATGTGTGTGTGAGTTCACAGATGAGTGTGTGTTGTTGGGGTGGATGTATTATTTTGTATAAATTGTACTTTGCTTGTTCCATCCTAGATTTTCTGGTTGTGGTTTGTATGGTTGTGGTTATCACAATGTGTCACCACCAGCAGCTCAGATGTCCAGCAGTCTGGTGATTTAACATCTAACTTAGAGGCTCCTTTTGATCATGGACACTTTCAGGCTTCTCTGACTAATGTCAGAGGCTGGTGACTCAGTGTTGTGCATCTTAAAAACTGTGAAGGAAAAACCTGATTTTACACAATTTTTATTGCATTTTTTTGTCCAAAAAGCAATTTCAGAACCATTTAAAAGACGATTCCCTTAAAAACTCAAAATGACTGTTTTATTTACACTTTGGTTCAAACTTTCAGTGATTTTGAATTTTTAAGCTAAACTTGCTCAAATCAAAATTAAAAAAGTTTTTGGTCACATCTGAGGATTTTTAAAACAAAAAATAATCAAAAAGTTATTTTTTTCAACAACTTTGACCTAAAACTGTGTTTTATCCCACTGATAATTAGGGTTTGACTCCCTGTCGGATTAAATGCTATCAGTCTAAAAAAAATTGAGATGAATGCAAAATTGTCACAGCCACAACACAAAATAATTTATGTTGGTCTTGGTTTTACTGCCCTCATCATCTTCTTTCTACATCCTGTTTTTCTGACTCCTCCCAGGTCAGACATGTTTGCTGGAAGCCATCAGAGATCTGAGGACGAGTTCCTGTGCTCCATCTGTCTGGAGATGTTCAATGATCCAGTCACCACACCGTGTGGACACAACTTCTGTAAAACCTGCATCAATCAGCACTGGCAGGAGAAGTTTCTGTATGATTGCCCCTTGTACAAAGACAAGTTTCCCACAATACCTCAGCTGAAGGTCAACACTTTACTCTCTGAAATGGTTTCTCAGTTCAAACATGAAGCTCAGCAGGAAGCCAGCAGCAGCAGCTCAGAGCAACAAGCTGCCAGACCAGGAGAAGTTCCCTGTGACTTCTGCACAGGAATCAAACTGAAGGCCCTAAAGTCCTGCCTGGTGTGTCTGACCTCCTACTGTCACACTCACCTGGAGCCTCATCTGACACTCCCAAGGCTGAGAAGACACCAGCTGATGGAGCCTGTTGAGAACATGGAGGACAGGATGTGTAGGAAGCATGATAAACCTCTGCAGCTGTTCTGTAAGACCGACCAGACCTGTGTCTGCTTGCTCTGTCCTGTTTTAGACCACAAGAGTCATGAGTTTGTTCCTCTGAGAGAAGAATGTGAAGGAAAGAAGGCAGAGCTGGGGAAGACAGAGGCTGACATCCAGCAGATGATCCAGAAGAGACGACTGAAGATTCAGGAGCTCAAAGAGTCGCTGAAGATCAGTAAAGATGCTGCAGACAGAGAGACAGCAGAAGGTGTTCAGGTCTTCACCGCTCTGATGGAGGCTGCTCAGAGAGACCTGGACCAGCTCATCGAGGAGATCCAAGACAAACAGAAAGCTACAGAGAAACAAGCTGAAGACCTCATCAAAGATCTGGAACAGGAGATCTCTGAGCTGATGAAGAGGAGCTCTGAGGTGGAGCAGCTCTCACACTCTGAAGACCACCTCCACCTCCTCCAAAGCTTCTCCTCCCTGAAGGCTGCTCCACCCACCAAGGACTGGACAGATGTCAGAGTTCATCCACCATCATATGAGGGGACGGTGGTGAGAGCTGTGTCTCAGCTGGAGGAGACCATCAGGAAGGAGAGGAAGAAACTGGATGTTAAGGCTCAAATGAAGAAGTTCCAGCAGTTTGCAGTAGATGTTACTCTGGATCCTAAAACAGCTCATCCTGACCTCATCATGTCTGATGATGGAAAACAAGTTTATGATAGTGATGTGAAGAAGAATCTTCCAGATAATCCAGAGAGATTTTCTTACTGTCCTTGTGTTTTAGGAAGTCAGAGTTTCTCTTCAGGCAGATTTTACTTTGAGGTTCAGGTTAATGGAAAAACTAATTGGGATTTAGGAGTGGCCAGAAGGTCCATCAACAGGAAGGGAGATATCACAGTGAGTCCTCAGAACGGTTTCTGGACTGTTTGGTTAAGAAATGGAAATGAGTATAAAGCTAAAGCTATTCCTCCAGTTCGTCTCCTTCTCCAGTCTGCTCCTGAGAAGGTGGGGGTGTTTGTGGATTATGAGGAGGGTCTGGTCTCCTTTTATGATGTAGATGCTGCAGTTCTGTTCTACTCCTTCACTGGCTGCTGCTTCACTGAGGAACTCTACCCATACTTCAGTCCCTGTTTAAATCAAGGTGGTAAAAACTCTAGTCCTCTGATCATCTGTCCTGTTAATCAAACAGTCTGATGGTTTCTCCTGAAGCTCCATGAAGAAGGAATCTGTTTCATCAGCAGTTTCAGTCTGAGAGAGTCTGTAGGTGAAGTTCTACTGGTGGACTGATGAGGTTGGAAATGTCTTCAGCAACAAGTCACCAGTTCTGTTTCCATGTGGATTATTCTGTAGTTTCTTCTGTCTGTCTCCATGTTTCTCTGTGGATGATCGAATCTGTAATCCCAGTCCTAGGTACATTCTGTCTGTCCATCCTGGGAGAGGATCTCTCCTCACCTTCTCACTGATAGTCTGTCAGTCCCTCTGAAAAGCTTTAGAAGGTCGTTCAAACTCAGCTGAAACCTCAAAAAGATCCTTTTGCACGTAACCTCCTCCACGTGATTTTTGGTTGCTGTGGTTACAGTGGATTGTTCTGTCTGTATGTAAATAAAATGATTAAATATTCTGACTGAGGACAGATTATAAGGTGACATGTATTATTTTTCTCAGAGATCTACTGGTCTATCAGGGTGGATGTAATGGGTGCCGCTGTCCTAAATGTTTTTCTTCATGATCAGTGTGATGAATGTTTACTGAAAATAAATCTGACTTAATGAATGTTTCTCTCAAGTTTTTTTATTCACTCAGATATTTTTGTATAAAGTTTCTACTGTTGCTGCAAAAAAATGAAGGAAGTTTTAATCTGATGAAAGAAAAGATTAACTTTAAACTGAACAACATCCAAAAACTTACCATTAGTCACAGACTGTCAGTAGCAAACATCTCCATGTTTCCACACGGACATGCACCATGCACTCTAGGCTGTAGTTCTATGATCCACTTCATAGTTGTTTCATTGAACTTGTGGTCACATGTCTTGCACACAAAGGTAAAAAGATGGGTGGAGCTGTCACCTGAACACCATCTGGTTCTGGGTTGGTTTAGATGGTGGAGAAACGAAGCAAACCAAACCAGGCAGGCCTACACGATAAATGAAGGTCTGTTGGGAACGTCTGGTAGATCCTTCCACCAGTGAGTATTTAAACTCACAACTCCAGCAGAGCTTCTCGCACATACCGAAGGAGGTGAGGGACATTGACTCAGACTCGTATCTGTTCTGCACCTCTATTGTTTAGGCAGCAAGTTTGGGCTATCGACGCAACGTCATCGGTGCCTGTCGTGGCGGCAACATCAAACCTGCTGGTGGACAGTGTTTGATGTGCGGTGAGCGATGCCATCAAAGTGAAGGAGAAGTCTTACCGGGCCTTCTTGGCCTGTGGGAGTCCTGAGGTAATTGACAGCTACTTTAAATCAGAAAACTTTGGCTTTTATTGTGAAGATTTTAATCTGTAATGTCTAAGCTTTTTATGTATCAAATCAGTTTAATAAGATGGTTTAAATGTGAATTTATTGCTACTTTTCTTCATTTACAGTGTTTACGAGCTCAGAATAAAGTTTCTGCATTTTTAAAAATATGTTACAAACAAAACAACACATAAAAACAACAATGAGTAATTTATTATTTACATAAAAAAAGCTTTTCCACATCATGGAGGTGTAAACTTTACAGCTCATGTCGTCATGACAACAATTTTACCAATTGCTCTTTAGATTTAAAAGAAAACAAGAGGACTTTGATCTAGTGTGATGTCACTTTATCACAATCATTCCAAATGACATCATTCCAATCCAAGAAACAAGAAGAAGCCGATGTTTGATTTGTGGATGAAGCCAATTTAATTTGTTAAATCATTTTAACTTATTTTACTGGTTATATTTAACCAACCCCTCCAGAACAACCAATTTCTCTTGATGGTGGCTTGCACCTTACATGACAGCTCCCAACATCAGGTATGAATGTGTGTGTGAATGGGTGAATGTGAGCTTCACTGTAGAGCGCTTTGAGTACCTACGCAAGTGGAAAGGCGCTTTATAAGTAGAGTCCATTTACCCTTTCATTTCATTGCACGTTTAGATGTTGTACTCCTCAGTGAAACATCTAACTGCTAACCATCCAAAAGGTTGTGCCATGGGCATTAGCCCAGATAATCACAGACGTTGTGTCAGGAAGGGCATCCAACATAAAACTATGCCATATACAAATATGGAAGCCAGTTTAAGAAATATCATACAGGATCGGTCGTGGCCCGGGTTAACATCGACCGCCATCTGTGTTGTTGACCAACAGGGTGCCAGTGGAAATTTGACAACTGGTGGTTTAGAAGAAAAGGAGGGAGATGTGTACAGGACTTAGGGTGAGAACTTTGAATGTTGGGACTATGACAGGTAAAGGTGGAGAGTTAGTTGACATGATGCAGAGAAGGAAAGTAGACATCCTGTGTGTCCAGGAGACTAGATGGAAAGGTAGCAAGGCTAGAAGTCTAGGAGCGGGGTTCAAGTTGTTCTATCACGGAGTAGATAGGAAGAGGAATGGTGTAGGAGTTATAGTGAAGGAAGATTTTGTTGGGAATGTTCTAGAGGTAAAAAGAGGGTCAGACAGGGTGATGAGCCTCAAACTAGAAATTGAAGGGGTGATGTCAAACGTTGTTTGTGGGTATGCTCCACAAGTAGGATGTGACATCGAGGAAAAAGAGAAATTCTGGTCAGACCTTGATGAGGTGATTCAGAGCATCCCTAGAAGTGAGAGAGTTGTTATTGGAGCAGACTTTAAAGGCCATGTTGGTGCAGGAAACAGAGATGATAAGGAGGTGATGGGCAGGTTTGGTCTCCAGAACAGGAATACAGAAGGACAGATGGTGATCGACTTTGCAAAACGGAATGGAAATGGTTGTAGTGAATACGTTCTTCAAGAAAAGACTGGAATACAGGGTGACTTACAAGAGTGGAGGAATAAGTACACATGTAGATCATATTTTGTGTAGGCGGTGTAATCTGAAAGAGATCAGTGACTGCAAAGTTGTAGCAGGAGACAGTGTAGCCAAACAGCACTGGATGGTGGTGTGCAAGAGGACCCTGGAAGTGAGTGAGTTTAAGAAGATGAAGGAAGTGCAGAAGACTAAATGGTGGAAGCTGAAAAAGTAAGAGTGTTGCTCGTATTTTATAAAGGAGTTGAGACAGGCTCTTGGTGGACAGGAGATGCTTCCAGAGGACTGGACAACTACAGCTAGTGTGATCAGGGAGACAGGAAAGAGAGTACTTGGTGTTTAAAATCACACTCAGAAGCGTTTTTATTAGGGTTTGTGTGGATGTGGTTATATTGAAAATGGTTAAGTGTGTAAGCGAGGATTTTTCTAAAACGGATGACAGCAGATATACGTTTTCAAAAATACCAGGCTACGTGTGGACATGGCCACAGACTAATTTGATTTTCTTGAGTTTTGCAGGGGCTCCAGTTCCTGGGCTGGAGGATCATCTGCCCAAAACCCCAAAAAATTGCAAAAATTGCAAAACAATTGATAAAAAATGTAAAAAAAAAAAAAAAAAAAAAAACTACAGCGGAATTAGAGACTCTAGCACAATATGTTTCACTGTTTTATCCTATTGTTGTGTTGTAATATCATCATAATATAATATTATATTACTACCGTCTGCAAATAGTGTGTGTTAATAACGGAGCAGGTTTTCTTCTGCTGACAAATTACTGACAAACATAAGAATGGTAGAACAGTGAAGTAATGTAAAAAGATCAGAAGTGTGGTTTCATGTCTTTAAAGTTAATTCAGACAGAGCATGCAGCCTGAAATGTAACAAAAAGTAGCTGCAAAGATGGAAACACCATCAATTTAAACAAACACCTCAACAAAATGTACTTTTAACCGGAAAGATGCTCGGTGTTTAAGGAGACCAGCGCTGTTGAATCAACAGGTGTGTGTTGTGGATGCACACACCTAATAATAGTGTTTTATCAAACATAAGACTGCCACCAGAAAACCAGATATTCTAATTTTACTGCTGAATAAAGTGTGTGAAGGATGTTTTTAAGATGAGAATAACTTGAGATTAACAGTTAAGTGTATTAATATTTGAAGTGGGAAGACTTTATTTTGTTGTTAATTTTACGGTTTATGTAAGATGTTTATATTTATTTCAATCAAAGCTGTCGGTAGAGGCTCCGGCACCCCACTGGGGAGAAGCGGTACAGAAGAAGAATCATTTCATTTCTTTAATGTAAAGGAGGTTAAGTTAATATTTTGTTTTAAAATGTTTCAAAATAAAAGTTTTGGTTTCATCTGTATAGTTTGTTTGTTTCCCTCTACTTTTTTTTACGCTAAAAAATTACTTGATAAGAGTACTTATATCAATAAGGTGGTATTGAAAACTATCCCTAGTGATGAGATTAACCGTTTAGAAGATAAAAAGTGAATCAAGTTCTCCTGATTTTTGGAATTTGATCCACTTTTTAAAAATAAAACTGTTGCTCCTTTGATATTTCTAATAATTGTGCGGAAAATTGACAGAAACAGTTGATTTAATTGTAATAGTGGGTTTTGGGGTTTAAAAAATTTTCAGTTACAACTACATGCAAAACAAAACATCAGACAATGTGTACAAGTTCTATGTGAGAGAGCTGAAAACATGCAGTTGTAATCTTTCATGCACAGCCCTGCACTGAACCGAGTATCCTGTACTGAAACAGTTCAGTATGAATACATGAAGCGTTACACCCCTAGAAACTAATAATGTTTGTATTTCTAGTGTTAAAGCTGTGAAACAATCAAATGTTTCAAATCTAATGTTTGTGGTTAGATGTGTTCTACATGATGGACTTTATATTTAGAACAGACGACTGCTGTCATTAGAAAATCTTTCTATCATCACTTTGGGAGGAGACAGCAGCTCAGTCAGTGGTTAGGGCATGCGCGCGCGCGGACCGCAGGTTCGCGGGTTTGTGTCCCACAGAGAGCACGTCTACGGTCCTAGGAGAAGACACCTTACCCTGGCTTCTCCCACCATTGGCGTCGTCGAAGGGCAGCCTGCTGCGGTGTAAGGAGTGCAGCACACAAATTTCCCCGGTGAGGGATGAATAGAGTGTGTGTGTATACGTAAGTGTGTGTAGATATGAATGATAAAAAAAACGAGAGTTAACAGATGAGTGTGTGTGTTTTAGGGGTGGATGAGAAGAGAAGCGTTATGGGAAATGTTTTTTTTTTTGCGGTAACGTCTGTAAGTAGCATCAGACATGATCTTGAGGTGATGAGAGGTCTGGGTCTTCTTGGGTCAGTAGCTCCTGGTTGCAGGCCTTGTATGCAGCTTCCCCTCTGGTCATGTTGTGGTTGGGCAGGTGTATCTTGTGGTATCCTGTTTCCACTGAGGTTTCAGAGTTGGATAGAGGAGAAGGGTTTTATTGAATATATGAGTCATTTGTTTGTTATTGTTTACATCTGAGGAAATTTTTAAATAAATCACCATTTTTGTTCATGATCACAAATTTAATCCCACTGATTATTTGGACTTCACTTCCTGTGAGATTGAAAGCTATTAGTCAGAAAATGGTTTGTGATGATTTCAAAATCTTTGATCTTTAAAATTGATAAAAAGTCATTGCGATGACTCATGGCCATGTCTGAGCTGCCCATGATCTTCTTTCTAAATGCTGTTTTTCTGACTCCTCCCAGGTCAGACATGTCTGCTGGAAGCCACCAGAGATCTGAGGACCAGTTCCTGTGCTCCATCTGTCTGGAGATGTTCAATGATCCAGTCACCACACCGTGTGGACATAACTTCTGTGAAGCCTGCATCACTCAGTACTGGCAGGAGAAGCTTCTGTATGATTGTCCCTTGTGTGAAAAGGAGTTTCCCATCACACCTCAGCTGAGGGTCAACACTTTACTCTCTGAAATGGTTTCTCAGTTCAAACATGAAGCTCAGCAGGAAGCCAGCAGCAGCAGCTCAGAGCAACAAGCTGCCAGACCAGGAGAAGTTCCCTGTGACGTTTGCACGGGAACCAAACGGAAGGCTCTGAAGTCCTGCCTGGTGTGTCTGACCTCCTACTGTCACACTCACCTGGAGCCCCATATGACATGTTCAATGTTGAGGAGACATCAGCTGATGGAGCCTGTGGAGAACATGGAGGACAGGATGTGTACAAAGCATGATAAACCTCTGGAACTGTTCTGTAAGACCGACCAGACCTGTGTCTGCTCGCTCTGTGCTGTTTTAGACCTCAAGAGTTATGAGTTTGTTCCTCTGAGAGAAGAATGTGAAATAAAGAAGGCACAGCTGGTGAAGACCGAGGCTGACATTCAGCTGATGATCCAGAAGAGACGACTGAAGATTCAGGAGCTCAAAGAGTCGGTGAAGATCAGTAAAGATGCTGCAGACAGAGAGACAGCAGAAGGTGTTCAGGTCTTCACCGCTCTGATGGAGGCTGCTCAGAGAGACCTGGACCAGCTCATCAAGGAGATCCAAGACAAACAGAAAGCTACAGAGAAACAAGCTGAAGACCTCATCAAAGATCTGGAACAGGAGATCTCTGAGCTGATGAAGAGGAGCTCTGAGGTGGAGCAGCTCTCACACTCTGAAGACCACTTCCACCTCCTCCAAAGCTTCTCCTCCCTGAAAGCTGCTCCACCTACCAAAGACTGGACACAGGTCAGAGTTTATCCACCATCATATGAGGAGATGGTGGTAAGAGCTGTGTCTCAGCTGGAGGAGACCATCAGGAAGGAGAAGATGAAGAAGGTTGCTGAGAAGATAAAGAAGGTCCAGTGGTTTGCAGTAGATGTTACTCTAGACCCTAAAACAGCTCATCCTTACCTCGTCCTGTCTGATGATGGAAAACAAGTTCATCATCGTGATGTGAAGAAGAAGCTTCCAGATAATCCAGAGAGATTTTCTACATGTCCTTGTGTTTTAGGAAGTCAGAGTTTCTCTTCAGGCAGATTTTACTTTGAGGTTCAGGTTAAAGGAAAAACTGAATGGGATTTAGGAGTGGCCAGAAGATCCATCAACAGGAAGGGAAAGATCACAGCGACTCCTCAGAACGGTTTCTGGACTGTTTGGTTAAGAAATGGAAATGAGTACAAAGCTTTATGTGGTCCTTCAGTCAGTCTCCATCTCCAGTCTGCTCCTGAGAAGGTGGGGGTGTTTGTGGATTATGAGGAGGGTATGGTCTCGTTTTATGATGTAGATGCTGCAGCTTCGCTCTACTCCTTCACTGGCTGCTGCTTCACCGAGGAGCTCCACCCATTATTCAGTCCTGGTCCTAATCATGGAGGTAAAAACTCTTGTCCTCTGATCATCTGTCCTGTCATTAAAACAGTGTGATGGTTTCTCCTGAAGCTCCATGAAGAAGGAATCTGTTTCATCAGCAGTTTCAGTCTGAGAGAGTCTGTAGGTGAAGTTCTACTGGTGGACTGATGAGGTTGGAAATGTCTTCAGCAACAAGTCACCAGTTCTGTTTCCATGTGGATTATTCTGTAGTTTCTTCTGTCTGTCTTTGGAAGGAAACAGTGTGAGACTCATGGACAAAATGCATGGCCAAGAACGATCTGGTGTTAAAGTTAATTTTGTATGAAACATCCTCTACTCTCTGTGATGTTTGGTTGCCATGGTTACAGCGGATGTCTCTGTCTGTATGTAAATAAAATGATTAAATATTCTGACTGAGGACAGATTATAAGGTGACATGTATTATTTTTCTCAGAGATCTACTGGTCTATCAGGGTGGATGTAATGGGGGCCGCTGTCCTAAATGTTTTCCTTCATGATCAGTGTGATGAAAGTTTACTGAAAATAAATCTGATTTACTGAATGTTTCTTCTAAAGGTTTTTATTCAATAAGATATAATATATACAGTTTCTTCAGTTGCTGCAAAGAAAATGAAAGAAGTTTAAATCTGATGAAAGAAAAGATTAACTTTAATCTCAAAAAGTCCCAAAAATGTATCATTAGTCATGGACTGTCAGTAGCAAACATCTCCTTGTTTTCACAAGCACATGCACCATGCACTCTAGGCTGTAGTTCTATGATCCACTTCATAGTTGTTTCAATGAACTTGCGGCCACATGTCTTGCACACTAAGGTAAAGAGATGGGTGGAGCTGTCACCTGAACACCATCTGGTTTTTGGTTGGATTAGATCGTGGAGAAACGAAGCAAATCAAACCTGGTTGGCCTAAACAATAAATGAGGGTCTGCTGGGAACAGTCTGGTAGATCCTTCCACCAGTGAGTATTTCAACTCACAACTGTGGCAGAGCTTCTCACACATACCTCAAGAAGTGGGGTACAATGACTCACACTTGACTCTGTTCTGCACCTTTTTTGTTGAGGCAGCAAGTTTGTGCTGTCGACGCAACGTCATCAGTGCCTGTCGTGGCGGCAACATCAAACCTGCTGGTGGACAATGTTTGACGTGCAGTGAGTGGTGCCATCAAAGTGAAGGAGGAGTCTTACCGGGCCTTCTTGGCCTGTGGGATTCCTGAGGTAGCTGACAGCTACTTTAACTCAGAAAACAATCCTTTGGCTTTGATTTACTTTTAGTTGTGAAAGATTTTCATCTGTGATCTCTGAGCTTTTTTTTTTGTATCAATTCAATTTAATAAGATGATTTAAATGTGAATTTATTGCTACTTTTCTTCATTTACAGTGTTTACGAGCTCAGAATAAAGTTTCTGTATTTTTAAAAATATGTTACAAACAAAACAACACATAAAAACAACAACAATTAATTTAATATTTACATAAAAAAAGCTGTTCCACATCATGGAGGTGTAAACTTTACAGCTCATGTCGTCACGACAACCATTTCAGCAAGTGCTCTTTAGGTTTAAAACAAAACAAGAGGGCGTGGCCACATTTGACTTTGATCTTGTGTGATGTCACTGTGTCTTTATCACACAAGCATTCCAAATGACATCATTCCAATCCAAGAAACAAGAAGAAGCAGACGTTTGATTTGTGGATGAAGCCAATTTAATTTGTAAAATCATTTTAACTTATTTTACTGGTTATATTTAACCAACCCCTCCAGAACAACCAATTTCTCTTGATGGTGGCTTGCACCTTACATGGCAGCTCCCAACATCAGGTATGAATGTGTGTGTGAATGGGTGAATGTGAGCTTCACTGTAGAGTGCTTTGAGTGCCTACGCAGGTGGAAAGGCGCTCCACTGCGTGGAGAAGATGGTGGAGCAGAGGACATCGGCCAAGTTAAGATCTGTCCTGTCCAACCAGAGTCACCCACTGTACATGGTCTTTTCCAAACAGAGGAGCTCTGTGAGCACCAGACTGCGCTCACTGAGATGCTCCACAAACAGACTGAAGAATTCTTTTGTGCCTTATACAATCAGACTTTTTAATGCAGCCACGTCGGGCAGGAGCAGTAGAGAGCTGCAGTGATTTTACTGATTCCTACTGTTTTTACTGTTTTTACTGATTGACTTTTACATTCATTTCGAAGCACTTTATCATTTTTAGCCTTTTTCTTGTTTTATTCTTTCTTATCTGTTTTATCTTTTGTTTTGAACTGTTGTAATTGTGTGTCCTGATATGTGAGAATGGGAGCATCTATCTATCTATCTATCTATCTATCTATCTATCTATCTCTCACAAGTAGAGTCCAATTACCATTTTCATTTCATTCCACGCTTAGATGTTGTACTCCTCAGTGAAACATCTAACTGCTAACCATCCAAACGGTTGTGCCATGGGCATTAGCCCAGATAATCACAGACGTTGTGTCAGGAAGGGCATCCAACATAAAACTATGCCATATACAAATATGCAAATCTGTTTGAAAAATACCATACTGGACCGGTCGTTGCCCGGGTTAACAACGACCACCATTGGTGCTGTTGACCAACAGGATGTCCGAGGAAATTGGACTACTGGTGGTTAAAGAAGAAGAGGAGGGAGACGTGTATAACAGAAAAGAGAGAGAAGAGTAACCTCTAGCGTCTAGGACTTAGGGTCGGAACTTTGAATGTTGGGATTATGACGGGTAAAGGTAGAGAGTTAGTTGACATGATACAGAGAAGGAAAGTAGACATCTTGTGTGTCCAGGAGACTAGATGGAAAGGTAGCAAGGCTAGAAATCTAGGGGCGGAGTTTAAGTTGTTCTATCACGGTCTAGATAGGAAGAGGAATGGTGTAGGAGTTATAGTGAAGGAAGATTTTGTTGGGAATGTTCTGGAGGTAAAAAGAAGGTTCAGATAGGGTGATGAGCCTCAAACTAGAAATTGAAGGGGTGATGTTAAGCGTTGTTTGTGGGTATGCTCCACAAGTAGGATGTGACATCGAGGAGAAAGATAAATTCTGGTCATAGGTTGATGAGGTGATTCAGAGCATCCGTAGAAGTGAGAGAGTTGTTATTGGAGCAGACTTTATTGGCCATGTTGGTGCAGGAAACAGAGATGATGAGGAGGTGATGGGCAGGTTTGGTCTCCAGAACAGGAATGCAGAAGGTCAGATGGTGATCGACTTTGCAAAAAGAATGGAAATGGCTGTAGTGAATACTTTCTTCAAGAAAAGACTGGAACACAGGGTGACTTATAAGAGTGGAGGAATAAGTACACAGGTAGATTATATTTTGTGTAGGCGGTGTAATCTGAAAGGAATCAGTGATTTTGAAGTTGTAGCAGGAGACAGTGAAGCAAAACAGTACAGGATGGTGGTGTGTAAGATGACCCTGGAAGTGAGTGAGTTTAAGAAGATGAAGGAAGTGCAGAAGACTAAATGGTGGAAGCTGAAAAAGTAAGAGTGTTGCTCTTATTTTATAAAGGAGTTGAGACAGGCTCTTGGTGGGCAGGAGATGCTTCCAGAGAACTGGACAACTACAGCTAGTGTGATCAGGGAGACAGGAAAGAGAGTACTTGGTGTTTAAAACCACACTCAGAAGCGTTTTTATAAGGGTTTGTGTGGATGTGGTTATGTTGAAAACGGTTAAGACAATATGTTATCACTGTTTTATCCTGTTGTTGTGTTGTAATATCATCATAATATAATATTATATTACTACCGTCTGCAAATAGTGTGTGTTAATAACGAAGCAGGTTTTCTTCTGCTGACAAATTACTGACAAAGATGAGAATGGTAGAACAGTGAAGTAGTGTAAAAAGATCAGACGTGTGGTTTCATGTCTTTAAAGTTAATTCAGACTGAGCATGCAGCCTGAAATGTAACAAAAAGTAGCTGCAAAGAAGAAAACACCATCAATTTAAACAAACACTTCAACAAAATGTACTTTTAACCGTAAAGATGCTCGGTGTTTAAGGAGACCAGCGCTGTTGAATCAACAGGTGTGTGTTGTGGATGCACACACCTAATAATAGTGTTTTATCAAACATAAGACTGCTACCAGAAAACCAGATATTATAATTTTACTGCTGAATAAAGTGTGTGAAGGATGTTTTTAAGATGAGAATAACTTGAGATTAACAGTTGAGTGTATTAATATTTGAAGTGGGAAGACTTTATTTTGTTGTTAATTTTACGGTTTATGTAAGTTGTTTATATTTATTTCAATCAAAGCCGTCGGTAGAGGCTCTGACACCCCGCTGGGGAGAAGCGGTACAGAAGACGAATCATTTCATTTCTTTAACGTAAAGGAGGTTAAGTTAATATTTTGTTTTAAAATGTTTCAAAATAAAAGTTTTGGTTTCATCTGTATAGTTTGTTTGATTCCCTCTACTTTTTTTATGCTAAAAAGTACTTGATAAGAGTACTTATATCAATAAGGTGGTATTGAAAACTATCCCTAGTGATGAGATTAACCGTTTAGAAGATAAAAAGTGAATCAAGTTTTCCTAATTTTTGGAATTTGATCCACTTTTTTAAAAAAAAACTGTTGGTCCTTCGATATTTCTAATAATTGTGCTGAAAATTGACAGAAACAGTCAATGTGAGTTCTATGTGAGAGAGCTGAAAACATGCAGTTGTAATCATTCATGCACAGCCCTGCACTGAACCGATTATCCTGTACTGAAACAGTTCAGTATGAATACATGAAGCGTTACACCCCTAGAAACTAATAATGTTTGTATTTCTAGTGTTAAAGCTGTGAAACAATCAAATGTTTCAAATCTAATGTTTGTGGTTAGATGTGTTCTACATGATGGACTTTATATTTAGAACAGACGACTGCTGTCATTAGAAAATCTTTCTAACATCACTTTGGGAGGAGATAGCAGCTCAGTCAGTGGTTAGGGCATGCGTGCGCGGACCGGAAGTTCGCGGGTTTGCGTCCCACAGAGAGCATGTCTAAGGACCTAGGAGAAGACACCTTACCCTGGCTTCTCCCACCATTGGCGTCGTCGAAGGGCAGCCTGCTGCGGTGTAAGGAGTGCAGCACACAAATTTCCCCGGTGAGAGATGAATAGAGTGTGTGTGTATACGTAAGTGTGTGTAGATATGAATGAGAAAAAAAAAAAAAAAAAACAGGAGTTAACAGATGAGTGTGTGTGTTTTAGGGGTGTATGAGAAGAGAAGCGTTATGGGAAATGTTTTTTTTTTTCCGCGGTAACGTCTATAAGTAGCATCAGACATAATCTTGAGGTGATGAGAGGTCTGGGTCTTCTTGGGTCAGTACCTACTGGTTGCAGGCTTGTATGCAGCTTCCCCTCTGGTCATGTTGTGGTTGGGCAGGTGTATTTTTGTGGTATCCTGTTTCCACTGAGGTTTCAGAGTTGGATGGAGGAGGAGGGTTTTATTGAATATATGTGTCATTTGTTTGTTATTGTTTACATCTGAGGAAATTTTTAAATGAATCACCATTTTTGTTTATGATCACAAATTTAATCCCACTGATTATTTGGACTTCACTTCCTGTGAGATTAAAAGCTATTAGTCTGAAAATGGTTTGTGATGATTTTAAAATCTTTGTGGCAAAAAAAATTGATAAAAACTCATGGCGATGACTCATGGCCATGTCTGAGCTGCCCATGATCTTCTTTCTAAATGCTGTTTTTCTGACTCCTCCCAGGTCAGACATGTCTGCTGGAAGCATCCAGAGATCTGAGGACCAGTTCCTGTGCTCCATCTGTCTGGAGATGTTCAATGATCCAGTCACCACACCGTGTGGACATAACTTCTGTAAAAGCCTGCATCACTCAGTACTGGCAGGAGAAGCTTCTGTATGATTGTCCCTTGTGTGAAAAGGAGTTTCCCATCACACCTCAGCTGAAGGTCAACACTTTACTCTCTGAAATGGTTTCTCAGTTCAGACATGAAGCTCAGCAGGAAGCCAGCAGCAGCAGCTCAGAGCAACAAGCTGCTAGACCAGGAGAAGTTCCCTGTGACGTCTGCACAGGAACCAAACTGAAGGCCCTGAAGTCCTGCCTGGTGTGTCTGACCTCCTACTGTCACACTCACCTGGAGCCTCATCTGACATGTTCAATGTTGAGGAGACATCAGCTGATGGAGCCCGTGGAGAACATGGAGGACAGGATGTGTAGGAAGCATGATAAACCTCTGGAGCTGTTCTGTAAGACCGACCAGACCTGTGTCTGCTCGCTCTGTGCTGTTTTAGACCTCAAGAGTCATGAGTTTGTTCCTCTGAGAGAAGAATGTGAAGGAAAGAAGTCAGAGCTGGGGAAGACAGAGGCTGACATTCAGCAGATGATCCAGAAGAGACGACTGAAGATTCAGGAGCTCAAAGAGTCAGTGAAGATCAGTAAAGATGCTGCAGACAGAGAGACAGCAGAAGGTGTTCAGGTCTTCACCGCTCTGATGGAGGCTGCTCAGAGAGACCTGGACCAGCTCATCAAGGAGATCCAAGACAAACAGAAAGCTACAGAGAAACAAGCTGAAGACCTCATCAAAGATCTGGAACAGGAGATCTCTGAGCTGATGAAGAGGAGCTCTGAGGTGGAGCAGCTCTCACACTCTGAAGACCACCTCCACCTCCTCCAAAGCTTCTCCTCCCTGAAAGCTGCTCCACCCACCAAGGACTGGACAGACACCAGAGTTTATCCACCATCATATGAGGGGACGGTGGTGAGAGCTGTGTCTCAGCTGGAGGAGACCATCAGGAAGGAGAGGAAGAAGCTGGTTGCTGAGAAGATAAAGAAGGTCCAGCAGTTTGCAGTAGATGTTACTCTGGATCCTAAAACAGCTCATCCTTACCTCGTCCTGTCTGATGATGGAAAACAAGTTCATCATGGTGATGTGAAGAAGAAGCTTCCAGATAATCCAGAGAGATTTTCTTACCTTGTTAATGTTTTAGGAAGTCAGAGTTTCTCTTCAGGCACATTTTACTTTGAGGTTCAGGTTAAAGGAAAAACTGACTGGGATTTAGGAGTGGTCAGAAGGTCCATCAACAGAAAGGGAGCGATCACACTGAGTCCTGATGAAGGCTTCTGGACTGTTTGGTTAAGAAATGGAGATGAGTACCAAGCTTGTGCTGAACGTTCAGTCCGTCTCCATCTCCCGTCTGCTCCTGAGAAGGTGGGGGTGTTTGCGGATTATGAGGAGGGTCTGGTCTCCTTTTATGATGTAGATGCTGCAGCTCTGATCTACTCCTTCACTGGCTGCTGCTTCACTGAGGAACTCTATCCATTCTTTAGTCTGTGTACCAATAAAGAAGGTAAAAACTCTAGTCCTCTGATCATCTGTCATGTCAATCAAACAGTCTGATGGTTTCTCCTGAAGCTCCATGAAGAAGGAATCTGTTTCATCAGCAGTTTCAGTCTGAGAGAGTCTGTAGGTGAAGTTCTACTGGTGGACTGATGAGGTTGGAAATGTCTTCAGCAACAAGTCACCAGTTTTGTTTCCATGTGGATTATTCTGTAGTTTCTTCTGTCTGTCTCCATGTTTCTCTATAGATGATCTAATGACTGGTCTTTAGGAGTGGTCAGAAGGTCCATCAACAGAAAGGGAGCGATCACACTGAATCCTCAGAACGGTTTCTGGACTGTAGCTTTGAGAAATGAAAATGAGTACAATGCTTGTGCTGGTCCTCCATTCCGTCTGCATCTCCAGTCTGCTCCTGAGAAGGTGGGGGTGTTTGTGGATTATGAGGAGGGTCTGGTCTCCTTTTATGATGTAGATGCTGCAGTTCTGATCTACTCCTTCACCGGCTGCTGCTTCACTGAGGAACTCCATCCATTCTTTAGTCCTCATCTGAATCATAGAGGTAAAAACTCTAGTCCTCTGATCATCTGTCCTGTGAATCAAACAGTCTGATGGTTTCTCCTGAAGCTCCATGAAGAAGGAATCTGTTTCATCAGCAGTTTCAGTTTATTATTTTTCTCAGAGATCTACTGGTCTATCAAGGTGGATGTAATGGGGGCTGCTGTCCTAAATGTTTTCCTTCATGATCAGTGTGATGAATGTTTACTGAAAATAAATCTGATTTAAAGAATGTTTCTCTGAAGGTTTTTTTGTTATTCAATCAGATTTTTCATAATAAGTTTACTTCTACTTCTTCTTTACTTCTAAGATTTCTTTCTACTTTTTATGCTGAAATGACCAGTAAAACCAATAAACAAAAAACATGGGATTCAATAAAACATCTAATCAGAAACAAATACAAATAAATGGAAAAAAAAAAGTTCTTTTTGGAACCAAAATGAATCAAAAGTAGATCATTTAAATAAAATCACAGATAGTCTTTATAATTATTTTGTTACAGTTGAACCAACATATCAACATATCAAAAGAAAAAAGACTGGCTAAGAAGATGTGGGACACTGAGAGGAATGAGAAGAGTAGGCAAAGATCTGGTTGAAACTGCGTAAGGTTCAAGTAGAGGTTGCAAAGGCAAAACAAGTAGCCTATGATGACCTATACACTAGGCTGAACAGCAAGGAGGGAGAGATGGACCTATACAGGTTGGCAAGACAGAGAGACAAAGATGGGAAGGATGTGCAGCGAGTTAGGGTGATTAAAGATCGGAATGGATGTCTTTTGACAGATACCAGTAATGTGATGGGAAGATGGAAAGAGTACTTTGAAGAGTTGATGAATGAAGAAAATGAAAGAGAACAAAGAGTAGAAGACGTTACCATAGTGGAGCAGAAAGTGGCTAGGATCAGTAAGGTAGAAATAAAGAGGCTAATGAAGAGGATGAAGAGTGGAAAGGCTCTGGGTCCTGATGATATCCCTTGTAGAAGTATGGACAGTGTTTAGGTGAGGATGGCAGTAGAGTTTCTGACTGGGCTGTTTAACGGGATATTAGAAAGTGAGAAGATGTCTGATGAATGGAGGAGAAGTGTGCTGGTTCCTATTTTTAAGAACAAGGGAGATGTGCAGAGTTGTGGTAACTACAGAGGAATTAAACTGATCAGTCAAACGATGAAACTATGGGGAAAAGTTGTCAAAGCTAGGCTAAGGTCTGAAGTACGAATTTGTGAGCAGCAGTATGGTTTTATGTCTAAAAAGAGCACTACAGATGCAGTATTTGCCTTGAGGATGCTGATAGAGAAGTACAGGGAAGGTCAGAGGGAGCTGCACTGTGTCTTCGTAGATCTAGAGAAAGCGTATGACAGGGTACCTAGAGAAGAACTATGGTATTGTATGAGGAAGTCTGGTGTGACGGAGAACTATGTTAGAGCTGGTGCAGGACATGTATGAGGGCTGTAAGACAGTGGTGAGGTGTGCTGTAGGTGAGACAGAGGAGTTCAGTGTGGGGGTGGGACTGCACCAAGGATCTGCTCTGAGCCCTTTGCTGTTTGCTATGGTGATGGACAGGCTGACAGACGAGGTCAGACAGGAATCCCCATGGACAATGATGTTTGCAGATGACATTGTGATCTGTAGTGAGAGGAGGGAAGAGGTGGAGGAAAAGCTGGAGAGGTGGAGGTTTGCACTAGAAAGAAGAGGAATGAAGATTAGTCAGAGTAAGACAGAGTACATGTGTGTGAATGAGAGGGATCCAAATGGAAAAGTGAGGTTACAAGGAGAGGAGATAAAGAAGGTGGAAGATTTTAAGTACCGTAATTTCACGGCCATTAGGCACACCGTACAAAAAGGCGCAGCCTCAGTTTTGTGCGCCGTTGCTGTATTTAACACACACATAAGGCACACCGTACGAAAAGGCGCAGTCTCAGTCACACACCGCCTTACAACAACACACACGCAAGCATGCAAATGTGCGTATTAAAAAAATAGTCCAGTGCTTCTCAAATAGTGGGGCGCGTGTGATCCTGTGGAACACGTTTTTCTTTTTTGCCGTACTAGAATAAAGTGTAATTGTACATCTACTACAGTAGTTGTAGTTTATAGTTTAAATAAGAATTATTTTTATTAAAATTCAAGTTAATTGATGCACTTTAAATATTTTCTGTTACACACTAAAAAACAATGTTAATAAAGCTGTTCTTTTTCTTTTTTTTTCTTTAATGTTAATGAGGATACAATGTTATGCAGAAGTGTACTTAGAACCAGGGGTCCCCAACCTTTTCTGCGCCACGGACCGGTTTAGTGTCTGATAATATTTTCATGGACCGGTCTACAGGTGATAAGACCAGCCGGAAAAACTGGCTTTTTTAATCAATAATAATACATTTAAATCCACGTTGTCTTCACGAGAAAATTTATTAGCAGCGTCTTTATAACGTGGAAAAATTCTCTCTGCTCGAACGCACTCTGGTTGCCATGGTAACGGTAAACATACCTTCAAAATAAAAGACATCACAAAAACAAAGTGAATAAAAATACTAGTTAGGCCCCTCACACCAGGGGTGGTCCACGTGGTGGTTGGGGACCACTGCTTATAACAATTTCGTAGACAAATGATACTAATTATGGTCATGGCGGAGAGTGGGGGAGAGCGGGGGTGAAATATTTTCTTCTTTCTAGTGGGTGCGCAACAGGATATAATTGAGAAGCACTGCGTTAGTCCAAACATCTACAATCCATTGACTCGTTAATGCTGAAATTTCTCACGGCAGCTCAATTCCCATGTAACTCTGCGTAGCTGATTGCCTTCAGCTTAAACTGAGCTTCATAAGCGTGTCTGTTTTCCATTTTCAGGGTTAAAACAGCCATGTTGTGCATACAGCACATACCTTTTTTATACACAATCCACGCTCACACTTCACTCTTTAATGTTTTCTTGCCTTTTCTTTCAGGTCCGCCTCACGGGCACCGCTTTTTCTTTTAGGTCCGCCTTTTCTCACACACAAGGCGCACCGCACGAAAGGGCGCACCGCTCATTTTGAAGAAAATCTAAGACATTTATATGCGCCTTATAGCCATGAAATTACGGTAACTCAGGATTAAAAAGTTTAGATGATATGACACAGTTCAAAGATTAAACTTGTGGTCAGGCAGCCAGGAGGACCTGGCCAGGACAGATGATGATGACTCGACAAAGAATTCTGAGGGGTTGCCTTTAAATAGGCAGCAGGATCAACAGGTGTGTTTATCAATCACCCTCAGATGTCCCTAATCACGGTGATGAGAGAAGGTCCTGGGCTCCCTCTGGTGGCAGGGGAGGGGATCATGACACAAATGCGAGGAACAAGAAACTTCCAGCTGTTAAACTGGAAGCTCAACATCTTCTAGTTTAGGGGCGGAACTGGTTTGAAGAGGCTGGACATTCTTTAGGAAGCAGAGAATGTAAAACTATTATTACATTTTTTATTTGATTATTTGTATCAATGAAACCTAATCAGGGGTTGAATAAACTCAGGTTAGTTTATTTAGAACCAGTTCTCAGGTCCCATCTATCAGATTGAAAAGGATTTCTTGATGGAGTCAAAACATTCTTTAAAAAAATGTTTTCAGTTAAATTTACTTTTGGAGCTAAAAAATACTGGAAAATTAATTAATTAATTACAAAATAAACAGAACACTGTGTGAAGTCATGGTTAAAAAAACAGTTTATTATTATTTCAATATGTTTTAATTAAAGTTTAACCATTTCAGCCTCAGTTTGTAACAGATTTTTTTTTTTTCAGGTCTTTGTTTGAATTTATAATCCCACTTCTACAACAAACCATCCCTCTCCATCCAGTGACGGGTGGTGACGTGTGGCGCAGGGGCGCCGCCGCCCCCCCCCCCGTCCTGATCACCAAAAATAACAATAAAAAATTTATTTATTTTTTTTTTTTTTATTTATTTATTTATTTCGGTCACAGTGCAACCTCATATCAATGAAATAAAGAAAACAACCATATTCCAGCAAAGGACCGAAAAGGTAACGGCTGAAGCAAACGCTTATTACGCCGACCCTTTTTTTTTTTTTTTTTTTTTTTATGTCATAATAAAAGCAAAAAGACATAAGTAAATACTAAGTCATCATAATTGTTATAACACATAACATAATAATATCATAATACATCATAACATAATCATAACACATCATAACATATAACATAATCATAACACATATTCGTAACACATAACATAATCATAACACATCATAATTGTTTACTTTTTATAGAAGCTTGAATTTAACCATCAAGACTTGCATATTTTTTAAGTATTAATAACTTAAATTTCTTTTTTAAACATAAAAGATTTAAACACAATTTAAGTTCATCATTACAATTATTCCAAAGATCCACACCTTTAATAGAAATACAGAATTTTTTAACATTTGTTCTAAATTTATTTTTAATGAACACATCATTTCCTCTTAGTTCGTATGGACTTTTCCTAATAATAAACATATTTTGTAGAGAGTTTGACATCATGTTTTTTTTTATCTTAAACATAAATTTTAAAGTGTGTAATTCCACTAAATCATAGAACTTTAATGTTTTTAAATTTATAAATAGATTATTGGTAGGTTGATTATAAGATGAGAATGTTATTGCTCGTATTGCTTTTTTTTGTAAAATATAAATTGGTTTTGTGTTAGTTTTGTACGTATTTCCCCAAATCTCGATGCAATAAGTTATATATGGAAGTACTAATGTATTATATAACATAAACAAACTTTTTTTATTTAGGACAAATCTGAATTTATAAATGATTGCTATTACTTTAGACAGTTTATTTTTTGTATAATTTATTTGTGATTTCCAGCTTAATTTGTGATCTATAATCATTCCAAGGAACTTACTGTCGTAAGCTCGTTCCAATGGGGTGTTATTAAGCATAATTTGAATTTGTTTAGGTACTTTTAATTTTGTAAATACTATAAATTTCGTTTTTTCAATATTTAATGATAATTTATTTATGTCAAACCATATTTTTATTTTACTCAATTCTCTTTCAACTGATTGTATCATTTGGTTCAGGTATTTTCCTGAAAAGTAAAGAGTAGTGTCGTCTGCAAACAGTACATAACTTATTAGTTTGGATGTGTAACACAAATCATTGATGTACAGGATAAAGAGTTTAGGCCCCAGCGTTGAGCCTTGTGGAATTCCACATATGACTTTTAATAAATCAGATTTTTCCTCCTTTATTTGTACATATTGATATCTATTTTCTAAGTAGCTCTGAAGCCATGTATATGCAGCTCCTCGAAAACCAAATCTGTCTAGTTTGCTCAGTAATATATTATGATCTATGGTGTCGAAAGCTTTCTTAAGGTCTATGAAAATACCGATGCCATAATTATTTGAGTCTATTGATGTAGTAATATTTTCTATTAGTTCTGTAACAGCCATATTAGTGGATCGGTTTTGTCTAAACCCATATTGTTTGTCACTAAGGAGCTGGTGTTTCTCTATAAATTTATCTAATCTTATTACAAATACTTTTTCTATTATTTTTGAAAATTGTGGAAGTATGGATATAGGCCGATAATTTGAAAATAATTGTTTATTGCCATTTTTATAGATTGGAATAACTCTAGTTATTTTCATTTTTTCAGGAAATTTACCGATTTGAAAAGACTTATTGCAAATATATGTTAGAGGCTGTGCAATATGTTCAATTGTATTCTTTATTAAATTCATATCAATGTTAAGTGTATCTTTAGATGTTTTTGATTTAAATTGCTTTACTATTTTAATTATTTCATTTTCATTTGTTGGGTTTAAATAAAATGTAAAAGGATTTCTGTTTACAGCATCACTTGGACTTATGTTATGCTTCTCAATACTTTCAGCCAAGGTATTTCCTACATTAACAAAATAATGATTAAATCCTTCTATAATTTCTTTTATATTTTCCAGCTTTGAGCTTTTGTTTATGAATTGTTTTGGTATTTTATATTTTTTATCTTTTATTTTAATTATTTTATTAATGACATTCCATGTTCCCTTAATATTTTCTTTTTGTTCTTCAAATAATTTATGAAAGTATTCTTTTTTGGTTTTCCGCAAAATACTAGTCAATTTGTTTTTATAATTTTTATATTTTATTTCAGATTCCTTGGTTTTGTATTGAATAAACTTTTTATATAACATATTTTTCTTCTTACATGCATTTTGTAATCCACTTGTTATCCATGGCTTTATTTTAGAATTTTCTTTAAGTCTTACCTTTTTTAATGGGCAGTTTTTATTGTAGATTTCTAAAAACATGGATATAAAAATTTCATACGCTTCACTTGGGTCAGTTTGGTTGTAGACCTCGTCCCATTTCTGTTTTAATAAGTCTTCTTTAAGTTTATTTAGAGTTTGGTCTGTCACTCGCCTAATATATCTGAATGTTTCAGAGTTTTCTTTGTCATCAGTTATAATTTTCTTTTGAAATATAGCAAAAACTGGTAGGTGGTCACTTATATCACTGACAAGAAGGCCACCAACAATTTTAGCTTCAATATTGTTTATAAAGATATTATCTATTAGAGTGGAGGAATCAATAGTTATCCTGCTGGGTTTATCAATAATTGGTAATAACATATTTGAATGCATCATATTTATGAAATCAGTTGTTTTCCCATGGGTAGTTGCTTTAAGCAAATTTATATTTAAATCTCCACATATTATTAATTCCTTTGTGGAATATCCATTTATATTTATAATTTCATTCATTTTTTCATTAAATGTATCAATCGGTGAACCAGGTGTTCGGTATACACAAGTAACATGTACATTTTTTGTTTTTTTTAAATTCAATTTCGACAGTGATTAATTCCATTATATTGTGAACAGATACTGATTTATCTTCCATGAGTTTACAGTTAAAGTTTGAGTCCACATAGAGGGCAACTCCACCTCCTTTTTTGTTGTTTCTGGTGACTGTAAATAGTTCGTATCCCTCTATCTTTACTAGTGTTAGAGGGTGCTTTAGCTCGTCCAGCCACGTTTCAGATACAGCTATAACATTAAATTTACCGTACATATGCAGTAGGTCTTTGATTTTTGATATGTTCTTCCAGAGACTCCTAATGTTAATATGTAGCACTGAAAAGTTTTTCTCCAGTTTAACGTTCTCTTTAAATTGTTCGCTTGTGTAATAGTCACAGCTTAAGTCCAAGTTATTGTAGAAATATAATTCTGGATCAAGTTGTTGATCAATACAAGTCATAGTTTGTCTTGTGTTCAGTGCACATATGTTCACCTGTCTCCTTTTCCGCGATGCGTAATCCGTGCATCATCAAGCGCTCTTTACAATCTTCCGAGAAATCATAATCCTTTTTTAAAGTAACATAATCCAAATAATTATTCATACGGATTCAGGTCTTTCAGCTCTCTTATCGTGATCACTTTCGCTTCTTCTGGCGTACCATTGAGTTTAATCATCACTTGCCCGTTCCGAGTCCACGTAGCTTGTATTTTTTTCTGTTTTCGCAAGTTTCTTGCATGTCTTGCGATGTCTGCACGTCTTTTTGTTAAGTGTTCATTCAGATATACTCCCGTGCCTCTTAACTTCTTAGCTTGTCGTAATAGCTCTATTTTGTGTTTCCTGTTAACAAAACGCACAATAATATTTGGTTTTGCGTTTTTTTCCTTCTTCGGAAGTGTGTGACAAGCGGATATGTTCTCTGGATCAACTTTTATGTCTTTATTTGCCAGAAATTGAATGACTTGCCTCTCCAGAGTTTGTTGCTCCTCTGGCGTCGCGTTCTCCTCTTCGGCCTGTGCTGTAGCGTTAGCATAGCTGCGGTGTCTAGTTTCCAGTCCACTCACAATAATATCCTCCATCCGAGTATACTGTTCCAAGTCATCGACTCTTCGTTCCAGTCCAGAAATAACGGCGTCTTTCGTCTTTATTATTTGCTTTAATTCTGCCACTTCATTCATCAGGGCTATTAGCTTCTTTTGCTGCTGAACTACTGTAGTCATTTCTTCCGACATAAAAGTCAGCGATTTGCGGATCTCTTGTAATTCTTCGTCAATGGCAACACCTGTGCCCTCAGACCCTGTGTCCTATACTAACCCACTCTGTGTTTGTTTGTGGGAGCAGCAGCCAGAGTGGGAATTTTGGACTTCCCTCAGCCCGGCCACATGCAGATACTCCTCACATTAAGACGTGGTCTCGTCCCGGTGGAAATCTCCCAGAACAGGTCACCAGAGAGGAGGGAATCCTATCCAGGTTCTCAAACCATCCAGTCTGGATCTTCTCTACATGGTGGAGAAGCAGCTGTAGGGCAGGGCTCCTCTTTTTCTTGATTATTTATTTATTTATTAAGCCTGGCTTTGACAAGTGCACTTAAAAAAGACAAAGAACATAGTTCTGACCGGCACATTGGTTCCCACCAGAGGAGAGAAAAATACCCAAACAAAAAACACGACCAAACCCAATAGCCACTCTATCATGTACCAAACTGCTCAAGAAGAGAAAATCCATGCACTCATGCTCAAAAGGAGAGGAGAAAGTTTGACCTTATTAATCCCGTCACTATTTCATTTAATAAATAATCAAAACAATTTAATAACAAAAGCAGCTGTGTATAAACATGATTTAAATAATTAGGTTCACAACTAAACTCCCATTAATATCTTAAGTCTATGTGTAAGTATAATGTGTTGCTTTTTGTAGTTTTTAAATATCATTTTCTTAAATATATTTTTAAATGTATTAATATGTAAACATGTCTTTAAATCATTGTTGAGGCTTAGTAGAAAAAGTTTCAAAAAAGTCTTCTGGACAGTTTATTCTGTCCAGAATTAAACTGTCCAGATGACTTTTTTGAAACTTTTTCACTTCTGAAAGTCGCTCATTCACTCCTGGATGAATGAGGGACTACACGGATTCATTGTTGAGGCTGTTCCAAACTTTAACAGCTGAAAGTTTCTTTTCCCTTGTGTTGTAATTTTATACTTCTAGAATAAGAATGTTACCTTACCATCCTTACCTGACCTCTGTAAGAGCACACTGTGAACAGGTTAGTGATGTTTGTCTGAGTCAGGATACATATGGAGGTAAAGAGAAGTGTCAGGTTACAAAGTCATTGATCAAGTTGTAGAAAACTCCATCCTGGTGGTGAAAATAACCAGAAGATACATTTATCTCAGGTATAATTGGGGAAAACCTTAGCCAGTAGTGAAGGAGGGCTCTGTCATGGGGTTCAACTACAGCCAACCGCCAAATCTTTCTCTGTGTCTTTTCTCTGTGATTTACAACTGATCCTCCCTCCTTCGGAGAAACACCTGAGAAATAAACACAGTGCATGAGGAGGTGGAGCAATGCTGGAAAAACTGGTTTATATTTACCAGAAGTTAAACTTTCAGTTTCAGTTTGATTTCAGTTTGATTTCTGGTAAATATAAACTGAAAGAAAGTTTCCCTCCAAACTCATCAGATAAACTCAGTTATGGAGAAAACTTCACACCACATAGAAGGAAATGTTTTTATCTTGGAGGGGGAGTACAGTAGTATGGGTCTAGGCAGAGTGGTGGAAGTTAGGGGGCTCATAGGTGGAGAGGATTTACACTCAATGGTTCATGTAAATGGAAAGGGTGTTTTTGAGTGTGTGTAAATATGAATGAGGAAGTGTGTGAGAGTTAACAGGTTAGTGTGTGTGTTGTAGAGATGGATAAAAAGAGAAGCATGCTAACGTCTCCAAGTAACATCAGGCATGATCTTGAGGAGATGAGAGGTCTGGTTCTTCTTCAGGCCATGGCTCCTGGGTGCAGACTTGTGTGCAGCTTCCCCTCTGGTCATGTGGTGGTTGGGCTGGTGTGTTTTCTTGTGGTTTTCTGTTTCCTCTGAGCTTTCAGAGATAGATGGGCAGGCATGGGTTTATGTCTTTGTTTGTTATTTTTACATCTGAGGAAACATTTTTAGATAAATATCTATATGTATTCAAGACTTTAACTTGATGTTGAATTTTGTCCCTGTGAGTATTCGGGATTAAATGCTGTTAGTCTGAAAATTGCTTCGGATGATTGCAAAATATTTGTGGCCAAAAAAAAAAAAAAACTCATGGTGGTCATGTCTGAGCTGCTTTCGTGATCTTCTTTCTAAATGCTGTTTTTCTGACTCCTCCCAGGTCAGACATGTCTGCTGCAAGGCACCAGAGATCTGAGGATCAGTTCCTGTGCTGCATCTGTCTGGAGATGTTCAATGATCCAGTCACCACACCGTGTGGACACAACTTCTGTAAAACCTGCATCAATCAGCACTGGCAGGAGAAGCTTCTGTATGATTGTCCCTTGTGTAAAGAAAAGTTTCCCACCAAACCTCAGCTGAAGGTCAACACGTTTGTCTCTGAAATGGTTTCTCAGTTCAGACATGAAGCTCAGCAGGAAGCCAGCAGCAGCACCTCAGAGCAACAAGCTGCCAGACCAGGAGAAGTTCCCTGTGACGTCTGCACAGGAACCAAACTGAAGGCCCTGAAGTCCTGCCTGGTGTGTCTGACCTCCTACTGTCACACTCACCTGGAGCCTCATCTGACACGTTCAGCACTGAGAAGACATCAGCTGATGGAGCCTGTGGAGAACATGGAGGACAGGATGTGTAGGAAGCACGATAAACATCTTGAGCTGTTCTGTAAGACCGTCCAGACCTGTATCTGCTGGCCCTGTTCTCTTTCAGACCACAAGAGTCATGAGTTTGTTCCTCTGAGAGAAGAATGTGAAGGAAAGAAAGCAGTGCTGGGGAAGACAGAGGCTGACATCCAGCAGATGATCCAGAAGAGACGACTGAAGATTCAGGAGCTCAAAGAGTCGGTGAAGATCAGTAAAGATGCTGCAGACAGAGAGACAGCAGAAGGTGTTCAGGTCTACACCGCTCTGATGGAGGCTGCTCAGAGAGACCTGGACCAGCTCATCAAGGAGATCCAAGACAAACAGAAAGCTACAGAGAAACAAGCTGAAGACCTCATCAAAGATCTGGAACAGGAGATCTCTGAGCTGTTGAAGAGGAGCTCTGAGGTGAAGCAGCTCTCACTTTCTGAAGACCATCTCCATCTCCTCCAAAGATTCTCCTCCCTGAAAGCTGCCCTACCCACGAAGGACTGGACAGAGACCAGAGTTCATCCACCATCATATGAGAGGCCAGGGATGAGAGCTTTGTCTCAGCTGGAGGAGACCATCAGGAAGGAGAGGAAGAAGCTGGATGTTAAGGCTCAAATGAAGAAGGTCCAGCAGTTTGCAGTAGATGTTACTCTGGATCCTAAAACAGCTCATCATGATCTCGTCCTGTCTGATGATGGAAAACAAGTCCATCTTGGTGATGTGGAAAAGAGTCTTCCAGATAATCCAGAGAGATTTTCTGAATGTGTTAATGTTTTAGGAAGTCAGAGTTTCTCTTCAGGCAAATTTTACTTTGAGGTTCAGGTTAAAGGAAAAACTGAATGGGATTTAGGAGTGGCCAGAAGGTCCATCAACAGAAAGGGAGAGATCACACTGAATCCTCAGAACGGTTTCTGGACTATTTGGTTAAGAAATGGAAATGAGTATAAAGCTAAAGCTATTCCTCCAGTCCGTCTCCATCTCCAGTCTGCTCCTGAGAAGGTGGGGGTGTTTGTGGATTATGAGGAGGGTCTGGTCTTCTTTTTTGATGTAGATACTGCAGCTCTGATTTACTCCTTCACTGGCTGCAGCTTCACTGAGGAACTCTACCCATATTTCAGTCCATGTTTAAATAAAGGTGGTAAAAACTCTAGTCCTCTGATCATCTGTCCTGTCATTAAAACAGTCTGATGGTTTCTCCTGAAGCTCCATGAAGAAGGAATCTGTTTCATCAGCAGTTTCAGTCTGAGAGAGTCTGTAGGTGAAGTTCTACTGGTGGACTGATGAGGTTGGAAATGTCTTCAGCAACAAGTCACCAGTTCTGTTTCCATGTGGATTATTCTGTAGTTTCTTCTCTCTGTCTCCATGTTTCTCTGTAGATGATCTAATCAGTAATCCCAGTCCTAGGTACATTCAATCTGTCCATCCTGGGAGAGGATCTCTCCTCACCTTGTCACTGATAGTCTGTCAGTCCTTCTGCAAAGCTTTAGAAGGTTGTTCAAACACAGCTGAATCATCAAAAAGATTGTTTTGAATTTAACGTACTCTTTAAATGTATGTGATGTTTAGTTGCCATGGTTACAGTGGATTGCTCTGTCTGTAAATAAAATGATTAAATATTCTGACTGAGGACAGATTATAAGGTGACATGTATTATTTTTCTCAGAGATCTACTGGTCTATCAGGGTGGATGTAATGGGGGCCGCTGTCCTAAATGTTTTCCTTCATGATCAGTGTGATGAATGTTTACTGAAAATAAATCTGATTTAATGAATGTTTCTCTGAAGTTTTTTTTATTTTTATTCAATCAGATATTTCATAAGAAGTTTACTTTCTACTTCTTATTTATTTCTAAGATTTCTTTCTACTTTTTATGCTGAAATGACCAGTAAAACCAATAAACAAAAAACATGGGATGCAATAAAACATCTAATCAGAAACAAATACAAACCAATGGAATTTCAAGTTCTTTTTGGAACCAAAATGAATCAAAAGTAGATCATTTAAATAAAATCACAGATAGTCTTTATCATTATTTTGTTACGGTTGAACCAACATTAGCCAGTAAAATGAATGTGGACGATGAGAAGGAGCTTTTCAACGGTCCAATTAAAAAAAAATGGAACTCCATGTTTAGTATGTGGATTCAAGAAAAAGATCAAAGATTAAATTAAAAAGGGTTAAAAAGTGTCTCTAGATGTTACCTATATGGACATGTGCATTGTTAAAGATGTCTAAATGTACGAATAACCATCTATAAAATATACAGATAACAGATAGATTAAAACAGCCTAGTTATTCAGATATACGTATGCATCAACCCTAGTCATGGGAGTTCTCCCAAACAGTCTACATGTGCCTTCTGGATTGGGAGAAGGCATCTCACCGTGTCCCTCAGGGACTCCTGTGGAGGAAATTTGGAGGTAAAGAGTCTTGGAGCCCTTGTTTTGGGCTGTCTGGTCTTGGTCAAGGCTAGTTTATATGTAGCACAATTCATACAAAATTCATATAAAAATCAAAGTGGTTTACGAGAGAGACAAAAAAATTGTATTAAAATCACAAAACACAGAATGAAAATATTTAAAAAAAACTTCAAACCAATGAAAAAAGTAATTAATCATCAGTCAAATGCACAGTAAAACAGAACTGTTTTCAGTCTAGATTTAAACATCCTCACATTAGAGGCCTATCTCACGGCCTCAGGAAGTTTGTTCAAGACTTCTGCAGCATAAAATTGAAATGCGGCTTCTCCATGTTTAGTCCTGACTGTAGGCACCAGCAGGAGGCTGGACCTCGAGGTCCCAGAGGTCCTCAGAGTTCTAGATGGTTCATGTTTAGTCCTGACTCTAGACACCAGCAGGAGGCCGGTCCCAGAGGTCCTCAGAGTTCTAGATGGTTCGTGTTTAGTCCTGACTCTAGACACCAGTAAGAGGCCGGTCCCAGAGGTCCTTATAGTCTTAGATGGTTCATGTTTAGTCCTGACTCTAGACACCAGCAGGAGGCCGGTCCCAGAGGTCCTCAGAGTTCTAGATGGTTCTTAAGACACATTTCACACTTAAACACAAGCAGAGTAGCTTTAATGTCTATTCTCTGAGCCACAGGAAGCCAGTGCAGAGACTTGAGCAATCAAATATCCATTCTTACAGGCTAAGGTAGGAATAGATATGACTTACTTTTTCTCCTCATTGTAGTAAAACATTCTTCTGATACATTTCTCCATCTTAAAAAGCTCTTATTTAAAAGCTCTGGCACTTCTTTCCCCACGGTCTCACTATGTTACTTCTTCACCACAAATCAAACATCCAGATGAAACTGCTGGAAGAGGATGTCTCACTACTTTCTCATTCAAACATTTCTTTTTTAGAACTTGAAAAAGGTAAAACCGTTTAGAAGTTTAGTCTTTATCATCATCATCTTTATTTCAGACTCAAGGTTCATTTACACACAGACAAACAGACAAGAAATAAAAATAAATAAAATATACAAGCCAGTTATAAATAACATTTGTACCAATGTTACCATAGAAAGGACTGATACCTGAGTGTACTGACACTAGGATATCATTTTTTTTTTTTGTAAATTGGCTTCAGAAACTCAAGAAGAAAAATAAAAACGGCCTCGGGGTCCCGGGATCTGGATGGGCGTGGGCCCGGGTAGCGTGTGTCTCTGCCTCCCTCGTTCCAATCCTTTGGGGCTGGTAACAATCCGTTGGTCCTAATAAGCACATGGTTCACATCGGCAGCCTGCATGTACTTTCACTCACACTCGCACACTATATCACTCTGTTTACTGTCCGCTATGTTCTTTGCTTCCAACCAATATTATTATAGCTCTAGTAACATGTGTTTGTGTTGTACATCATTTGTTATAGAAGGTTTTGTTGTGTGTGTCAGTTTTATCACTGGTTTAAACTCTTGTTTGTAGTTTTTTTTCCCCTCAGATAATCCAGCAGGTTGGTTGTGATGCAGAATACTGCAACTTCAGATTTTCTTTTTACTTTCTCCCCCTTTCTTCTTCTTCTTCTGTGCCCTATTCCCCCTCTTTTTCACCCCGCTGCCCCATCCCCTCCTTAGTAATTCCTGTCAGGTCCAGCACAGAAAGCATATATATTTTGATTGTGAAGCATTTAAAATAAACAAATAAAGCTTGTCAGGGTCGGCACATGGTGCTGACCCTGGTAGAACAAAACTGCCCAGCAATACTTGACATACAGATCATCATTCTGCTTGTCACAACGCCGGACAGGACAGGTTAAGAAAAAAATATATATATATATATGTATATATATATATATATATATATACTGCATTTTTACGACCATAAGGCGCACATAAAAGTCTCAAATTCTCTTCAAAATGAGCGTTGCACCCTATCTAGCAGTGTGCCTTATATGATTTATGGACTTATTAGAGAACCATGAGGTGGACGCAGTTGAGAACATTAAAGGGGGAAGTGTGGGCATGGATTGTGAATAAAAGAACAGGTATGTGCTTTATGCAGAACATTGCTGTTTTAACAACACTGAAAATGGAAAAGAGACACGCTTATGAAGCTCAGTTTAAACTGATGCCAAGCAGCTACGCGGTGGAACATGGGAATTGAGCCTCAGCAAGAAAATTTAAAATGAACGAGTCGATTGTTCGTAAGTGGAGGAAGGTGATAAATGAGCTGCGAGAGGCGAAGAAGACACAGCTGAGTTTCTGCAGAAATAGTACGAGGTGGCTAGAGTTGGAGGAAAGACTCCAGCAGCGATGGATGACCAGAGGTGACCACAGCTTCAGGAAGGGGGGAAGGAAGCTTGGGCTAACGTGTCTGCTGGCACTGTTGTCAGAGCTTTCACTGAAGCCGGCATCATTTCCGAGGAGCCGCACGGTACAGAAAGTGACTCTGAGAGCGAGGAAAGGGAACCTGCTTTGTTGAGTTAAGGGTAGCTTTTATATTCTGAAACAAAGCATGAGGACTTTGATGGGTTTGATAAATGACTTTATGACGACTATAAATAATATTTAAATAAAGACAACCAAACTCAGTTTTGCTCCAGATCTGTTTTTAAATACACACACTTGTGTGTTGTTGTTGTAAGGCGGACGGTAGAGGATATGTATATAAAAGTCACGCCCTATCATCGGATGCGCCATATGTTTGTGTTAAATACAGTACAGGCAAAATTTGAACTGCGCCATTTAATACGGTGCGCCTTTTGGTCGTGATAATACGGTAGATCGGATTGTACTACTCTCTGCCAGATTGCCTTGGCCCTTTCCCCCTTAAACCCCACTCTAACCAGGGTCTGTATCCCCATTCCCCCTCCGTAACCCCTGGCTTTCTATCTCATTCATTGTTCTCTATTGTCTGTTTATTTAGAATTACACTGCTAGTTGGTAGAATACAATTCACATGTTGTCCACCTCTCTCCCTCCTCTGTGGGAGAGAGCCCCATTCAGGACTCTGGGTTCCTGTCCTGGGCATGGCCACACCGAGGAGACCTCAGCGCTTCATCATCCGCGCTCCATCAGGATGAAATCCATCTACTCATCCCCGTCCTGGACATCTCCGGGCTGAGGAGTCTCCGTGTTTCCATCAGGATGAAGAACATCTACTCATCCCCGTCCTGGACATCTCCGGGCTGAGGAGTCTCCCGTGTTTCCATCAGGATGAAGAACATCTATTGACTTCTTTAGATTTTTAGCTGTAGATTAGATTAAGCTAATATTTAAACAATAATCTTTGACACATTGGTTGCTCGTCCCAGGGGAGGGATCTCTCTTTCACGTGGATCCCCACGAGGTTTCTTATTTTTTTCCCCACTGATGGGTTTTTTAGGAGTTTTTCCTCGCCGTGAAGGAGAGTCTAAGGACAAAAATGTGCTAGTCTTGTTTAGTTAGCATCTGTTAGTTATTTTTCTTGTTGTGTATTTGTGTTAATACATTCCTCTTTTTCTTGTGAATCCCATTGACACAGAAATTCTGTGATTTTGGGCTAAAAAAATAAAATTGAACTGAATTCAATTGAAATACTTTTTATTGTTGGTTAAATAAATCGTTGATTTAAATGAAGTTCTCTAAACAACATCTCATTGGTCAAATAAAGACCAGGTTATGATGATGAAATGGTCTTAATAGTCATTTTAAGCCAAATTCCTTAAAGATGTGTTTGTTTCTAGATTGAATCAAAATAAAATATAAAACTTTCTGAAAAGAAACAAAAAGATTATTCAGAATTTGTTAATAAATCTTTTCAAACAAAAACAATGAACATCAGTGTTTGATTGACACCTATTTAATCCAGCAGAAAAAAACTTTGAAGGCCCTGACAGTCCACCACTCTATTTCATAGAGTTATATAACATGTGTTTTGTAAAAAGAAGAAAACACAACGTTTTTTTGTGTTGTTTTGGTCGAAAATAGAATAAAATGACTTGGACCAGCATAGATTATTAAGCTCCTGCATGAATGGGTTTCTGAGTAATCTGGTCTAAACTTTTCTTCTTTTGTGTCCAGTTGAAACATATCCCATGAGGTGTTGGTTAAAAGAACCGGACAACAGAATGACGATTGAGCGTTGCAACAAAGGATCAAGAAGTTGCTTCAAACAAGGTGAGTCCTGCGTCCACAAGGTAGCACTAGTTTATCGACTTCTTCACTGGTTCTTTTCATGAAGCGTCTCACATGTTTCTGTTTTCAGAGGATGGAACGAGGGGTTGTGGATTTTTTCATACCTGTATGAAGTGACCTGTTGTGAAACAGATTCCTGCAACCTTTGAAATGTTCAATAAAGTCTCTAAATTATAAAATGTTAAAGTCTTCCAAGAAGTCTTTCATGTTTTCAAACATCATTTTTTACACATCCATCATGGTGTTTGTTCTCATGATTAAACATCACAGCTACTTTAGGTGAGAGCAGAACCATGAACGGTCGTATCTGAGCTGAGCTCTGATTGGATCCTTCTTTTTTGTTCTGAAAGCTACAAATTTTAGCTTTTATTTCACATCATATTTCTGTTTGTAAAAATCAATGTCACCAATTTACTTCCAGGAAGCTAATGCTAGCAGCTAGACGTACTAGATGCTATTAGCACAATGAGAGAAGAATTAATGAGTCCAATGACGAGCCCTGAAAGTCACACTCAGACCAGCTAGTTGAGCTTCAAGGTTCTTTAGAGAAGAGAGTTGGATTCTTTGACTGCTGCCCACTGTCAGCCTCCACTTGATGGAGACTGAGATTAATGTGTATTATCTTAAAAATACACCATACACAAGCATCTAGATAAAACTATGTAAATGACATTGTTTGGATCCTTCCAGCTGCTGGAATGAAGATTCCTCTGGGGTCAAACTCTCACACAGCAGACAGGATGACTCATATGCTGCTTATTTCACTCCAGTATACTTGATGATTATGTTTGGAGTCACCCTGGAGAAATGTTTCCGGTAGATTAGATGGTAGCAAAATAATTTTCTTTACCTGCCTTATCTTCTTCTTCTTTCGGCATTTCCCTTTAGAGCCAGAGCCAGTCAGTTTCTTCCATCTAACCCTATCTCCTGCATCCTCTTCAGTCACACCAACTATCTTCATGTCTTCCTTCACTGTATCCATGAACCTCCTCTTTGGTCTTCCTCTAGTCCTCTTTCCTGGTGGTTCCAAACCCAGCATCCATCTTCCTCTCAGGTTTAGTAATGAAGTCAGAGTGTTTTTTTTTTTTTTTTTCATTTCCTGTTTTATTTTGAAATCACTCACTTTATTTGCTTTCAGGTGCTGTGTCTTCCCCTTGGGTGTGTCTTCCTGGTCTGATCACCTTTCTTCCCTAATGATCTTCACCTGGTTCCTATTTTCTCCTGGCGGTATTGAAGGGGTTTCTTTTCCTCACTCCCCTGCGGGTTTGTCTTGTCTTTCTGATCTCCTCTACTTGTCTGTTGATGTTTGGAAGTGAATCTCGTATTTTCAAGCTCTAAGTTTTGAGATGTTTAGTATTTTGCTTGGCGCAAGCTTGTTTGCAGTTTGGATTTGTTAAATAAAAGACTTTCTTTGGAGCATCTACTGTCATGCTTTGTATCTACACAACAAACCTTGACACTTCCGATGTACTCTGTCTCTCTCCTCTGCACATGTCCAAACCATCTCAGTCTGGCCTCTCTGACTTTAAAACCTCTAACATGTGCTGTTCCTCTGATCTACTCATTTCTAGTTAGACTCATGCTAATTAAAATATGTACAGAAGTTCGGTAATTAGTTATTAACAATGCACATGTCCATATAGGTAACATCTAGAGACCCTTTTTTTTAACCCTTTTTAATTTAATCTTTAATCTTTTTCTTAAACTCCACATAAAAAAACATGGAGTTCCATTTCTTTTAATTGGACCGTTGAAAAGCTCCTTCTCATCATCCACATTCATTTTACTGGCTAATGTTGGTTCAACCGTAACAAAATAATTATAAAGACTATCTGTGATTTTATTTAAATGATCTACTTTTGATTCGTTTTGGTTCCAAAAAGAACTTGAAATTCCATTAGTTTGTATTTGTTTCTGATTAGATGTTTTATTGTATCTGTAGTGAAACACTTATATTAATTTTGTGGGATCGTTGGAGGTCGGCAAAGAATGACACAATACTTCCTGATTATTAAATGCGTTTATTTAGCCTGTTTATATATATAAAAGCATAATAGTGGATAGATAAAAAGCATAAGCATAATAGTGGATAATAGCACTTTAAGTTTCCATCTCTTACCGCTAGCAATGTTGGAGAGCCCACAACCCCGGTAGAGCGTGCATAAAATCCGGTTGGATGTGTTAATCCAAAAGCTCGCAGCAGACTCTAACGAGTATCGAGGAAACCCTGCTTTTTCTACCTGATGACAAACAACATTCCATGAACAAACTTTTCTCATAACAATGTTCCGTGTTTCTCTCTCCATACAATTTTCCCCACAACAACTCACATTGAAGGCTTCGTTCTAATAATAATCTTTCTTATAACAAGATTCCGTACAGTTTTTCTCATAACATTGAATGAGGACATTTGACATCAAAAAATAAATCCCAATACAGTATCCCATGTTTTTTGTTTATTGGTTTTACTGGTCATTTCAGCATAAAAAGTAGAAAGAAATCTTAGAAGTAAAGAAGAAGTAGAAGTAAACTTCTTATGAAAAATCTGATTGAGTAAAAAAAAAAAAAACCTTGAGAGAAACATTCAATAAATCAGATTTATTTTCAGTAAACATTCATCACACTGATCATGAAGGAAAACATTTAGGATAGCGGCCCCCATTACATCCACCCTGATAGTCCAGTAGATCTCTGAGAAAATCAATAAACTAAAACTGCTGATGAAGCAACTTCCTTCTTCATGGAGCTTCAGGAGAAAGCATCAGACTGTTTGAATGACAGGACAGATGATCAGAGGATTAGAGTTTTTACCTCTATGATTCAGATGAGGACTAAAGAATGGATAGAGTTCCTCAGTGAAGCAGCAGCAGGTGAAGGAGTAGATCAGAGCTGCAGCATTTAGATCATAAAAGGAGAACAGACCCTCCTCATAATCCACAAACACCCCCACATTCTCATGAGCAGGCTGGAGATGGAGACGGAATGGAGGACCAGCACAAGCATTGTACTCATTTTCATTTCGCAAAGCTACAGTCCAGAAACCGTTCTCAGGACTCAGTGTGATCGCTCCCTTTCTGTTGATGGACCTTCTGGCCACTCCTAAAGACCAGTCAGTTTTTCCTTTAACCTGAACCTCAAAGTAAAATCTGCCTGAAGAGAAACTCTGACTTCCTAAAACATTAACACAGTAAGAAAATCTCTCTGGATTATCTGGAAGATTCTTCTCCACATCACCGTAATGAACTTGTTTTCCATCATCAGACAGGACGAGGTAAGAATGAGCTGTTTTAGGATCCAGAGTAACATCTACTGCAAACCGCTGGACCTTCTTTATCTTCTCAGCAACCAGCTTTTTCCTCTCCTTCATGATGGTCTCCTCCAGCAGAGAAACAGCTCTCACCACCTTCCCCTCATATGATGGAGGATAAACTCTAACATGTGTCCAGTCTTTGGTGGGTGGAGCAGCTTTCAGGGAGGAGAAGCTTTGAAGGAGGTGGAGGTGGTCTTCAGAGTGTGAGAGCTGCTCCACCTCAGAGCTCCTCTTCATCAGCTCAGAGATCTCCTGTTCCAGATCTTTGATGAGGTCTTCAGCTTGTTTCTCTGTAGCTTTATGTTTGTCTTGGATCTCCTTGATGAGCTGGTCCAGGTCTCTCTGAGCAGCCTCCATCAGAGCGGTGAAGACCTGAACACCTTCTGCTGTCTCTATGTCTGCAGCATCTTTACTGATCTTCACCGACTCTTTGAGCTCCTGAATCTTCAGTCGCCTCTTCTGGATCATCTGCTGAATGTCAGCCTCTGTCTTCCCCAGTTCTGCCTTCTTTCCTTCACTTTCTTCTCTCAGAGGAACAAACTCATGACTCTTGAGGTCTAAAACAGCACAGAGCGAGCAGACACAGGTCTGGTCGGTCTTACAGAACAACTCCAGAGGTTTATCATGCTTCGTACACATCCTGTCCTCCATGTTCTCCACAGGCTCCATCAGCTGATGTCTCCTCAACATTGAACATGTTAGATGAGGCTCCAGGTGAGTTTGACAGTAGGAGGTCAGACACACCAGGCAGGACTTCAGGGCCTTCAGTTTGGTTCCTGTGCAGACGTCACAGGGAACTTCTCCTGGTCTGGCAGCTTGTTGCTCTGAGCTGCTGCTGCTGGCTTCCAGCTGAGCTTCATGTCTGAACTGAGAAACCATTTCAGAGAGTAAAGTGTTGACCTTCAGCTGAGGTGTGATGGGAAACTGCTTTTCACACAAGGGACAATCATCCAGAAGCTTCTCCTGCCAGTACTGAGTGATGCAGGTTTTACAGAAGTTATGTCCACACGGTGTGGTGACTGGATCATTGAACATCTCCAGACAGATGGAGCACAGGAACTGATCCTCAGATTTCTGGTGGCTTCCAGCAGACATGTCTGACCTGGGAGGAGTCAGAAAAACAGCATTTAGAAAGAAGATCATGAGGGCAGCTCAGACGTGGCCATGAGTTTTTATAATTTTTTTTTGTCACAAAGATTTTAAAATCATCACAAACCATTTTCAGACTAATAGCTTTTAATCTCACAGGAAGTGAAGTCCAAATAATCAGTGGGATTAAATTTGTGATCATGAACAAAAATGGTGATTTATTTAAAAATTTCCTCAGATGTAAACAATAACAAACAAATGACACATATATTCACTAAAACCCTGCTCCTCCATCCAACTCTGAAACCTCAGTGGAAACAGGATACCACAAAAATACACCTGCCCAACCACAACATGACCAGAGGGGAAGCTGCATACAAGCCTGCAACCAGGAGCTACTGACCCAAGAAGACCCAGACCTCTCATCACCTCAAGATCATGTCTGATGCTACTTATAGACGTTACCGTGGAAAAGGACATTTCCCATAACGCTTCTCTTTTCATCCACCCTTAAAACACACACACTCATCTGTTAACTCTCGTTTTTTTTTTTTTTTCCTCATTCATATCTACACACACATACGTATACACACACACTCTATTCATCCCTCACCGGGGAAATTTGTGTGCTGCACTCCTTACACCGCAGCAGGCTGCCCTTCGACGACGCCAATGGTGGGAGAAGCCAGGGTAAGGTGTCTTCTCCTAGGTCCGTAGACATGCTCTCTGTGAGATGCAAACCCGCGAACCTGCGGTCCGCGCACGCATGCCCTAACCACTGACTGAGCTGCTGTCTCCTCCCAAAGTGATGTTAGAAAGATTTTCTAATGACAGCAGTCGTCTGTTCTAAATATAAAGTCCATCATGTAGAACACATCTAACCACAAACATTAGATTTGAAACATTTGATTGTTTCACAGCTTTAACACTAGAAATACAAACATTATTAGTTTCTAGGGGTGTAACGCTTCATGTATTAATACTGAACTGTTTCAGTACAGGATAATCGGTTCAGTGCAGGGCTGTGCATGAATGATTACAACTGCATGTTTTCAGCTCTCTCACATAGAACTCACATCAACTGTTTCTGTCAATTTTCAGCACAATTATTAGAAATATCGAAGGACCAACAGTTTTTTTTTTTTTTAAAGTGGATCAAATTCCAAAAATCAGGAGAACCTGATTCACTTTTTATCTTCTAAACGGTTAATCTCATCACTAGGGATAGTTTTTAATACCACCTTATTGATATAAGTACTCTTATCAAGTACCTTTTTTAGCGTAAAAAAGTAAAGGGAAACAAAAAATTTATAAGTTGAAACCAAAACTTTTATTTTGAAACATTTTAAAACAAAATATTAACTTAACCTCCTTTACATTAAAGAAATGAAATGATTCTTCTTCTGTACCGCTTCTCCCCAGCGGGGTGCCGGAGCCTCTACCGACGGCTTTGATTGAAATAAATATAAACAACTTACATAAACTGTAAAATTAACAACAAAATAAAGTCTTCCCACTTCAAATATTAATACACTTAACTGTTAATCTCAAGTTATTCTCATCTTAAAAACATCCTTCACACACTTTATTCAGCAGTAAAATTAGAATATCTCATTTTCTTTTTAAATTGGGTGGAGACGGTGGCCGCGTGGTTAGCGCGTTCGCCTGCGGACCTAAAGGTTGCGGGTTCGCGTCCCACGGAGAGCACGTCTAGGGTCCTT
The DNA here is from genome assembly GCA_902685375.1 of Neostethus bicornis. Taxonomy (NCBI): domain Eukaryota; kingdom Metazoa; phylum Chordata; class Actinopteri; order Atheriniformes; family Phallostethidae; genus Neostethus; species Neostethus bicornis. The sequence continues at coordinate 1,697,953 of LR738548.1, forward strand.
GGAGAAGACACCTAACCCCTGCTTCTCCCACCATTGGCGCCGTTGAAGGGCAGCCTGCTGCGGTGTAAGGAGTGCAGCAAACAAATTTCCCCGGTGAGGGATGAATAGAGTAATTCAAAATAAAAAAAAATAAAAAAATAAAATTTCTGGTAGCAGTCTTTGTGTTTGATAAAACACTATTATTAGGTGTGTGCATCCACAACACACACCTGTTGATTCAACAGCGCTGGTCTCCTTAAACACTGAGCATCTTTCCGGTTAAAAGTACATTTTGTTGAAGTGTTTGTTTAAATTGATGGTTTTTCCATCTTTGCAGCTACTTTTTGTTACATTTCAGGCTGCATGCTCTGTCTGAATTAACTTTAAAGAAATGAAACCACACTTCTGATCTTTTTACACTACTTCACTGCTCTACCATTCTCATGTTTGTCAGTAATTTGTCAGCAGAAGAAAACCTGCTCCATTATTAACACACACTATTTGCAGACGGTAGTAATATAATATCATATTATGATGATATTACAACACAACAACAGGATAAAACAGTGATAACATATTGTGCTAGACTCTCTAATTCCGCGGTAGTTTGTTTTTGATTTTTTTTTTTTTTTTTTTTTTTTTTACATTTTTCATCAATTGTTTTGCAATTTTTGCAATTTTTTGGGTTTTGGGCAGATGATCCTCCAGCCCAGGAACTGGAGCCCCTGCAAAACTCAAGAAAATCAAATTAGTCTGAGGCCATGTCCAAACGTAGCCTGGTATTTTTGAAAACGTATATCTGCTGTCATCCGTTTTAGAAAAACCCTCGCTTAAACACTTAACCGTTTTCAATATAACCACATCCACACAAACCCTTATAAAAACGCTTCTGAGTGTGATTTTAAACACCAAGTACTCTCTTTCCTGTCTCCCTGATCACACTAGCTGCCATTGTCCAGTCCTCTGGAAGCATCTCCTGCCCACCAAGAGCCTGTCTCAACTCCTTTATAAAATAAGAGCAACACTCTTACTTTTTCAGCTTCCACCATTTAGTCTTCTGCACTCCCTTCATCTTCTTAAACTTCCTCATTGCTATGGTCATCTTACACACCACCATCCTGTGCTGTTTGGCTACACTGTCTCCTGCTACAACTTTGCAGTCACTGATCTCTTTCAGATTACACCGCCTACACAAAATATAATCTACCTGTGTACTCCTTCCTCCACTCTTGTAAGTCACCCTGTGTTCCAGTCTTTTCATGAAGAAAGTATTCACTACAACCATTTCCATTCCGTTTTGCAAAGTCGATCACTATCTGTCCTTCTGTATTCCTGTTCTGGATACCAAACCTGCCCATCACCTCCTCATCATATCTGTTTCCTGCACCAACGTGGCCAATAAAGTCTGCTCGAATAACAACTCTCTCACTTGTAAGGATGCTCTGAACCACCTCATCAAGGTCTGACCAGAATTTCTCTTTTTCCTCGATGTCACATCCTACTTGTGGAGCATACACACAAACAACGTTTTTCATCACCCCTTCAATTTCTAGTTTGAAGCTCATCACCCTGTCTGACCCTCTTTTTACCTCCAGAACATTCCCAACAAAATCTTCCTTCACTATAACTCCTACACCATTCCTCTTCCTATCTACTCCGTGATAGAACAACTTGAACCCCGCTCCTAGACTTCTAGCCTTGCTACCTTTCCATTTAGTCTCCTGGACACACAAGATGTCTACTTTCCTTCTCTGTATCATGTCAACTAACTCTCCACCTTTACCTGTCATAGTCCCAACATTCAAAGTTTTCACCCTAAGTCCTGTACACGTCTACCTCCTCTTCTTCTAAACCACCAGTAGTCAAATTTCCACCTGCATCCTGTTGGTCAACAACACAGATGGCGGTCGATGTTAACCCGGGCCACGACCGATCCGGTATGATATTTCTCAAACTGACTTGCATATTTTGTTTTTGGCATAGTTTTATGTTGGATGCCCTTCCTGACACAACGTCTGTGATTATCTGGGCTAATGCCCATGGCTCAACCTTTTGGATGGTTAGCAGTTAGATGTTTCACTGAGGAGTACAACATCTAAGCGTGGAATGAAATGAAAGGGTAAATGGACTCTACTTATAAAGTGCCTTTCCACCTGCGTAGGTACTCAAAGCGCTCTACAGTGAAGCTCACATTCACCCATTCACACACACATTCATACCTGATGTTGGGAGCTGTCATGCAAGGTGCAAGCCACCATCAGGAGAAATTGGTTGTTCTGGAGGGGTTGATTAAATATAACCAGTAAAATAAGTTCAAATGATTTAACAAATTAAATTGGCTTCATCCACAAATCAAACGTCTGCTTCTTCTTGTTTCTTGGATTGGAATGATGTCATTTGGAATGATTGTGTGATAAAGACAAAGTGACATCACATTAGATCAAAGTCCTCTTGTTTTGTTTTAAATCTAAAGAGCACTTGGTGAAATGGTTGTCATGACGACATGAACTGTAAAGTTTACACCTCCATGATGTGGAACAGCTTTTTTATGTAAATATTAAATTACTTGTTGTTGTTTTTATTTGTTGTTTTGTTTTTAACATATTTTTAAAAATGCAGAAACTTTATTCTGAGCTCGTAAAAGTTGTAAAAGAAGAAAAGTAGCAATAAATTCACATTTAAACCATCTTATTAAACTGAATTAATACAAAAAAATAAGCTCAGAGACCACAGATGAAAACCTTCACAATAAAAGTAAATTAAAGCCAAAATTTTCTGAGTTAAAGTAGCTGTCAGCTACCTCAGGACTCCCACAGGCCAAGAAGGCCCGGTAAGACTCCTCCTTCACTTTGATGGCATCGCTCACCGACGTCAAACATTGTCCACCAGCAGGTTTGATGTGCCGCCACGACAGGCACCGATGACGTTGCGTCGACAGCACAAACTTGCTGCCTCAACAATAGAGGTGCGGGACAGAGTCAAGTCTGAGTCAATGTTCCCCACCTCCTTTGGTATGTGCCAGAAGCTCTGCCGGAGTTGTGAGTTGAGATACGCACTGGTGGAAGGATCCACCAGACGTTCCCTGCAGACCCTCATTTATCGTTTAGGCCAACCTGGTTTGGTTTGCTTCGTTTCTCCACCATCTAAACCAACCCAAAACCAGCTGGTGTTCAGGTGACAGCTCCACCCATCTCTTTACCTTAGTGTGCAAGACATGTGGCCGCAAGTTCAATGAAATAACTATAAAGTGGATCATAGAACTACAGCCTAGAGTGCATGGTGCATGTGCTTGTGGAAACATGGAGATGTTTGCTACTTACAGTCTGTGACTAATGAAAAGTTTTTGAATCTTGTTCAGTTTAAAGTTAATCTTTTCTTTCATCAGATTTAAACTTCTTTCTTTTTTTTTTCAACAACTGAAGAAACTTTCTATAAAATATCTGAACAAAAAAACTTGAGAGAAACATTTATTAAATCAGATTTATTTATTTTATATACTTTACTAACTATATGCAAGTATATGCAATTAAAAGTATAATTTACTTAAGTAACTTTATATGAAACATCTGGATAAAACAGAAAGAAAAAAACTTCAGAGAAACATTCATTAAACCAGATTTATTTTCAGTAAACATTCATCACACTGATCATGAAGGAAAACATTTAGGACAGCGGCCCCCATTACATCCACCCAGATAGACCAGTAGATCTCTGAGAAAAATAATACATGTCACCTTATAATCTGTCCTCAGTCAGAATATTTAGTCATTTTATTTACATACAGACAGAGCAATCCACTGTAACCTTAGCAACCAAACACCACGTGGAGTTGAAGGCAAGGCTTTATGCAAAATGAACTTTTTGGAAGTCAGTCAAGCTTTGCAGAAGGACTGACAGACTATCAGTGAGAAGGTGAGGAGAGGTCATGTCCAGACTTTATTCAATGACATTGCGAGTGTTCTGAAGGTCAATGGGAGTTTGGGTACACCGTTCTCCGTAGGAAGGGGCATCAGACAGGGCTGCTCCTTGTCAAGAATGTTGTACTCTCTGGCCATTGAACCTTTTTTGAAGCGGCTCCGGTCAAGATTACGGGGGGTCAGCCTGCCCGCATGTCCTTCCTCGTTCAAGGTGTCTGCCTACGCTGATGATGTGGTCATTCTTGTTACCGGTCAGGGTGACGTGAACGTGTTGGCTGAGACTGTGTCTCTGTTTGGACAGGTGTCGGGTGCGAAGGTGAACTGGGCAAAGAGCGAGGCCCGTTTTTTTGGAAATGGGCTTGGTGGTGTCCGACTGCCGGGAGAACTCCAGTGGGGTTCTGGGGGTTTTAAGTATTTAGGAGTTTTTCTGGGCGAGGACAGTCTCCAGAAGACCTGGGGTCAGACAGTGGAGAAGGTGCAAAGCCGGTTGTTGAAGTGGAAGTGGATTCTGCCTAAGATGTCATATCGGGGGAGGGTACTGGTCATTAACAACTTGATCTCCTCCCAGCTGTGGCACAAGTTGATGTGCGTGGACCCGCCTCCTTCGCTACTTTCTACTGTCTAGAAGCTGATTGTGGATTTTTTCTGGGACAAGCTCCACTGGGTCTCTCAGTCGGTGCTGTTCCTCCCGAAGGAGCAGGGTGGGCAGGGCCTTGTTCACCTGGCCAGTCGCGGTGCTGCTTTTCAGCTCCAATTCATCCAACGACTGATATCAGGTCCTACAGATCTGCTCTGGAGACCGTTAGCGGGGGCCATACTGGAGAGGGTGAGTGGGTGGGGCCTCTCTCTCTTCCTCACAGACTGTCACTCGGACTCTCTCCCTGGGTTCTATCTGAGTGGGCGGGCCCTGCTCTACGGGACCGCTGTATCAGTGGGGGACTCACGACCGTCGGTGTACTGTTGGACTGGACCGACTGTACCCACCCGTACAGACGGTGGTCCCTCGTCTGGGCATAAGGTCGGCTCGGACTCTAAAGAGGCTACTCACCCACTGGAAAGAGTGTCTCTCTCAACAGGAGTGGGGTCTGTTACGGGACTATGGCTCAGGTTCTCTACTCCCCGACCCCACCGACCCCTTCCCCACCGTTGTCCTCGGTCCTGACCTCCAAGACTCCTCTGGTCCCTTGCTGACCGCTCTTGCTCCTGTCTCTTTGGACTCGGCCTCCGGAAAGACTCTCTACAGACTAATGGTCCAGGCTCTGAACCACCAGAAATTAAACGGCTGCACAGACACCGTGTGGAGGGATCATCTGGGCTTGGGTCCTGAACAGGGCCCGGCCTGGTCCTTCCTGTACAAGCCCCCCCTCAGTAAGAAACAGGGTGACCTGCAGTGAAGGCTGCTGCACAGAGCAGTGGCCGTAAATTTGTTTATAAATCGTGTAAATAGTTTCGTTGGTGAGGGGTGTCCGTTTTGTGGAGAGAGGGAGACTGTTTTTCACTGTTTTGGGGATGCGGTCGGCTGACGCAGCTGTTTGATCTGTTGAGGGAAGTGTTCAGGGTTCTGGGGGCGGTTTTTAGTGCACAGGTGTTTGTGGGAGGGGTCAGGTACTCTCGACGCAGCAGGAGGAGGGGACGCATCCTCAACTTTCTCCTGACTCAAGCTAAAATGGCAATCTATGTGAGCAGGAGGATGGTTCAGACTGGGACGGTTGTGTGTGTGTGTGTGTGTGTGTGTGTGTGTGTGTGTGTGTGTGTGTGTGTGTGTGTGTGTGTGTGTGAAGGAGGTGTTAAAGAAGATGGTAGAGGCACGGCTCAAGTTAGAGTTTGGGGTGTTTCAAATAAATGGGGACTTAGAGGGTTTTGAAGAGCTGTGGGGGTATGAAGGGATTTTAGCCACTGTGAAAGAGGGGGATCTTGCACTTGGGTCTCTGTTTGTGTGAGGGTGGGTGTTTTGTGTGGGGGTGGGTGTTTGTGTGAGGGTGGGTGGGGAAAAGGGGTCCTTTATCTTTTTTTGATGTGTGTCATGTAAATTGTGTTTGATACTAAAATGTATACGTTATATATTTTGTTCATTGAATGTTTTATGTGTTTTTGTTTTGTTTTTTCAAGCGTACATAGTGCACACCGTGTGAACTATGTCGTTTGGTATTAGTGATATTGTTTTTATTTGTTTTTTGTGTAAACACAAATATAAGTTGTAGAATGCTTTTCCTAGAGGCAAATAAAGGTCTGTTAAAAATCAAAAAATCTCCCAGGATGGACAGACAGAATGTACCTAGGGCTGGGATTACAGATTAGATCATCTACAGAGAAACATGGAGACAGACAGAAGAAACTACAGAATAATCCACATGGAAACAGAACTGGTGACTTGTTGCTGAAGACATTTCCAACCTCATCAGTCCACCAGTAGAACTTCACCTACAGACTCTCTCAGACTGAAACTGCTGATGAAACAGATTCCTTCTTCATGGAGCTTCAGGAGAAACCATCAGACTGTTTGAATGACAGGACAGATGATCAAAGGACAAGAATTTTTACCTCCTTGATTCATATATGGACAGAAGAATGGGTAGAGTTCCTCAGTGAAGCAGCAGCTAGTGAAGGAGTAGATCAGAGCTGCAGCATCTACATCATAAAAGGAGACCAGACCCTCCTCATAATCCACAAACACTCCCACCTTCTCAGGAGCAGACTGGAGATGGAGACAGACTGGAGGACCAGCACAAGCTTTGTACTCTTTTTCATCTCTCAGAGCTACAGTCCAGAAACCATTCTCAGGAATCAGTGTGATCTCTCCTTTCCTGTTGATGGACCTTCTGGCCACTCCTAAAGTCCAGTCAGTTTTTCCTTTAACTTGAACCTCAAAGTAAAATCTACCTGAAGAGAAACTCTGACTTCCTAAAACATTAATATATAGAGAAAATCTCTCTGGATTATCTGGAAGATTCTTCTTCACATTTCCAGTATGAACTTGTTTTCTATCATCAGACAGGACGAGGTAAGGATGAGCTGTTTTAGGATCCAGAGTAACATCTACTGCAAACCGCTGGACCTTCTTCAGCTTCTCATTAACCAGTTTCCACTTCTCCTTCCTGATGGTCTCCTCCAGCAGAGACACAGCTCTCACCACGGTCCCCTCATATGATGGTGGATAAACTCTGACCTCTGTCCAGTCCTTGGTGGGTGGAGCAGCTTTCAGGGAGGAGAAGCTTTGGAGGAGGTGGAGGTGGTCTTCAGAGCGTGAGAGCTGCTCCACCTCAGAGCTCCTCTTCATCAGCTCAGAGATCTCCTGTTCCAGATCTTTGATGAGGTCTTCAGCTTGTTTCTCTGTAGCTTTCTGTTTGTCTTGGATCTCCTCGATGAGCTGGTCCAGGTCTCTCTGAGCAGCCTCCATCAGAGCGGTGTAGACCTTAACACCTTCTGCTGTCTCTCTGTCTGCAGCATCTTTACTGATCTTCACCGACTCTTTGAGCTCCTGAATCTTCAGTCGTCTCTTCTGGATCATCTGCTGAATGTCAGCCTCGGTCTTCCCCAGCTCTGCCTTCTTTCCTTCACATTCTTCTCTCAGAGGAACAAACTCATGACTCTTGTGGTCTAAAACAGGACAGAGCGAGCAGACACAGGTCTGGTCGGTCTTACAAAACAGCTCCAGAGGTTTATTGTGCTTCCTACACATCCTGTCCTCCATGTTCTCCACAGGATCCATCAGCTGATGTGTTTTCAGTACTGAACGTGTCAGATGAGGCTCCAGGTGAGTGTGGCAGTAAGAGGTCAGACACACCAGGCAGGACTTCAGGGCCTTCAGTTTGGTTCCTGTGCAGACGTCACAGGGAACTTCTCCTGGTCTGGCAGCTTGTTGCTCTGAGGTGCTGCTGCTGGCTTCCTGCTGAGCTTCATGTTTGAACTGAGAAACCATTTCAGAGACAAATGTGTTGACCTTCAGCTGAGGTTTGGTGGGAAACTCCTCTTTACATAAGGGACAATCATACAGAAGCTTCCCCTGCCAGTGCTGATTGATGCAGGCTTTACAGAAGTTATGCCCACACGGTGTGGTGACTGGATCATTGAACATCTCCAGACAGATGGAGCACAGGAACTGGTCCTCAGATCTCTGGTGGCTTCCAGCAGACATGTCTGACCTAGGAGGAGGCAGAAAAACAGCATTTAGAAAGAAGATCATGAGGGCAACTCAGACATAGCCACCATGAGTTTTTATATTTTTTTTTGCCACAAATACTCAGTGTGACTCATTTCAAAATCAGGTTTATTTAAAAATATTTCCTCAAATGTAAAAAATAACAAACAAATGACACATATAATCAATAAAACCCTCCTCCTCCATCCAACTCTGAAAGCTTAGAGGAAACAGGAAACCACAAAAAAATACAACCCACCCACCACTTGCCCAGACGGGGTGCTGCACACAAGTCTGCACCCAAGAGCCACCGACCCAAGAAGAACTAGACCTCTCATCAACTAGAGATCATGTTTCCTACTTACATACGTTACTATGGACACAAGCACACACCCTTTTTCCATTTCCATGAACCATTGAGTGTAAACCTTCTCCACCTATGAGCCCCTCACCTCCACCACTCTGCCTAGACCCATACTACTGTACTCCCCCTCCAAGATAAAAACATTTCCTTCTATGTGGTGTGAAGTTTTCTCCATGACTGAGTTTATCTGATGAGTTTGGAGGGAAACTTCCTGTTTACCTGAAACTCTCAGTTTGGCTTCAAAGCCAGTAAATATGAGCAGCTGGACTCACCTGTATTGGAGTCGGTTGTAGAGAAAGAAAAGATGAACTCAGTTTATTTTCCTTCTGATAGAAACACAGAGAGTAGCTCCGACTGCAGCTCCACTCTAAAATACTTTTATTTCCTGTGTAAAACAAACTGACTTCAAACATTGCCCCACCTCCTCATGCACTGGGTTTCCTTTCCGGTGTGTCTCTAGAACACGATCAGTATCTGGTGACATCCTTTGCACAGCAGGTGCACGACCTGCAGTGTACGACAACTTGATCAATAAATTCCTGAGTTGTTTTATTTCTGTGTACTTTGATGACATACTGATCTTTTCTAGGAGTATGTGGAGCATCAGCAGCATGTTCTGCTGCTTTTTTAGCATCTGCTAGAAAACAGGCTGTATGTGAAGTCTGATTAGTGGGATTTTCACTCTACGTCTATTTTATTTTTTTTTTAAGAGTTTGTTGTGGTTCAGAGAAAGGAGAGAATAGTTGTATTCCAGGAAGCAGGTTTACCTTATCATCTAGTAAACACTGAGCTAGAGGTTCATTAACCAACAACCTGCTCACCCGAGTATGTCCGTTCCAAATACCTGATAAGTTTTAGTCCAATCGACCTCCTGTTGGTAACCCAGAGGTAACGAGCGTGCACACTGAAAACATAAAGACTAGTGCTGTCATTTTAACGTGTTAATTCCAGTTATTAATTATGACACATTTTAATGCATTAAAAAAATTATCGCAATTAGTTATGACATCATAACGGTGGCGAGCCAATGCTTGTGCATTTGAATTTTGGTCCATTGAAGGATCCGTAGTTTTCTCGTCCGAGCTACGCCTGCACTGGCAAATTAACAAGGCAGCAGTGCTGGAACACAGCAGACATGGACAAGACTCAGGAGGATGAGACAGTCGTAGGGGCGGATCTGGTGGGAGGTTGGGGTGGCTGTGGGGGTGCTCGTCACCCACACCTGTTTGGCCTACAAAAAAAAATAAAAGGTGTCCTTTAATTATTATAAACTTTGGGCAAAATATGAACCAAAATGCAGAAAAATTCCTTATTTTTCAAATTGTTCTGGGGAGTGGGGTGTGGGGGGGGGATTTCTTCTGTTGCGAGTGTGGCTACTGGGAGCTCGCTTTGCCAAACCAAGCTAGCTGAATTTGGCACGCGAATGAGCAAATCCACAACAGAGAATTTGAAAAATACTATCACAAAGTGGGTTGCTGCTGATTGCAGGCCAATGTCTATCCTTGAAGATAAGAACGAACCTTAACGAACCCTAACCCTGCACCTGGCCTCATGAAGCACAGTTCACCAATAATAAATTAGATTTAAAATCTTCTCTTCTTACTGGATTCAACTGATTAGTCATACAGTACAATTTTTAATATCCTAGAATTCAAATTCTTTATCAGGAGACATTTAGAAAATATGTTATTAAAATGTGATTAATTTAATTACTTTATTACAAAATCCTGTAAATAATTCAATTTTTTTAATCGACTGACACCAGACGGATAAGAAGATGACTGACTGACTGACAGTATGTATGTGTGTGTGTGTATGTGTGCATGTATGCATACAGAATATAGTACATACATATATACATGCATACATACATATATAAATATGCAGAAACACTTATGTGTGTATTTATTAAAGAAATTCTTAAGAACAGAGAATTTGAAAATGAAAATTAACCAAACTTTTCTCATAACATGACGCTCCTAATGCAGATTATGTTGGAAACATCTGTGATGTGTAGATGCAGCGACAGGATATTCTGAATAGTGATTATAATGACAATCTTATCTTAAAACCTCTTAACACCCACCTACGAATCTTCGGGCTGTGCACAATAGTTGGACATACCCAAATGCCATTGCTTATTACAGCAACATCTTTTAATTCACATGCTTGTACTATACATAAAAATAAAGCTTAGATCTTCTAGTTTCTGTAGATATGTACATGAAGAGTGTCAGAGCTTCAGAGCCTATCCTACAGTAGTTCAAACATGAAAAAAAATTGTACATTTTTAACCTCGTCTAATTTTGTTCATTTTCTAATGTCCCTAGCCAAGACATACTTCTTAGTAGGCATAATTCCTTCCATATGTATGATAATAATCTTGTTAACAACAACTTTGTAAAGTTTCAGATCTCTAGGTAAAAGTGTTTTTGATTTATTGACCTTTTAGTATAAAACTGTTCATTCGGAACAAGCTATCCAAATGTGCCAAATTGAATTTTCGCCATTCTATCACCTTTTTAGTCATAAATAAATACATATTAGTGTTTCTGTGACTTAAAAAACCCCACATATCTTTCTTATACGTATATACGTATTATTAATTTTTCAAATTTTTATTTTCATATTTTTGGCTGTAATTATAATTTTTTTCATGAAAAATCCTGCACAAGAAATGTTTTCTGGATAAAAAATATGCTCCAAAACCAAATACAGAAATACAGTTCACCAAAAGAAAAGTTGAAAATAAACTTGAAAATCACTCAATCTTTCTGTCTGTCCTACATAAAGCTGACGCGTGCGTCATGACGCACCAAGATGGTGGTCTGTTGTTTTTGTACAGTAAAATTTCATTATGCAGCTGAATAACAAGCGATCGGATTGGTCCGGTTTTGAGTTAAGACCCTTGTTTTGAAACTGAAACTTCTGGCTATCTTTATATGTCAAGCTTTTAATTTGTGAAGAAACTAAACACACCCAGGACAAACTCATAAACACAGCATGGCGGTTGATATGGCGATAGGAATGTGACTGCTACGTTTTACCATGCATTTCTCAAAGAAAAAAAAATTCGTTTTCTGGTGTATTTCTCCAAACTGGATTACTTTTGAGAAAATACAATTTCATATAGTTATTCTGTGGATTATTACGAACAAAATGAGACCAATTACATAAAGATCGAACCCGTCTGAGTCCATTACAACCGGATCATAGGTAGGAAAGTCCTGCATTTGGGTCCTCCTCCTTCCACATCACACCAGTTTCTGTGGGCTGGGCATGGCCACCAACAAGCGAAGCCAGCTCGATAAAATTCGCTCATCAAACACACTGTCCAGCGGACACTTTGAAATCTTTTCTACGATGCACACCCCCTGGATGAATGAGGGATTACACACACTTTTAAGTGTACGCCAATGTTTGCAACACACCGTTTGAAAGGTTCTGAGCATCATGAATAAACATAAAATGAGTGATGGTACGAGATGAGTCGAGTAATGCAGGCGTGGTTTTAGCAAAGCATGATTACTGCATACTGTGTAACTATTTTATAACAGCTAACTAATCAGTAGTAACACCCTTATTTACTTTAATATGTAAAGTTTATGTCCACAAAAAGTAATGAAATAAAAGTGAAACTAACTGGAACCAGTTTTTAACAGAATCTTAAACATTCTCACCTTGACAATAAAAAGCAAGGAAAGCTAATAAATTAATAGAAACACTCAAAATAAAAAAAAAATAAAAAAACTAGTATCTTTACATCTTTTCAACAAGAATCATTTTGTGTTCCAAGCCAGTGTTCCATTGATTGCTCAGTTTACTTAAGAGTTGGCGTACCAGGGATTTTAGTGTAAGTGCACTTCCTGAATGAGGCCTCATGTGAGGTATTCAGTCATGCAGCATGTCCCAGCAAGTTTCACTTCCTCCGCACCTCAGAGCTGCTCTGCTTTTCTTCTCTCACAACGTTCCAGCTCCACAGAAGACACCAAACAATATGGAGCTTGAACATTGTCGGGTATTATTTTTACTTAGATAACTAGTTTAACTTTTTACTAGACAGTTTTTTACAGTAAAAAACCCGCCCAGCAAAGAAGACAAGGGACAGTTTATTTTGACCCCACCCAGAAACCGGAAGGAAACAAATACCAGCAGTTATCTACATGCAGTCTGACAGTAAGGTCTCAGTTTACTCTGAAAGTCACATGAAGAAATCTGGCTGATAAACCTCTGAGCCGGCTCATCTAAAGGTTTGGATTGTTTTTATCACTAACATGTAGATTTCTGTGTTTACTTGTTCAGATTGTGACTGTTTGTGTTACGGTTTGAGTTGGATTAAGAACCCAAACACACTGAACATGTTCAGATAGTTTATTTTGAGGCGAAAGGCTTCTTGGAGAAGTCAAGCTGGCTGGAGAGGCAGACCACTGAGAACGGAGGACTGGTAAGGCTTGGACAGAGACGCTAACCTGGAGCTTAATTTACAAACAAATGTGTGGATCTTTAAAAGAAAAAAAAACCTTTTTGCTCACCATTGCGATGTTGCTGTTGCCACATAAACTTAAGATGTATCAATATCCCAGTAAAAAGAAGGGAGGCTTAAGACAGACAGTAACTTACCTGGAGTATGTAATAGTATTCTCAGCTCCTGGTCTACAACCCGAACCTGGATAAGAGGAAGACAGTACAGGAGAGCTAATAACAGTATTAATGAATCCTCTGCTTTTTGCTGCATTTCCTCTAAAAGATTCTGGATGGAGGTTCATTAAAGGAATTATTGTTCATGTTAAACATGATTATTTAAATGTTACATCAGGAAAATCCTCCAGGTTATAATTCAGAAATGAACTAATTTTCTCCCACTTGCAGGTAAAACAGATAAAACCAAGACTTTCTGGATGTGAGGACAGCGTTCACTGTGTCTCAGGGATTTGTAACTCTGTCCTCTGCAGCTGAGCTAAAAATGACAGTGAGAGTTTCTGGTTGTCTCTTTATCATCTGTTTTGTGTTCCAGAGGAAAAAAGTCTATTCTTTGTCTCTCTTCTTGGTTTCAGGTTTCTTCACAGTTCATACCTGAAGTCTACAAAGAAAGAATTGGGATTTCATACAGGTAATGTCCTCCGGCCTCGCCTCAGCCTTTTATCCAGTTCTTGTAACCTTATAGTGTTTTCTGCAACCTCTGACCTCGTCCAAAAATACCTGCATCATTGTCAATGGTTCATCATCAAACGTCCAAAATCCATTAAATCTGCAGTTTTTTGATGTCAGAAAATCAAATGTTAGAAGGATAAAGATGACAATCTGATGAAAGTGCAGATAGTTGAACACTTTCTGGATTCTTCAGCTTCAGATTTCCTGGTCCTGGGTTCTTCCGATGCTCTCTGACTGGTCTAGGCTTCCACGCCACCCATGAGGGGAAGGTGGCTTACAGGACGATGATATGGGATGAGGACCAGTTGGAGCAATCTGGAAAGATGCATGGAGGGCCGCTGTTCAGCATCGAGTGCCCGCAGAACTCCATCAGGAAGCTCCACCTGCCACACTGTGAACTTGAATCCGGTAAGGACCTCTGTGCGGCAGTCAGCAGGAAATAGAATCTTCACATGGACATCTGTCTGTTTCCTCATAGATCGGCTATCCGAGTTCCTCTCCGTCGTCCACATCACCGATGAAGGAATGAACTTCATCCAGCCGTTGATGGTCAATCAAACCGACGTGGTAGTGGAGATCCAGCAACTCTCTCTCCTTGGCATTGTGCAGGATCATTGGAAATATGACAACAACGTACTCTTGAGGCCAATTAAAGGACAAACCCTTCTGTTCCTGAGGAGCAGTCACAGGACCTTTCGCAGCCTCGATGTGATTCTGTTGCCGAGCAACGTCACTCTTGGAGATGTAAGTCCCCCTCAGTTCTTCCACACTAGAACCAAACACTGTGGAAACCAACTAAATGCTTCATTTTCAGGTGAAACAACAGCATGAAGACTCCATGTTCCTCGAGGCTCCTTCTTCCTGCTTCTTTCATAAGAACCAAACCTACAGTCTCCACAGTGACCCTGATACTTTCACCATCCAGCCCAAAGTGAGTATCTGACCTCCCTTTGCCACTCGAACGCACACTATAAAGCCAGCTCCACACGTATCGGGACATCAACACAAATCTAACATTTTTGGTTCTATACACACCCACAGTGGGTTAGAAATATTTTATAAACAGTCTCTTCTGTCCCTTTAAAAACTCGCTGGTTGCTTTTGCAGTGATGTTTTGATCACTGTCTATAAGCATTGTGAAGCGCCGTCCCAAACACTTCAGGATTGATCGTGTTGCTTTTATTAGCAGTCACGTCATCAATAAGTACAGGAGAACCACGTCTACTGGCAGCTGTGCATGCCCATAGCATGACTATTGTTCCCTGATGCTGTGCTTTGCTTTGGATCATGAGCAGTTCCTTCTTCCTTTCATCACTTTGGTAAAAATGAATGTTGACCCAGAACTCTGAGGCTTTCTAGAAGTGGTTCAACAAACTTTAACTTGGTTTCCTGTGTTTGAGTCTCAACAATCGTTCATATCTTGTGGTGAACTCTCTGAATTCACTTTGGTGCTACTTTCTGCAAGTGTTCTTTATCTGGCCAAGTTCATCCACCTCAGTTGTGTTCCATGGTTTACTGGGTCTTTAGGTGATGCTGAGCCCATCAGTGCATTCCATCTGTTTAAGCATGTTCTAAACAGTTGTTCAGATCATGCCTAATGAGTTCACTTTATCTCTGATGTATTGAATTTTTGTCAGTTTAATAAGAAATACTTTATGAATCCCTACTGGGGAGGTTCAAATGTCCGGCAGCACCAAGGAGTCCAAGAAAGAGCAGTGAGCTCTGTAAGCCTCCAAAACATCAGCCGCTGCGCCACGCATAATGTGGTTTATTGTGGCAACGATGTTTGAAGCTCCAGTGAATCCTAATAAGATCATAAACTGTCTCTAAAAGCTCCACATCTTGACAGCAACTCACATCCTTTACTGTGGTGGAACAACACCAGCAGTCCATCATCTTTATTTCCACACGTCTTCACTATAGTGAAGCCGGGTATGTTCAGACAGGAATCACCTCTGATGTCACTCATACAAGTCTGTAAAACAGACTTAGCAGCACTCATCCTGTCATTCTCCACCGGGTTTCCAATTCTTCACATTTTTTAACAGGGAGTTTGGTTCCCCATAATAACCTATTGAAGAAGCAGCCTGGATCTCCATTTTCCTCATCTTTCGCTTCACTCAGGCGTGACACATCAGCCAAAACGCTCCCTGAGCCCTGGTGGGATCGGATAGATGATCCCATTCGGGTCTCCTTGCAGCTGAAGTTGCTCATCTCTTCAACATCCAACCAAAAATGTGGAGCTCAAGACGGGCTTGCTGCCATCGCAGGAGGCTCTTATTTAAAAACCTACTGATGGCTTAATTCACCGATAGACACAACTCTTTGAATCTCATCTCAAGAGTTAATAGCAACAGATTCCAAATGCACTCTGAACCTTTTACCTGCTCGTTGTCATCGTGAAGGAAGAAGACAAACCAGCTCATGGACCAGCTTAGAAACCAGACGTGCCATTACTTTTGGCCCCTTTTGAAGTGGGAGGCACAGATGTAAACTGTTGTAACTTTTATTTTGTTCACATGATTTAAGTAAAAGTCCCTTCAAATAAAAGCTGGCAGCTGACATCTTATTTATTCATTTAAAATGTCCGCCTTTCTCCTCAGAACGCTGTGTTTTTTTTAAGTTATGGACCAAACTACGATGCCAGCTACGAGATGTGGATCCCACTGAGTACGGAGGAGCTGAACGTGACGATCCAGAACCCAGAAAATACCAGTGTGTGGCAGTACTCTGCCACGCTGCCAGGTGAGCACAGCGGGATCAGACTGAAGATAGAGAACATCAGAATCAGAATCAGAATATACTTTATTGATCCCACACAGGGGAAATTTGTGTGTCACAGCAACAACTTCCTATCTGCTAAGTGAGTCGTTGTAGAGCCCGATCACGTACGGAAAGAAAGACCTCCGGTAACGAGATGTTCTCGAGCGGAGCTGTCTGAGCCTCTTAGAGAAGGAGCTCCGTTGTTCGTCCAGGAGTGGGTAGAGAGGATGGTCATGATTGTCCATGATGGACAAAAGTTTGTTCAGTGACCTCCTCTCCACCACTGCCTCAAGTGAGTCCTGTTTGCTGCCAATGACAGAGCCAGCCAGTCTGATTAGTTTATTCAGTCTGTTGGTGTCACTGGCTGCGATGCTGCTCCCCCAGCAGATGACACAGAAGAACAAGGTGCTGGCCACCACAGACTGGTAGAAGGTCTCCAGGATCTTGCCGCACACATTGAAGGACCTCAGTTTCCTTAGAAAGTAAAGTCGGCTGCAAGTCTTCTTGTACACAGCAGTACTGTTGCTCCTTCAGCTCAGTCTACTGTCGATGATCACTCCAAGGTATTTGTACTAACATGTGGAGTTTGTTAGAAACACAGTGAGGAGACATGGCTTCTCCATCAGTCAGAGTCTGTTTATTTCTTCTCTGTATTATGGGATGGATCAGACCTCCATCCACTGGCTGCAGATGATCCAAAGTCCAGCAAAAACCAGAAAGAACATGTCTCCTTACTGGTTAGCCTTCATTGCTTTCCAGTCAGCCACAGGATCCAGTTTAAGGTTCTACTGGTTTTTCAGTGTCTTGATGGGCTGGTTCCCTCCCTCATCTTTCTGAGGCCAGAAAAACCTCCTTCCACACTCTATTGTCCACACTCTAATGAAACTAGAAAGAAGAAAATAAAGATTTGAATTAAACTAGCAGAGCATCGTCTGGTTGGAGAAGATCTGGTTCAGGTTGAACTCTGTTTTTTACTTGCTTATTTTGTTTCTGCTGAGGTACTGAATTTAATTTTCATCCCCAGCTGTTCCCTCATCCTCCGAGCAGAGAGAGAAACAGCTGCGACTGAGACCGGATATGGCAGAGGATGAGAAGCTAGAAATCATACGGCAGAAGTTCATCGAACGGGTGTCTTCTCCTGTTCTGGACGAGCTGCTGGATGTCCTGATGGAATGCAGAGTGTTACATGATGCTGAGGTGGAGGAAGTTCAAACCTACGAGAGAAGAGACAAAGCTCGGGAACTTATAGACACGGTGAGAAGGAAAGGACGTGAGGCCAGCTCCAAACTGATCCAAGCGCTGAAAGAACACGATCCATACCTGTACAGTAACCTCAGCTTAGACTAAGGGACACACCTGTGCAGTGGCGGCTGGTGACGTGTGGCGCAAGGGCGCGGCCACTCTTGTTCTAATCACCAAAACTAACAATAAAAAAATATATAAACAATAATATGTTTGTAAGTATGTAAAACTGTCTTGTGTGAAGATTATATGCATTTTAATAACGTTTTACACCGTTTTATTTTAATTTATTACTCATTTTATTTCTACTTCCTGTGAAAACCGGAACAAGGGTGCGACCCGGAACGCCCCGCAAGAAAAACGCATGAGTGTGTACGGGGTTTCCGGTATTTCTGAAGAAAACATGACGTCAGCTATGAATTTTATTCTATTCATTTGTATTGCAAAGAATAACTACGCCAGTGGGGCGCAGGATGCATGCGCCCCAAACACAGTGATAGGTTGTTCTCTTTGTCAGTCAGTGACGTGAACCAATCAAATAGATATAAGCTTGACCTATAATCCCGCCTCGGAGCCTCCCACCTTTGGGGTTGATAGGTTGTGTTAACGACCCGTAGAGAATCCACAGAGAAAGTCTTAAACCAAGATAAAATAAAGATGACTTCTACAACTTAATCATAAAACTTTTTGGTGGATGGACTTCAGTAAAAATAAGGACACAACTGATTATGTTTGTTTAAATAAAAAAAAAAAAAGAAAAAAAAAAAAACACTATAAGTACATGTTTGTCCTTGAAGATTTTTGCTTTTTTTTTAAAAAAAAAAAAATCATTTCAAAAAGCAAACCTTTTTAAAATTTAATTAAAGACCAGGATTTAAAATTTGAAAATTAACAATTTTTTAGTGTTGGTCAAAATGAAACCTCTGTATTTTAATTTGCTTATAGTGTTGATGAATTTCTTAAAACTCTATCCACAGCTTTAAAAGAGACAAATCTGTTCCTGTGTTTATGTTTGTGAATGTGATTGAAAGAGGAATGCTGATTGGATATGAAGCATTATGAGTAGTTGGATGCTGTTGGATGAATGCTTACATAAGATGTATTTTTCAGTTCTTACAATTATAAATCTAACACTTGAGGAGTAAGTGCCTCCCCAGACATGAACCTCACCACACATCATGTGGGACTTTAATCAGAAGGTAATTAAAAATTTTCGTAGCAGAAAGAAAGAAGAGCCAAATTCCTGTTCAAGTAGGGTGGATCATAAACATGTGAAAATAAAACTTTTAAATATTCATGTACTGGCATGTGATATATTTTATACGTATAGAGGATATCTCAAAATATATATACTTATTTTTTGTGTGTGTGCCCCCCGCCCCAGTTTTTTTTTACCACCAGCTGTCACTGCTTGTCAGTCCAAAGGACATCACCAGATACTGATAGTGTTCTAGGGACACATCTTAAAATAACCCAGTGCAGGATCAGGTGGAGCAAAGTTAGAAGTCAGTTTGTTTTACACAGAAAATGAAACTGAAAGTATTTTAGAGTGGAGCTGCAGTCGGAGCTACTCTCTGTGTTTCTATCAGAAGGAAAATAAACTGAGTTCCTCTTTTCTTTCTGTACAACCGACTCCAATACAGGTGAGTCCAGCTGCTCATATTTACTGGCTTTGAAGCCAAACTGAGAGTTTCAGGTAAACAGGAAGTTTCTCTCCAAACTCATCAGATAAACTCAGTCATGGAGAAAACTTCACACCACATAGAAGGAAATGTTTTTATCTTGGAGGGGGAGTACAGTAGTATGGGTCTAGGCAGAGTGGTGGAGGTTAGGGGGCTCATAGGTGGAGAAGATTAATACTCAATGGTTCATGTAAATGAAAAAAAAAGTGTGTGTGTGTATGTCTGTGTGTATGACACACATAAATATGTTATCATGAATGAGGAAGTGTGTGAGTGTTCACAAATGAGTGTGTGCGTTGTAGGGATGGATGAGTAGAGAAGCATGGTAACGTCTGTAAGTAGCATCAGATGTAATCTTGAGATGAGAGGTCTAGTTCTTCTTCGGGCGGTGGTTTCTGGGTGCAGGGCTGTGTGCAACCCTCGTCTGGTCATCTGGGGGTTGGGCGGGTGTATTTTTGTGGTTTCCTGTTTCCTCTGAGCTTTCAGAGTTGGATGGAGGAGGAGGGTTTTAATTGAGTAAATGTATCATTAAAAGCTATCAGTCTGAAAATTGTTTGAGATGATTGCAAAATATTGAACACCAAAAAATTTTAAAACTCCTGGTGGTCATGTCTGAGCTGCCCTCATAATCTTCTTTCTACATACTGTTTTTCTACCTCCTCCCAGGTCAGACATGTCTGCTGGAAGCCACCAGAGATCTGAGGACCAGTTCCTGTGCTCCATCTGTCTGGAGATGTTCACTGATCCAGTCAGCACACCGTGTGGACACAACTTCTGTAAAACCTGCATCTCTAAGCACTGGCAAGGGAAACTTCTGTATGACTGTCCCTTGTGTAAAGAGAAGTTTCCCACCAAACCTCAGCTGAAGGTCAACACTTTACTCTCTGAAATGGTTTCTCAGTTCAGACATGAAGCTCAGCATGAAGCCAGCAGCAGCAGCTCAGAGCAACAAGCTGCCAGACCAGGAGAAGTTCCCTGTGACGTCTGCACGGGAACCAAACTGAAGGCCCTGAAGTCCTGCCTGGTGTGTCTGACCTCCTACTGTCACACTCACCTGGAGCCTCATCTGACATGTTCAGGACTGAGGAGACATCAGCTGATGGATCCTGTGGAGAACATGGAGGACAGGATGTGTAGGAAGCATGATAAACCTCTGGAGCTGTTCTGTAAGACCGACCAAACCTGTGTCTGCTGGCCCCGTTCTCTTTCAGACCACAAGAGTCACGAGTTTGTTCCTCTAGAAGAAGAATGTAAAGTAAAGAAGACAGAGCTGGGGAAGACCGAGGCTGACATTCAGCAGATGATCCAGAAGAGACGACTGAAGATTCAGGAGCTCAAAGAGTCCGTGAAGATCAGTAAAGATGCTGCAGACAGAGAGACAGCAGAAGGTGTTCAGGTCTTCACCGCTCTGATGGAGGCTGCTCAGAGAGACCTGGACCAGCTCATCAAGGAGATCCAAGACAAACAGAAAGCTACAGAGAAACAAGTTGAAGACCTCATCAAAGATCTGGAACAGGAGATCTCTGAGCTGACAAAGAGGAGCTCTGAAGTGGAGCAGCTCTCACGCTCTGAAGATCACCTCCTCCTCCTCCAAAGCTTCTCCTCCCTGAAAGCTGCTCCACCCACCAAGGACTGGACACAGGTCAGAGTTTATCCACCATCATATGAGGGGACGGTAGTGAGAGCTGTGTCTCAGCTGGAGGAGACCATCAGGAACGAGATGAAGAAGCTGGTTGTTAAGACTGAGATAAAGAACACCCAGCAGTTTGCAGTAGATGTTACTCTGGATCCTAAAACAGCAAATCCTTACCTTGTCCTGTCTGATGATGGAAAACAAGTTTATGATGGTGATGTGAAAAAGAATCTTCCAGATAATCCAGAGAGATTTTCTTCTTGTGTTATGGTTTTAGGAAGTCAGAGTTTTTCTTCAGGCAGATTTTACTTTGAGGTTCAGGTTAAAGGAAAGACTGACTGGGATTTAGGAGTGGCCAGAAGGTCTATCAATAGGAAGGGAGAGATCAGACTGACTCCTGAGGACGGTTTCTGGACTGTTTGGTTAAGAAATGGAAGTGAGTACAAAGTTAATGCTTGTCCTTCAGTCCCTCTCCTTCTTCAGTCTGCCAGCAGGTCCATCAACAGAGAGGGAAAAAGAATGAGGACTGGGCTCTTGTCTCAGACCAAGTTCATGGCTATAGCTCTAAGAAATGAAAAAAAGTATCAAGCTTGTGCTGATCCTTCAGTCCCTCTCCGTCTCCAGTCTGCTCCTGAGAAGGTGGGGGTGTTTGTGGATTATGAGGAGGGCTTGGTCTCCTTTTATGATGTACAAAGTAGATGCTGCAGCTCTGATCTACTCCTTCACTGGCTGCTGCTTCACTGAGGAACTCTACCCATACTTCAGTCCCTGCAGGAATCATAAAGGTAAAAACTCTAATCCTCTGATCATCTGTCGTGTCATTCAAACAGTCTGATGGTTTCTCCTGAAGCTCCATGAAGAAGGAATCTGTTTCATCAGCAGTTTCAGTCTGAGAGAGTCTGTAGGTGAAGTTCTACTGGTGGACTGATGAGGTTGGAAATGTCTTCAGTAACAAGTCACCAGTTCCGTTTCCATGTGCATTATTCTGTAGTTTCTTCTGTCTGTCTCCATGTTTCTCTGTAGATGATCTAATCTGTAATCCCAGTCCTAGGTACATTCTGTCTGTCCATCCTGGGAGAGGATCTCTCATCACATTCTCATCGATAGTCTGTCAGTCCCTCTGAAAAACTTTAGAAGGTCGTTCAAACTCAGCTGAAACCTCAAAAAGATCATTTTGCACGTAACCTCCTCCACGTGATTTTTGGTTGCTGTGGTTACAGTGGATTGCTCTGTATGTAAAAATAAAATGACTAAATATTCGGACTGAGGACAGATTATAAGGTGACATGTATTATGTTTCTCAGAGATCTACTGGTCTATCAGGGTGGATGTAATGGGGGGCCGCTGTCCTAAATGTTTTCCTTCATGATCAGTGTGATGAATGTTTACTGAAAATAAATCTGATTTAATGAATGATTCTCTATAGTATTTTTTATTCTATCAGATATTTTATATAAAGTTTCTTCAGTTGCTGCAAAAAATGAAAGAAGTTTTAATCTGATGAAAGAAAAGATTAACTTTAAACTGAACAAGACCCAAAAACGTAGTAGAAAAAGTTTCAAAAAAGTCTTCTGGACAGTTTAATTCTTAAACTGTCCAGAAGACTTTTTTGAAACTTTTTCTACTATGGATCACTCCTGGATGAATGAGGGACTACACGGATTTGAAGACCCAAAAACGTATCATTAGTCACAGACTGTCAGTAGCAAACATCTCCATGTTTCCACAAGCACATGCACCATGCACTCTGGGCTGTAGTTCTATGATCCACTTTATAGTTATTTCATTGAACTTGTGGCCACATGTCTTGCACACTAAGGTAAAGAGATGGGTGGAGCTGTCACCTGAACACCATCTGGATTTGGTTGGTTTAGATGGTGGGGAAGGAAGCACATCAAACCAGGCAGGCCTAAACGATAAATGAGGGTCTGCTGGGAACGTCTGGTAGATCCTTCCACCAGTGAGTATTTCAACTCACAACTCCAGCAGAGCTTCTGGCACATACCGAAGGAGGTGGGGGACATTGATTCAGACTTGTATCTGTTCTGCACCTTTATTGTTGAGGCAGCAAGTTTGTGCTGTCGACGCAACGTCATCGGTGCCTGTCGTGGCGGCAACATCAAACCTGCTGGTGGACAATGTTTGACGTGGGTGAGTGATGCCATCAAAGTGAAGGAGGAGTCTTACCGGGCCTTCTTGGCCTGTGGGACTCCTGAGGTAGCTGGCAGCTACTTTAACTCAGAAAACAATCCTTTGGCTTTAATTTACTTTTATTGTGAAGGTTTTCATCTGTGATCTCTGAGCATTTTTTTTTTGTATCAATTCAGTTTAATAAGATGATTTAAATGTGAATTTATTTCTACTTTTATTCATTTACAGCTTTTACGAGCTCAGAACAAAGTTTCTGTTTTTTAAAAAATATGTTACAAACAAAACAACACATAAAAACAACAATGAGTACTTTAATATTTACAGTAAAAAAAATTGTTCCAACTCATGGAGGTGTAAACTTTACAGCTCATGTCGTCATGACAACCATTTCACCAAGTGCTCTTTTGGTTTAAAACAAAACAAGAGGGCGTGGCCATGTTTGACTTTGATCTTGTGTGATGTCACTTTGTCTTTCTCACACAATCATTCCAAATGACATCATTCCAATCCAAGAAACAAGAAGAAGCAGACGTTTGATTTGTGGATGAAGCCAATTTAATTTGTTAACTCATTTGAACTTATTTTACTGGTTATATTTAACCAACCCCTCCAGAACAACCAATTTCTCTTGATGGTGGCTTGCACCTTACATGGCAGCTCCCAACATCAGGTATGAATGTGTGTGTGAATGGGTGAATGTGAGCTTCACTGTAGAGCGCTTTGAGTGCCTACGCAGGTGGAAAGGCGCTCCACTGCGTGGAGAAGGTGGTGGAGCAGAGGACATCGGCCAAGTTAAGATCTGTCCTGTCCAACCAGAGTCACCCACTGTACATGGTCTTTTCCAAACAGAGGAGCTCTGTGAGCACCAGACTGCGCTCACTGAGATGCTCCACAAACAGACTGAAGAATTCTTTTGTGCCTTATGCAATCAGACTTTTTAATGCAGCTACGTGGGGAAGGAGCAGTAGAGAGCTGCAGTGATTTTACTGATTCCTACTGTTTTTACTGATTGACTTTTACATTAATTTAGAAGCGCTTTATCATTTTTAGCCTTTTTGCTTGTTTTATTCTTTCTTATCTGTTTTATCTTTTATTTTGAACTGTTGTAATTGTGTCTCCTGATATGTGAGAATGAGAGCAACAGATGCCATGACAATTCCCCTCGGGATCAATAAAGTATTTATCTATCTATCATAAGTAGAGTCCAATAACCATTTTCTATTCATTCCACGCTTAGATGTTGTACTCCTCAGTCAAACGTCTAACTGCTAACCATCCAAATGGTTGTGCCATGGGCATTAGCCCAGATAATCACAGACGTTGTGTCAGGAAGGGCATCCGACATAAAACTATGCCATATACAAATATGCAAGTCAGTTTGAGAAATACCTTTTCGGATCGGTCATGGCCTGGGTTGACAACAACTACCATCGGTGCTGTTGACCAACAGGATGTCGGTGGAAATTGGACTCCTGGTGGTCAAAGAAGAAGAGAAGGGAGACGTGTACTTCGAAAGAAAGAGAAGAGAAACATTAAGAGTCAAAGACTTAGGGTGGGAACTTTGAATGTTGGGATTATGACAGGTAAAGGTGGAGAGTTAGTTGACATGATGCAGAGAAGGAAAGTAGACATCTTGTGTGTCCAGGAGACTAGATGGAAAGGCAGCAAGGCTAGAAGTCTAGGAGCGGGGTTCAAGTTGTTCTATCATGGAGTAGATAGGAAGAGAAATGAAGTAGGAGTTATTGTGAAGGAAGATGTTGTTGGGAATGTTCTGGAGGTGAAAAGAAGCTCAGATAGGGTGATGAGCCTCAAACTAGAAATTGAAGGGGTGATGTTAAATGTTGTTTGTGGGTATGCTCCACAAGGAGGTTGTGACATCGAGGAGAAAGAGAAATTCTGGTCAGACATTGATGAGTTGATTCAGAGCATCCCTAGAAGTGAGAGAGTTGTTATTGGAGCAGACTTTAATGGCCACGTTGGTGCAGGAAACAGATATGATGAGGAGGTGATGGGCAGGTTTAGTCTCCAGAACAGGAATGCAGAAGGACAGATGGTGATCAACTTCGCAAAAAGAATGAAAATGGTTGTAGTGAATACTTTCTTCATGAAAAGACTGGAACACAGGGTGACTTACAAGAGTGGAGGAGGGGTACACAGGTAGATTACATTTCGTGTAGGCGGTGTAATCTGAAAGAGATCAGTGACTGCAAAGTTGTAGCTGGAGACAGTGTAGCCAAACAGCACAGGATGGTGGTGTGTAAGATGACCCTGGAAGTGAGTGAGTTTAAGAAGATGAAGGAAGTGCAGAAGACTAAATGGTGGAAGCTGAAAAAGTAAGAGTGTTGCTCGAATTTTATAAAGGAGTTGAGACAGGCTCTTGGTGGGCAGGGGATGCTTCCAGAGGACTGGACAACTACAGCTAGTGTGATCAGGGAGACAGGAAAGAGAGTACTTGGTGTTTAAAATCACACTCAGAAGCGTTTTTATAAGGGTTTGTGTGGATGTGGTTATGTTGAAAATGGTTAAGTGTGTAAGCGAGGGTTTTTTCTAAAACGGATGACAGCAGATATACGTTTTCAAAAATACCAGGCTACGTGTGGACATGGCCTCAGACTAATTTGATTTTCTTGAGTTTTGCAGGTGCTCCAGTTCCTGGGCTGGAGGATCATCTGCCCAGAACCCGAAAAAATTGCAAAACAATTGATGAAAAATGTATAAAAACAAAACAAAAAAAAAAAAAACTACCGCGGAATTAGAGACTCTAGCACAATATGTTATCAATGTTTTATCCTGTTGTTGTGTTGTAATATCATCATAATATAATATTATATTACTACGGGCTGCAAATAGTGTGTGTTAATAACGCAGCAGGTTTTTTTCTGCTGACAAATTACTGACAAACATGAGAATGGTAGAGCAGTGAAGTAGTGTAAAAAGATCAGAAGTGTGGTTTCATGTCTTTAAAGTTAATTCAGACTGAGCATGCAGCCTGAAATGTAACAAAAAGTAGCTGCAAAGATTGAAACACCATCAATATAAACAAACACCTCAACAAAATGTACTTTTAACCGGAAAGATGCTCGATGTTTGAGGAGACCAGCGCTGTTGAATCAACAGGTGTGTGTTGTGGATGCACACACCTAATAATAGTGTTTTATCAAACACAAGACTGCTACCAGAAAACCAGATATTCTAATTTTACTGCTGAATAAAGTGTGTGAAGGATGTTTTTAAGATGAGAATAACTTGAGATTAACAGTTAAGTGTATTAATATTTGAAGTGGGAAGACTTTATTTTGTTGTTAATTTTACGGTTTATGTAAGTTGTTTATATTTATTTCAATCAAGCCGTCGGTAGAGGCTCCGACACCCCGCTGGGGAGAAAGGTACAGAAGAAGAATCATTTCATTTCTTTAATGTAAAGGAAGTTAAGTTAATATTTTGTTTTAAAATGTTTTAAAATAAAAGTTTTGGTTTCATCTGTAGTTTGTTTGTTTCCCTCTACTTTTTTTACATTAAAAATACTTGATAAGAGTACTTATATCAATGAGGTGGTTTTGAAAATCATCCCTAGTGATGAGATTAACCGTTTAGAAGATAAAAAGTGAATCAAGTTCTCCTAATTTTGGGAATTTGATCCACTTTTTAAAAATAAAACTGTTGCTCCTTCGATATTTCTAATAATTGTGCTGAAAATTGACAGAAACAGTTGATTTAATTGTAAAATAGTGGGTTTTGGGGTTTAAAAATATTCCAGTTACAACTACATGCAAAACAAAACATCAGACAATGTGTACAAGTTCTATGTGAGAGAGCTGAAAACATGCAGTTGTAATCATTCATGCACAGCCCTGCATTGAACCGATTATCCTGTACTGAAACAGTTCAGTATGAATACATGAAGCGTTACACCCCTAGAAACTAATAATGTTTGTATTTCTAGTGTTAAAGCTGTGAAACAATCAAATGTTTCAAATCTAATGTTTGTGGTTAGATGTGTTCTACATGATGGACTTTATATTTAGAACAGACGACTGCTGTCATTAGAAAATCTTTCTATCATCACTTTGGGAGGAGACAGCAGCTCAGTCAGTGGTTAGAGCGTTCGCGCACCGACCGGAAGTTCGCGGGTTTGCGTCCCACAGAGAGAAGGTCTACCATCCTAGAAGAAGACACCTAACCCCGGCTTCTCCCACCATTGGCGTCTTCGAAGGGCAGCCTGCTGCGGATTAAGAAGTGCAGCTCACAAATTTCCCCGGTGAGGGATGAATAGAGTGTGTGTGTTTACGTATGTGTGTGTAGATATGAATGAGAAAAAAAACAAAAAAAAACAGAGTTAACAGATGAGTGTGTGTGTTTTAGGGGCGGATGAGAAGAGAAGCGTTATGGGAAATGTTTTTTTCCGCGGTAACGTCTGTAAGTAGCATTAGACATGATCTTGAGGTGATGAGAGGTCTGGGTCTTCTTGGGTCAGTACCTCCTGGTTGCAGGCTTGTATGCAGCTTCCCCTCTGCTCATGTTGTGGTTGGGCAGGTGTATTTTTGTGGTATCCTGTTTCCACTGAGGTTTCAGAGTTGGATGGAGGAGGAGGGTTTTATTGTATATGTGTGTCATTTGTTTGTTATTGTTTACATCTGAGGAAATTTTTAAATAAATCACCATTTTTGTTCATGATCACAAATTTAATCCCACTGATTATTTGGACTTCACTTCCTGTGAGATTAAAAGCTATTAGTCTGAAAATGGTTTGTGATGATTTTAAAATCTTTGTGGCAAAAAAATTGATAAAAAGTCATTGCAATGACTCATGGCCATGTCTGAGCTCCCCATGATCTTCTTTCTAAATGCTGTTTTTCTGACTCCTCCCAGGTCAGACATGTCTGCTGGAAGCCATCAGAGATCTGAGGACCAGTTCCTGTGCTCCATCTGTCTGGAGATGTTCAATGATCCAGTCACCACACCGTGTGGGCATAACTTCTGTAAAGCCTGCATCACTCAGTACTGGCAGGAGAAGCTTCTGTATGATTGTCCCTTGTGTGAAAAGGAGTTTCCCATCACACCTCAGCTGAAGGTCAACACTTTACTCTCTGAAATGGTTTCTCAGTTCAGACATGAAGCTCAGCAGGAAGCCAGCAGCAGCAGCAGCAGCTCAGAGCAACAAGCTGCCAGACCAGGAGAAGTTCCCTGTGACGTCTGCACAGGAACCAAACTGAAGGCCCTGAAGTCCTGCCTGGTGTGTCTGACCTCCTACTGTCACACTCACCTGGAGCCTCATCTGACATGTTCAATGTTGAGGAGACATCAGCTGATGGATCCTGTGGAGAACATGGAGGACAGGATGTGTAGGAAGCATGATAAACCTCTGGAGCTGTTCTGTAAGACCGACCAGACCTGTGTCTGCTCGCTCTGTGCTGTTTTAGACCTCAAGAGTCATGAGTTTGTTCCTCTGAGAGAAGAATGTGAAGGAAAGAAGTCAGAGCTGGGGAAGACCGAGGCTGACATTCAGCAGATGATCCAGAAGAGACGACTGAAGATTCAGGAGCTCAAAGAGTCGCTGAAGATCAGTAAAGATGCTGCAGACAGAAAGACAGCAGAAGGTGTTCAGGTCTTCACCGCTCTGATGGAGGCTGCTCAGAGACACCTGGACCAGCTCATCAAGGAGATCCAAGACAAACAGAAAGCTACAGAGAAACAAGCTGAAGACCTCATCAAAGATCTGGAAAAGGAGATCTCTGAGCTGATGAAGAGGAGCTCTGAGGTGGAGCAGCTCTCACGCTCTGAAGACCACCTCCACCTCCTCCAAAGCTTCTCCTTCCTGAAAGCTGCTCCCCCCACCAAAGACTGGACACAGGTCAGAGTTTATCCACCATCATATGAGGGGAAAGTGGTGAGAGCTGTGTCTCAGCTGGAGGAGACCATCAGGAAGCAGAGGAAGAAGCTGGTTGCTGAGAAGATAAAGAAGGTCCAGCAGTTTGCAGTAGATGTTATGCTGGATCCTAAAACAGCTCATCCTTACCTCGTCCTGTCTGATGATGGAAAACAAGTTCATCATGGTGATGTGGAGAAGAATCTTCCAGATAATCCAGAGAGATTTTCTTACTGTGTTAATGTTTTAGGAAGTCAGAGTTTCTCTTCAGGCAGATTTTACTTTGAGGTTCAGGTTAAAGGAAAAACTGACTGGTCTTTAGGAGTGGCCAGAAGGTCCATCAACAGAAAAGGAGCGATCACACTGAATCCTCAGAACGGTTTCTGGACTGTAGCTTTGAGAAATGAAAATGAGTACAATGCTTGTGCTTGTCCTCTATTCCGTCTGCATCTCCAGTCTGCTCCTGAGAAGGTGGGGGTGTTTTTGGATTATGAGGAGGGTCTAGTCTCCTTTTATGATGTAGATGCTGCAGCTCTGATCTACTCCTTCACCGGCTGCTGCTTCACTGAAGATCTCTATCCATTCTTTAGTCCTCATCTGAATCATAGAGGTAAAAACTCTTGTCCTCTGATCATCTGTCCTGTGAATCAAACAGTCTGATGGTTTCTCCTGAAGCTCCATGAAGAAGGAATCTGTTTCATCAGCAGTTTCAGTGTATTATTTTTCTCAGAGATCTACTGGTCTATCAGGGTGGATGTAATGGGGGCCGTTGTCCTAAATGTTTTCCTTCATGATCAGTGTGATGAATGTTTACTGAAAATAAATCTGATTTAATGAATGTTGCTCTGAAGGTTTTTTGTTATTCAATCAGATTTTTCATAAGAAGTTTACTTCTACTTCTTCTTTACTTCTAAGATTTCTTTCTACTTTTTGTGCTGAAATGACCAGTAAAACCAATAAACAAAAAACATGGGATTCAATAAAACATCCAATCAGAAACAAATACAAACAAATGGAAAAAAAAAGTTCTTTTTGGAACCAAAATGAATCAAAAGTAGATAATTTAAATAAAATCACAGATAGTCTTTATAATTATTTTGTTACAGTTGAACCAACATATCAACATATCAAAAAAAAAGGCTGGCTAAGAAGATGTGGGACACTGAGAGGAATGAGAAGAGTAGGCAAAGTACAGGTGAAGCAGCGTAAGGTTAAAGTAGAGGTGGCAAAGTTAAAACAAGTAGCCTATGATGACCTATATGCTAGGCTGAACAGCAAGGAGGGAGAGATGGACCTATACAGGTTGGCAAGACAGAGAGACAAAGATGGGAAGGATGTGCAGCAAGTTAGGGTGATTAAAGACCGGAATGGATGTCTTTTGACAGATACCAGTAATGTGATGGGAAGATGGAAAGAGTACTTTGAAGAGTTGATGAATGAAGAAAATGAAAGAGAACAAAGAGTAGAAGATGTTACCATAGTGGACCGGAAAGTGGCTAGAATCAGTAAGGTAGAAATAAAGAGAGCACTGAAGAGGATGAAGAGTGGAAAGGCTCTGGGTCCTGATGATATCCCTGTAGAAGTATGGAAGTGTTTAGGTGAGGTGGCAGTAGAGTTTCTGACTGGGCTGTTTAACAGGATATTAGAAAGTGAGAAGATGCCTGATGAATGGAGGAGAAGTGTGCTGGTTCCTATTTTTAAGAAAAAGGGACATGTGCAGAATTGTGGTAACTACAGAGGAATAAAACTGATCAGTCATACAATTAAATTATGTGAAAAAGTTGTTGAAGGTAGGCTAAGGTCTGAAGTACGAATTTGTAAGCAGCGGTATGGTTTTATACCTAAAAAGAGCACTACAGATGCAGTATTTGCCTTGAGGATGCTGATAGAGAAGTACAGAGAAGGTCAGAGGGAGCTGCACTGTGTCTTCGTAGATCTAGAGAAAGCGTATGACAGGG
The DNA here is from genome assembly GCA_902685375.1 of Neostethus bicornis. Taxonomy (NCBI): domain Eukaryota; kingdom Metazoa; phylum Chordata; class Actinopteri; order Atheriniformes; family Phallostethidae; genus Neostethus; species Neostethus bicornis. Next base: position 1,728,797 of record LR738548.1, read on the forward strand.
TACCTAGAGAAGAACTATGGTATTGTATGAGGAAGTCTGGTGTGACAGAGAAGTATGTTAGAGCGGTGCAGGACATGTATGAGGGCTGTAAGACAGTGGTGAGGTGTGCTGTAGGTGAGACAGAGGAGTTCAGTGTGGGGGTGGGTCTGCACCAAGGATCTGCTCTGAGCCCTTTGCTGTTTGCTGTAGTGATGGACAGGCTGACAGACGAGGTCAGACAGGAATCCCCATGGACAATGATGTTTGCAGATGACATTGTGATCTGTAGTGAGAGGAGGGAAGAGGTGGAGGAAAAGCTGGAGAGGTGGAGGTTTGCACTAGAAAGAAGAGGAATGAAGATTAGTCAGAGTAAAACAGAGTACATGTGTGTGAATGAGAGGGATCCAAATGGAAAAGTGAGGTTAAAGGGAGAAGAGATAAAGAAGGTGGAAGATTTTAAGTATCTAGGATCAACAGTCCAGAGCAATGGAGAGTGTGGAAAAGAGGTGAAGAAGCGTGTACAGGCAGGCGGGAACGGGTGGAGGAAAGTATCAGGTGTGATGTGCGACAGAAGAGTTTCAGCTAGAATGAAAGGGAAAGTGTACAAAACCGTGATGAGACCGGCCATAATGTTTGGTCTAGAAACAGTAGCACTGAAGAAAAGACAGGAAGCAGAGATGGAGGTAGCAGAGATGAAGATGCTGAGGATCTCTCTGGGAGTGACCAGGATGGACAGGATTAGAAATGAGTTAATCAGGGGAACAGCACATGTTAGAGGTTTTGGGGATAAAGTTAGAGAGGCAAGACTGAGATGGTTTGGGCACGTACAGAGGAGAGAGAGAGTACATAGGAAGAAGGATGCTGGATTTGGAACAACCAGGAAAGAGGACTAGAGGAAGACCAAAGAGGAAGTTCATGGATACAGTGAAGGAAGACATGAAGATAGTTGGTGTGACTAAAGAGGATGCAGCAGATAGAGTTAGATGGAAGAAAATGACTTGCTGTGGCGATCCCTAAAGGGAAAAGCCAAAAGAAGAAGAAGAAGAAGAAGAGAGTTTCTCTTCAGGCAGATTTTACTTTGAGGTTCAGGTTAAAGGAAAAACTGACTGGTCTGTAGGAGTGGCCAGAAGGTCCATCAACAGAAAGGGAGCGATCACACTGAGTCCTCAGAACGTTTTCTGGACTGTTTGGTTAAGAAATGTCTTATGTCTTATCCCCACTGTGTGGGCATACCTAATGCTCCCCACCAACCTCCTCAACGTGCCTGGCAGGGCAAGGGGCGGGGGGAGGCGGGCGGCGGCCTTCCTGTTTCTCCAGGATGATGAAGAGGTGATGGCAGGACTCCAGCCCAGCCAGGACTCTTTGCAGCTCCTTCTACGCACCTCTCTTCCCTCACTCTTTCTGTCTTTAATAACCTGAATGTCCTTCTGAGTCCTACCTCTTCACCACCTCGACCACATGACATGACTGCTGTGGACCAGAAAGTAGCAAAGATTAGTGAGGAAGAGGTTCAGATAGCAGTGAAGCGGAGGAAGGTCAGAAAGGCTTTTGGTCCTGATCATGTACCTGTAGAGGTATGGAAGACAGGCAGGAGACCTGGAGGAAAACCAAAGAGGAGGTTTATGGATGGAGTGAAGGAGGACATGATGTAGTTGTTGATGCAGGACAAAGAAAAAAAGAGAAGAAGAATGGAAAGTGAAGCTTTCATGTGAGGCCGGAGGATGGAAATGAACTAGAAAGTCTGCTTCTACAAACCTCAAAAGTTACAACAAATAAATGGTCATAATGGAGGTCAGAATCCCATCAAACCTAAGTAACAACACTGAGGTTTTTATCCTGGAAATGAATTAAGAGTTCCTTCAAACTGCACTCATGTGGTTTTTCTCATCATTTTATTCCTCTTGTTACTTAGAGGTTTCTTAGATCAATAACTTTTAAAAGCCTCTCTCCTTGTGTTTCTGATGCTCCTCATCAGCTCTGTCTTTCTCTGTTTGCAGGTATTTGATCATCACCTGGCCGCTGTGGTACAGATTCAGAAGAAACATAAAGACCTCTCTGGTTGTGTGTGTTGTGGTTTGGCTCCACCCCCTTTTTATTTTGTTCATTAAATTTTGGTTATGCTTTAGCATTAGCTTGGTTACAGCCGTTTACTTACTTCTCCCATTCCCCTGTTCATCTTCTTTCTGGTAGGGACCATCAGAGCCCTGTCTGCAGCTTGTGGTGTCCCTGCTAATGAAAAACAAAGAGTTGTGGTCATTCTGGTTGCCGTTCTGATGATTTATACTCTGCTCTTTCTGCCCATCATCTTTTTTTTGTTGAGAGTAAATTACAACTTGAAGATCAACGCTGTGGTTAAATTCTTAGTAAACGTCAGTCCTCTTGCAGACCTGATCATGTATGTTTTAATCCGTAAAGGAACCTCAGACAAGCTTTTAGCAGCTTCAGGTTGCTGTAAAATATTTTGGAATCAGGAGACAAGCAGCCAGAATACCAACATGTCTGCTTCATGCAGTCAGACCATTTAGATTTGTTCTGGAAAATCAGGACTCTCCCTCTCCAAGGGTGTCAGTGAAGCAGTGCTCTGTTTTATTTGGGGCCGTGGTTTGTATCAAAGGATTTAGAGCCTCCAAACTGAGGAGAGAGCATTATACTTGAGTCTGTACAGAGTGCCAGAAATAAGGCTTTCTGACCAAGTTGTGGCTGGGACCTTAATGACCTTTTTCATTTTCATGATAAGTTATAAAGTGTAGTGGTGTTTACCTGTGGGCACCCGTGGACCTGTTGAGACACAGACAACTGCAACGTATGAGATTATTTAATAAACCCTCTAGTTGCTCCCACCATTGGATTCATTGTTGCTGCCTGTTGTGGTAAAATGCAGCAAAATAATTCTCCAATTATGGGACTAATGATGGTTTACAAAATAAAATAAATAAAAGTCTTTTAATTCCTGAAAAAGTGTTTTTAGAAGTCTTTTACTTTTTCATACATAATTTTTTTCATAAATTCATCAATGTGTTTGTTTAATTTTCATAATAAAACATCAGAGTTACTTTAGGTGTGTGTAGAACCATGAACGGTCGTATCTGAGCTGAGCTCTGATTGGACCCTCCTTTTTTGTTTTATATATATTTATTGATTTTGATTTCACAAACAATTCACACAAGTAAAAAATATATATGTATATAATAACAAGTCCCCAGCCCTCCCACTGCCCATGCAACACAGGATATAAATTTAGTACATCAACAATAATATTAAAAAAAAAAAAAACTTAGAGAAACAAGAGAAAAATCAGTCTGTCAGAAAATCAGTGAAGTAAAAATGATAAATATATATTTATAAAAATTACCAAACACACAAAAAGCAACCAAAAAAAAAAAAACCTGACCGGTAAAGAGCAAATATCTTTTCACCTGTAAAGGAAGATAGAAAAACATTATTTAAAAAAAAAAAAAAAAAAAGGGGCGCGGGAGAATGCATGATCCTCTGACCACCGTTATACAATGGCAGAACCTCACAAACAGAAACATGAGTGGATTTAAATTCAGTTAGATTCCCTAGACCAGCGGTCGCCAACCTTTGACACCGAAAGAGCCATTTGAACCCAGTTTCCACGGAAAAGAAAACACTGGGAGCCGCACATCTAAAATGAAAAAAAAAAAAAAACTTCTACTACTTTACCGCAGCATGTTTCTTATGAAATCCACGCGCTACAGAGAAAATTACATTTTATTCATTTAATGAACACATTTTGAACATTTTGAATTCTTGAAAAATAATAACAATGAATGTCTCTTTCAAATAAATTAAAAAGCTGAATTTAAATTGTCCATGTAGCAAACGAAAGCAGAAAAATGCCATGAGGCGTCATCCTTATATCCATTTATCTAAAATGAATTAACACTGTATATATTACTTTTTCTTACCTTTACACTTTGTATAAACAACTATAGTGTGGTTGTGTTTTATGAAGTGCTACGGAGAAAATTAAATTTTACCGATGTAATGAACACATTTTGAATTCTTGAAAAAATAATAATGTCTGAATGTCTCTTTCGAATAAATCAAAAAGCTGAATTTAAATTGTGCATGCAGCAAACAAAAGGGAAAAATCCGTGAGCCGTCATCCTTATATCGCCTCGGGCTTTCTAAGTATGCAGTGGAGCATACTTTGTGATATTTCAAGATCACAATAATCTTCAAATTTAGAACTAAAATAATATGAAAACTAACACAAATAAAACACACTTCAATTAAATACAAAAAAAATTTTTTTAGTAATTTATTTTCCCAAGCCAATCAGAGCCGCATTATAAGGATGAAAGAGCTGCTTGAGGCTCCGGAGCCGCGGGTTGCCGACTGCTGCCCTAGACGGTGGCTCAGTGGTAGAGCATTAGCCTGCACACTGGAAGTTAAGCAGAAGTTTGTGGGTTTGATTCCCACTGAGTTACGTCTAGGGTCCTTGGAGAAGACACCTCACCCCCTGATTCTCCTACCATTGGTTGCGTCGTGGCAGCCTGCTGAGGTGTTGTAGTGCAGCACCCAAATTTCCTCGGTGAGAGATGAATAGAGTGAGTAAAAATAAAACAAAAAAAATTTATATTCTTCACTGACTGGTCTATGATTTCAACCTGACAATCAATTATTACAATTTACCAAATTTACACTTTGATTTCTTTGTAAAGAACATTTTTTATAACTCTAAGCTTGTCAGCCTGATCTGCTGTGGAATGCTGTAGAATTATGTCTTATCCCCACTGTGTGGGCGAACCTATTGCCCCCCACCCACCTCCTGAACATGATGTGGTGGGGCTTCCTGTTTCTCCAGGATGATGAAGAGGTGATGGCAGGACTCCAGCCCAGCCAGGACTCTTTACAGCTCCTTCTACCCACCTCTCTTCCCTCACTCTTTCTGTCTTTAATAACCTGTCTGTCCTTCTGAGTCCTACCTCTTCACCACCTCCACCACATGACATGACTGCTGTGGACCAGAAAGTAGCAAAGATTAGTGAGGAAGAGGTTCAGAGAGCAGCGAAGAGGATGAAGGTCAGAAAGGCTCTTGGTCCTGATCATATACCTGTAGAGGTATGGAAGGCAGGCAGGAGACCTGGAGGAAAACCAGAGAGGAGGTTTATGGATGGAGTGAAGGAGGACATGAAGGTAGTTGTTGATGCAGGAGAAAAAAAAAAAGAGAAGAAGAACTGACTGAAGGAGGTGACAAAACAACACCCACATTTACACAGCATGGTGGTATCCATTGCTGGTTTATGATGTGATGCTGGGAAGTGAAGCTTTCATGTGAGGCCACAGGATGGAAATGAACTAGAAAGTCTGCTTCTACAAACCTCAAAAGTTACAACAAATAAATGGTCATAATGGAGGTCAGAATCCCATCAAAACAAAGTAGAAACACTGAGGTTTTATCCTGGAAATGAATTAAACTGCACTCATGTGGTTTTTCTCATCATTTTATTCCTCTTGTTACTTACGTAGAGGTTTCTTAGATCAATCATTTTAAAAAGCCCAGTAGCTCTCCTCACCAATATAGAGTCATCTTCAGCTGTCTTTTTATTTTTTTCTGATGAGAAGCAGATATAAATGATCACGTACCACACACTACTTTTCATATTTGTGCCTCACCAGCAGCAGTGAGGAACTTTTTCATCTGTGATCGTACAGCACTGAAAGGTAAATAACTTTATCTTTTATTTTACAGATAATTTATAACAGCTTTAGTCATTCTTCAACTTTTATTAAAATATCTTTCATCCTGTAAAAGTTTGCAGGTGTGTGAGTGTGTGTGTGTGCAGGTTGTATGTGTCTGTGTGTGTGTGTGTGTTCTAGTTTTAAACGTTTTACTGATTAAATAACTTCTTTCCAACAGCTAATGGATAACGTGACTGGAGGAAATTTCACCAATGAAAACGGGACGTTGATTGATTCCGACATAGATGACTTGACATTTTATAATGAACTTTCACGCCTACGAAGACTGATGGACATATTTAACTGGACAGTCGTATGTATTGAACTTGTTATGATTCCCGTGGCCATCGTTGGACTTTTCTCTATGGTGAGTATTAGATGTATCAATATGTTTTTCCTGATTTGTTGTTGAAAGATTCCAAGGTCTTATTCTTTAAAAAAATAATTACAACAAAATGTAAATAAGTGTGTTCTACACGGTGATGTGGGAGTTAGCAGTGTGGCTTAAAATCAATTATGTTGATGGTTTGAGACTCCACTGGAATGAAGCTGATGTTTCTGTGTAGAGTTTACCTGGTTTCTCTGAAGATGCTCTGCCTTCCTCCAAATAAGTACATACATAAGTAAGGCTTCTGTTTTGTTGCAGATCAAGAAAGATCATGTTGCTCCAGTCTACATCATCAACCTCCTGCTCTCTGACCTCATCCAGATAGTTTGTATTGTTGTACAGATGGCTCCAAACGATTGGATTGACATGTTAATAACATTCAAAATCCAGATTTATGGTTTGCTGGTCAGTGTTGGGTTCATGGTGTGCATCTCCATGGAAAGGTAAATAAAAAGTTTATTTCTAAAAGTCTCTCCTTGTGTTTCTGATGCTCCCCATCAGCTCTGTCTGTCTCTGTTTGCAGGTACTTGATCATCGCCTGGCCGCTCTGGTACAGATTCAGAAGAAACATAAAGACCTCTCTGGTTGTTTGTGTTGTGGTCTGGCTCCTCCCGCTTGTTTTGTGGCTCATTGATTTTGCTTCTTTGTATGACTTTTATTTTTTCGACCTTGCAGCTATATACCTTCTCCTCCCCTTCCCCCTGTTCATCTTCTTCCTGGTAGGGACCATCAGAGGCCTGTCTGCATCTCGTAGTGTCCCTGCTGATGAAAAACGAAGGATTGTGGCCATTCTGGTTGCCGTGCTGATGATTTACACTCTGCTATTTCTGCCCTACATCCTTTATTTTGTGCACATTTTCATTTTCCACTCGTATTTTGCCATTTTCATTGAATTCTTGATCAACATCAGTCCTCTTGCAGATCTGATCATGTATGTTTTAATCCGTAAAGGAACCTCAGACAAGCTTTTAGCAGCTTTAAGTTGCTGTAAAACATTTTGGAATCAGGAGACAAGCAGCCAGAATACCGCCATGTCTGCTTCACGCAGTCAGACCGTTTAGATTTGACTTTATTCTGGAAATTCAGGACTCTCCATCTGCGCTGAGGGTGTTGGCCTGCAGCTGTATGCTGTGGTGTGGACCCCCGAGTGTGAGGAGATTTCCTGTTTAAAGCAGCATGTTTTATTGTTCAGTATGAGGCGGTTACTAAAAGGGTGTGGTACTTATATCTGAGTGTGGGGGCAGTTTGCATGCTTCTTTAGATGTGTTACTGTGTTTGTGTGCATGTGTAAAGTGTGTAATTAAAATATAATTTGACTTACAGTTTTTGAAAACAGCAAATTTTGGATTCATAAATGATTGGATTCATAAATTAATAACTTATATGATTATTTTCACTTCATACACAGAGCTGTAAACAGAGCTTCTGGAAAGGAGGGAAACATTAATTTGTGGGTAAAAAAAAAAAACTATGTTACTCTTCAAACCAACATAAAAGTCTTCCTTTGTAATCCAATGACAGTTTTGTCTCCAACATCATCCTCTAACCTTGTAGTCAGAAATTATTTATGATGTAAAATATACTACAGTAGATGTAAATATATGCATATATTCATTATGTGTAAATACACGTAGCTGGTTAGAATGTCCCACTAGAGCTGCCATCTCAATGGTTCTAAACTCCTCCCACTCCACCAATAAGGAGGGTGTTGTGGGTATGTAATGTCTGATGTGGAAGTACTGAAAAAGTGGGACGAGAACAAAGTATTTATCCTTTAAAGTTATTTTTTGTGGTTCATCTTTGATAACAGTTTGTTTTATAGTTTTTTGAGTGAGGGTCCACCTGGCTGTGTTAAACAGTCTTTGGTATGCAGCAGAAGCAGGTAAAGGTGGGTTTTATTTTACAGACAAATGAATTCATTCTGTCAAACAAGGTGCTTGTGTTTTTTGTCCAGTTTATTTGCTTCTTTTCAACATTTCCTTTCAAACAGACAAACATATCTTTTTCAGTCGAGCAGCATGAGATGTTTTTCCTCTAGAACTGTGTTTGTTCTTTCTCTGTGACCTTTCATTTAATCCAATCCTACAAACAATAATAAACAAAAGGAAATAATCTATGATGTGTTGTGTGCAATGTTTGAAACATACATTTAATGGATAACCTAATTATGTATTAAAATTACATAAAAAAACACAGACATTTCTGATTGCAGGTATTTTTATTTGGGTAGAAAAATATAATTGATCATGTCTTTGAAGGATTGGTGAATCATGACAGATAAATGTTAATAATGATAAATTTATTCAGTTAATAGCTTTGATTTTTATAGATTTTTACTCATATGGCTGTATTTAAATTTTTAGGCTTGGATTTAGAAATTTCATGTAAAATAGGAGCTGATATTTTAGTTTTAAGAACAAAAAAGGAGACGAAAAAGAAAAGCTCAGCTCAGATAGGTTGGTTCATGTGGTTCTGCACACACCAGAAGTAACTCTAGTTTTTAATTATGAGCCAACAATTAATACATTCCAGTATGTGTGGAAAAAAAAATGTCTGAAAAAGTAAAAACTACTGAAAACACTTTTTCAGGAAATGATCAAGAATTGACTTCGTTTATTTTACTGTTAATTTCTACTAAACTATTGCAAGAAAAACTAAAAACACAAATAAAATTAATAATTGAACTTTAATTGTAATCAAACACCAGAGGTGAGTTTTCTGTATTGATCACACTTTTCAGACTGTCAGTCTATTACGTTAACCAATCAATTAGAGGTGTTCGTCGAGCCGCTAAATGGTTCACTGGTGTCCCACCCGAAAGTGCTTCAGTGATCAAAGGCTCTCCGCAGGCCATTTTTGGTCCCTTTATGAGCCCTTTCAATAAGTGGGCATCGAAGGCCATTTTCACTAAAGAATTACCCATAAATCACTGCAGCGTGACGTAAAACATAGAGTCGACTGACGGTAAGAAGAAAGTCATTTCAAACTGTAAATTGCAAGCAAACAAGTCAGTTGTTTACGATTTTCACCTCATAAATTCTCCTTTTAGGTGAGCTTAGAGTTATAAAAAATGTTCATTACAAAGAAGTCAAAGTGTAAATTTGGTGAATTGTAATAATTGATTGTCAGGTTGAAATCATAGACGAGTCACTGAAGAATAATTATTATTTTTTTTATTGTTTTATTTTTAGTCACTCTATTCATCCCTCACAGAGGAAATTAGTTTGCTGCACTACTACACCTCAGCAGGCTGCCACGACAGAGCCAATAGTGGGAGAATCAGGGGGTGAGGTGTCTTCTCCAAGGACCCTAGACGTAACTCAGTGGGAATCAAACCCACAAACCTCTGCTTAACCTCCAGTGCGTAGGCGAATGCTCTACCACTGAGCCACCGTCTAGGAACCAAGCTGAATTTAAATCCACTCATGTTTCTGTTTGGAATCAATAGTGAGGCTCTGCCATTGCCTAACGGTGGTCAGAGGATCATTACCTTTACGACTTTGCTAGCCCATTGCTTCATCCTCCTTGGGTGGAGGGATGTTGCCCCGCCCACCTTATCACATTGGATCAGAGATGTGCTTTACCATCTCAAATTAGAGAAGATACACGTTGAGAAAATCTGAGCTTAAATTTTACAGGGTATGGAGGCCTTTTTAAAATACTTCAAACTACCATCCACAGCTAAGGCAGAATGAGGCGCCGCCATACCTTTTTTTTTTTTTTAATATTTTTTTCCTCTCTTTCTTTACATGTGTGAAGATATTTGCTCTTTACCTCCTCTTCTTCTCCTTTCGGCATTTCCATTCAGGGGTCGCCACAGCAAGTCAGTTTCTTCCATCTAACCCTATCTGCTGCATCCTCTTTGGTCACACCAACTATCTGCATGTCTTCCTTCACTGTATCCATGAATCTCCTCTTTGGTCTTCCTCTAGTCCTCTTTCCTGGTGGTTCCAAACCCAGCATCCTTCTGCTGATGTACTCGGTCTCTCTTCTCTGTACATGTCCAAACCGTCTCAGCCTGGCCTCTCGGACTATATCCCCGAAACCTCTAACATGTGCTGTTCCTCTGATGTACTCATTTCTAATCCTGTCCATCCTGGTCACTCCCAGAGAGATCCTCAGCATCTCCATCTCTGCTACCTCCATCTCTGCTTTCTGTCTTTTCTTCAGTGTCTGTCTCTAGACCAATCAGCATGGCCGCTCTCACCACGGTTTTGTACACTTTCTCTTTCATTCTAGCTGAAACTCTTCTATCACACATCACACCTGATACTTTCCTCCACCCGTTCCACCCTGCCTGAACACATTTCTTCACCTCTTTTCCACACTCTCCATTGCTCTGGACTGTTGATCCTAGATACTTAAAATCTTCCACCTTCTTTATCTCTTCTCCCTGTAACCTCACTTTTCCATTTGGATCCCTCTCATTCACACACATGTACTCTGTTTTACTCTGACTAATCTTCATTCCTCTTCTTTCTAGTGCAAACCTCCACCTCTCCAGCGGTGGAGGTTGCTCTTTACCTGTCAGGTTTTTTTTTTTTTGGTTGCTTTTTGTGTGTTTTCTAATTTTATTATATATTTATCATTTTTACATCACTGATTTTCTGACTGACTGTATTTTCTCTTGTTTCTCTGTTTTATTTATTTATTTAATATTATTGTTTATGTACTAAATTTATATTCTGTGTGGAATAGGCAGATGGAGGCCTGAGAGGCTTGTTATTATATAGATACAGTATTTATTTCTTACAATACTTGTGTGAACTGTTTGGTAAATTAAAATCAAGAAATATAGATAAAAAAAGGAGGGTCCAATCAGAGCTCAGCTCAGATACGATCGTTCATGGTTCTACACACACCTAAAGTAACTCTGATGTTTTATTATGAAAATTAAACAAACACATTGATGAATTTGTGAAAAAAATGATGTATGAAAAAGTAAAAGACTTCTAAAAACACTTTTTCAGGAATTGAAAGACTTTTTATTTATTTTATTTTGTAAACCATCATTAGTCCCATAATTGGAGAATTATTTTGCTGCATTTTACCACAACAGGCAGCATCAGTGAATCCAATGGTGGGAGCAACTGGAGAGTTTATTAAATAATCTCATACGTTGCAGTTGTCTGTGTCTCAACAGGTCCACGGGTGCCCACAGGTAAACACCACTACACTTTATAACTGATCATAAAAATAAAAAAGGTCATTAAGGTCCCAGCCACAACTTGGTCAGAAAGCCTTATTTCTGGCACTCTGTACAAACTCAAGTATAATGTTCTCTTCTCCTAGGGGAAGTAAGTAAACGGCTGTAACCAAGCTAATACTAAAGCATAACCAAAATGTAATGAACAAAATAAAAAGGGGGACGAGCCAAACCACAACACACACAACCAGAGAGGTCTTTATGTTTCTTCTGAATCTGTACCACAGCGGCCAGGTGATGATCAAATGCCTGCAAACAGAGAAAGACAGAGCTGATGAGGAGCATCAGAAACACAAGGAGAGAGGCTTTTAAAAGTTATTGATCTAAGAAACCTCTAAGTAACAAGAGGAATAAAATGATGAGAAAAACCACATGAGTGCAGTTTGAAGGAAGATGAAAACCTCAGTGTTGATGGGATTCTGACCTCCATTATGACCATTTATTCGACCATTTTTTGTTGTAACTTGTACAACAAAAGTTGGACAAACTTTTGAGGTTTGTAGAAGCAGACTTTCTGGTTCATTTCCATCCTGCGCAGAGGTAACATCTTGAGCCCGACCCGAGCCCTAAAAATGTCAATCGTTACTTCGGGTCGGGTCGGGTTCGGGCTTCTCTCTCGCTGACTTTTTTTTTTTTTGATAAATGAGATATAATGTTTAACTACTGAACAAGATCCGCAGAGCCAGCTCATCCTCTGCGCACGTGAACGCCTCCTCTTAATTTGGTAATCCTCTCCTGCGCACGTCTTTATTTTATTTATTTTGAACTGGTATCCCCGATATGAAGGAATAAGAAGTTAAGGAGGATCCCCGATATGAAGGAGTGAGAAGTTAAGGAGGATCCCCGATATGAAGGAGTAAGAAGTTAAGGAGGATCCCCGATATGAAGGAGTGAGAAGTTAAGGAGGATCCCCGATATGAAGGAGTGAGAAGTTAAGGAGGATCCCCGATATGAAGGAGTAAGAAGTTAAGGAGGATCCCCGATATGAAGGAGTGAGAAGTTAAGGAGGATCCCCGATATGAAGGAGTGAGAAGTTAAGGAGGATCCCCGATATGAAGGAGTAAGAAGTTAAGGAGGATCCCCGATATGAAGGAGTAAGAAGTTAAGGAGGATCCCCGATATGAAGGAGTAAGAAGTTAAGGAGGATCCCCGATATGAAGGAGTAAGAAGTTAAGGAGGATCCCCGATATGAAGGAGTGAGAAGTTAAGGAGGATCCCCGATATGAAGGAGTAAGAAGTTAAGGAGGATCCCCGATATGAAGGAGTAAGAAGTTAAGGAGGATCCCCGATATGAAGGAGTGAGAAGTTAAGGAGGATCCCCGATATGAAGGAGTGAGAAGTTAAGGAGGATCCCCGATATGAAGGAGTAAGAAGTTAAGGAGGATCCCCGATATGAAGGAGTAAGAAGTTAAGGAGGATCCCCGATATGAAGGAGTGAGAAGTTAAGGAGGATCCCCGATATGAAGGAGTAAGAAGTTAAGGAGGATCCCCGATATGAAGGAGTAAGAAGTTAAGGAGGATCCCCGATATGAAGGAGTGAGAAGTTAAGGAGGATCCCCGATATGAAGGAGTGAGAAGTTAAGGAGGATCCCCGATATGAAGGAGTAAGAAGTTAAGGAGGATCCCCGATATGAAGGAGTGAGAAGTTAAGGAGGATCCCCGATATGAAGGAGTGAGAAGTTAAGGAGGATCCCCGATATGAAGGAGTAAGAAGTTAAGGAGGATCCCCGATATGAAGGAGTAAGAAGTTAAGGAGGATCCCCGATATGAAGGAGTGAGAAGTTAAGGAGGATCCCCGATACGAAGGAGTGAGAAGTTAAGGAGGATCCCCGATACGAAGGAGTGAGAAGTTAAGGAGGATCCCCGATACGAAGGAGTAAGAAGTTAAGGAGGATCCCCGATATGAAGGAGTAAGAAGTTAAGGAGGATCCCCGATATGAAGGAGTGAGAAGTTAAGGAGGATCCCCGATATGAAGGAGTAAGAAGTTAAGGAGGATCCCCGATATGAAGGAGTGAGAAGTTAAGGTGGATCCCCGATATGAAGGAGTGAGAAGTTAAGGAGGATCCCCGATACGAAGGAGTAAGAAGTTAAGGAGGATCCCCGATACGAAGGAGTGAGAAGTTAAGGAGGATCCCCGATACGAAGGAGTGAGAAGTTAAGGAGGATCCCCGATACGAAGGAGTGAGAAGTTAAGGAGGATCCCCGATACGAAGGAGTGAGAAGTTAAGGAGGATCCCCGATACGAAGGAGTGAGAAGTTAAGGAGGATCCCCGATACGAAGGAGTAAGAAGTTAAGGAGGATCCCCGATATGAAGGAGTGAGAAGTTAAGGAGGATCCCCGATATGAAGGAGTAAGAAGTTAAGGAGGATCCCCGATATGAAGGAGTAAGAAGTTAAGGAGGATCCCCGATATGAAGGAGTAAGAAGTTAAGGAGGATCCCCGATATGAAGGAGTAAGAAGTTAAGGAGGATCGATATGAAGGAGTGAGAAGTTAAGGAGGATCCCCGATATGAAGGAGTAAGAAGTTAAGGAGGATCCCCGATATGAAGGAGTAAGAAGTTAAGGAGGATCCCCGATCTGAAGGAGTAAGAAGTTAAAGAGGATCCCCGATATGAAGGAGTAAGAAGTTAAGGAGGATCCCCGATATGAAGGAGCGAGAAGTTAAGGAGGATCCCCGATATGAAGGAGTAAGAAGTTAAGGAGGATCCCCGATATGAAGGAGCGAGAAGTTAAGGAGGATCCCCGATATGAAGGAGTAAGAAGTTAAGGAGGATCCCCGATATGAAGGAGTGAGAAGTTAAGGAGGATCCCCAATATGAAGGAGTAGGAAGTTAAGGAGGATCCCCGATATGAAGGAGTAAGAAGTTAAGGAGGATCCCCGATATGAAGGAGCGAGAAGTTAAGGAGGATCCCCGATACGAAGGAGTAAGAAGTTAAGGAGGATCCCCGATATGAAGGAGTAAGAAGTTAAGGAGGATCCCCGATATGAAGGAGCGAGAAGTTAAGGAGGATCCCCGATATGAAGGAGCGAGAAGTTAAGGAGGATCCCCGATATGAAGGAGTGAGAAGTTAAGGAGGATCCCCGATATGAAGGAGTAAGAAGTTAAGGAGGATCCCCGATATGAAGGAGTAAGAAGTTAAGGATAAACTAAAAGCAGGAGAACTGAAAAGACAAACACGCAGCGGTAAGAGTGAGGTGTGGAAACGATCCCATTTTATTGTTCAAAATCCTACAGAAACTTGCGTTGGCTTCTCTGGATGTAGTCAATGTGGCGCTTAGCTTTCATATGACACCAAAAAGACTGGCACCTCGACGCTGAGCGGGCATTTAAACAGCTGGACTGGTAAAAGTGATGATCGTCAAAGATCTATTTTATCATTTGTTTCAAAGACCGTCCCTCCTCTTCACGCTAAGCAGGCCATCACAGACAAGTGCTTTAGGGGTCCGATAGTGGGATTTTTTTTTTTTATTAAAAAACGTGTTCTTTAAAATGTTCCTATTTAAAAATGACCCTCCTCCTCCCGAGTCCTCACAAATAAAATATGACATTTCGGGCTTGTTTCAGGCTCGGGCCGGGTCGGGTTTTAATATCCGCGGGTTTGGGTCGGGTGGGGCTGGATTTTTTAGGCCCGATCTCACGTCTGATCCTGCAACCTCACATGAAAGCTTCACTTCCCAGTATTACATCATAAACCAGCAATGGATACCACCATGCTGTGTAAATGTGGGTGTTGTTTTGTCACCTCCTTCAGTCAGTTCTTCTTCTCCTCTTTTTTTCTTTGTCCTGCATCAACAACTACCTTCATGTCCTCCTTCACTCCATCCATAAACCTCCTCTTTGGTTTTCCTCCAGGTCTCCTGCCTGCCTTCCATACCTCTACAGGTACATGATCAGGACCAAGAGCCTTTCTGACCTTCATCCTCTTCACTGCTCTCTGAACCTCTTCCTCACTAATCTTTGCTACTTTCTGGTCCACAGCAGTCATGTCATGTGGTGGAGGTGGTGAAGAGGTAGGACTCAGAAGGACAGACAGGTTATTAAAGACAGAAAGAGTGAGGGAAGAGAGGTGGGTAGAAGGAGCTGTAAAGAGTCCTGGCTGGGCTGGAGTCCTGTCATCACCTCTTCATCATACCTGGAGAAACAGGAAGCCCCACCACATCATGTTCAGGAGGTGGGTGGGGGGCAATAGGTTCGTCCACACAGTGGGGATAAGACATAATTCTACAGCATTCCACAGCAGATCAGGCTGACAAGCTTAGAGTTATAAAACATGTTCAGTACACAGAAAACACAAGTGTAAATTTGATGAAATGTAATAATGGGGAGACGGTGGCCGCATGGTTAGAGCGTTCGTGCGCGGACCGGAAGGTCGCGGGTTTGCGTCCCACGGAGAGCACGTCTAGGGTCCTTGGAGAAGACACCTAACCCCCCTTCTCCCACCATTGGCGCTGTTGAAGGGCAGCCTGCTGCGGTGTAATGAGTGCAGCAAACAAATTTCCCCGGTGAGGGATGAATAGAGTGATTCATTTATTTATTTTTATTTAATTGTTTTATTTTTACTCACTCTATTCATGCCTCACCGGGGAAATTTGTTTGCTGCACTCATTACACCGCAGCAGGCTGCCCGTACAGTGCCAATGGTTGGAGAATCAGGAGGTGAGGTGTCTTCTCCAAGGACTGTAGACTTAACTCAGTGGGAATCAAACCCACAAACCTCTGCTTAACTTCCAGTGCGCAGGCGAATGCTCTACCACTGAGCCACCGTCTAGGAACCAAGCTGAATTTAAATCCACTCATGTTTCTGTTTGGAATCAATAGTGAGGCTCTGTCATTGCCTAACGGTGGTCAGAGGATCATTACCTTTACGACTTTGCTAGCCCATTGCCTCATCCTCCTTGGGTGGAGGGTGTTACCTCGCCCAACTTATCACATTGGATCAGAGATGTGCTTTACCATCTCAAATTAGAGAAGATACACGCTGAGAAAATCTGAGCTTAAATTTTACAGGATATGGAGGCCTTTTTTAAAATACTTCAAACAACCATGCACAGTGGTGTCAGAATGAGGCCTGCTTCCCTCCATCGTTTTCTTTTTTTTTTTTCCTCTCTTTCTTTACATGTGCAAAGATATTTGCTCTTTAGCTGTCAGGTTTTTTTTTTGGTTGCTTTTTGTGTGTTTGCTCATTTTTATAAATATATACATATTTCTCATTTTTACTTCACTGATTTTCTGACTGACTGATTTTTCTCTTGTTTTTCTATGTTTTTGTTTTTTTTTAATATTATTGTTGATGTACTAAATTTATATTCTGCGTGCAATACGCAGATGGAGGCTTGAGGGGCTTGTTATTATATTTCTTACTTGTGTGAACTGTTTGTTAAATTAAAATCAAGAAATATATATATAAAAAAAAAAGAAGGGTCCAATCAGAGAT
This sequence comes from Neostethus bicornis, assembly GCA_902685375.1. NCBI lineage: Eukaryota > Metazoa > Chordata > Actinopteri > Atheriniformes > Phallostethidae > Neostethus > Neostethus bicornis. Next base: position 1,745,517 of record LR738548.1, read on the forward strand.
CAGCTCAGATACGACCGTTCATGGTTCTACACACACCTAAAGTAACTCTGATGTTTTATTATGAAAATTAAACAAACACATTGATGAATTTGTGAAAAATTTATGTTTGAAAAAGTAAAAGACTTCTAAAAACACTTTTTCAGGAATTGAAAGACTTTTTATTTATTTTATTTTGTAAACCATCATTAGTCCCATAATTGGAGAATTATTTTGCTGCATTTTACCACAACAGGCAGCAACAATGAATCCAATGGTGGGAGCAACTAGAAAGTTTATTAAATCATCTCATATGTTGCAGTTGTCTGTGTCTCAACAGGTCCACGGGTGCCCACAGGTAAACACCACTACACTTTATAACTTATCATGAAAATAAAAAAGCTCTTTAAGGTCCCAGCCACAACTTGGTCAGAAAGCCTTATTTCTGGCACTCTGTACAGACTCAAGTATAATGCTCTCTCTTCAGTTTGGAGGCTCTAAATCCTTTGATACAAACCACGGCCCCAAAGAAAACAGAGCACCGCTTCACTGACACGCTTGGAGAGGGAGAGTCCTGATTTTCTAGAACAAATCTGAATGGTCTGACTGCATGAAGCAGACATGTTGGTATTCTGGCTGCTTGTCTCCTGATTCCAAAATGTTTTACAGGAACTTGAAGCTGCTAAAAGCTTGTCTGAGGTTCCTTTACGGATTAAAACATACATGATCAGGTCTGCAAGAGGACTGACGTTTACTAAGAATTTAACCACAGCATTCATCTTTAAATTGTAATTTATTCTCAAAAAAAAAAAAAAATGATGGGCAGAAAGAGGAGAGTATAAATCATCAGCACGGCAACCAGAATGACCACAACTCTTTGTTTTTCATCAGCAGGGACACCACGAGCTGCAGACAGGGCTCTGATGGTCCCTACCAGAAAGAAGATGAACAGGGGAATGGGAGAAGTAAGTAAACGGCTGTAACCAAGCTAATACTAAAGCATAACCAAAATGTAATGAACAAAATAAAAAGGGGTAGGAGCCAAACCACAACACACACAACCGGAGAGGTCTTTGTGTTTCTTCTGAATCTGTACCACAGCGGCCAGGTGATGATCAAATACCTGCAAACAGAGACAGACAGAGCTGATGAGGAGGATCAGAAACACAAGGAGAGAGGCTTTTAAAAGTTATTGATCTAAGAAACCTCTAAGTAACAAGAGGAATAAAATGATGAGAAAAACCACATGAGTGCAGTTTGAAGGAACTCTTAATTCATTTTAGGATAAAAACCTCAGTGTTGTTACTTAGTTTTGATGGGATTCTGACCTCCATTATGACCATTTATTTGTCGTAACTGTTGAGGTTTGTAGAAGCAGATTTTCTATTTAATTTCCATCCTGCGGCCTCACATGAAAGCTTCACTTTCCATTCTTCTTCTCTTTTTTTCTTTGTCCTGCATCAACAACTACCTTCATGTCCTCCTTCACTTCATCCATAAACCTCCTCTTTGGTTTTCCTCCAGGTCTCCTGCCTGCCTTCCATACCTCTACAGGTATATGATCAGGACCAAGAGCCTTTCTGACCTTCATCCTCTTCACTGCTCTCTGAACCTCTTCCTCACTAATCTTTGCTACTTTCTGGTCCACAGCAGTCATGTCATGTGGTGGAGGTGGTGAAGAGGTAGGACTCAGAAGGACAGACAGGTTATTAAAAACAGAAAGAGTGAGGGAAGAGAGGTGGGTAGAAGGGTAGAAGGAGCTGTAAAGAGTCCTGGCTGGGCTGGAGTCCTGCCATCACCTCTTCATCATCCTGGAGAAACAGGAAGCCACCCCATCATGTTGAGGATGTGGGTGGGGGGCAATAGGTGCGCCCACACAGCGGAGATAAGACATAATTCTTCTGTTTTCACAGCAGATCAGGCTGACAAGCTTAGAGTTATAAATAGTGTTCATTACAAAAAAAACAAAACACAAGTGTAAATTTGGTGAATTGTAGTAATTGATGGAGTGCAGGTTGAAATCATAGACGAGTCACTGAAGAATCATGCTTGAAGAGTCACTTCTACCTGCTAGAGTAAGCTTCTTGGAAGTCACTTTGGTAACTTTAATTTTTATAGATTTTTACTTCCAGATGACTCTCTTTAATTTTTTTAGGTTTAAAAGCATAAATTTGATGTGAAATAAAAGCTGAAATTTTGTTTTCAGAACAAAAGAAGCGTCCAATCAGAGCTTAGCTCAGATACGACCGTTCATGGTTCTGCACACACCTAAAGTAACTCTGATGTTTTATTATGAAAATTAAACAAACACAATGATGAATGTGTGAAAAAATGATATTTGAAAAAGTAAAAGACTTCTGAAAACACTTTTTCAGGAATTAAAAGACTTTATTTTATTTTGTAAACCCTCATTGGTCCCACGATGGGGGAAATACTTTGTTACATTGCACCACAGCAGACAGCCACAATGAAGCCAATGGTGGGAGTAACTAGAGGGTTTATTTTATCATCTCAGGCATTGCAGTTGTCTGTGTCACAACAGGTGTACGGGTGCCCACAGGTATACTCCACTGCACAACCTTTGGTTCCTGAGGCTGCAAACAAAAACATATGAGAAGCTTTATGAGAAAAAAAACAGTGAAGAAGACCATGAACTAGCGCCACCAGCTGGATGAAAGACTCACTGTGGGTGTTGCAATACTCAGTGTAGCAGTTGCCATGCCATGTTTTGTGGCCGTCAAAAAACACACACTTTATAGGTTTTCTTTGAACTGGACAAAAGAGGAGAAAAGTTTAGACCAGATTACCCAGAATCCCTTTCATGCTGACTTTGGTCATTTTATTCTGTTTTAAAATAAAACAAACAAAACATAAAAACATCATTATGTTCTTTTCTTTTTACAAAACAGATGTTATATAAGACTCTATTAAAGGTAGTGGTGGACTGTCAGGACCTTCAAGGTGTCCTCTGCTGGATTAAACGTATCTCAATCAAATGTATCTCAAATCAAAAAATCTCTGCTTCTTTTCATAACTTTCTACATCATTTAAATTTAGAAAGACAAACATCTTTAAGGAGTTTGGCTTAAAAGTCTATTAAAACCAGTTCATCATCATATTCTGGTCTTTATTTGACCAATCAGATGTTCTTTAGAGAAACTTCATTTAAATCAAGGCAGACATTCTGTAGATTTATTTAGAGTGAAATAAAAAGTAGGATCAGGTCTTTAGTTTGAAATGATTCTAGGATGAATCATTTCTAAAATGTCTGTAAATGTTTTAGTAAATGTTCTTAGTTTGTCAGTGAGTAAAGTTGCAGGTGGGAGGATGTACCTGTGCAGAGTGGGAGCAGCAGAAGCAGCAGCAGGTAGAACTTCATGTTTCTGGATTTCCAGCTGAGAAGAAGAAGTAAGAGAAGCTCAGTGAAGCTCCACTTTTATCACCAACTGGAACACAAAGCTCAACGAATACAAACATGATTGGAGGACACAATGGGCTGTACACAGTGATGTTACCAATGGTGTAACAACACTGTGTAATGTCGTATTGTCTGGTTTAATGAAGGCAGGGTTTGATGACGTGGCAACAGGACACTCCAGGCTGCAGCTCTGTGATCAATTTCAGTAACAAAAAATATTCCAGGTGAACAAAAATGTAAATGTCATCTGATTTAAATAAAAAAGGAGTCTGTATTGTTTCAAACTGTGAATAAAATGAGTTTTCTGACTCCCAAATAACAATGTTTAAATAGCGAGACTAATTGTTCTAATTTCACTATCTTCTATTACAAACATGTTTTTTTAATATAATGTTTTTAGTTCTATGACGTCTATAACATGTGACTATCCACCCTATTCTTTAGAATTACCCCAGAGATCACCACTGTACCATGTAACTATTTATCTGGGGGTTTATTCAGTGTGTGTTTGGTTAAAAACAAACCAACAGTCCACTTGCACATTGTGGTGTTAAGTCCAAGATGGTGTAGCTTGGTTAAATACTATTCTATGTTAATACTTTAATACTTTTCGGCCTAAAATGACTAAAACATATTAAAGCCGAAATACAAAAAAAGTCTTAAAGTGGTGGAAGTAAAGTCCTTATGACACGCAGCATGTTTCAATTTGAGAAGAAAAAAAAAGTGTACTTTCATTTTTATGTACTTTTTATTTTATAAATATGTTAGAGAGCGTTGTTGGAGCAAGAGGAAGTGGAAAAGCCGGGACTTCTGGTGTTAAACACACTTCTAATAAAGTTTCAAAAGCAAACAAAGTGGAGTATCATTTTTTTTTTTTTTTTTTTACTATTCAGGCCCAGATGATGGAGCAACTTTACACAGCCATCATCGAGCCCATCCTCACCTCCTCCATCACCGTGTAGTACGCTGGAGCCACAGCCAGGGACAAACACAGACTGCAGCGCATTGTGCGCTCTGCTGAAAAGGTGATTGGCTGCAGCCTTCCATCTCTCCAGAACCTGTATGTCTTCAGGACTCAGGGATGTGCAGGTTAGATAGCAGCTGACCCTTTCCACCCTGGACATTGACGTTTTGAGCTACATCCCTCGGGCAGGAGGCTCCGGTTCATTTTTTGTGGCTGTTTTTTTCTACCACAGAAACAGCTTCTTTCGTTCTGCCGTTGGACTTATGAAGACTTTATAAACTGGATCCGCTCATCACTTGGTCACTTTGCTCTTGTTACTTCACTGTTTTTATTTATTATTTGCACATTAGAACCTCAGCAAGCTCCTAGTCTCTGAATCTTGTTCATTGACCATCAAAATAAAAGTCTTTCTGTTTTTTATTGAGAAAATACCAGTAATTTATTTTTCTGCTACACCTTCAGACCGGCCCATGGAAACAATGCCAGACACCAAACTGGTCTGTGGTGCAGAAAAGATTGAGGTTCACTGCAGTTGAGGATAATTAAAGTAGATTTAAAAATAGAGTTGTATTCCTCCACCATGAAAAAAAACCCCTAAGGATTTACTTCTCAGTGATTTTAAATTAAACACAGAGATCTTTTAAAGTTTTCATCAGAACAAAAAACAAGACATTTGACAAGATTTTTATTATTTTTTTATTCTGTTTTGTCTTCATTTCCCCAGTCTGTAATGTCCTTATAGTCTCTTTTCAACGTAAACGAATGATAAATTGTTTGTGGACGTGTGCTTCACTTTGTATCTAATTTGTACCAAAAAACTTTTAAAAACAAAGTGTCACCTCTACAAAAAGAGGACGTGACGTCCCACAAAAACACCAAACTGTCACCATGTAGAAGGAAGGAGCCAAGTACACGTCAGGATAATTCAGCTGAGTTTATTGGGGGAGGCTGGATGGAGAGGCCGAGTGGTGAACCAGAGGAAGCAGGCGAGAGTGGAGCAGACCATCATAGAAGAAGCTGGGGAGAAGGCAGGAGTAGACAGAGCAACTAACCAGATGGAGACATACTGGGGAGATGGAGAACAGGGTTTACATAGTAGAAGAAAGCAGGCACAGGTGTGAACATTAGGGAGAGGTAAGAGAGAACAGGTAGAAGGTGATTTCAAGAGAATCCTCACATGTCTGACTAGTTCAGAGATCAGCGACCCAAAGTGTTCGAAGAGACGTACTGAACAAAAAACCCAAATCTGTCTGAATCCACTAAATGTTAAAAGTCTTCTTTTATAATTTTATTTTATGAAAGTAACCCTGGCTGTAAGTGTAAGTTAACATCATCAGTGTGACATGAAAATGACCAATTAGACTACAAATAAATGATGAGCATCATAATAAAATGTTTGTTTTACACAACCATTTCTTTATTCTTGTACCACAAATGTCGGCCGGAACCTGTTAAAGCTGCTATCTTGGCAATTGAATTTTCAGACTGTGACAACTTCTTAAGGAAAACCAAATCATTCACAGGAGCTTTCACTAGTGATGGTGCTTCAAGCCATACTCTGACGCCACAAAGAGGATAAACTGCAGCATGCCACGCTCTTCAGATGCTTTCAAGATGAACTGCTGTCTGAACATCCATATCTTAAAGCAGTAAATCATCTCACACATCCATCTTGCTCTATGAAGAGCACCGGGAGCTTAGAGATGAATTCGTCAAAGTGGATTCTCACCAAGGAAAATTATTTTAAGCTCCTAGAACTCTCAGTAATCGTCCCTTTGTTGCTTTTGGCTGAGCTGTTCCATCACAAACTGAACTGTGTCTTTTTTAAACTGAGCAATCTCACTTGTACCAGCAGCTGTGAAGAAACAACTGGTGTTAATCAAGGACAACTTTTCCCTGAAGCGTTTGGATAAGGCTTTATTTGGTCCTGATGATTCTTGGGCTACTTTTAGTGTTGAAATACTTACTCAAGATTATTTCAAAGATGTGATGTTGGCAAGCAAAGTACAGGGCATTTCGCCAAGTGTACTTTCATTCAGAGTGCAGGCGTCATTACAACGCCCAGTGTTACTTGATGTAGTATCAAAACATAAGCATACAACAAGCAAAACATAAGATAAATACTTATCAGGTATTTGGAACGGACATACTCGGGTAAGCAGGTTGTTGGTTAATCAGAATCAGAATGCTTTTATTACCTCTAGCTCAGTATTTACTAGATAGTAAGTTAAACCTGCTTCATGAATTCTTTCCTTCCCTTGAACCACAACAAACCCTAAAAAAAAAAAAAAAAAGACGTAGAATGAAAATCCCACTAATCAGACTTCACATCCAGCCTGTTCTCTAGTAGGTGCTGAAAAAGCAGCAGAACATGCTGCTGATGCTCCACATGCTCCTAGAAAAGATCAGGATGTCATCAAAGTGCATTACAATACAATAATATTTTTATTTATTCGTGAGGAACTTCATTTGCAGACAGAGTGCTGGGACAAACACAGACAAATGCATACAAAACCACATTCATTAACCACATCATAAAACAATAAAATATAAATAAATAAAAATAGAAGAAAAAAATAAAATCAATAAATAAGAACATTTACTCATCATTTCTTCAGTACATGCCCACCCATCACAAGGCCCCTCAGCCATTCAGCAGTCGGATTGAGGTGGGTATGAAGCTCAATATGGCTCTCTTGGTCTTAAGTGCGAGGACCAAGAGAATACAGAAATAAAACAACTCAGGAATTTAATGATCAAGTTGTCTTAAACTGCAGGTGCACTTGTCAGTCCAAAGCACATCACCAGATACTGACAGTGTTCTAGAAACACACCGCAAAGGAAACCCAGTGCACGAGGAAGTGGAGCAAAATTAGAAGTCAGTTTGTTTTAAACAGGAAATGAAAATGAAAGTATTTTGACGTTGAGCTGCAGTCAGAGCTACTCTCTGTGTTTCTATCAAAAGGAAAATAAACTGAGTTCATCTTTTCTTTCTCTACAACCGACTCCAATACAGGTGAGTCCAGCTGCTCATGTTTTCTGCACTATGACTGCCAGGGCCAAGTCGTAGTGCAGCTGCTATAACACACGGTCATGCTGAGAGACAGAATACTCTCAATGGTGGCTGTTGGGAGTAGTGAAGAGAGTACAGAGCACTTTAACTTCCTGAGGAAGAAGAGAATGTTTTGGGTGTGATATGTTAGCGGTCCATGAGTGATCAGAGGAGATGTGGATGCTGTCAAACCGCTCCACAGCCTTCCTCTGTTCAGTCCTGTAGTCCACTGTGTCCTCTCTTGTCTTCCTCGTGTTCAAGATGAGATTTTTCTCTGAACACCACAGTGTAAGACTCTGTACCTCCTCTCTCTATTGGGTCTCATCATCACCACGGTGGTGTCATCTGCAAATTTCACAACCATGATTGTGGGATGAATGGCAGCACAGTTGTTTGTGAAGAGAGTTAGAAGTACGGGGATGAGCACACAGGCTTGTGGTGTTCTGGTGTTGACGATCAGTGGTGCAGATGTAAGCTCCTCTATCCTCACCACCAGGGGCCTGTAAGTCAGACATGATCCTGAGGGTGTGAGGGCTCTGGGTGTCCTTGGGGGAGTGGCTCCTGAGTGCAGGCTTGTGTGCAGCGCCACCTCTGGTCATGTGGTGGGTGTGTGTGTCTCTGGTTGCATTTTATTGGAAAAAGTCAGAAAAAAATTAGGAAACAAATATTTAAATTAATAAAATAAATGTGTTTGGTTTTTTTTTAAAGTGTTTTCTTTAATGTTTCCAATGTTTGCATCTTGAATGTAGGTCATTAAAACCTGTCTTTGGTTTCTGCTGAGCAGTTTTGAAGCATCAGGAGGATGTCATGGCTGCAGCAGCCGGTGAGTTTTTTTTTTTTGTTTTTTTTTTTTTATAGATGGTAGTTGTTGTTAACTCGGAGCGCGGCTGGTATTGTAGTTCATGTACTGACTTCCATGATTATCTTTGGTGTAATTTTACGTCAGACGCCCTTCCTGATACAACCTCTATCTTTATCTGGACTAATGTCCCTTTAAAAACATTTGGATGTTAAACTATTAGATGTTTCACAGAGGAGTACGACATCTAAATGTGTAATAAGAATAAAATCTAATGAAATCATGAGCAGGAGCCATAGCTCAGTGGTAAAATTGCCATCTTTGGATTGAAGAGGTACTGGTTTGAATCCTGCTGAGCTCATGCTTTGGTGTCCCTGGAGAACACAACTAACCCCCAGTTTCTCCCACCATTGGTATCATCATTGGCTGCCTGCTGCGGTACAATGCAGCACAGAAATGTCCCAATGAAGGATTAATACAGTATAATAAATACATTTTAAAAAGTATTAGCTAAAGGACTTTTCTGTCTCACCAGGTGGAAAACGTTTGAAACGCAGCAGGAGCAGTGACACTATTCGTACTGACCGTAAGTTTCTCAGAAATGTTTGTAAATGAAGATGTGAGGTGGATGTGGAGGCTAAATGAGGTTTGATTGGAAGTTCTCAGTCCACAGGAAGTTAGGATTCAGGAGTGATTATAAAACCATTCAAGATTAAATCTGCTTTAATAGAGACTTTTCATAAAAAAAAAAACAAGCTTACGGTCTCATGAGTCACATCCACTGTCTTCCACACATGCAGGGCCAGGTCACGGGGCTAGCAACTTTAAGACGTGACGCCCAGACTTCTCACACCCCAACTGCATCCTCCAGCTAACCTGGGAAGATCCCAAGGCATACCCTGGCTAGCTGTGAGACATAGTCTCTTGAGTGGGTCCTCGGCTTGCCTCTGGGTCTCTTCTCTTCTGACTTCTGTGGTTGTCCTGGATTGTAGTAGTAAACACTATGCTCGAGCAAAAGAGTGTCCACATTCAGATCTGGAACTAGGGACACTCTAGGCTGCAGTTTCATGATCGACTTTGTAGTCGTTTCATTGAACTTGCATGTCTTGGACACTCAGTTAAGGAGAGGGACGGATCTGTTAACTGATCACTACCTGGTTGTGGGTTGGCTTAGATGGTGGGGCAGGAAGACAGTCAGACGTGGTGGGCCCAAACAATCAATGAGAGTCTGCTGGGAACGTCTGGCTGATCCTTCCACCAAAGAGAGCTTCAACTCACACCTCTAGCAGGACTTCTTATCAGGCCCTCTTGGCCTGCGGGAGTCCAGAGGCAGCTGGACAAGGAGGAACGCAGTGTGGGGGGTCGCTGGGCAAAGACCCGGGCTTAGGAGGAGTGTAGTGAAATTTACTTTAAAAAATTTTTTAAAAATCCTTTAATGAGTTCATTACATTCCAACTTTGTGTTTTCACTGAGTTGAAATACTTTTCCTGGCAATGCTCCAGTTGGAGGAAAGATGTTTTACAGATGCAAAAAAAAACTAAAATCACAACAACATAAAAATACTATGTACTATCTGGTAGAAAATTTAAGATTAAGTATGATTAATATTCACTTTGAAAACATCTTAATGACAATGGGTTTCTTTAATTAACCTGATGATGAAACAAGATGTCTATCTCACATCCATGGTACGAGAGTCTTGTTCCAGCCTGTTCACACAGACTCCAAGATGCTCAACGAGAAGCGAAGATACTGAATCCTAACAATACGGCCTCTGTCCAGCAAATGCAGGTGTGAGATAAGGCATGTTACATTTATTCACAGATATCAAAGTCAGCCTATCAAAGTGAGACATTCCGCTTAGCAACCAAAAAAGCCCACCCTGACAACGGGATCCTTCAAATGTGTGTGTGTATGTGGGTGGGGGTAGGGGGGGTGGTTTGTGGAACTTCTGCCGATCAAACTTTGGTTTGCATTAACTTCTAATGCTGCAGCATCTAATCTTTTTGACTTTATTATTTTTTTTTCTCTTCTCATTTGTGTGACATCTTATTAAGAAAATTCCACAACAACACGTACGTCCAATCTTCTGCCAGACTACAATGATGATGAGGAAAGAGAGGAAACTTCCTTCTTTGATTTATTTTGTTTTTATCTTTTATTTTTTTTCAGTGTCGGAGCAGAGGATTCTTCTTCTGGGAGGAAACTGGTCTGACAGGAGTTCAGTGGGAAACTTCATACTGGGATTTGATGCTTTTAACAAAGATCATCAGTCTTTTTTCAGCGTTAAGAAAAAAGTGGAAAATGATCAATTATCCATCATCAATTCTCCAGACCTGCAGTTTCCTTCATCAGAGTTTCTAAAAGACTGTATGAAGGTCTCAGATCCTGGACCTCATGTCTTCCTGCTGCTGGTGCAGCCTGAAGATTTCACAGAGAAACAGAAAGATGACCTCTGCAGGCTCCTCCAGAGCTTTACTGACCAATCATTCAATCATTCACTCATTCTGATTTTAAATCCCAAAAAGCAAAGTTCAGCTCTGATGGAAAATCCTCTGTTAAAGGAGATGATCAGAAAATGTAAATACAGATATTTGAAGCAGAAGAACCTTGAACGTCCAGAGCTGGTAACTCGCATTGACCAAATAATAACTGAAAATAATGGAGAACATGTGAGACATGAGGCGTCTGAGAAAACACAAAAGATTTGTGAGTTTAAAGCATTTTTTTAAAGAGAAAGTATTTTAAATATTTATTCAATGTTTTTTTGTTTTTTAGGTCAGAGCGATGATCCAAAAGAAAAAGAATTCTCTTTATTCGGTGAAAAGCCTTCATCAGACAGTAAGTAGATCAATCTTAAAGTTAAACATGACTTTATAAAATAAAGTTTATCAAAGTTATTGTTTCATCTTCTGAATGACTTATCCCTGATGGGGTCAAGAGAGGTGCCGGAGTCTATTCCAGCTGATGTCAGGCTAGAGGCAGGATACACCCAGAACACCTCACCAGTCTGTTGTGAAGCCACACACATAGTCAGTCACTCCAAGGGGCCAATTCATATTGGCCATTCAACCTAAGATGCATGTTTTGGGAAAGTGGGAGCAAACCCACACATACATGGGAAGAACTTGGAAACTCTACACAGAAAGGCTAATGTTGCAAGGCCTCCCTCACTCGAAAGCTGGAACCCCTGACCTTCTTTCTGTGCAGCCACTCTGCTAACCAGTGCGCCACCGTGCAGCCCAATTCTGTTTTGATAAAAATAAACATCCACTGTTTCCTAACTTTATAAAAACCAACAACGGTGTTTAAATTATGTTCAGGAAGGGATTTGGATTTTTAGTTTTAACTTTAATATATTTGATAGTTTTATGTGTTTTTTTTTTTGTTTTTTTTTTCTAGAACCATCAACAGTCAGGAGAACCAACAGCGATCAGAGAAAACCAGAACCTCCAACTACACTTAGTCGTTCTGATTGGTGAGTAAAAAAACGTACTCACTTTTTTCTTAACTATCATTTTTTTAGAGGAAAGCTGGAGTAAACCTACAAGTACACGGGGAGAACATGCAAACTCCACACAAAACACCAGTGATTTAAGCCTCGTCCCACCTTAGACTCGAACTTCCAACCTCCATGCTTTGAGGCCACAGTGCTATCTGACTTGTTTCATCACCAAGCTTCCGAAGCTTTATGGGATAATACCTCCAGCTTGGACAGTCACGTTTAACATGACCTTCCTTTCCACATTTATAACAGCTCCACATTAGTTGGTTGGTCTCTCTGCTTCTGCTGTCCAGTTCCTCAATACTGAGATTATATGACTGATGAACCACCTAAAGTAGCACCACTGTAACTGCCATTTGATTTCTCACTGTAACTTTTAGTTTATTAAGGCTTGTTGGATTAACTGCAGCATCAGATTGTCCATCTTTGTTTCTAAAGTAGAGACAATGGGAGCTTAACTTGGCGGCAAACTTCCCAAAAGTGTTACAATTTGATCTTGTTTATTAATATTGGCTCCTATAACAGATATCTGATCAGTCAGTTCCTTCATTTGATTTAAATGCTCTTTTTTTTTTTTTTTTAGCTTCTTTCTTCGTTTCACATGTAAAATATTTTTCTTAAAGACCTACTCTTATAAAAAGAGATACATCATCTAGGAAAATGGCTGTGTGAATGTCGTGAGATGAAAGGGTTGCGATAGGTGTTACATTAAAGCTATTCATTAGCATCATGTCTTCGTTTGAATTGGGGGATGAAGTGATCCAAATCAACCACACGTCAGGAGAACATCAAACAATGCTGTCTTGCCTGAATGGTGACAATCAGAATCAGAATCAGAATGCTTTTATTGCCAAATAGTAAAAATAGTAAAAAATAAAATAAATAAAAATAAAAATAATTTTAACAAAACAAAGAGTGCTCAGAAAGAAAAAGAAAAGTAGTGCAATGTCATAGAAAATAATAAAAAATAATAAAGATAGTAAAGTGACAAGAGGGAGGTGACTAAGAGATGTGGGGTTCAGGTTATAAAGTATTAATTAGACTAACGGCAGAAGGGAAGAAGCTGTTTTTGTGGCGGGACGTTCTGGTCCGAATGGACCGGAGCCTCCTGCCCGAGGGGAGTCGCTCAAAAAGTCCATGTCCAGGGTGGGAAGGGTCAGCTACTATCCGACCTGCACGCCCCCGAGTCCTGGAGACGTACAGGTCTTCGAGAGATGGAAGGCTGCAGCCGATCACCTTCTCTGCAGAGCGCACAATGCGCTGCAGTCTGTGTTTGTCCCTGGCTGTGGCTCCACCGTACCATACGGTGATGGAGGAGGTGAGGATGGACTCGATGATGGCTCTGTAAAACTGCACCAACATCTGGGCGGGCAGCTTGGCTTTCTTCAACTGCCGCAGAAAGTACATCCTCTGCTGGGCCTTTTTGATCAGGGAGCTGATGGATGGCTCCCACAATCAACTGTAAAAGCGCGCGATGAAAGACTCCCGCAGACTGTAAGGCAATGCATCGCAAATATAATGCTTACACATTGGCAGTGTCTTGCCTATGCGATGGGAACGTTGGCGCCTTCAGTATAAATAGTGGGTACTTTGCAAGTTGTTTATTGTACATATTGCTGTGAGAAAAACAATGTTCATCTGTAAACGAAGGCGGCCTTGCTAAAGATGCAGTGCGATAAGATGCCTTCTTGGTGGCATCCTGAACTTCACAGCACAGCGTCGTAGATCTACACACAGAAGAATTTGGATTTTCATGCATGCAGCTACTTTTTATAGACTCTTGAACAGAGGTGAATTGTGAGCTTTTCACACACCTGTCCTTGTGCGCCCCGCCCCTTCTTCACAGGACCATCACACACACAGACATCTTATTTCTGTCTCCTGCAGAATCTCATCCAGCGTACGGCAGTAGTGATCTGCAGTGGTCAGTTGTCTCAGTAGCTGGTCGTCCTTAGGGTGCTCTCAGAGCTCTGCGGGTGCGGTCCAGCAGCGTTGTGGTGTCTAACACCATCTAAAATGTTTCTTCAACTGCCGTCTAAAAGTAGCAGCAGACCCATGATCATTTATCTAAATGCTGTTTTTCTGACTCCTCCCAGGTCAGACATGTCTGCTGGAAGCCACCAGAGATCTGAGGATAGGTTCCGGTGCTCATTCCGTCTCCAGATGTTCACTGATCCAGTCAGCACACCGTGTGGACACAACTTCTGTAAAACCTGCATCACTCAGCACTGGCAGAGGAAGCGTCTATATGAGCATTCCTTGTGTAAAGAGAAGTTTCCCACAAAACCTCAGCTGAAGGTCAATACTTTACTTTCTGAAATGGTTTCTCAGTTCAGACATGAAGCTCAGCAGGAAGCCAGCAGCAGCAGCTCAGAGCAACAAGCTGCCAGACCAGGAGAAGTTCCCTGTGACGTCTGCACAGGAACCAAACTGAAGGCCCTGAAGTCCTGCCTGGTGTGTCTGACCTCCTACTGTCACACTCACCTGGAGGCTCATCTGACACTCTCAGGACTGAGAAGACATCAGCTGATGGAGCCTGTGGAGAACATGGAGGACAGGATGTGTACGAAGCATGATAAACCTCTGGAGCTGTTCTTTAAGACCGACCAGACCTGTGTCTGCTGGCTCTGTGCTGTTTTAGACCACAATAGTCATGAGTTTGATCCTCTGACAGAAGCATGTGAAGGAAAGAAGGCAGAGCTGGTGAAGACCGAGGCTGACATTCAGCAGATGATCCAGAAGAGACGACTGAAGATTCAGGAGCTCAAAGAGTCTGTGAAGATCAGTAAAGATGCTGCAGACAGAGAGACAGCAGAAGGTCTTCAGGTCTTCACCGCTCTGATGGATGCTGCTCAGAGAGACCTGGACCAGCTCATCAAGGAGATCCAAGACAAACAGAAAGTCACAGAGAAACAAGCTGAAGACCTCATCAAAGATCTGGAACAGGAGATCTCTGAGCTGATGAAGAGGAGCTCTGAGGTGGAGCAGCTCTCACGCTCTGAAGACCACCTCCACCTCCTCCAAAGCTTCTCCTCCCTGAAAGATGCTCCACCCACCAAAGACTGGACAGAGACCAGAGTTTATCCACCATCATATGAGGGGACAGTGGTGAGAACTGTGTCTCAGCTGGAGGAGACCATCAGGAAGGAGAGGAAGAAGCTTGTTGCTGAGAAGCTGAAGAAGGTCCAGCAGTTTGCAGTAGATGTTACTCTGGATCCTAAAACAGCTCATCCATACCTCGTCCTGTCTGATGATGGAAAACAAGTTCATACTGGTTATGTGAAGAAGATTTTTCCAGATAATCCAGGGAGATTTTCTGACTGTGTTATGGTTTTAGGAAGTCAGAGTTTCTCTTTTGGCAGATTTTACTTTGAGGTTCAGGTTAAAGGAAAAACTGAGTGGGATTTAGGAGTGGCCTTCCATCAGCAGGAAGGGAGATATCACACTGAGTCCTGAGGACGGTTTCTGGACTGTTTGGTTAAGAAATGGAAATGAGTACAAAGCTCTGCGTGGTCCTTCAGTCCGTCTCCATCTCCAGTCTGCTCCTGAGAAGGTGGGGGTGTTTGTGGATTATGAGGGGGGTCTGGTCTCCTTTTATGATGTAGATACTGCAGCTCTGATCTACTCCTTCACTGGCTGCTGCTTCACTGAGGAACTCTATCCATTCTTTAGACCCTGTTTAAATCACAGAGGTAAAAACTCTTGTCCTCTGATCATCTGTCCTGTCAATAAAACAGTCTGATGGTTTCTCCTGAAGCTCCATGAAGAAGGAATCTGTTTCATCAGCAGTTTCAGTCTGAGAGAGTCTGTAGGTGAAGTTCTACTGGTGGACTGATGAGGTTGGAAATGTCTTCAGCAACAAGTCACCAGTTCTGTTTCCATGTGGATTATTCTGTAGTTTATTCTGTCTGTCTCCATGTTTCTCTGTAGATGATCTAATCTGTAATCCCAGTCCTACGTACATACTTCTGTCTGTCCATCCTGGAAGAGGAACTCTCCTCACCATCTCACTGATAGTCTGTCAGTCCTTCTGCAAAGCTTTGGAAGAAAACAGTGTGAGACTGATAAACAAAATGCATGGCCAAGAACGATCCGGTGTTGAAGTTAATTTTGTTGAAGCATCCTCTGCTCTATGTGATGTTTGGTTGCTATGGTTACAATGGATTTCTCTGTATGTCTATAAATAAAATGACTAAATATTCTGACTGAGGACAGATTATAAGGTGACATGTATTATTTTTCTCAGAGATCTACTGGTCTATCAGGGTGGATGTAATGGGAGCCGCTGTCCTAAATGTTTTCCTTCATGATCAGTGTGATGAATGTTTACTGAAAATAAATCTGATTTAATGAATGTTTCTTTCAGGGTTTTTTTATTCAATCAGATATTTTATATGAAGTTTCTTCAGTTGCCACAAAAAAAAATGAAAGAAGTTTTAATTTGATGAAAGAAAAGATTAACTTTAAACTGAACAAGACCCCAAGAACTTGTCATTAGTCACGGACTGTCAGTAGCAAACATCTCCATGTTTCCACAAGCACATGCACCATGCACTCTAGGCTGTAGTTCTATGATCCACTTCATAGTTGTTTCATTAAACTTGCGGCCACATGTCTTGCACTCTAAAGTAAAGAGATGGGCACACCTACACCATTAACAGAACACCGGCTGGTTCTGGGTTGGTTTAGATGGTGGAGAAACGAAGCAAACCAAACCAGGTAGGCCTAAACGATAAATGAGGGTCTGCTGGGAACGTCTGGTAGATCCTTCCACCAGTGAGTATTTAAACTCACCACTCCGGCAGAGCTTCTCGCACATACCGAAGTAGGTGGGGGACATTGACTCAGACTCGTATCTGTTCTGCACCTTTTTTGTTGAGGCAGCAAGTTTGGGCTGTCGACGCAACGTCATCGGTGCCTGTCGTGGCGGCACATCAAACCTGCTGGTGGACAATGTTTAACGTGCGGTGAGCGATGCCATCAAAGTGAAGGAGGAGTCTTACCGGGCCTTCTTGGCCTGTGGGAGTCCTGAGGTAGCTGACAGCTACTTTAACTCAGAAAACAATCCTTTGGCTTTAATTTACTTTTTTTGTGAAGTTTTCCATCTGTGAACTCTGAGCTTTTTTTTTTGTATCAATTAAATGAAATAAATAAATGAATTACTCTGTTCATCCCTCACCGGGGAAATTTGTTTGCTGCACTCCTTACACCGCAGCAGGCTTAAGTTTAATTAAGTTTAATAAGATGGTTTAAATGTGAATTTATTGCTACTTTTATTCATTTACAACTTTTGCGAGCTCAGGACAAAGTTTCTGTATTTTTAAAAATATGTTACAAACAAAACAACACATAAAAACAACAATGAGTACTTTAATATTTACAGTAAAAAAAATTGTTCCACATCATGGAGGTGTAAACTTTACAGTTCATGTTGTCATGACAACCATTTCACCAAGTGTTCTTTAGGTTTAAAACAAAACAAGAGGGTGTGGCCACGTTTGACTTTGATCTTGTGTGATGTCACTGTGTCTTTATCACAAAATCATTCCAAATGACATCATTCCAATCCAAGAAAGAAGAAGAAGCAGACGTTTGATTTGTGGATGAAGCCAATTTAATTTGTTAAATCATTTGAACTTAATTTACTGGTTATATTTAACCAACCCCTCCAGAACAACCAATTTCTCCTGATGGTGGCTTGCACCTTACATGGCAGCTCCCAACATCAGGTATGAATGTATGTGTGAATGGGTGAATGTGAGCTTCACTGTAGAGCGCTTTGAGTGCCTACGCAGGTGGAAAGGCGCTCCACTGCGTGGAGAAGGTGGTGGAGCAGAGGACATCGGCCAAGTTAAGATCTGTCCTGTCCAACCAGAGTCACCCACTGTACATGGTCTTTTCCAAACAGAGGAGCTCTGTGAGCACCAGACTGAGCTCACTGAGATGCTCCACAAACAGACTGAAGAATTCTTTTGTGCCTTATGCAATCAGACTTTTTAATGCTGCCACGTCGGGCAGGAGCAGTAGAGAGCTGCAGTGATTTTACTGATTCCTACTGTTTTTACTGATTGTCTTTTACATTCATTTAGAAGCATTTTATCATTTTTAGCCTTTTTCTTGTTTTATTCTTTCTTATCTGGTTTATCTTTTATTTTGAACTGTTGTAATTGTGTGTCCTGATATGTGAGAATGGGAGCAACAGATGCCATGACAATTTCCCTCGGGATCAATAAAGTGTCTATCTATCTATCAATCTATATCTATCTATCCATCCATCCATCCATCCATCCATCCATCCATCCATCCATCCATCCATCCATCCATCCATCCAGCCATCCATCCATCCATCCAGCCATCTATCTATCTATATATATATCTATCTATCTATCATAAGTAGAGTCCAATTACCATTTTTTTTTCATTCCACGCTTAGATGTTGTACTCCTCAGTGAAACATCTAACTGCTAACCATCCAAATGGTTGTGCCATGGGCATTAGCCCAGATAATCACAGACATTGTGTCAGGAAGGGCATCCAACATAAAACTATGCCATATACAAATATGCAAGTCAGTTTGAGAAATACCATACTGGACCGGTCGTGGCCTGGGTTAACAACGACCACCATCTGTACTGTTGACAAACAGGATGTCGGTGGAAATTGGACTACTGGTGTTTAAAGAAGAGGAGTAGATAGGAAGAGGAATGGTGTATGAGTTATTGTAAAGGAAGAGTTTGTTGGGAATGTTCTGGAGGTAAAAAGAGGGTCAGACAGGGTGATGAGCCTCAAACTAGAAATTGAAGGGGTGATGTCAAACGTTGTTTGTGGGTATGCTCCACAAGTAGGATGTGACATCGAGGAGAAAGATAAATTCTGGTCAGACATTTATGAGGTGATTCAGAGCATCCCTAGAAGTGAGAGAGTTGTTATTGGAGCAGACATTAATGGCCGTGTTGGTGCAGGAAACAGAGATGATGAGGAGGTGATGGGCAGGTTTGGTATCCAGAACAGGAATGCAGAAGGACAAATGGTGATCGACTTCGCAAAAAGAATGGATATGGTTGTAGTGAATACTTTCTTCAAGAAAAGACTGGAACACAGGGTGACTTATAAGACTGGGGGAGGGGCACACAGGTAGATTACATTTTGTGTAGGCTGTGTAATCTGAAAGAGATCAGTGACTTTGAAGTTGTAGCAGGAGACAGTGTAGCCAAACAGCACAGGATGGTGGTGTGTAAGATGACCATAGCAATGAGGAAGTTTAAGAAGATGAAGGGAGTGCAGAAGTCTATATGGTGGAAGCTGAAAAAGGAAGAGTGTTGCTCGAATTTTATAAAGGAGTTGAGACAGGCACTTGGTGGGCAAGAGATGCTTCCAGAGGACTGGACAACTACAGCTAATGTGATCAGGGAGACAGGAAAGAGAGTACTTGGTGTTTAAAATCACACTCAGAAGCGTTTTTATAAGGGTTTGTGTGGATGTGGTTATGTTGAAAACAGTTAAGTGTGTAAGCGAGGGTTTTTCTGAAACAAATGACAACAAAAATACATTTTCAAAAATACCAGGCTACGTGTGGACATGGCCTCGGACTGATTTGATTTTCTTGAGTTTTGCAAGTGTGTTACACTCATCATAGTGTAACACACGCAAGCTATGTATTGACACAGATCTCTGTACGAACATGCCAGCGGACAGCCTCGACACGGATCTGGAAATCAACTTCATCACACATGGCAAAACACATCCAAAAACAATCAAACATAGTAACAAAAAGCAAGCAATAAGGTTACAAATCCTTTGGAGTACCATTGTCCAGCTCCCAGAGTTAAGCCAACTGAGCCATGTCCATTGTGGATTACTGTCTTCTTGTGAGGCCAAAAAGTGTTTCAAATTCCTAACCTTATTCCTAATCGCAGTCCCATTACTTCTAGACTCGGGATATATGTACAGCAATGATCTATACCGACTGCAGCACACAAACCCTCTGCTCTGCATATAAGCATCCAGGGCAACTCTGTGCTGGTTTGCCATAAATACCACAGCCTTAAATTCCAAATTATCAGCCAATTGTGATGTAATGTCCTCCAATATGCATCCAACATGGTGTAGTAATATTTGTAATGTTGGCCGTATAGTGTGCTAGTTTCAACCATTGGTTTTCGCCCTCATGGTGTTCGTGTTGTATTACAGCTTGCTGGTGTCTGGATGGTAGGATGGACTCCTCCGGATCTGCTCCCAGCGTATTAAAACATAGGCCTCCTAAAGACACAGGAAAAAATATAAATAGATATAAAAAGAACGAACAACACTAGATGGTAGTTGTCTTCGTTCCCATCACTCCCTTCAGTGGGAACGGAGTTCCCAGTCTCCCCAGTAGGCGTCTGCGGCGAGATTTAATGTAAACAAGCTTTCAGTAATGCATGAAGTTCTGCTAATAGTGCTAAACAGTTTTAAGTCCTATTAGTTCTGTTCCATAATGCTTCCCAAATTATCTTTTGTAGCTGATTTAATAACAGAAAAGCCTGGTCTGCCTGTGGATCCCACGTTATCTTATCTCTTAACTGTAAGTCCCTGCCAAATATTACTTCTTGAAGTGGCTACAATACTTGTGCATAGCCTGGTAGGAGTTCTCTACAGCGATCACAAAACTCAAAAAAATGCATCATCTGTTGATTGTTCTGTGGCCTTGAGGCTTCCTGAATTGCAATCCTCCTTTTCCATTGGTGATCCGCCTTTTCCTTACTATGTGGACTGCCTCGCCACACCTCCAATCATGTATTATTTAGTGTGTTAAAACTTCTTTCTCTGCCTGTCTGATGAGTGAAGGTCACAAAGTTAAATATGATTATTTTTAATTAATTTATGTTCTGTATAGGATTAAAACATCAGTTTAACATCAGTTAGCCAATCTACAGACAATCTACAGCTTAGATTCCAAACATCGTCTATGTAAGCACCTCCTCTCGTGTAATTTTTTTTTTTTTTTATTTTAGAAATCAAGTAATCTACAGAGAGTGAAAAAGGCATTATCTTTGTAATGGAAATGATTATATTAAACAGCAGTATTTAACAAACATTAGTAGTTGATCGTTAAAATCTGAACAGTCTCTCATCATAGTGTATCAATGATCCTGTTGTCTGCTGGGTTATGCTGGGTTACTTCAAGGCTGAGATTACTCTGAACTTATATAGGGGGAGGGTAAACCTTCAGTACAGCAATGCATCAAGGTTGTATGGCCAGAATCGTAGGGAGAGATCTCTCCAGGTCTTTACATATGCACATTTGATCTATACAATAAACTTGTAAAGAAATCAGTTGACTTTGTCTTCCACCGAGACTGTTTTCCACAAAACCTCAAAACTTATCAAACCAAGCTTATTCTAAAAACACAAAAGAGTTTTAATAAAACTACTGCTATCTCAATCTAAAAATTAAGTATGTACATTTTTACAACATAAACTTAGTAGTCATGTCTGACTATCACAATAAACACATATCTGCAGATTTAAACTTACTTTAATAATTATTACTTCTATTTATTCATCAATTAATTTATTTATTTATGAAATGCACAAAGTTCAGCGCAAATCAACATATTTTCTCAACAAAAATTTTAATTCATCCTGTACAATTCTCTAATTTTACCATTTCTAAACTACTGTGATGAAATATGGGGTTCTAATTAAAAAAAAAAAAAATCAACTCTGCAAATTATTCGATTAGAGAATAACATAATTGTTGTTAAGGCTGGAGTTTTAGATCATACTTAATGCTCTGATCTTAAAAGATAAAATACTTAAATTTAACAAACTAGTAGAATTAAAAAATGTTTAAATTATGTTTCAATTATGTTTCAAGTTCATCAAAAAGCATCCGTCTACTGTTATGTTGTAATATCATCATAATATATTATTATATTACCACGGGCTGCAAATAGTGTGTGTTAATAACGAAGCAGATTTTCTTCTGCTGACAAATTACAGACAAACATGAGAATGGTAGAACAGTGAAGTAATGTAAAAAGATCAGAAGTGTGGTTTCATGTCTTTAAAGTTAATTCAGACAGAGCATGCAGCCTGAAATGTAACAAAAAGTAGCTGCTAAAGATGGAAACACCATCAATTTAAACAAACACCTCAACAAATCGTAAATTTAATCCCACTGATTATTTGGACTTCACTTCCTGTGAGATTAAAAGCTATTAGTCTGAAAATTGTTTGTGATGATTTTAAAATCTTTGTGGCAAAAAAATTGATAAACACTCATGGC